>CM066031.1:1790080399-1790680399 GCA_033557465.1 Ichthyophis bannanicus | reverse complement strand
TTGAGGTTAATGCCTTTTGTTGCAAGCTTCTATTGCGGGGCTTGGGTAGCGAGAGCTTGCCTCAGATGGTTGTGGCGGTGGCTGCGGCAGCCGGCCCAGCAAGCGCAAGGGAGTTTAATGGATGTGACGTGGCTAGAGTCCGGAGCGGCATTTCTGGCTGACTTACACTATGATTTGATTAGAGTTATGTCGTCTCTGGTAGCTGCGCGCCGTTAGCTGTAGCTAAGAAATTGGGCGGCGGATGTTTCTTCCAAGTCGCTTCGTAGTAAGCTTCCATTTGAGGGAAGTTGCTGTCAAGTTGGTTAAGGATTTAGGAGGAATCCAAAGGTGGTATGCTCCCGGAAGACGAGCCTAAGCAGTGGAAGCCCGTGATGGCCTCTTGGGGCCAGTTTAGAGATTTCAGAAGATTTCGTGCGTCTCGCTTGGGAGGTCTCCAAAGAGGAAGATTTGCTTCTAGAGCCCAGGGGTTTCATGGAGCCAGGAAGAGGTTTTGCAGCGGCCTCCACAGTATCAAGTCAAAAATCCAAATAATGTCCGACCAATGGGTGCTGGAGATAATTCGAAGGTTATGCCCTAGAATTGGCATGTCCGGTCCTGGATTCATTTGTGCTTTCGCCCTGCAAAGGTCGGCAGAAAACGCTAGCAGTACGGCTAATGTTGGATCAGCTCTTGCAAGGGGGAGCAGTTGCGCCGGTTCTGACAGCAGACTACGGCGTAGGTTGTTACTCTGTGGTGCCAAAGAAAGACTGGTCCCTCAAGCCTAGTCTGGATCTAAAATGGGTGAATCGCTGTCTTTGGGTTCCTCATTTCTGGATGGAAACTTTGCGTTCGGTCATTGTGGCGGTACGCCAAGGAGAGTTCTTGACCTCCCTCTATCTCATGGAGGCGAATTTGCACATCCCAATCGGAGCAGCTCATCAAAAGTTCCTGAGGTTCGCTCTCCTTTGGGGATGTTACCAGTTCCAAGCATTGCCCTTTGGTCTGGCGACGACTCCGCACACCTTCACCAAGATCATGGTGGTGGCGGTGGTGGTGGCGGCGGCAGTGTTGCGAAAGGAAGGCATTCTAGTTCACCCTTATCTAGACGTTTGGTTGATTCAGGCAAAATCCAAGGCCACGTGCATGCAGGCTACGGACAAAGTAGTGAAGTTTCTGCAGAGCCTCGGCTGATTGGTCACGTCCCAGGTTCTCGATTATCTGGGGGTACGCTTCGACACACGGAGAGGAGCTGTGTTTTTGCCAGTTCGACAGGCTCAAGTCCTTCGACAGCTAGTACGCAAGTTCATATCCACCCCGGCACCTTCAGTGTGGAGCTATCTTCATGTGCTAGGGACAATGGCAACAACACTGGAGGTAGTCCTGTGGGCCAGATTTCAAATGCGGCCGTTGCAGAGGGCGCTGATTCGCCGATGGTCACTCCATACCGATTCGCTGAACAAACGTTTTCCTTGCCCTCTCCGGGTCAGGCGGTCCCTTCAGTGGTGACTTTGTCTGGGTACTCTGGAGGCGGGCCTACCCCTGGAACAGCTGCAGTGGCTCCCATTGTTGACAGATGTGAGTCTCGCGGGATGGGGAGTTCATTGCGGGGATTCCTTCGTGCAAGGGTCTTGGATCGACCAGGAGGGCCAATGGTCGATCAACCCTCTCGAGCTGCGAGCAGTGTTTTAGCGCTACAGACGTTCGAAGCCATGGTGAAAGACCGGGAGGTGAGAGTGCTTTCGGACAATTCCGTGACATGGCCTACATCAGTCGGCAAGGCAGAATGGGAAGCATGGCCATGGAAGAGGAAGTAGAGGCGCTGTTCACTTGGGTAGAACCTAGACTACCAGTGATCTTGGTGGCACACATTGCAGGTAAGGATAATGTGATGACAGATTTTCTCAGCAGGCTCCGGGTGGATGCCGGTGAATGGGAGCTATGTCTGGAAGTGTTGGCTCAAATAGTCCGCAGATGATGGCCGCCGATTATGAATCTCATGGCGACCTTTCAGTCAGCAAGAACGAGTTGCTTCTACAGCAAGCAATGAGAGAGGATGTTGGAAGGGATCGACGCCCTGATACAACATTGGCTGTCATCAGGTCTCCTATATGTCTTTCCCCCCCCCCCCCCCGTGGCACTCATAAGGCGAGTGGTTCAGCGCATCGAGGCTAATCGAGGAAGAGTGCTGTTGGTGGCTCCGGACTGGCCGAGACGCCCGTGGTATGCCGATCTAGTTCGGCTGCTTGACGGGGATCCTTGGCGTTTACTGATATCGGACAATCTGTTGCTTCAGGGTCCGCTTTGAATGCTTCAGGTGGATTGGTTCTCGCTTACGGCTTGGCCATTGAAAGGGCGAGGTTAAGGAGAAAAGGTTATTCTGGAGCGGTCATCGCATCTTTTCTTCGAGCCAGAAAGAAGTCCACATCCATTGCAGATGTGCGCATAGGGCATATTTTTGAGGACTGGTGTTCATGGCGATAGGTTTGCGCGGCTACGGTATCCATTCCTGTTGTTAAGCTTCCTGCAAGACAGGTTGGATAAGGGTCTGGCAATTAGTTCTTTAAGGGTCCAGTTAGTAGCCCTGTCTTACTATAGAGGTAAAGTCCAGGAAGTGGCCCAGGGTTCTCATGTCTATGTACTACGTTTTCTTAAAGTGGTGTCTAGGATTCGGTCCTCTTGTAGAATAATGGTGCCGCCGGGGATCTCAACTTGGTTTTAGGGGCATTAGCTAAGGAACCCTTTGAGTTTAACCTTAAAAACATTGTTTTTGGTGGCCATCTGCTCGGCGAGGTGAATCTCGGATTTGCAGGCGTTGTCCTGTAGAGAGCCATTTTTGCTTTTATCCAAGGAAAAGGTGGTGTTGCGACCAGTTCCGTCATTTTTGCCAAAGGTAGTTTCTCCTTTTTGCCTAAATCAACCGGTTTCCCTACCAGTATTAGGATCTGTGGAGGGGAACGTCTCAGACGTAGTTTACGCCGCTTGGACATAAAGAGTGCTGCAGCACTATTTAAAGGTTCAGAAACTTTCTGCAAGTCGGAACGTCTATTCGTGCTGGTCGAAGGCCCCAGTAAAGTGGGGGAGTGGAGTGGAGGAGGCCTAGTGGTTGGGGCAAGGTACTCCAGGCCAGAAGGTTGGTGGTTCAAATCCCACTAGAGGACAGCAACCTTGGGCCGGAAGGACTGGGATTTCTAGTCCCACAGGTGCTCCTTGTGGTCTTGGGCAAGCCACTTAACCCTCCATAGCCCATGTTCCCTGTAAAATAGTTATCTCCAAGTTATAATGCCCTGTTCAATGTAATTTCAGTTTGTTCAATGTAAACCGCACTGATGCAGAATAGCGCGGTATATAAGAGAATGTAAATAAAAAATAAAAAAATAAAATAAAAATAAAGGTGAAGCAGCGGTGAAAGCTTCGATTTCCAGTTGGGTTCGAGAAGCAATTGCATCAGCATATATTTTGCAAGGTTGCCCAGTACCAGTGGGCTTACGGGCTCACTTTGCTAGAGTGTAAGCGACTTCCTGGGCGGAGCACAGTTTGGTTCCACCAGTGGAAATTTGCAGAGCGGCCACTTGGTCGTCTCTTCATAACTTAAAGCACTACCGTTTGGACGTTCTGGCATCGAACGATGCCTGTTTCGGGTCGGCGGTGTTGCGATCCAGGTGGGAAGGTCCCTCCCATTGATTCCTGATCTGTTACATCCCAGAGGTGGAGGACTGAACTGGAGGAACGATAAGGAAATATAAATTACACTTATCTGATAATTGTTGTCCCTTGAGGAACTCCAGTTCAGTCCTCATTCCCGCTTGGGGATGTGTTCTTCAGGAGTTGATTATCAATTTGGGGGGAGTACCAGTCACTGAATGGGTAAAACCCTTTATAGTTTCGGGATTGTTCTGATAGAAAGAATCAATCTGTTCCCCCTTTCTCTTCCTTTTCTCTGGCTTGGCTCAGAGGGAGAAAGGGAAAGTGCAAGAAACAGTCTCCTCCTTACTGGAGGTGGGGGGGAGGTTAGTTATAAATTAGTTATAAGTTCATGTTGAGTATAAAGCTGAAATGCATATGATAGCTACCTATTTGTTGCTCCTTTGAGTCTGCTTTGTCAATAGTTCACTGGGGCTGATGGGAGAGACCAGCAGGCTACATCCAGTGATGTCACAGTTTTGACATGTCCAGTCTCCAAGCTGCAGGAGGAGGTACACTACCCAGAGGTGGAGGACTGAACTGGAGTTCCTCAAGGAATAACAATTACCAGGTAAGTGTAATTTCTATTTTGTGAAAATAATCCACACTCGCCTTGTTGTCCTTCACTGGATTTCCAAGAAACAGCATATAGAAGAAATTGTTTTAGATTGACAAGTGCAAGAATTATACAATAAAGTTGACATTGAGAGGCAATTAGATCAATGTATAAAAACTTCCACAGTAATAGACAGACTGTATTTTTTGGAGGGGGGGTTAATTCTTCTAGGGCATGAATGGAATCTGATGATGATTTAAGAGCACCTTGCTTTCTGATCTTTTAGGGGTTTGGTTGGTGGTTTTCTGAAATATTCGTTCCTTATTTGATGTGTTTGTATTGTAGTTCAAATGTAAATTCATCCGGGCAACGACCAACAGAATCTTTTAGGTTGATAGCACCAATGATATGGAACTCCCTCCCAGATAAACTTAGATCCACTACTGGTCTAATAATATTCAGGAAAAAGCTTAAAACGCATGTATTCATAAAACATTTTGGCACAGATGAACCAATGCAAGAACTGTTTCCCACTTCATTCCTACTTATCACTCCATTGCATACACGATACTGGTCTCTCCCCCCTCCCCTCCCTCCTGTCTTACTGACTACAGCCATGGTAAGATATATCTAAACCAAGGTCCGCTTTACATGCTAATGGGTCTGTTGCAAACTCTCTTGGGTATCCTCTTCCTTCTATGCTGCAGCCTGTGTTAAATTTGTTGAAATGTAATGTTTTTTTTTTTTTACTGCTTATTTGTAAACTGCTTTGCTTTTGCTGAAAGGCGGTCTATAGAACCCTTAAGTAAATAAATTATACTTTTGATGTGTTCATGAAAAAGTGAATTATTAAATTTTATATAACTTTAAACAAAGGTATGAGAGGATTACCTGCAGGAAGCAGCAGGAACAACCATAAAGAAAGGCATTGAGAAGGGATGACCTGTATGGACCTGCAGGTACAGCTCTAACCACCTTACTGGACAGATGGACCATGCTGGTCTTTATCTGCCATAATTTACTATCTTAATAAATCTAGAAGCTCTGGTATCAAGTTAAGGGTAAAGTTAAACATAATCCATTATGTATGCAACTTTCATTCTATAGTTTTCATCTTTTACGTACTACCTAAGGAACTTGTCTGCAGTGATCTCAGAATTCAATACCTTTCTGTTAAAGCAACACAGTGATGCCCCGTTTTCTTCAAATATTACTTGTCTTCACCTTTTGGCTTGTGGTAATTCTTTCAGGGCTCTGATTCATATAAAGACTGTGCTATTGTGTTCTCTAGCTATAACTAAAGTCCCAACAATGGACTGCAGAAGTTTGGATTTAAGAATGTGCAAACTGATCTGTGAGCATTACATAAACCAGTTTTGAAATGATTCCTCCCCCCCACTCCTTCAATTTTGTTTTCCATCAAATTGGGATAAATTCCACAGGTACACTAAAAAAATTTTTTGTTTAAACTGCCTCTAATGTTTCGATTGATTTTTACGTTTTTTGGTGCGCTGAATCCAAATCTGGTAACCAATTTCCTCCATCACGTACAGATTTTTTGCTACATTGGGTTAGCAGTTTGAGGTGAACGTTTCAGATTGAGTGCGATCGAGATAAAAGTTTCTTGGATGAATTCTTTATACTAATTGTTTAGTAGTTATTCAAATAAGAATAAAGAAAATTGTAACAAGGCAGCACATAAGAATAGAGTAATGTCAACAAAACACACTGTGATGATAGCAAAATTGTCTGCACTTAAAACAGCCACATACATGTGCACAAACATTGAGCATATAAGAGCGAGGTTAGACACAAAGCAAAGCAAAGAAATGTGCAAAAAATGTTGTACAGGTATGTATGTAAGAATAGAAAACGCAAACCGCACCATTGCAATACATGAAGACAAACACCCGATGGTGTGAAAATAAAATTCTAATAAATGAGATCCGACACTGTGGTAATAACTAGCAAATTTTTATTTCAAAGTTTAGTAAAAACACGATATTTGTCAACACAGTTTAGATTTTAAAGTCATTCTTGGGTCAATCAATCTCCTGGTGGGCCCGTTTCTTCTTCCCTCGAATGCTTCTCTTGGTGCGCTGCTTGGCGTATTTTTCATCTGGGGTTTCCCGCAGCAGCAACCAGCAGAAATCAGCCATCATAGTGGTGTTCCATCTTCCTTGGTACCTTCTCTCTGCGTCCTTGATGTCCTGGTGAAACCTTTCACCTTGTTCTTCACTGTACGCCCCCACGTTTTCGGGAAAGTAGTTCACATGGGAGTGCAAGAAATGGACTTTCAGGCTCATGTTACAGCCTTGTTCTTTGAAGGCATTGAGCATCCTGGCAACAATATCCTTATAGTTCTCATCCTGCCTGTTCCCCAAGAATTTGAGAACAACATCCTTGAAGGAATCCCAGGCTTCTTTTTCCTTCTCAGACATCGTTTCAGCGAATGCTCCATCTGAAATGAGTTTCCTTATATCAGGGCCAACAAACACTCCTTCCTTTAGCTTTGCTTCAGAAAGTCGGGGGAACTTTGAGCAAAGGTACCGAAAGCACTCACCATCTTTTGGAAGGGACTTGATGAATTGCTTAATGAGACCCAACTTAATGTGGAGAGGTGGTAATAGAATTTTATCACGAGGTACCAAGCTCTCATGAAGAACATTTTTCTCACCGGGTCTCAAATACTCCCGAATTGGCCAGTCTTTTTTCCCCCAGTGTAGGTCGCGGGCCCGGCTATCCCACAAGCAAAGGAAGCAGGGATATTTGGTGAAACCGGATTGCTGCCCTAATAGCATGGATAGAATTTTAAAGTCTCCACAAATCATCCACTTATGCTCATCATAACGAATCTTCTGAAGAATCAGGGCCAAATTCTCGTATTTTTCTTGGAGAATAACAGAGTGAGCAATAGGAACTGAAGCGAATGTGTTGCCATTATGAAGAAGAACACCTTTTATGCTGTCTTTTGACGAATCAATGAACAGCCGCCATTCAGCAGGATCATACTTGAGTTTAAACTTTTCCATCACTCCGTATATATCGTTGCAAAATACCAAATCTTCCTCTTTGCTGAAATACTTCAAAAATTGTGTCTCACGGTTGCGGTACCAATAAAAAGTTGTTCCTGGTGACAATAGATTTTGCTGTTTAAGCCGAGAACCTAGCAGTTGGGCAGCATCTTTTGGGAGTCCTAAATCCCGGACTAAATCATTCAATTCAGCTTGAGAGAAAAGTTCAGGTTTCGGATCTGGTTCAGTTTCAAACTCGGAAGTACTGGACTCATCGGGAAAAGCCATCTGATGAGTCTCATCATGATCAGAACCATCCACACAAATATGATCCAAAGATTTTGGTGGTTCAGGCACAGGTACTTCGTTGCTATGAGGCATAGGCCTAATTGCTGAGGGAAGGTTGGGGTAACTTATTACGTTCTTATTTTTTAAGTTGTATCCTTTCACAATGCAAGAGCAAAAATAGCAGTCACTGCTGTGGTCTCTTTGTTCATGCCACATCATAGGTATTCCGAAACGAAATGCTTGTTTTTTACCTTTCATCCATAAGCGTAGATCTTCCTCACATGTCTTGCACACTTTGTGAGGAGCCCACGGTTTGTCTTGATCGCCTAACTTCAAACCGAAATAGGCGAAATATACTTTTTTAATAAATGCAGAAATGTTCCTCTGCCGCTTTTTCACGGTATATTCCCCACAAATAAAACAAAAACTGTCCGGAGAGTTGACGCAACCTCTGGCTCTGTGAGCCATCACAAATACACAGCACTGCAAACTACAACTGTAGTGAACCACTTCGGAATAAAGCTGGATTACGACTGAGCAAACAAAAGGTAATAATGAACTTGCAAGAAACTGAAATTTGACAGGAACGTTCATGTCGCAACCACCGTGTTTGAGCGAGCGAACGAGGCGAGGCGAACAGGAAAGAACATGCGCCAGCGCGAGTACTGGATTTAGCCCCCCGCCTCCCAATTGTCCTGTTAATGTATAAAATGAATACAAAACACTCTAAAATATCATGAGGGAGTGTTTCTAGTTAGTTAACCATTACAACCTCTATTTTGGGCCAAGAAAATAAACTGCAGTCGGCTAAAAAGAAATTATGTGAACATTCCTTATATGGGTAAGAAATCTAATTTTGCAAGAAAACATGACGTGATGGAACATTTTGGCTATTTTTCCTGGATTCAGCACCCCAAAATCTATAGGAATCAGTTGCAAAACTGGAGGCAGTTTTTTGGTAGTGTACCTGTGTTCTTAGAGGGTTTGCATCTTACTTTGAGAATCGTACACAGGAGACTGGGATAGGTACTGGCTCTATAAAATCTTTTCTGTTAAAGTCTGGTGTTCCATGGGGCTCTGTTCTTTCTGCCTTGCTCTTTATTATTTATCTAGCTCCTCTAAGTAAGACCTTTTAGGCAGTTAAAGTTTCAATATATTATCTATGCCGATGACATCAATTCTTTTTACTTGTTGGCATGTTGCAGGACTCACTTTGTTTAGCATCTAAATACTTGCAGATTATTGAGGGATAGATGATGCAGAATAGATTAGCCATGACTATGAATAAGACTGAAGTCATGGTTGTGAAAAGAGGTAGAGTAGGAGATTAGGTGTTTTCTTGAGGACTGGCTCCTCGGTCATCTCAACAGTTCCAAAGGTAGCTTGTTTGGGTGTGATTTTGGATGCCTCTTTGCCTATGATCCACCAATTAATGAAGTGGGCAGATCTTATTTTAAATTATGAATGTTGGGTAAACTTTGGAAGTTTGTTGATTTTAGGACTATCCTTGCAAGTCACTGGTAAGGTCAAAAATTGACCATTGTAATTCCTATATTTTGGTCTTTCTGGTTACCCAAGCACTACAAAAAGTCCAGAACTCGGAAGCTTTCTAGCTTTCAGATATTTCTCGGTCAGAACATATATATCTCCAGTTTTATGTGCATTGCATTGGCTTCCAATAGCTTGGAGCATAAAGTTTGGAGTTCTGACTTTGATACATAAGGCATTGAGTGGTTCGGTTCCCATTTATTTCAATACAGTAATAAAGATTTATAAACTTGTATGTGCACGGAAATTAGTGGGTAGTTAATAACTTGATCTGTCTACTCGTGATGTACACTTCTGTGAATATAGAAACTGATTATTTTCCATAGCTGCACCAATAGAATGGAACAAGCTGTTGATGCTACGTCACATTAATGGTTAATACTACTGATTTTGGGAAGCAGTTAAAAGCATTTTACTTCCAGTAGGCATTTTATGGAGTGGAGGAGTAGCCTAGTGGTTAGAGCAACTGCCTCGTACCCAGAAGATCAAGGGTTCGATTCCCATTGGCACTCCTTGTGACTTTGGGCAAGTCACTTTACCCTCCATTGCCTCGGAAGAAAAGGCTGGCAATCTACTTCCAGTGATACATTGCCAAGAAAACCCAGAAGTAGCTGAGTCGCTATGAGTCAACACTGACTTGATGGCACTAAAAAAAAAAAAAAAAAAAAAAGGCATTTTATTAATGATGTTTGTGTGGTATTTTTATATGATCTGTGAATTATGAATGTATTTTTGTAACATGCCTAGAATTTGGAATAGGGGTGTGACACATTTAAATAAATCATGTGGAAATTTAGGTGCACCTGATAACATTACCCCCATACTGGGTTTGTATTCTTTACAGATTTATCTGATGCATATTCACTGTAGATATGCTAAAAACTAGGGTCACCAGGACAGGTTTGGGAATTCCTGGACTAAGTTTTAAGAATGAGGCATACATTGCCCATATTTAGTAATTGACTGACAGCTTTTATGTGATAGATTTTTCTCTCTCCTTTTTCCAAATTTACTAGAAAGTAAAGCCTTGGATTAAGAATGTGTCATGATGGAATTGTGGAAGCAAACCAGCTTACTGGTTTCTAGCACATTCTTTTGACTGTGCCCGATGCTTAAACCTGCATTAGACACATGGTGAGTCGGAACAACCAAAGTGGTTTTGGTTTCAGACTAAGATCTGGGTGTGGTTATTTTCACATCTGCAGAAGAAAATGGGAGCTGGAAAAAAGTCCTCCCCAAAACCCCAAGTATTATGATCTTGAGTACATTCACTTTTCAGCAAGTCTATTGGTTTCCTTAATGAAGTAGAAGATAACTTGATGTCTTAATATTAATGGTAAAATCTCATTACAGGTGGGTAGTTGAACAAGATTTTATACATGGTTGGTTTGTAATTTTAACTTTTAGTTAATTGATTGGCAGTGGGATTTAACCAGTATGTTTACTCAAAAGTAGAATAATTAATAGGTTGACACTGTTGCTAAGCATGCAGAGACCTAATTTATGGAATGTAGTTCCATAAATCCTTCCCCCTCAATTTGAGGGTGGTTTCACATGCTTAAAAGTGCATGGGATGTCATTTTCTAGTTAAGTATGTGCTTTTGTTTTTTTAAATTAATTTTTAATTTATTTCTTAACATTTTACATATACACTTCACCCAAAAATAAGTAAACAGAATCAAGAAAACAATTAACATGGGGCATATCACACCAAAGGGTAAATATATATATTGAATGATCTCCCATGCCCAAACCTTTTATGCAGGACCCAGGGTACGGTATGAGTAAAGTTTCTTTGCTCTATGCCTTTATCTCTGGGCCATCTGGGAAATGGGTTGGGGAAGATTATTTACAAGGCCTGTGACCCTGAACACTTTCACCTCAGTTGGCTCTCAATTCAGAAGTAAATTGTCCAAGCAGGGCTTGGCTGAGCAACAATAAAACTATTTGAGTGATATATAAAAATAAAGGTAGCAATACAGTTTTCTAAAGTGTTAGCCACTTGCTTAATATCTAAAACTAAAGCAAATTTTCTGGTCATCTTTTCTCCTCAGCTGCTGGGACAGGATGTGGCTTCATGTGGCAGCAGACTCTTCTCTTCTTTCAAGCTCGATCCTTCCTTCACATAGGCTCTTCCAACCACCAGGGACTTGCAAAGACAGGGACTTGCAAAGACAGGGACTTGCAAAGACCTGAACTCTGAGGGTGCAGGTTGCAGTCCTGGTGTGCCACAGAGACCATATCCAAGGCAAGTTCTTGGCAACGTACCCTGACGTCTCTTGCTTCCGTTTCTCCTAAAATATGTTTCTCCTAAAATATGCTCTCTAGTCTCTTCAGACTCTTCTATGTAGAGAGGCTGCCAAAATAGAATTCTTGCTTTCTGACTCTGAGCCACATGGGGATGTGGGAGACACCCCCAAAAACTTCAATCATTCTTTTCTACCCCTAGACAACCTTGGTTCTGAGGACCCTCTCCTGAAAGTCCTGTCATTCCTCTTCTGAGCACTGACCCCCTCACAGGAAGATTTCAGAAGTAGGAGAAGTTGCAAAACTCCACCAGAACCCCAGGTTGCTTGGCCTAGGAGTCGTCATCTTAGGAGTCCAACAGCTCCACAGATGCCAAGTCTGCTGCACTGTATGCGGGACATGTGATTTGAAGGGAATTTCTCATGTACACATACAGAGAGCATCTCTAGATTGGCCTTGCAGGCCATAGTATAGGAATATCTTGAGCCTGTTGGCGGGGCACCCCCTTGTTCCATCAAGAAAGGGGCTTGCTATGGTGAGGGCATCTTGTGATGGGTGATCCCATTCTCTTCTCGCTTACAGCCTGACCCTTGAGAGGGGGTAGGTTGTTCAGGAATCACTGTTCTGGAGCAATATTGGACACCCTGCATAAGGCCCAGAGGGCCTCTACATCCTTAGTTTATATAAGAGTCTGGAGGGTTTTCAAGGGTGTCCATCTTGGGCCCAAGAAGCCAGGAAGACACACTATTTCTTTGTCTGTCCTTACAGTCTGGTGTTTGGTCCTGAACTCTGAGAGTGCAGGTTGCAGTCCTGGTGTGCCACAGAGACCATATCCAAGGCAAGTTCTTGGCAACGTACCCTGACGTCTCCTGCTTCCATAAAGGAGTGAAGTAGATTCACTCTACAGGGTGCCAAGTTGTTCCTCAGTAGAGTGTCTCAGGTGTTGAAAGCTTTGATTTGCCTTCCTCCCTTCTCCCACACACCTTTGAGTCCTTTTGTAAAACCTGTCTTAAGGATTTACCTCTTAAAATGGTTTTCTAGTTGCTATTGCGTTAGTGTTGTGGGTGTCAGAACTGCAGGCCTTGTACTGCAGGGAGCCTCTCTTGATCATCTTAACTGCTTCTATCCCTTGCGGGACTGTTCCTTCCTTTGTCCCAAAAGTGCTATCTCCCTTTCATTTTAACCAGCTGGTCACCTTGAATATAGTTGCTATCTGTAGAGCAGTGGTGGTCACCGCTCTCCACATATATTTTGCACTCTTTGTTATCTGGATAGCGGCGCTGAATAGACTTGTATTTAAGCTCTGTGGCTGGAGTTTGAAAAGAACACTAATTGTGGCATTTAAATATGGACTTGCTAGGATTTGTTTTTGGTACTTGTGCATGTATTTGTGTATGTATTGGGAATCGCTGGGTAATGTCAGTTTAAAAAAAATGTAGTTCTAGAGAGTGCTTAAGAGAGCATATAAGAACACTGAAAAGAAGCGAGCCCCTGGTAATTCTGGGAGATGTAGTCCTATAAAGTCCTGAACTGGGAAAAGTGGGCATTCTTGGATATGTGGTGTGAAAGCACTAAGGGTTCAGAACACAGGTGATGGTACCTGAGTATGTGAAACTTGTTAGCAATCTGCTGATGAATGAAACAAAAAGCCTAGACTGTTCGTAGACAGCAAGAGGAGACAGGAAGACCTTCTTTTAGGAGGAAAGCAAAAGGTAGAATGCTTTTAGCTTGATTCTTAGCCCTGTGGGAGGTGGTAGTAGCTTTATAGAAAGAAAGCTTCTACAGATTTTATTAAGAAATTAAGGAACTGTCAGCATTTTGGGGGTTGACAGAAAACCCTAATTAGAACCTACAGGGAAATATTTACATAGCAATCTAAAACACCTGGGTATGGGATCTGTGCTGGGGGAAAGACAGTCAAATTGGGAAAGGGCTGGGAAAGGTCTGTCTTGGACCCACTCCTTTTTCTTTCTCTATACCCAGTCCCTTGGTGCACTCATCTCTTCCCATGGTTTTCAGTACCATCTTTATGCTGATGACTCTCAGATCTACCTCTCTACACCTGAAATCTCTCCAGCAATCCAGGCACGGATCTCTGCCTGCCTATCAGACATTGCTTCTTGGATGTCTCACCGCCATTTGAAACTGAATGTGGCCAAAACTGAGCTGCTTATTTATCCCCCTAAACCTACCTCTCCCCTTCCTTCTTTTTCAATCTCTGTGGATAATGCTCAACTCATTCCTGTTTCCTCGGCTCGCAACTTGGGGTTGTCTGACTCCTCCCTCTCCTTCTCCACACTCATTCAGCTGATAGCTGAAACCTGTCGTTTCTTTCTCTAGAACATCAGCAAAATTTTCCCATTCCTCTTCATCTCTCCAGGCCAGTCCAGAAAATCAGGGTAGTCGGCCTCCTCCAGCAGCTGAGGACTGAAATACATAGTCTTGACACCTCTCTATCTAACTCCCTCTAGCGCTCCCGGCTCAGTCTTTCAGTCCTCAGCAGCTAGGACGGATTGGTTTTAGCTAGGCTCCCGGGTTGAGAGAGAAAAAAAAAGGAGAACTTAAAAGTTAAGAGAAACAACCGGCAAGGAAGTTCTGGCTTGCCCTAGCAAGGCAGTAATGCCAGAAAGGAAGTCATTCACTTTAGGCGTTGAGCGGGTGGTGAATCAAAGGGGCAGCAGAGGCAGAGCCTGCCTCGTGGAAGAAGCGCGGCTGACTTCGCTGCCGATGGGGAAGCACAACTCCAGTCTCCTATGTCGGCCAGTCAGTTCTGCTAGCTGCGGACAGACAATAGAAGTCCCTGGCGGCATCGCACGGAAAGATAAAATCCCCCAGTGACGGTGATCGGAAGGCGAGCAGCTGGCAGTTCTTTAGCGGCTGGTGGTTTGCGGGGTAGAAGCTAAGCGGGGGGCGGCCGTCTCGTGCATGCTTCCGATAGCGGCGGTTTGTGTACAGTGCGGAGGCAGCCAGGGATTATCTTCTGCGGGGGTGTGCCGTATGTGTATTAGGCACAGTAGCAGCAGTGAGAGGTCCCTGGCCGAGTTAATGGAGGACAAGGCAGTGGACAGCGTGGTGTCTGCAATAGCAAGCTCAGAAAAGGCGGGAACGGTGGCCATTTTACAGGCTACTGCCATTTCTCCTGCGCCTCATAAGAAGCAGAGCAAGTCTAAATCAAAGGCCAAAAAGCCGGCGCTGCCGGAGCAGGCTCTGCAGCCGGGGGTGTCTGGGCAGCAAGAGGGCTTGGATGCTCTGTTTTCAGCGGATTTTATTTTATCGATGCATAGAGCCTATTGTTCAAAGAGAAACCGGGTTCAGGTTCAGGGGCCTCTCCAGAGCCTGGTGATGTCCCCAGAGACAGAATTAAAATTGTTGGAAGATCCTGGGGAAGGGCATTCTTGCAAGGGTCTGGGAATGGAAACTGATTTAGACTGGTTCAATCAGCAAGCTCATCCAGCTCCGGAGCTCCGAATGGCGGAGGATGGGGAGCTCCTGTCAGACTCGGAAGGATCCCTGGACAATGGATCTGGAAGAAGGGGAGATACCTCCAGGTGAAGATCCTAATATGTTCAGGGTGTTTCACAGGGAGGAATTGGGAGCGCTTATTGTTCACTCTCTGGCAGCGCTGAACATAGCCTTACCAGTGGTTCAGGAAGAACTGTTGTAGGATCCCCTTCTCCAGGGTTTTAAGACAGAGCAGAAGTGTTTTCCATTTCATAGGGTCATCAAGCAGATGATACAATCAGAATAGGAGTGTCCGGAGGCTACCCTGCGGGGCGGGCGCTCAATGGGATGTCTGTATCCGATTCCGCAGGATGAAAAGGATCTCATGCGGATGCCCAAAGTGGATGCCTTGGTCTCCGTGGTGACTAAGACGACCACGATCCTGGTGGAAGGGACTGCGGCCCTGAAGGATTTGCAGGACCGGAGACTAGAGACCATACTCAAGCAGGCCTTTAATGCCAGTGCATTGGCTTTGCAAGCCTCTGTTTTGTGGGGCTTATGTGTCTAGGGCCACCATCCGTTGGCTCCAGAGAGAAGGACCTACCGAGGGGGACGAAAGTTCTCTTTCGGAGGGGGCCAGGTTGGAATCAGCAGCGGCTTACCTGGCCGATTCGTTTTACGACTTGGTACGGATTTTGGCAAAGTCCATGATGTCCCTAGTGGCGGCCAGACAATTCCTCCAGCTGAGGAACTGGGCAGCGGACACGTCCTCTAAGACTCGCCTGAGTAAGCTGCCATATAAGGGTAAGCTGCTCTTTGGAGAGGCGTTGGAGAAGATTTTCAAGGATCTGGGGGATTCAAAGGGAGGCAGGCTCCCGGAGGATATGCCAAAGGGTCCAAAGATGGGCGGGCTGCAAAGAGGACAACCGAGAGATTTTCGCAGGTTTCGATCTTTGCGGTATGGGCCATACCAGAGGGGTCATTTCATGGCCAGGGGGCAGCCCTTTTGAGGGGCTCGGGGGTTTAGTTGAGGGTATTTCGATTCCCAACAAACCCCACCTAAAAAGTCACAATGAAGTCAGGAAGGTCTAGGCGGAGTTGCCAGTAGGGGGTCGCCTACAAGGGTTCTACTCCGCCTGGGCTGCAATTACAACAGACCAGTGGGTGTTGGAGATTGTCCGTGAGAGTTATGCGCTGGAGTTTTGCAAGCCTCTAGTGGATGCGTTCGTGGCATCTCCATGCAACGCACTGGGAAAGAGAGGCGGTGAAAGATGCTTCAGCAGTTACTGAGTTTGCAAGCTGTAGTACCAGTACCGTATGACCAGTGCGGCTTAGGTCAATACGCCATATATTTTGTGGTCCCAAAAAAGGAGGGGTCCTTTCAGCCCATTCTTTAACTGCCGTTCATGTGCTTGAGATCAAGGGTGCTGCATTTCCAGATGGAAACGTTGCGGTCCGTGATTTTGGCAGTAAGACCAGGGGAAGTGCTGTCCTCTATAGACCTTACAGAAGCGTATCTGCATATCCCTATCAGACCAGAGCATCAGCGGTTCCTGCGGTTTGCCGTTCCCATGGGGCATTTTCAGTTCAAGGCGCTGCTGTTTGGGTTGGCATCTGCGCCGCGCACGTTCACAAAGGTGATGGTAGTAGTCGCAGCGGCTTTGAGGCTCGAAGGAATTCAGGTGCATCCGTATTTGGACGATTGGCTTATTCGAGCAGAGTTCGAGGAGGAGTCGGTCAGAGCAACCAAGTGGGTGGTGTCATTCCTGGAGCAGCTTGGTTGGGTGGTCAACCAGGCCAAAAGCCAGCTGCGACCAAGGCGACAATTGGTATTTCTCGGAGTGTTGTTCGACACGGAGGCTGGTGTAGTGTCTCTTCCCGAGGTCAGAGTGCAAAAGATTTGAGAGCAGGTGCAAAGGTTCTTGCACCTAAAAGAACAGACGGCGTGGCGCTACATGCAGCTGCTAGGGTCCATGGCGGCCTCCTTGGACCTGGTTTCATGGGCCAGAGTGCATATGTGACCACTACAATGAGCTCTTCTCTCTTGCTGGGCGGCCCAAGAGCATCCGCTATCACAGAAGCTAGTGTGTCCAGAGGAGGTGAAGTCCAGCTTGGCATGGTGGCTGGAGAGTGATCACCTTCGGGCCAGTATGCCCCTAACGCAGCCGGACTGGGTGTTTGGTTACCACAGATGCAAGTCTCTTTGGCTGGGGTACACACTGCCTGTCTCAGGTGGTGCAGGGCTGCTGGTCAGTGAGCGAAGCCCAGTTGTCAGTCAGCCGTCTGGAGATGTGGGTAGTGCGATTGGCATTGCAGAGTTTCGAGGGTCTGGTGCGGGGAAAGGCGGTTCGTGTTTTCTCAGACAACGCGGTAACAGTGGCATATATCAACCAGCAGGGCGGCACGGGATGTGCGACATTAGCAGAGGAGAGCCATATGCTGTTGGGCTGGGCAGAAAGTTATCTGCTAGCCTTGTCAGCGGCGCATGTAGCAGGCAAGAACAATGTGCAGGCTGACTACCTCAGTCTGCATACCTTGGATCCTGGAGAATGGGAGCTAAACGCAGTAGTGTTTCGTGACATTGCAGGTCGCTGGGGGCAGCCAGTCATGGATCTGATGGCTACTCTCTCCAACACCAAGGCCGAGTGGTTTTTCAGCAGGCGCAGGGAACACATGTCGGAAGGCCTCGATGCGCTGGCGCAGCCATGGCTGTTGAGGGGACTGCTCTATGTCTTCCCTCCGTGGCCAATGATTGGTCGATTGCTACATTGGATAGAAGGTCACACCGAGCTGGTGATCCTGGTGGCTCCAGACTGGCTGCGAAGACCTTGGTACGCAGACCTGGTACGGTTAATGGTGGATCGGCTGTGGAAGTTACCCAATCGTCCCAGTCTTTTGAACCAAGGGCCGATCTGGATGCCACAAGTGAATCGGTTCTCGCTTATTGCTTGGTTCTTGAGAGGCGCTGCTTACAATGCCGAGGGTACTCGGCAGCGGTAATCGCTACCATGTTGAACTCTCGGAAGCTTTCTATGTCCTTATCTTATATTCGTATATGGTGTATATTTGAGAGTTGGTGTGCTGAAAGAGGCGTTCAGCCATTTTGGGTGTTCTTTGCCTGACATTTTGCTGTTCCTACAGGCTGGCTTGGAGAAAGGGCTAGCCCTGAGTTCTTTGAAGGTGCAGGTAGTGGCGCTAGCTTGCTATAGGGGACGGCTTCAGGGTCACTCCTTGGCAGTGCATCAAGACGTCGTTCGTTTCCTTTGAGCGGTTAAGCTGGTGCGTCCATCTTTTCGCCCGATAGTACCTCCTTGGGACCTAAATTTGGTCCTGGAGGTGTTGGCTGGACCACCTTTTGAACTGGCAGGGTCAGTAAGTATAAGAGAATTTTCCTGGAAGACGGTCTTCCTGGTGGCATTGTGTTCTGCTAGGCGTATTTCGGATTTGCAAGCGCTATCGTACAGAGAGCCTTTTATTCAGTTCTCAGCAGAAAAGGTAGTTTTACGTCCGGTGCCTTCCTTCTTGCCGAAGGTGGTTTCACGTTTTTCATTTGAACCAGTCGGTTTCTCTTCTAACCTTTCCGGCTCGGGAAGGTGGCTCGACGGAACGTAGGCTAAGCAGTCTGGATCTTGGAAGGGTGCTTCGGCGATATCTTAAGAAAATGAAATCGTTCTGTAGAACTGATTGGCTGTGTTGTTTGGAGGTCCTCGCAGAGGTGAGGCAGCTTCCAAAGCTGCTTTTGCCAGATGGGTTAGACAGGCTATTGTGGCTGCGTATGCGGCTCGGGGGAAGTCGGCTCCGAAGGGGCTGCGGGCCCATTCTACTAGGTGGCAGGCGGCGTCTTGGGGTGAGTCCACCTTGGTCCCCTCTGAGGGACATCTGTCGGGAAGCCACTTGGTCCTCTCTACATATGTTTTTGAAGCATTAATGGCTGGGTGTACAGGCGAGAGGGGATGCCAATGTGGGAGCGTCGGCTATCTTTGCCGGTCTTGTGGGTCCCTCCCATATTTTAGATACTGCTCTGGTATATCCCTGATTTCCTGGACTGGCCTGGAGAGATGAAGAGGAAGGAGAAATTAGACCTTACCTGCTAACTGTCTTTCCTTTAATTCTCTCCAGGCCAGTCTAGGGCCCACCCGGTCATTGCGCAAACTGGAGTATTGGTGTGATCTTGGGGTCTTCAAGATCTGGGGGCAACCCAAGTCAGGACGCGTTGGTGGGCTGGCAGCGAGTTCTTCGGGATGGCTCTGTTATCTGCTCTCCCTTCGTGCGGGGAGGGGGGGGTTAAGCTGTTCTGGGATAGATAGCACTATGTATAGGGTTTTAGAAGAATAAAGTCAATAACTAGCTAAGAAAGCAAAGGAGATGAAAATCAAGAGTTTTTCAAAAGGGGGGTGTGGTAGGACTCTCCCACGTTCAATTAGTTTAGTTGTATATGCTTAACATAGTTTAGGTTCAAAAGTTTTATGGATGTTCCTAGATGCTTTGTCAATAGAAGACTGAGCCGGAAGCGCTAGGGGGAGTTAGAGAGATTTCAAGATTCTATGTATTTCAGTCCTCAGCTGCTGGAAGATGCTGACTACCCTGATTTCCTGGACTGGCCTGGAGAGAATTAAAGGAAAGACAATTAGCAGGTAAGGTCTAATTTCTCCTTCCTTTCTGAACACACTATTAAGATACTCATCCACTCTTTAGTGACCTCTTCCTAGACTATTGCAACCACCTCCTTGCTGGTCTCCCTTTGAATCATCTCTCTCCCCTTCAATCTGTTCAAAACTCAGCTAATCTTCTGCCAGTCTCGATATGCTCTCATAACCCCTCTTCTCGGATCGCTTCACTGGGTCCCTGTCTGTCTCCGTATCCAGTTCATTCTCTTACGTGTGTCTGTATAGTGCTGTGTGTGCCTTGTAGTGCTATACAAATGATCAGTAGTAGTAGTAGAAAGGTAATTTCATTGCCATTAGAAATATTTCCTGGATTAAAGATGTCAGAGGGTTGTATCTTGACTGGGGAAGTTACTGACTAGGGGCCTAGAGCAAAATATTCTTTTAACAGATTAATGTTGAGAGGCTAAGATTTCAGCTCTGTGGAAGCAGACAAACCAAGAGTTGCAGTCCAGTTATTGAGAAGCTGACATTAAAGCCCATAGGAGGTTTGTAGTATGGAGAGCCAGACTAGCTGTTGGGGGAGGAGGGGTGACGACTTTAATGCCTCTTTGAAAACTGCCTTTGAGATTAAGTAGTGCTAGGGGGCTAGCTGTCTTTTAGCTGTAAATATTATTGATTATATGCTTACGTGTATGCTTCATTGTGAACTCTAAATTGTACACCAATATCATGCCTTCCCTATGAAAAAGGGAAAATATTGCTATGTTTCTGACTCAGAGAGCTGACCTCGGGACCCACCTAGCCAGTCGGGTATTCAGGATAACCACAATGAATATGTATGAGAGATTTGCATACACTGCCTCCATTATATGCCGGGGGAGGGCTGGCGGAGGAGTTGCTACTATTTATCGCTCCTCCCTTCCTCTCTCTGAGCTCCCTATCTCCTCCTCTCTGTCCTATTCAGAATCCTTGCTTCTTCGACTAAATTCCTCCTCTTCACCTTGTCACTTCCTCCTTATCTATGCTCCTCCATCTCTCACTGCAGCTGCCTGGGACTCTCTTTTAGCTACCATCTTGGAAGTCTCACTGCAGTACCCTTCCCTCTTGATATTGGGTGATTTTAATGTTCATGTCGATTCCCCTTCCTCAGCTAGAGATCTTTCTTTTCTTACTTTTTTGGCTGACCTGTCCCTCCGCCAGTTTCTCTTTTCCTACTCATACTGCGGGACATTCTCTTGACCTCATTATTACCTCTGCTTTTTCCTCGGCTCCTCCTTCCTCCCTCGCCCTTCCCTGGTCCAACCACTTCTGCCTTCTTTTTTCCCTTCCTGTTCTGTCTTCCTCGTTGGGCCCACCTTCACAATCCCTTGGTAACACTTCTAATACCAGATCAGCCCAACCGTTGCTTGTCCGCAAGATTACTTCGGACACATTATCTCAATTTCCCCCTTCCACTTCTCTATTCCCGGATGATTTCGGATCTCTTCCTATTGACACTCAGGCACTCTTCTCTCTCTTCTGCCCTAGATAGTGTTGCTCCCCTCTGCCCCCTCCCGTCCCCCCGACGTCATCCCCACCACCCCTGGTACCACTCTGGCCGCCTCTTGCAACGGAAATATCTTTGCCGCGCTGAACGTCATTGGCGTAATCACCCATCTTCATCTACCCTGCAGTCTTTCCGTTCATGCCACAGACATTACCGCTCTCTCCTTCACTCCGCTAAGCGCGACTACTACTCAAGGCTTATCTTTTCCTCTTCCAATTCCTCCCGTCAATTGCATACTGCTCTCCGTTCTCTTACCGCATCACATTCATCTTTTTCCTCTCCTCCTTCATCTTCCTTTGCTCTTCCTGACTCTTCTGCACTTGCCTCCTTTTTTACCTCCAAGGTTCACACCCTTCGTCAGTCCTTCCCTTCTTGCCCTCCCCCCTTTTCCCCTCCTCCTGTGTCTTCTCCCTTTCCCCCTCCCTCTCCTGCTTCTCCCTCCCCTGTATTGTGGCATTCCTGGTCCTCTTTCGAGCCAATTTCCTCAGCCACCTTACATAAGACTTTCTTTTCCATCCGCAAAACATGTTCTGCTGACCCTATTCCTTTGCAGTGGTTATTGGAGCCTTCATTGCTCCTGTCTCCCTACATACTTGCACTTTTCAATTCTAGTGTGTCCTCGGGTATCTTTCCCACACCATGGAAGCACGCTATCATCCGTCCAATTCAGAAATCTCACACTTCCGATCCTACCATTCTCTCCAACAGGCGCCCTATTTCTAACCTCTGTTTTCTCTCAAAACCTCTTGAGAAACTTGTTTTTCATCAACTCTCCTCCCACCTTGAAGCCTCTCTTACCCTTCACCCCCGGCAATCTGGTTTCCGCCCTGGCCACAGCATGGAATCTATCCTTCTCTCTCTCCTCAACGAACTTCACTATGCACACGACCACGGACTTATCTCTCTTGTTGTTTCTCTTGATCTTTCCGCAGCTTTTGACTTGGTGGATCATCGTACCCTTCTCGTCCGTCTTCAAGATGCTGGTGTTACAGGCACTGTTCTTCAGTGGTTTCACTCCTTTCTTCTCAACCGCTCCTTCACTGTTGTTTCTGGGTCTTCTTCCTCCGCCCCCAACCCCTCTTTCCTGTGGTGTACCCCAGGGCTCTGTTCTTGCCCCTCTCCTTTTTAACGTTTTCCTGGCTCCCCTTGCACTTGTTGTCCAGCAGTTCGGTATCTCCGCATACTATTATGCGGATGATATCCTTTTTGTACTTCACACTGATTCTCTCAACCCGGACATCTCTTCTCTTAACTGTTGTCTTTCCGCTGTTGCATCCTGGTTCTCCTCTAACTTTCTTCACGTTAACCCCTCTAAGTCGTTTGCCACTTGGTTTACACTAGGGAGCACCTCTCCTACATGTGCCCCGACTTTTTATTCCCAGTCTATTCCTATGGTTTCCTCTTTTCGTTACCTTGGTGTGGTTCTCGATTCTTCTCTCTCCTTTAGGGAACACATTTCTTCAGTTGTCCAGCGGTTTTTCTTCTCTCTTAAACAACTAAGGGCCATTCGCCCCTTTCTTCTTCTGCTTTAGCCACGCTTTTGCTCTCTTTAGTTATCTCGGTTCGACTACTGTAATGTTGTCTTAGCAGGTCTCCCCAAGTCCCAAATCATCCGAATTCAGCGCATTCAGAACACTGCAGTTAGTCTCTTAACCCACGCCTCCCGGTATGACCACGTTACCCCTCTCCTCATGCAACAACACTGGTTACCGGTACCCTTTCGTATTCACTATAAGATCCTTGTCTTTGTTCATAGGGCCCTCAACACAGGTGTTCCCTTTTATCTTGCTGACCAGGTTCACTTTCACACCCCTCACCGTTCTCTTCGTTCTATTCATCTTAACTGTATGTTCCTTCCTCCTCCCTCACATGCTCACCTGGAATCCACTCGCTCTTCCGCCTTCTATTTCCTGGGCCCATGACTTTGGAACTCGCTCCCTCTTTCCCTCCGTTTCGAAACATCCTTCCAGCACTTTAAAACAAAGCTCAAAACTCACCTATTCACCATGGCATTTAACCTCCCCCCATAGCCCTGCCCTTTTTGTTTGTTTTTCCTCTCTGTTTTCTCTTTGACCTATTCCTGCTGTTATGTTCTTATTTTATCTGTTTTTGTGTTTTCTCTCCTCTCTACTGTTTTTAAATGATGGGGTTCCTTTCTATTTTCCGCAGCCATGTATATTTTTAACTGTAAACCACTCGGATACCTATTTGGTGTGGGTGGTATATCAAATTTTAATTAAACATAAACATAAACATTGTGGCTATCCTGAAAACCCGACTGGCTAGGTGGGTCCCGAGGACAGGGTTGAGAACCCCTGCTCTAGAGGGACTAGTTTGACAGTATTAACTGGTTTTATTTTTTTATTTTTTGGTAATTTACTGAGTGTATAAATAACGCATGTAAAGTTAAAAGGGGGAGCTGAAACTGACCATATAGTGTAGAATGGATAAAGGGAAAGACACATTTTTATATATGTGATCTGTATGGGTATGTGGCCGCCTTACACAGGAACTATTAACCAGAGCTGAAAGTTACTTACAGAAATATCTAACTATAAATCAATGGCATTTGCATTAGTGCAACTACATGCGAGAAGTGATGCTTGCCCTTTTACTGTAAAAGAGAAGTGTTGCTGTGCTCTTTGGTTTGGCTTGGAAAGACTCAGGCAGTTGAACATGACGGTTTTCAGTATGCATGATGAAGGCAATATAACTACTTGAGGGATGACCACAGAAGAAGTTTCTTTAAATGAGTGTGTGGGAGGGAAGGGAGGTTGCTCTCATAATCATAGTGTTAGGTGAACGCAGGGCTAGGAATAAGACCAAACAAGGTACCAAGAAATGGCAAAATCGGATACCAGTGTTACAAACTAATTGAATTGTCTCATATGATTTCATATAATTAAATGTGGGACTGAACCTTATGCTGTGACAATTGCTGGGATGCCAAAATGCATCATAAAATAGTAGCCTATATCGGTGGTTCTCAACCTTCTTTCTGTTCTGCTACACCTTTATTTTATTTTATACACATTTATATACCGCATCTTCCAAGGTTCAGTTGCGGTTTACAATGAACAAATAATTAACAAATCAAGTTTGTTTTACAGTGAACGTCATATTATAACAGAACATATTTACAGGGAACATCATAGTATAAACTAGAATATACAGTTTAAACAGTGAGAAATAATACAGAACAGAGTAAACTATATACAATTTTATATATGTATATATATACATGGAAGTAAAAGGATATAAGTTGTGATGTCATCATGAGTGTGTGTTGTCAGTGTGGGTTAAGGGTTTTTGCTTGGTGCAGACAGGTGCCTGTTTAACCTTTGTCTAGGGCAGGTATTGAGTTGTCTGTTATAGTGTTTGTTGAACAGGTAAGTTTTCAGCTTCTTACGGAGTTCAATGATCTCCGTTAGTGTTCGTAGTTCTTCTGGGAGTGAATTCCAGGTCGTTGGGGCTATGTGGGAAAAGGCTCTGTTATTTGTTGATTTATGGGCTCTTGTGTAATCTTTTGGGATCTTTAATCTGTTCATTTGTCCTTTTCTGTGTGGGCTTAGATGGTTCTTTGTTTATTAAGTTGCATAGCATAGTTGGGGCCATATCATATAAGGCTTTGAATGACGTTATTATTGTTTTGTAGATTATTCTACTTTGAATTGGTAGCCAATGGAGGG
This sequence comes from Ichthyophis bannanicus, assembly GCA_033557465.1. Lineage (NCBI taxonomy): Eukaryota > Metazoa > Chordata > Amphibia > Gymnophiona > Ichthyophiidae > Ichthyophis > Ichthyophis bannanicus. Next base: position 1,790,655,803 of record CM066031.1, on the reverse strand, counting down.
AGGCTAGTATTGGTGATATGTGTTGGAATGAGTTGATTTTCAGTGTAATTCTGGCCGCTGCATTTTGCGCTAATTGCAATCGTTTGATGTTTTGTTTTGATATGCCTATTAGAATTAGATTGGCAAAGTCAAAATGTGGAGTTATGGTGGCCTGGATTATGTTGATAAAGTCTTGCGTAGATACTAACAGACGAAGTTGTTTGAGGGTTTTGAGTTTAAAATAGATTTTCTTTATGGTATTGCTAATGTGTGTATCCATTGTAAGGTGTGTGTCTAGTATAACGCCTAGATATCTTATTTCGTTTTTTATTTTAATTTCCTGGTTTTGTAGTTTTATGTGAGTTGTGGGGATATAAGATTTGTTCTTAGTCCCAATTAGAACTTCAGTTTTAGTGTGGTTTATGTGGAGGTTTTGTGCTTTTAGCCAGGTTGTAATTTCATTATAGCAGTCTGATAGGAGTTGTAGAGGTAGGTTGGGTATCGTGAATGGAATATACATCATTATATCGTCTGCGTATAGATGATATTTTACTCCAAATTTTTTGAATATGTTGCAGACTGGTTTTATGTATATATTGAAAAGCAGTGCTGACAGCGCTGAACCTTGTGGTAATCCAATTTCTTGTTTATATGTAGTTGAGTTTTGATTCCCAATTCTAACATTTTGCGTTCTATTAGGTAGGATGAGAACCATTTATGTACTGTGGAGTTTAAGCCTATTTGTCTCAAGTTATTGAGCATTATTGTGTGGTGTACGCTATCGAACGCAGCTGAAATATCAATGAAAAGTAGAATGAAGGCCTGGTTATGGTTGTCAATCCCTCTTAGGAGTGCATCTATTAAAACTGTGAGGAGTGTGTCCACTCCATGGCGGGGCCGAAAGCCATATTGTTGCTCATCTAGAGGGTAAGAAGAGTCTAGGAAGTCCTGTGTCTGTAATTGAACCACTTTTTCAATTATTTTAGCCAAAAATGGTATGCTTGATATGGGTCTATATGATGTAGGCATAGTTTTATCAAGTTTGCTGTTCTTGAGGATTGGCCGTATTTGTGCGTGTTTGAGTGATGGTGGGAGATAACCTTGGGTTAGAGAGAGGTTCACTATTGAGAGAATGTATGGTAATAAAATTGGCAGTGTATTTTTTATCCATGTTACTGGACATGGATCTAAATATGATGTTGTGGTATTCAGACGGGTGATGATGATTTTTAGTGTCTCTTTAGTTATAGGATTAAATTCTAACCATTCATCTGATGGCAGGTGTGATAAGTTAATAATGTCTATAGACATTGATGGTATTTTTGCTTTTTTTTGATAATGGTGGGCTAAAGTTTGAACTGAGATGTCAGTAATTTCGCTATCAGAATTTTGTGGGTTGGTTAGGTTTCTGATAATGGTGAATAACTCTCTTGGCCTATTATACGATTTTGATAGTATTTTAGCATAATATTCTTTTTTTATGCTGTCCAGGGTTTCTTTGTATTTGGTGAAGTGGATATTGTATAATTCTTTGTGTATTGTCAATTTAGATTTGCGCCAATTGTGTTCTAGTTTTCTAAGGTTCCGTTTCATTTGTTTTAGTGTATTATTGAACCATGGTTTGGTTTTAGTCTCTGGGTAGGTGATCTTTTTGTGTGTGTGATTAATTTTGGCTGCATTGTTGGTGGTGGTATTCCAGTTCATGACAGTATCATCTAAATTCGTTGCAGGTGATAAGAGGTGGGGGATAGTTAAGTCAATAAATTCTTCATTGTTGAACTTCTTAAATCTTGTGGTTGGGACATTTCTAGAGTGTTTGTTAGTGCCAGTGAATGGATATGTAAGAATTAATTTGATGATGTAGTGATCAGACCAGGGTATCTGTGTACATTCAACCGTATTTGGATTGAATAGTTTGAAGAGTGTATTAGGGATAAGGACAAGATCAAGAGTTCCACCTTTTATGTGTGTAAATTTGTTTATTATCTGATGATATTCCATGTCTGATATGGTATCAAGGAATAGTTTAGAGTCTATGGTTGGTAGTGAGGGGAGATTGAAATCTCCTAGCATGATTATAGGGTGTTGTACACCTGACACTGTATTCATGTGTACAATGCACCATCATGGCCACCAAATAAAATAGGAGCAGAAATATTATATCTATCTCCTTTTTTTTAACCTCATCAGTGATAAAACTGTGTGCAGCACATCAGCCCAAGATTTTCAATTATGCAATTGAATGATAGACAAATTTACAATAAACTTACTATCATCATGAACGTTTTTTTTTTTTATTTTATACTTATTTTGGAGCAAAGCTAGGATGTTTTCCCTTTTTAAAGCTTGCCATACCAAAACTTAAATATTGAAATTTTAATATCTCCTCAGCTACAGCAATACAAAATCCATCCACTGATAGACACTTGGTGAATTAACATGCAGACCTTCATATATGAGTACCAACTCTCATGACACCCATAGCAAGAACTGTACCTTTTGAGAAGACAACTCTGCAGATCCAGAAGGAAGGGTATTGCTGTTCTGTAACATGCAGAATCCCTCATCTCTGTCATACACACAACACAGACCAGCCTTCACCAATTATAGAATAAAGGACCAAAACCTGAAAATGGAAATCCTAGAAGCCATAGACTCTGAGCTGCATAACACAGGAGAAATAAAAATAAAAAATGCATTTCCTCTTACTGAGCCATATATAAAGATGTAAGAAATGCACATTCCTAAAATTGCTATATTTCCAATCACTAAAAACTGAAAATAAATGAACAGAGTTGACAGAAGAAAAAACTTGAGGAACCCCCACTTTCCCCCTCCTCTGTAGCCAGCAACGGTAGTGAAGGTGACCACAGGGTAGGGAAGAGAATGAAGCATTTCAACTGGTGGCTGTGATCGCAGTAGGAGCATGGGTAGGTTCAGGATGCTGTGGAGCTGATTGCTAGTAGGGGGGAGAGGAGCAAACCTGCCACATTTCCAGCAGAGGAGGTGATTGGAGGGGATAGCTGATTTTAAGGAGCCCTTCTAAGGACTTCTTGTACTTGGCTTCTTGCTTTGCCCCGCCCCCAGCCTGCAGATGCAGGTGGTTGTTAGGGAAAGCATTGGGGATGTGCATTCACGTTGAATGATTTGGGGAAATGAAAGTGACATTGCCCAGGTCGTTTTTAACCTGAAGCACAAAACACAATTTTGTGGGTTTTTTCCTGTTGACAATTATTTTTACTATTTCTCCATATTGCTCTGCAGTACACACAATTGCTTAGTAATGTGCCCTATTGCTTCATAGGTGCAGTACTGAGAAATAGTGAAAACTACTTCACAACAGGGCACTTGATATGAGCAATAAGGTGCAATAGTGTGCATATTTGATGACATTGTCCCCCAAAACAAAATTAACGAGAACCTGAAACAAAACGGAAAACCCTTTAGATGACATGGGCAACTAAACTAAGCAAACATGATTTACCTGAGCACCTCCAGAAAGCATGCACTTGGCATCGATGCCAGATTTTTGGTGATGCACCGCTGTGTCCTGACACTGAACCACTGGCCTAAATGGTTGAGCTAGCCCTGCCTGAGATTCTTGCAGATGTTCTGCTGCCTCCTTCCTTTTCTCTAGGCAGTTTAGTTCATGGTTATGGTTTAATCATTTTCCTCTCCTTTGCCAGCTGGTATTTCCTAATAGACCCCCAATCCGGGCACTAGCCAGGATTATGATCCTGCTTTTGCCTAAGTACTGCCCAAGAGCATGCTGGAAACTCTATCAGTCCTCCACTTAAGCTTTGTTCAGAAAGACTAAGTGAAATCTGTAAAGAGAACAATTTTTAAAGTGTGCTTTTTGTCATGTGGTGGTTTTTATAAAGAAGGTATAAAAGGACATCTTAACTTCCTTGTTGGTAAGAAGCTGTAAAATATTAGTATTTACTATGTTATTGCTTTTAATCTGTACATGGAAGGAGAAACTGTAATAGAGACATCTGTTTACAATATAGACAAGTTGTGGATGTCCCTTAGAGACTTGTTGTTCCTCACTGTATGTCCATCCATGCCCATCTTAGTGGAATAATGGTAGTTTGTTGACAAGGCTTTACAAGTAGCTATACACACATTAAATATCACAAGGAGACCTGCCCTCAAGGATGAGTATTATGCAAAGCCCTATTTGCTGTACTGACTTACAAAGGTGCAAAAGACACATTGAACAATGCAGTAAAATAAGCTGGTGGTAGGTGACCACCTCTTTGATCTTTTCCCTCACCCTCTCCACACCTCTGGGGAGAAACCCTAATCCATGCCCCCAACCTGGCCCCTGTTCTATGAACACTTTGGTTATAACTTGACCTTCTATGAAGGCAACTGCTGCCAGTTCAGTACCTTTATTTTGTTTTTACTTTAACTTTTTATTGTAAATATTTTCATAAATCTGCAGAAATAACTAGCTTCCTCATCGTCTCTCCAGGCCAGCCCAGGTACCGATGGATTGTCAGCCCTGCCCAGCAGCTGAGGATTGAACTTGACAGTCTTGCTGATGTAGTATATAAGTTCCACATATTGCATCAGACTCCAGTCTTTCAGTCCTCAGCAGCTGGGAAGGAACTCCTGTTAGTTGGACTCTCTGAACAGAGGCTTGAAAAAAAGAGGGAAGAGTGTTTTTTATATCGAGGTCTCGATTGCTCTAGCAGGGCAGTGAATCCAGGGAGACGTGGCAGGCATGCCATTGGAACTGCCGCAGTGGATTGTAGTGACCATAGATACCAGTCTCTTTGGCTGGAGAGCGCACTGTCTTTCCCAGGTGATACAGAGATGCTGGTCCCCAGAGGAAGCCTTCTGGTCAATCAACAGACTCAAACTGAGGGTGGTTCTATTGATGCTGCAGGGCTTCCGGCACCTGATAGTAGAGAAGTCTGTTCAGGTCTTCTCCAACAATGCAACAGTAGCCTATATCAACAGGCAGGGGGGCACAGGCAGTGCTACCTTTGGTCAACGAGAGTCAGATGCTTCTGCAGTGGGCAGAGGAACCATCTGGTAGCCCTGTCGGTGGCTCATGTTGTGGGGAAGGACATTGTACAAGCGGACTACCTCAGTTGAAGCACGTTGGATCCCAGAGAATGGGAGCTAAACGCGACAGTGTACCACAGTGTGTCAGTGCATTGGGGGAAGCCAGTCATGGATCTCATGGCCAACACCAAAGCTGCATGTTTCTTCAGCAAGCGCAGGGAACACATGTTTTTTTCCTGTCCTAGCCTGCCTGAGTGAATCCTCCTCCTCCCCCCCCCCCCTGCTGAGGTATTGTGTAGCCTTCTTCCTGTTTCCCCCACGTGTGCATAGTCTGTTTTAGTCTGCTTTTCTCTGATCAGAGAAGAGCAGTGCTTTTTACAGTGCTCTGCTAAAGAAGTGGATATTGCCTCCTGTGACACCTTGCTGTGAGTTCTAGCTGTTTATTAATTATTGATTGTTTGTCTAACTGTTTATTTAATTATTTATTGTTTGTCTTAGTGGTGTGCTAGTTCATCCTTCTCAGTTATAACTTACCTTGCCTCTCTCAACTAACTGGGCTTTGTGTGGTACCCCCCTCCCCCCTGCTGAGGGTTCAGGACAGGGTACCTTGTAACTGCCCTCTTTAATAGGACTTATCTCCCTCCCTCCCCAGCACCCACCCACCCCTGGGTTAATTGTAGTTTTATAGGTACTTGCACATCATTGAGGAAAGGGGCTGCTCTCAGGTGCAGCTCGTTATCCAAATCAGTCATACACAGAGGACCTGAGATTAATTACTTAAGCTTCAGGTACACAAGGTGTATTAGGGGTATTAGATACACTTTTATTGGTATAAGCATCTACACCAATCCTTATTATATACAGATTTTAAAAGACCTAAACACAAGCTTTAAACTAAGATGCAGACAGAAGTCCAGCAACGAGATGGGGGTTCTCCGGTCTTTTGCATTGAGTGTCACATGTATGATTTTCTCCCAGTTGGTGAGAGGTCTTACGTATGCACTAAGTGCAAAGAACTCTTTGCTCTCAGGGAACGAGTCCGTTCTCTAGAGGCTAGAGTAGCAGACCTGGAAGACGTAAGAAAGACAGAGAAGTACATGGACGAGACCTACAGGGATACAGTCCTGAAGTCCCACCTCCAGTCTGGCAGCATCCCTGTTGCCATGGAGGAGAGAGGTCACGTGACAGGAGAGCATCACCCTGGTGTGGCAGGAAGTGATCCTGTAACTAGGACCTGTCCTCCAAGTGATGTAAAACCCTCTCGCACCGAGGACGTTTCTCCAGGGCCATGTCCCCACGAGGGGAGGGTCAGGACAGCTGTTATAGTTGGTGATTCAATCATTAAGAATGTAGATAGCTGGGTGGCTGGTGGACGTGAGGATCGCCTGGTAACATGCCTGCCTGGTGCGAAGGTAGCGGACCTCACGCACCGCCTAGATAGGATCATAGATAGTGCTGGGGAGGAGTCTGCTGTCTTGGTACATGTCGGTACCAATGACATAGGAAAATGTGGTAGAGAAGTTCTGGAGGCTAAATTTAAGCTTTTAGGTAGGAAGTTGAAATCCAGAACTTCCAGGATAGCTTTCTCCGAAATGCTTCCTGTTCCACGTGCAGGACCCAAAAGACAGGCAGAGCTCCGGAGTCTCAATGCGTGGATGAGACAATGGTGCAAGGATGAGGGTTTTGGATTTGTTAGGAACTGGGGAACATTCTGGGGAAAGGGGGGGCTCTTCCAAAGGGATGGGCTTCACCTTAATCAGGATGGGACCAGACTGCTGGCATTAACCTTTAAAAAAGAGATAGAGAAGCTTTTAAACTAGAAAATAGGGGAAAGCCGACAGTCACCCAGGAGTGCATGGTTCGGACGAAGGTATCCTTGAAGGATACTACCAAAAGCAGTGAGGTTCCAAAAGGGAGTATAGTAGCCCAAATGCCCTTGAGTAAGGAGCAGACAGAGCATAAAGATTCCAAATTACCCCTGCCTACCAATAGCCAGATTAATATGACTAAAATACAGTCTCTAAAATGCTTGTATGCCAATGCTTGAAGTCTAAACAATAAGATGGGAGAGTTAGAATATATAGCACTAAATGAGAGGTTAGATATGATTGCACTCTCAGACATGGTGGAAGGAGGATAACCAGTGGGACACTGTGATACCTGGATACAAACTATATCGTAATGATAGAGCTGATCAAATTGGTGGAGGGGTTGCGCTCTGTTAGAGAGGGCATTGAGTCAGAAAGGATTAAAGTTTTGCAGGGAACAAAATTTGCTGTAGAATCTCTATGGATTGAAATTCCATTTATGAAGGGGAAGGTGATGGCAGTGGGAGTATACTATCGACCACCTGGCCAGAATGAACAAATGGATGATGAAATGCTCAAAGAAATCAAGGAAGCTAACAAAAGTCACAACAGAGTAGTAATAATGGGTGATTTCAATTACCCCGGTATCGACTGGGTCAGTGTCACAGCAGGACAAGCTAAAGAGAGAAAGTTTCTAGATGGAATAAATGACTGCTTCTTGGAGCAGCTGGTTCATGAACCGACCAGAGGGGAAGCCATACTGGACCTAGTCCTTAGTGGAACGCCAGATCTGGTGCAAGAAATAAGGGTGTTGGGACCACTTGGCAATAGTGATCATAGTATGATCATGTTTGATTTAATTAGTGGAGGACAGATAGTAAAGGCATCCACAGTACTACCTTTTAACTTTCAAAAGGGAGACTATGATAGAATGAGGAATATAGTTAGGAAAAAACTAAAAGGAGCAGTTCCAAAGGTTAAAGACTTACAGCAAGCTTGGGTGTTATTTAAAAATACTATCCTCGAAGCCCAGACCAGCTGTATTCCACGCATTAAGAAAAGTGGAAGAAAAGTCCAAAAAACTGCCAGCATGGTTTAAAGGTGAGGGCAGAGAGGCTGTTGCTGCCAAAAAAGCAACCTTCAGGAAATGGAAAAAAGAGCCAAATGATGAAAACTGGAAACAGCACAAGCACTGGCAAGTTAAATGCAAAGCATTGATAAGGCAGGCAAAACGGGAATTTGAGAAGAAACCTGCTACGGAAGCAAAAACACGAAATAGACTTTTTCAAGTACATTTGTAGCAAAAGGCCTGTGAGAGAGTCAATTGGACCATTAGATGATAGAGGGGTAAAAGGGGCAGTAAGAGGAAACAAGGCTATAGCAGAGAGACTGAATTAATTCTTTGCTTTGGTCTTTACTGAGGAAGATGTAGGGATGTTACCCAAGACTGAAGTGGTATTTAAAGGTGATACTGCAGAGGAATTGAGAGAAATATTGCTACACCGGGAAGATATATTACAACTATTTGATAAACTGAATAGTAGCAAATCACCTGGACCGGATGGTATACATCCCAGAGTGTTGAAAGAACTGAAATATGAGATTGCAGACCTGCTATTGGTAATCTGTGAACTTTCATTAAAATCATCTGTAATACCTGAAGATTGGAGGGTCGCCAACGTAACGCCAATTTTTAAAAAGGGTTCCAGGGGTGACCCAGGAAATTACAGACCGGTGAGCCTGACGTCAGTACCAGGGAAAATGGTAGAAACCATCATAAAGAACAAACTTACGCAGCATGTATATAGTCATGGCCTAATGGGAGACAGCCAACATGGCTTTAGACAAGGAAGATCTTGTCTTACTAATCTGATATGTTTTTTTGAAGGTGTGCATAAACAGGTAGACAAAGGTGAGTCGGTTGATGTAGTGTATCTGGACTTTCAGAAAGCTTTTGACAAAGTCCCCCATCAGAGACTTTTGGCGAAGCTAAAAAGTCATGGGATAGGAGGCAGTATACTATTGTGGATCGGGAACTGGTTAAAAGATAGAAAGCAGAGGGTAGGGCTAAATGGCCAATATTCCCAATGGAAAAAGGTGAATAGTGGAGTACCCCAGGGATCTGTACTGGGTCCGCTGCTTTTTGACATATTCATAAATGACCTGGAAAAGGGAATAACTAGTGAGGTTATCAAATTTGCAGATGACACAAAACTGTTTAAAGTTGTTAAAACCCAAGAGGATTGTGGAAAACTGCAGGAGGATCTGGATAAATTGGAAGACTGGGCATCCAAATGGCAGATGAAATTTAATGTGGACAAGTGCAAAGTTATGCACCTAGGAAAGAACAACCCACACTATAGTTTGTGATAAGGAAGCTTATCATAGCTCAGGAAGGAGCTATAGAAAAGGTGAAGTGACTCTGAACAAGCAACCTGTCAGTTCTGGTAGAAATAAGAAAACAGAATTTTCCCATAAAAGACTACCAGTCCCAGAATGCACCAGGTTCCCAACAGCCATTAGAGGAGCTGAAGTGGGGAAACGTGTGTTCAATCAGGAGGGCTATGAGGTAATCCCTAAGCACTCATCTCAAAGGGCAGGGCCTGATTCAGCACAGCTGCGCTGTGTTAGGGAGGAGCACTCATCTAAGCAGAATAAGAGTAGAGTTTATTCTACAGATGACCATCTTCATGATCACCTTGGATATCCAGAGAAGGATCATCAGCTTCATCTGAAGGATCATCAGAGGCAGAAGCCAAACCGGATGGACAGAGAGGGAAAGAGACCCTTTGGAAGAAGGAAGAGAAAAGCTGTTGAGAGGTCTAAAGGAGTCCAGAGCAGTACGTATACTGGGAGGTATTCCAAGGGCCAGCATACACCATTGGACTGGGGAAAGCCAGAGGAATGGTGCTGCAGAGCTAGGAATCACCAGACGCTACCTGTGAGGGAGACGGCTGCACGTGGAAGGGACCCTATGACCCGTGCCAGAAGGTATGTGAAGGGAGATCCAGTGTCCAGGGATCTGGATTGGAAGGCTGGACATAAGAACTGGACTACATACTGGCCAGGCTATATAGAGAGAAACTCTAGCAGCAATGGAAGCTCAGGTATGAACACTGATCTATGCCCTAGCTATAACCTTGAAAGACAGCAGGGAAACAAGTATTCTCCTGAAAGTGCTCCATTGAGAGATTCAGCTGTGCCAATCCATGATATTGAACCCATGCTTGTTGAACAAGGGGGAATAATAGCAGATGAAGATCCTGTTTATATGGACTGCTCTCTATCTAAACTCCGTTGGTAACTTTCTGTTACAAAGTACAGCAACCATCACAAAGAAATACAAATTTGTTCTTTAATCTACTCAGAAAAGCTCCTGAAGCAGGATTTGACCCACACAGTGGAAGGCAAGCCAGCTAAGGGGTTTCAGCTGGTGACTGCTAGCAATTAAGCCTTACCTAATTGCTTGTGAGCTAGGAGAGAATCACTTCTGAATCTATGTGGGAAGTAATCAGAAGTTAACCTGAAAAGAACAGTTTTTTTTCTTGCTTTGTGGCTTTTCATTTGTTGTTTTCCTGATTTTGACTTTGTTTTTCCAAGTTAACACTGAAAGCAAGTAACCTGATTTATGTGCTACCAAGCATATCTGTGTTGGGAGAAATAACCCCATAAATAAATATCTTATTGGCTTTACCCAAGAGCACAACTAAATTATTGTCAGCAGCTGTGTCTGGTGTGAATGAACTACATTGCCCACAATACCTTGCAAATCATATAGATATATGCACTTGCCAAGACTGTGAAGATTCTCACCCAGGCAGCCGTCTGACAAGTTACACAATGCAAGGCTCCACATTAGAAACCACCACCCAGGAAAAAGATTTAGGAGTCATTGTGGATAACATGTTAAAACCCTCCGCCCAGTGTGCAGCGGCGGCCAAGAAAGCAAATAGAATGCTAGGTATCATAAGGAAAGGGATGGAGAACAAAACAAAGGATATTATAATGCCTCTGTATCGCTCCATGGTACGACCGCACCTTGAATATTGTGTGCAACTCTGGTCACCGTATCTTAAAAAGGACATAGCGTTATTAGAAAAAGTACAGAGAAGAGCCACCAAATTGGTGAAGGGGATGGAAGGCTACTCCTATGAAGAGAGGCTAAGAAGGTTAGGGCTCTTTAGCCTGGAGAAGAGACGGCTGAGGGGACATAAGATAGAGGTCTATAAATTAATGAATGGAGTGGAACGGATAAACGTGGATCAATTGTTTACGCTATCAGAGTATAGAAAGACTAGGGGACATGTAATGAAGCTACAGGGTAAACTATTTAAGACAAATAAGAGAAAATATTTTTTCACTCAACGTGTAATCAAACTCTGGAATCTGTTACCGGAGGATGTAGTAAAGGCTGTTAGTATAGCTGGGTTTAAAAAAGGTTTGGACAAGTTCCTTGAGGAAAGGTCCATAAACCACTATTAAAAAGGGACCCAGGATATCAATGCTTGACCCAGTACAAGCATTGTGGAACCTGTCTTTTGGGGATATTGCTAGGTACGTATAACCTAGATTGGCCACTGTTGGTAACAGGATACTGGGCTTGATGGACCTCGGTCTGACCCAGTATGGCATGTCTTATGTTCTTATGTCAGAGAGGCTCGATGCCTTTACGCAAGCTTGGCCAACAGAGGGGCTTCTATATGTATTTCCACCACGGACACTCATTGGTTGCCTTCTGCAGCCGATAAAGGCTCACGACGGGTGGATGATTCTCATAGCTTTAGATTGGCCTCCGAGGCCATTGTATGCAGATCTCGCCCACCTCCTGATCGATCGCCCATGGAGGCTGCCCGATAGGACCAACCTGTTGGTGCAGTGACCAGTACTTAAGACACAGGTGGGTCTGTTCTCACTTATGGCTTGGCCCTTTTGAAAGGGCACTTTTGCACAGCCGGGATTACTCCGCAGAGATCATTTCTACCATGCTGAAGTCAAGGAAGTGTTCGATCACACTGGCCTATATCTGTATATGGTGTGTATTCAAAGACTGGTGTGCTGCCAAGGATGTGGCACCGTTTATCTGCTCACTTCCAGAGGAATAAATGTTCCTCCAGGATGGTCTGGAGAAGGGTCTGGTCCTCTGTTCCCTAAAGGTGCAGGTGGCAGCACTAGCCTGTTGTTGGGGGTATGTGCAGGGGCGCTCGCTGGCAGCGCATCTAGACGTGATCCAATTCCTGTGAGCAGTGAAGATCGTACGACTGCATTTTTTGCTGGTGATCCCACCTTGGGATCTGAATTTGGTTCTGGAGGTGCTGGCGGGGCCACCATTTGAACCAATCTCTAGGTCCTGCATATGGGATCTCACCTGGAAACTGTTTTCTTGATGGTGCTCTGTTCCGCGCAAACGATCTCCGACATACAGGTTCTCTTGTGTAGAGAACCCTTTCTGCAGCTTACCAGGGAGAAAGTGGTACTGAGGCCGGTGCTGTCCTTTTTGCCAAAGGTGGTGTCGCGTTTTTATTTGAATCAAACTATTTCACTGCTGACCTTCCCAGATCTTGGGAGATTGGAGGAGGATTGGCAACCTCATCGGCTTGATCTCCATAGAGTTCTCTGGAGAATACATTAAGCGGATAGAGTCTTTTGTTAAGACGGACCGGTTGTTTGTCCTCTGGCGGCCCTCGAAAGGGGGAAGTGGCCTCCAAAGCCTCGATCGCCTGTTGGGTGAAGCAGACCATTGGAGCGGTGTACGCAGCATGCAGGAAAGTTCCGCCTCTGGGGCTATGGGCCCATTCGTCCCAGGGCCAAGCGATGTCCTGGGCAGAGCACTTTCTGGTTCCCTTGTTAGACATCTACAGAGCAGCAACTTAGTCGTCACTTCATGCTTTCTCGAGACATTATCGGTTGGATGTGCAGGCTACATGGGATGCAGGGGTTGGGGCCTTGGTGCTTCAGGCCAGACTCGGTCCCCTCCCCTCCCCTCCCCAGGGTTTAGGTACTGCTCTGGTACATCCAATTGGTACTTGGACTGGCCTGGAAAGACTATGAGGAAGGAGAAATTAGATCTTACCTGCTAATTGTTCCTTGAGTTCTCTCCAGGCCAGTCCAGGGTCTGCTCAGTTAGGTTTGATCGGTGGCTTCTTGTTGTTCAGGGGTACCATGATAGGGCACGTTTGAGTATCAGACATATACCTTTAGCTCTGAGGAAGGGGCGTGGTTCTGAGGCTTGTGCCGGCTGAGCTAGTTGGTCCTGCGCTTTTGTATTCCCTTCACGGGGGATAACACAGTTTCTCCAGGACCAAGCAGGAAGTCAGTCCTCACTTATGGGTGACGTCGGCGCCGACGGAGACCTCGCGGAGCAATTTTCCCCAGCTTTCAAAGAAAGCCTTTGGGAATTGCAGCGCGCATGCGCGGTCGTCTTCCCGCCCGAGGGTGCCATCTTAGCCAGTCTTCTTTTTTCCGCGGAGCCCTGCAGACGTCCCCGTCTTGTCCCCGCGAAAAAGTTGATTTTCCTCTTTATTTTATACTTTTTTCTTTCGGTTCGACGCCGATCGTTTTCCCGCCCGGACTCGCGACGCCGGTCTCGAGTCCTCTAGCGTTTTTTCGGTTTTTCTGACTTAGTCAGCTTTCATTTTCGTTTTCCCTGGCAGCCCGGTCCTTTGACCTCGCAGGGGCCCTTTTTCCCCCGATGGCTGCCAGTGGCTTTAAGCGGTGTGGTCGGTGTGACCGAAATATGTCACTAACCGACACACACGACTTTTGCCTCCGCTGCTTGGGCCCGGATCATGAGGAACTGATCTGTGGGCCCTGCAGCAAACTGTCCTCGAAGGCGTTGAGAAGTCGGCGGCATCAGCGCGAGAGAATCTTCGCTGACCCCAGCCGTACCCGGACCTCGTCGGAGGCCTCCGTGTCAAAGGGCTCCAGCTCGGACCGTCGCCGGAGCTCCTCCGACCGGGGTTCTCCCTCCGGGGACCATCGTCGGAAGGAAAAAACCCGCGAGGGCGGCGTCGGTGGACGCTCCTGGCTCCGCGAGGGCCAGGTCGCATAGCCCCGACAGCCGCCCCGGGTCCTTGGAGAAGGAACATCTCCCGAAGCGACCTCGCCTGGAGTCGGAGTTGCCTGCCCGGGTAAGTCCTGTAGTCCTTCTGGACTCGCCTCCGCGACAGCCGACGTCGGGCCCGACGCCGTCGGGGCCCGAGTCGGGGGCTGCTGGGTCACCTGAGCTCGGACTCAGGTTGACGGCCTTGGAGAGCAGACTGTCTGCCTTCATGGACCAGCAGCGGGCACTGCTCGCTGGCCTCGCTGGCGCCGCTGCCCCGACCGCCGGGACGTCGACGTCCAAGTCGACCCCGGAGACCGAGCCGATCCTCGAGTCAATGAGAACTCGAGTCGATCCTCGGTCGAGGTCACCCTCGGCCTCCCGTTCGGGACCGAGGTCGCCGACGCCGACTCCCTCGACGTCGGGGCGGCTGGCGCCGCATCCTGCCCGGGCCGACCCCACCGAGTCCTCCTCGGAGTCGGTCTGGGAGTCTGAGGAGGAAGAGTCACCTGATTCTTTCCGGACTCGGTGTGTCCCATCGGACTCCCCGGGGTCCGAGCCTCGGAAGCAGTCCCCCCCGGAGGATGCCCGGTTCTCGGACTTCGTTAGGGATATGGCCAAGGCTTTGGCCTTCCCTGCGGATCCCGAGGAGGAGCCTCGAGCCGAAGAGCTCGACGCCCTCCAGTATGACTCTCCCGCGAGGGAGCACTTTACTGTGCCGGTTCCTCCTATGCTGGAACGACTACTCTTCCGCATGTGGGAGAGTCCGGCCTCCTCGCCGGTCCTGAGCAAGCGGGTCGATTCTATCTATCGGGTCCGCAAGAGCCCTGGCTTTCAGAAGGCACAGCTGCCACACCATTCCATGGTAGTGGAATCGGCCATGCATCGTCTTAAGAGCCAGAAGATGCACTCCTCGGTGCCTCCTGGAAGGGAGGCCCGTAACCTGGATGGCCTTGGCAAGAAGTGCTTCCAGGGCTCTATGCTCGCATGTCGTGTCCAGACTTACCAGCTCTACATGGGCATGTATCTCCGGGATCTGGCTAAAGAGCTAGCCGGATTCTCCGCTGGTCTCTCCGAGGAGCCCTTGCGGAGGTTCCTAGCCTTGTCCACGGGCATTCGGGAATGCTCAAAGTTCATGTCCCGAGCAGCCTATGATGGCTTTGAGGCCTCGGCTAGAGTGGCCGCAGCCGGCATCGGTGCCCGCCGACAGGCTTGGCTTCAGTCGTCGGATCTTGAGCCCTGGGTACAGGACAAGTTGGTCGATGTCCCCTGCCGAGGCGAAAACCTCTTTGGCAAGCCCATGGCGGAAAAGGCTGCACAAATTGAGACTGAGACTCTCACCAGGACCAGGCTTTCTAGGAAGACCTCCGCCCCTTCCCAGAAAAAGAAGGGCTCGGGAAAAAAGTCCTTTTACCCGAGGAAGGCGGCTGCCTACAAACAGTACCCCCATTATCAGGCCCCTGCAGCTCCCCAACAGGGCCAGCAGGCCAAGGGACGGGGTAACGGGTCCCGTAGGCAGCAAGCCCCCAAGCCTGCACCACCAGCCCCTGCTCAGCAGGGTGGGGGTTTTTGACTCACAATGCATAGCCTCTCCCCCCCCGCTGGTTCCTCCCAGCACCGGAGGCCGGCTGGTTCACTTCGGCCACAGGTGGTCCTGCATCACCGCAGATGCCTGGGTACTTCAGGTCGTGCGAGAAGGCTACCTTCTCCACTTCCATCAGGTCCCTCCCTCCTATTTTCCGGGAGAACCTTCGCGCCCCCCTCTGCACAGGGAGTTGCTCCTTCAGGAGTTAGCAGGTCTTCTGCAGGAACAGGCGGTGGAACCGGTGCCCCACCACCTGAGAGGTCAAGGCTTTTATTCAAGGTATTTTCTGATACCAAAGAGAACAGGGGGCCTCAGACCCATCCTGGACTTGCGCAACCTCAACAAGTTCCTTGTGCGGGAGAAGTTCAAAATGCTTACCCTTGGAATCCTTCTGCCCTACCTCCAGCAGGGAGATTGGCTATGCTCCTTGGATCTAAAGGATGCCTACACGCACATCCTCATCCACCCAAGCCACCGCCAATACCTAAGGTTTGTGGTGGCAGGAAATCATTACCAGTACAGAGTACTGCCCTTTGGCCTATCCTCCGCACCGCGAGTCTTCACAAAATGTCTCGCGGTCGTGGCGGCCCATCTCCGGCTTCACGGCCTCTATGTCTTTCCGTACCTCGACGACTGGCTCATCAGAGCAGCGTCCGCTCAGGAGGTCACCAACGCCACGTGCCGCACGGTGACTCTGCTGCAGCACTTGGGCTTTGTCATAAACTTCGCAAAGTCCACTTTGCTCCCCTCACAGGATCTCGAGTTCATCGGCGCGAGGCTGCACACTCCTCGGGCACGAGCGTACCTACCGCTCGACAGGGCTCAACGGCTCATGGACCTAGCCGACCGCTTTCGCAGCCAGCCCCTGGTCTCCGCCAGGCGCTTCCTGAGACTGCTCGGCCATATGGCTTCCACCGTCCATGTGACCCCCAATGCCCGCCTGAATATGCGGTCTGCTCAATGGTGTCTCCGCCAGCAGTGGCGACAAGCCACAGGCGGCCTGGCAGACCTAGTGCGCGTCTCCGAGCCGCTGCTCTCGTCTCTCCGGTGGTGGCTCCGGCAGCCGAACCTGATATTCGGAATGCCTTTCCAGTCACCTCAGCCGACCCGGGTGCTGACCACCGATGCATCCCTCCTGGGCTGGGGAGCACATTGCCAAGAGGCACGTACTCAGGGCCTCTGGACCACGTGGGAGTCTGCTCAGCAGATCAACTTCCTGGAGCTCAGGGCGATCCGCCTAGCTCTCAAGGCCTTCTCCCACCTGACTTCCCAACAGTCCGTCCTTGTCCAGACGGACAATCAAGTTGCCATGTTCTACGTGAACAAGCAGGGGGGCACGGGCTCCTTCCTCCTCTGCCGGGAGGCACAGAAGCTCTGCTCTTGGGCCGTCAGTCACGGCATTCTCCTCAAGGCAGTTTATCTCCCGGGCCAAGAAAATTGCCTTGCAGACAAACTCAGCAGGGTCCTCCAGCCGCACGAGTGGCGTCTGGATCCCTTGGTAGTTCAGAAGCTCTTCCTCAAGTGGGGTCTCCCCACGGTGGATCTCTTTGCCAGTCCTCACAACCGGCAGCTTCCTCGCTTCTGCTCTCGTCAGCCACACCCCCTTCGGGTGGCGGCGGACGCCTTTCTGATCTCGTGGTCGGGGAGCCTTCTGTACGCTTTCCCTCCCATCCCGCTGGTCTCTCGGACTCTTTTCAAGGTTCTCCGAGACAAAGCCTTCATGATCCTGGTGGCCCCTCGCTGGCCCAGGCAGCCGTGGTTTCCGCTCCTGCTGCAACTGGCGGTGGAGGATCCAATCCCTCTGGGGGTACAACCGGATCTCCTCACTCAGGATCAGGGGTCCCTTCTGCACCCCAACCTCAGGTCTCTCAACCTCATGGCCTGGCTGCTGAGAGGGTAGTCCTTGCTCCCCTTCTCCTGCCGGCGGAGGTGGAGGAGGTCGTCTTAGCTTCGCGACGGCCTTCTACCCGCAAATGCTACGCCCTTAAATGGCGTCGCTTTGCAGTCTGGTGTGCCCAACAGTCTCAGGATCCCTTCTCCTGCCCGGTGTCGGTGATCTTGCAGTACTTGCTGCACCTCTCTAATCTGGGACTTAAGTCCAACTCCGTCAAAGTTCACCTCAGTGCTCTTTCAGCACATCATGTGCCGGTGGACGGCAGACCTCTCTCCAATGACCCTCTCGTAGCGAGGTTTCTCCGAGGTCTCCTTCTACTTAAACCACCTCTGCGCCCGCCAGCGCCTGACTGGGACCTGAATGTGGTTTTGCAGCGGATCACCTGTCCGCCTTTTGAACCTATGGCTACCTGTTCTCTCCGTTTTCTGTCTTGGAAAACACTGTTCTTGATAGCCCTCACTTCCGCTAGGCGCGTAAGTGAATTGCAGGCCCTCGTGTCTGATCCCCCTTACACTAGGTTCTACAAAAATAGGGTAGTCCTACGGACTCACCCAAAATTTCTGCCTAAAGTGGTCTCCCCTTTTCACATCAATCAGGAGGTGGTACTTCCAACCTTCTTTCCCAGACCACACTCCAGCCGAGCTGAAACGGTCCTCCATACCCTGGACTGTAGAAGGGCATTGAACTTCTACCTTGACCGTACGCGGGAGCACCGTAAAGCTGCTCAGCTTTTTGTGTCTTTTGACCCCAATAAATTGGGGCTCCCGGTCTCCAAGCGTACTCTGTCCATCTGGGTTGCGGACTGTATCTCTTGGGCTTATGGGGCAGCCGGACTCTCCTTAGAAAGTCGAGTCACGGCTCATTGCGTTCGGGCAAAGGCCACGTCAGTGGCTTACCTCCGCTCTGTTCCGCTGGCAGACATCTGCCGGGCCGCTACTTGGTCTTCGAGCCAGACTTTTGCGGTCCATTACTGTCTCGAGAGGGAGTCCCGTAGGGACAGTGCTTTCGGACAGGCAGTCCTCCGTAATCTCTTTGAGGTCTGAGCAACTCCTACCCTCCATCCCGGATGTGGGCTACCGGTGGGTGATAATTCAGCGAAGATTCTATCCTTCTGTGCTGCTGAGCTAGAGGGAGCTCATTTTTGTGCTTAGGGTCTCCGGTAGCCTTGAGCTTGGGAGTCCCATAAGTGAGGACTGACTTCCTGCTTGGTCCTGGAGAAAGCGTAGTTACTCACCTGTAACAGGTGTTCTCCAGGAGCAGCAGGAATCAGTCCTCACTACCCTCCCTCCTCCCCTTGGAGTTGCAATCGTCTGCTTATGTTCTTTTTGCAAATTTTTATGCTGTCTTTTTTAGCTATGTCATCTGACTGGCTAAGATGGCACCCTCGGGCGGGAAGACGACCGCGCATGCGCGCTGCAATTCCCAAAGGCTTTCTTTGAAAGCTGGGGAAAATTGCTCCGCGAGGGCTCCGTCGGCGCCGACGTCACCCATAAGTGAGGACTGATTCCTGCTGCTCCTGGAGAACACCTGTTACAGGTGAGTAACTACGCTGTTCATGGAGCACATAGCTAATTCAAAGGACTAAGGGGGGCCACTGCTCTCTAGTTTTTCTGTCTCCCTCTAGCAGGAGTGCAGCTCTCAAGGGGAAGTTTTTCAGTTTTGTTAATGGTTATTGAATTAGAGTTAGTAGTAGTTAGCTGCTTTGTCAAGAGGAGCCTGGAGTCCGAATGCAATAGGTGGTGCTTATATACTACATCAGCAAGACTCTCAAGTTCACTCTAAAGCTGCTGGAGTGTGCTGACAACCCATTGGTACCTGGACTGGCCTGGAGAGAACTTTAAGGAAAGACAATTATCAGGTAAGGTCTAATTTCTCCATACAAAGTGCACAAATTTAGTATTTAGTTTACAGACCATAAGATTTATTTTATTTGAATCCATTTTTATACCGCTCCTTCCAGTGATCAGCAACGGTTTACATTTTAACATTTAACTCTGCAAGGACAGCAGTTACATATAATATGGAGTGGAGGAGTGGCCTAGTGGTTGGGGCAAGGTACTTCAGGCCGGAAGGTCGGGGGTTCAAATCCCACTAGAGGACAGCAACCTTGGGCCGGAAGGACTGGGGTTTCTAGTCCCACAGTGCTCCTTGTGGTCTTGGGCAAGCCACTTAACCCTCCATAGCCCATGTTCCCTGTAAAATAGTTATCTCCAAGTTATAATGCCCTGTTCAATGTAATTTCAGTTTGTTCAATGTAAACCGCACTGATGCAGAATAGCATGGTATATAAGAGAATGTAAATAAATAAATAAATAACAATATATAACTATGTACATAGCAAAGGTAGCATAGGAAATCAAACTCAAAACTATTTACATAGAGAACCGGGTATGTTCAGTTAACTATATACATAATAATTACATTGACGTACAATGGGAATGTCACATGTCTAATGGGTTTAATATGTTTTAGTTTAATATATTTTTCTCTCATATAATTATAAAATCATAGACCTTTATTCAAAAAAAATTTGTACATTCTGATGGGGTCTATAGAATGTTATCTGTCCCTTTCCAAAAGGATTATCAACTTTCCCCTTGAATTATTTATTTATAAGCTTTAACAAACTTTACAAGCATAAATCTTGTGGAAGAAACATAAGGAGGGTGGTTGTTATAATCATGAAGAACAAAGAATACTTAATTACACTACAATAAGATAACAAATACAACTCTCAAAAGTAGACCCCAATATCCAAGCAGCGGGAACAGAGTGACAAGTGGGGGAAATGTAATACTTGAAAAATGAAAGCAAGAAAAAGCATTAGCACACACTAGCGCTCCCTATACATTGTGTTACGATGTATGATTCAGGATAGGTATCTCCCCAAACTGGACACAGTCGAGAGCATCTTGAGGTCAAGAAAGGACCGTAGCTGTTTCGGTACAAAAAAGATGTATCTAACCCCCAAAAAAGAAATAAAACATTTACAGGGATATCGCAAGCGAAAGCTAGCCCCTAAAGCCACCGTTTCCTGTCGCATGGTCAAAAACTGGCATCTACGCTCCTGTGTGGCACGACTCTCATCTGGAAAAACTTGTACACATTCTCCAAAAAAGGGAGTGGAAAACTTTTTAAAGTATAAAGAAAATACTCTGGAAAGATCAGTATCAAATACAAAAGATACTAATAATGTGGAACGAGCCTGCACTGAAAAAGAAGAGCGTTCAAGGAAATCAGTAAGATTATCAGGAACAGTTAAAGGGGAAATATCTTGCTCAACTTTCTTTAGTGGCAAAAAATAGGCTCGAGATATAGGAGGAAATGCAGAATCAGGAATGTTAAGGACTTCAGAGATATACTTTTTAAAGGTATCCAAAGGAGACATACCAATTAGCTGAGAAATTTAAAATTCTTAAATTTAAAGCCCAAAACTTATTTTCAAATTGTTCTAACTTCTGATATACAACTAATTTATCCTTGACCAATTGATCCGTAACAGCTTTAGAGTCACTAACGTCTTTAGTAATAGCAGCAAACTTCTCTTGTGTGTTCTTCACGAATTCCGAGTGCATCGACGAATTCTGAGCCACCACCTGCACAACCATCCAAAGACTGCTGCTGGAAGCTTAGGGGCGAGTTCACGCCAGAGGCATCCACCACAGGAACAGAAACCAGCTCAAGACCTTCCTCAGCTCTCTGCTGAGGGAATTAAGAGCGGTGTTGAACAGGACGCAGGCAGTCCCAGAACTCTTCCTTCCTCCCCCGAGGTAAGCAGAGCAATGTCAGCAGAGCCTAATTCCACCGGCTCTGACTCCAATGGAGCTGCAGGACAGTTGTAAGTTGCTCAGCTGTGGCTGCCTCCCCATTAGTGGACCGCAGCAGCGAGCCCTCTGCAGCCGTCTCTAGCACCAGGGCCTTTAGGAGGAGCGCCTCTATCTGTTGTTGACCAGCCGCGGAAGAAGCACCCTTCGCCAGCTTGGCTCTGGGGTTCCTGCTTTGTCTAGGAGGCATAATGCGAAGGAAAAGACAGACGCTGAACTCCTATCGTGCCGCCATTTTAACTCTGCTCCCCCCCAACTTTCCCCTTTAAGAGAGCCTGCATCCCAGAGTTCAAGACTGGGAGGGCATGGCTCAGAGGGAGAGATTAAGAACCCAGCAGGCTACAGGAGGGGGAGAGGCTCGTTGAGAAAGGAGTCCTTCCAAGACGAGCCATGTAAAGGAGTTCTGAGGTAGGAACTTTAACTGGGGCTGGAGGAAGGGCCGGGGAACCACTTTGTGACAGTTTAACAAGCTGGGAAAGAAGTAAGCTGCTTTTTTCCCTGAACTATTGTCCATTTTGGGTTTTAACTTGTGGAGGAATAAAAAGCTGGGGGAGTGGAGGAGTAGCCTTGTGGTTAAGAGCACTGGCTTGGTAACCAAGAAACCAGGATTCAGTTTTCCACTAGCACTCCTTGTGGCCTTGGGAAAGTCACTTAACCCCTCCATTGCCTCGGAAGAAAGGCCTGGCAATCTACTTTGGTCACACTGCCAAGAAAACCCAGGAGCTTCTGGGTCATCAGGAGTCGGCATGGACTCGAAGGCACACATTGCATTGCAACAAGCTGGGAGAGAATAAAAAATCTGGTTTTGTTTGCCCTGAACTGCTGTCTGGCTTGCACACCACACTGGTCTATATTTCGAGAATCCCAAGCTTGCTAAGTCCCAGAGATGACATCAATGGGAAAAGCTATGTTACCAACAGAACCTGGGAACAGCTATGGGGAAGGGATTCGCAAGGGAGAGCCTAGGGAAGAAAGCCCTAGGGATAGCTTAGGGCTCAGTGGTAGTGACCCAAATACAATGGTCCCCTTCCCAAAGTGCGGGCTGGAGGAAGACCCAGGGAGTTTCAGGAGGGCCCACCAAGAGGATAAGTCCCTTAAAAATGCCAGAGAGCGGGTTTTGGAGGTGGATTGGGTTCCCCTAGGTAATGAAGAGTCCCCTCTAAAAACCTTTTCCTATTTTGTGCTAAAGGGAGATTTATTATACAGAGTGGTGGAGTGTACCCTAGAGGGGGAAGAGATAGACCAACTGATAGGATCAAGGAACTATCATCAGCAGATTATTTTTGGCCCATAGACATTTATTAGGAGGACCCCTTAGGTGGAGAAAACACTAGAGCGTGTTCTAGCCCCATTTTTTTTCAGGCCTGGGATCCATAAACGGGTGCAGTTATTTTGCTGGTCATGTCCCACCTGCCATCTTCATAACCCACCAGATTTCTCCCTACCCTTCTAGTGCCTATGCCTGTTGAAACCTCATTTGAAAGAGTGGCCATAGATTTGGTAGGACCCTTGGAGCAAACCACCTGAGGCAACAAGTATATTTTAGTCATACTGGACTATGCTACCCGATTCCCGGATGCCATTGCTCTAAGGAATATAAAGACTACTATGATCATGAATGCCGTCTGGGAAATATTCTTGCAGGTGGGAATACCCAATGAGATCCTCGCAGATCAAGGAACACCATTTGTATCCAAGATAATGAAGCAACTATGTGCCTTGGTGAAGGTCAAGAAGCTGCGAACATCAGTGGACAGATGGCTTCGTTGAGTGATTCATTAACTCTGAAACAGATGTTTAAAACGTTCATGCAGGAGGATGGGAAGAAATGAGACATTCTCCTACCCTATTTTATGTTTGCCATCCGCAAGGTACCTCAGAGTTCCATTGGGCTTTTGCCTTTTGAGTTGCTTTGACTATGCCAAGAGGCATATTAGACATGGTAAGGGAAACCTGGGAAGAACAACTCCTCTGTGCCGGATGTAATTTGGTGGACTACATTATACAAATGCAAGACTGGCTGAGGAAAGCTGAAGAGGTGGCTAAATTCAGTCTGTAAAAAGCCCAAGCCGTGCAGGCCAGGAGCTACAATCGAGCAGCTGTGCACCGCACATTCCAACTGGGAGACCGAGTTTGTCTTGATGCCCTCATCAGAGAGCAAGTTTTTATGTAAATGGCAGGAGCCCTTTGAGGTGGAAATGAAAGTGGGGCCTGTTAACACAAGATTGCCCAGCCAGATAAACAGAAGAGAGCAACATTTTACCATATTTAACTATTGAAAAAGTGGACTCCAGTGACTGCTGGGGTGGTACAGGGTGATGATTTTGGACTGGAAACTTCAATCCCATCTGATCCAACTTAAGTCCCGATTGAAGGCCAGCTCTCTGCTGCTAAGAGAAAAGATCTAGAAGGTTTGATCCACTGGAAACTAAAGGTGTTCTCCATCCACCCAGGACGAACATGCCTCATTGTCATATTACTGACCCTGGGGAGGTTATTTGGCAATGACCCTGTTGGACTACAGAGACCCTGTGAAAGGCCGTCACCAAGGAACTGGAAGAGATGCTTAACTTGGGAGTTACAGAAGAGTTTGAGTGAATGGTCATCTCCCATCATCTTGGTTCCTAAACTCAACGGAAACATCGGATTCTGCATTGACTTCCGGAGGGTCAATGCAGCTTCTAAACTGGATGCATATCCCATGCCCAGAGTAGAAGAGCTAATTGAGTGACTTGGGGGAGCACACTTGATATCAACCTTTAGATCTGACCAAGGGATACTGGCAGGTGCCTTTGACTCCAGTTGTCAAGAAGACTGATTTTTCGACACTGCAAGGTTTGTTCCAGTTTACAGTACTGCCTTTTTGGACTACATGGGGCTCCTTCCTTGTTTCAGTGCTTAGTCAACTGCCTACTGAGACTGCACACAGAGTATAGAGTTGCTTAGCTTGACGATATTGTCATCTACAGTGGACCACTCATCCAACCCAAGTACAAGTCATGTTGACCAGCCTGTGGAAGGCTGGGTTAACGGCCAACCCCAAGAAATATTTTCTGAGAGGCTGGGATGTTCAATACCTGGGATATTTAATTGGGAATGGGCAGATAAGACCTCAACCACAGAAGGATGGATGCCATTTCCCAGGTCTCCACCCTGAAAACACAGAAAGAGGTTTGTGCCTTCCTTGGATTTGAGTGGCTGTTACCGCTGGTTTATCTCTAATTTTGCAGAGGTGGCAGAGCCATTAACCAATCTCCTCCGGAAGCAAGCTGTCAAACAGATGCTAGGTATGATAAGGAAAGGAATGGAAAATAAAACAAAAGATATTATAATGCCTCTATATCGTTCCATGGTGAGACCGCACCTTGAATATTGTGTGCAATTCTGGTCGCCGTATCTTAAAAAGGATATAGCAATTTTAGAAAAGGTTCAGAGAAGAGCCACCAAAATGGTAAAGGGGATGGAAGGCTACTCCTATGAAGAAAGGCTAAAAAGGTTGGGGCTCTTTAACCTGGAAAAGAGACGGCTGAGGGGAGATATGATAGAAGTCTATAAATTAATGAACGGAGTGGAACGGGTAAACGTAGATCGATTGTTTACCTTATCAGAATATAGAAAGACTAGGGGACATGCAATGAAGCTACAGGGTAAACTATTTAAGACTAATAAAAGAAAATATTTTTTCACTCAACGTGTAATCAAACTCTGGAATTTGTTACCGGAGGATGTAGTAAAGGCTGTTAGTGTAGCTGGGTTTAAAAAAGGTTTGGACAAGTTCCTGGAGGAAAGGTCCATAAACCATTATTAAGAAGGGACCCAGGATATCAATGCTTGAACCAATACAAGCATTGTGGAACCTGTGTCCCTTGGGGAAACTGCTAGGTACGTATGACCTAGATTGGCCACTGTTGGAAACAGAATACTGGGCTTGATGGACCTTGGTCTGACCCAGTATGGCATATCTTATGTTCTTATGTTCTTAGATTCAGTGGTCACTGGATCTGGACCTTGACCTTTCAGCATCTCAAGAAGGCTGTGAGCTCTGAAACTGTCCTGATTAGCCCTGATTTCTCTCTACTGTTTATTGTACAAACTGATGTCTCTGAGGGTGGGTCTTGGAGCCGTTCTGGCCCAGGGAGTCAGGGTTGAAGAACATCCCATAGGATGCATCAGCAGGAAGCTGCTTCCTTGCGAGCAGCATTATGCATTGATCGAGAATTAAGTCCTGGCTGTCAAATGGGCACTTGAGACCTTCAGATACTACCTGCCTGGCCATCCATTTACACTGGTAACAGACCACCAACTTCTCAAATGGCTGGCCCAAAGTAAGAAGTTCAAACGTCTATATTATGCGGTGGTTTTTGAGTCTCCAACCCTACCAGTTTCGGGTTCGCTATAGGGCTGATCAGACTCACCTGAACGCAGACTTCCTTTCCCAGGTGAGGGGTCCCGGATGAGGCAGGCATTCAACGAGGCATGGTTTAGCTGAGGGAGGAAGATGTGTGATGGGGTCTATAGAAGGCTACCCATCCCTCTCCAAAGGAACTTTAACTGGGCCTGGAGGAAGGGCTGGGAAAACCAGCTTGTGGAGGTTTAACAAGCTGGGACAGAAGTAAGCAGGTTTTGTTTTCCCTGAACTGCTGTCTGGCCTATGTTCTAATGAAAACCCCTTCCCCCACCGCATGCAACATTACCACACCACACCATATACATGGAATGGGCCAAAGCCCTTTTAAAATAAGGCCTTAGGTTTCCCATTGTTTTAAACAAGCATGTCTACCTGTCATCAAAAGAAAGTTCAGCACATGAGGATAGTTCCCTTGATCTGCTCAGTTAATTACTAGATGTATCTCCACTGTCTTGCAGCTGGAGGTAAAACTATATATTGCTGTAGACATGGAATGCTGGGCCACACCATAGTAGAACAAAATGGGGTAGTAGATCACCTCAGCTTATATTCTATATACTCTATAGTATGGTAGGTAGAGAAGCTTGATGAAAGGTTTGCAGAGCTTTCAAACTTAAACAGGAAGAGAGCTTGATGATATGGATGTAGTCATATGTACGCCCACTTAGCTTCTCCATGAAGGGCCATTTGTGTATATAATGAAGTGTATAGTCCACCAATTCGAACTACTTGCACTTTAGGAGATTCTAATCAATCATCCATTGTTAGTTTGTAGTGGGGTCCTCTTCCCCTCCTCATCAGAGTAATTTCCAAACAAAAGTAAGAGGAGAGCAGAGCATTTAGGTATTGTGCTGCATTGCTTATGTGTCTACTGCTGTTGGGAGATAGCAAGGCATGGAACCACAACTGGGAACATCTGGAAGAAGATTAAGATATCAGATCAATTGAGGCCAATAGGCCAATGAGCGCTATGCTTTTTAGAAACCAGTAGACTTGCAGAGAGCTCACTAGACCAGTGTTCTTCCCATTCCCCCCCCCCCCCAATCTCTTCCCCATTCTAGAGAAAATAACTATCTCCCAGCACTACACAATCCATCTGATGGTGGCAGCAAGAGCCTCTGGTGATGACAGAAACCACAACACCAAAGGTCGAGTAATTGAAAAATGTTAGTCAAAACCCAAGTTGCCAATTAACATCCTTCTATTAAACACAATAGGGAGCATGGCTTTGCATG
Source organism: Ichthyophis bannanicus (assembly GCA_033557465.1). Lineage (NCBI taxonomy): Eukaryota > Metazoa > Chordata > Amphibia > Gymnophiona > Ichthyophiidae > Ichthyophis > Ichthyophis bannanicus. The sequence continues at coordinate 1,790,629,015 of CM066031.1, read as the reverse complement.
CAACATCGCTAACCATTTATAGGAAGAAAACCACAGATTAACACATGAAACCGAATACCCCCTCCCCAGCCACCACCTTTTCACTGCCTGTAAATGATCTGAGCACAGGTGATGAGAGAAGAAATGACACTTGAACAGAACCCAGAGCAGAGGAGTCCCGTGGGAATGATGCAAGGGAATAGTGAATACTAAGCTGCTAGTACAAGAAGATGAGGTGCAGATGGACGAAATCTGCTATTTTTCATTTGTTTTAAAAATAGTCTGCTTGCAACATATTTAATAACGTACAGTGGTGCAACAGCTTGCATCTAGACTGCTGGGGTGCGATGTGGCATACTTTTTTATGGTAGCTTGGATCTGAATGATAACGTTCTACTTCCTTTCTTATCAAGGTGCTCTTGTCAGCTCTGTTCAACTAGATGGGACATGTCTATTTATTTTTTAATAAAAAGTATATATTTTAACTAGAGGTCCCCAGAACCACCTCCCAGGAAATCATTGCCTCTGAGAATAGAACTGAATATTACTTGCCCTTCATGGGACAGTAATTGAAAGAAGTTTTGAAATGGACTAACCATGGATTAGCTATTTATGTCCCTAAGGGGATCATTTTAGAAGCCCTATTCATGACTGCTCACCTGAAATGGCCATTCAGATATACCACTCACATCCACTGTCTAAGAGCTAGTTTAGAAAGTCCTGAACTTAAATGTGACCAGCGTGATCATGACCATGTTGCATGGGGTGTGCTGGGGGTGGTGTGAAAAAATGTTAGAACAGTGCAGCATGTCTCAATTTGGTAGCGGAGACGGCCATGTCTGTGCCTGCCCCGGGGCATGATATTTTTTAATCCTTCATAAAAATGTGCCATTAAGTAGAATTGCATTTATCCTTGCTGCAGCGTTGCTACACGGGTATGTTCTGACATAGGACTGCAGGCATGCCCATGTTCCTAGCATGACAAATGTCTATATCTGACAACATGCACGCTACTGAAATTGGGCGGAAACCTGCTCGTGTCTGAACCATTTCTTGGCACTTCCCCCTTTATCCCTGTTTCGTGGATACATGCTGCTTTCAGGGTGAAAATGATTTGATTTTTAGACTGCTCTTACATATGCCCACCTTCTCTTCCACCCCTTTTAATGCATTTCAGATGTTTTGGCTTGGATAGCCCAGACCACCTACACAGCCTTTCCAAAATGTGCCAATAGCCTAGCACCTGAGAGATTGGAGTTCACTTCCCACTGACACTCATTGTGACCTTTGGCAAGTCACTTTACCCTCCCTTGCCTTGGAAGAAAAGGTCTGGCAATCCACTAATGGTCATACCTTGCCTAGAAAACCCAGGGGCTGCTGGGTCACCAGGAGTAAGCATTGACTTGATGGCACTTAAAAAAAAAAATAAATAAAAACAAAAAATAAACAAATAAAAAAAAATTAAAAAAATATAGTAACTTAGAAACATAATAAATGTTGGCAAATAAAGATTGGTTTTACCCATATAATCTGCCCAGTAAGGTGGCTAGAGTTGTACCTGCTGCTCCATGCAACTTACTCTCAGTTGCTGTGGGAAGCTGGGTTAGCTAGGTCCAGTTTAGTTTATTACCATATTTGATATACTACCCTTCTCAAAACTGCATCTGAGTGGGTTACAATTAGTGGTGTTGACATTTAAAAAAAAAAAAGTCAACACTAATAAACAAAAAGGGGGACCCACACCAGACATTTAATTTCTCTGTGTGAAACAAAGGTGGAAAACAAGAGGATAAAGAAACAAGGTTACCTTTCGGGGGTCGATGCCTCTCCAAAAGCCTGTGTATAGAATAGAATAGAATTTTCAAGCCCTCTCTAAATCTGACATAAGAACTCTGCAAATAAGGTGGCAAAGCATTCCGTAGCGATGGGGCCAACTTTAAAAAAAAACAAAAAAAAAAACCCCTGCCTTTTGTGTATCCTCATGAGCTCTGGATACTGCAGGGAGATGGTATAAATTCAGATTAACTGAGCATGTTCTACTAGATTGAACGAGAATCTGATATTTTGCTAGATATACCGGAAGGCCAGAATAAAAGCTTAAAAAATCCTGAAACTCACCAGATGCCAATGCTCAGTTGCCAGCAATGCAATAACTGGATTAGATTTCTTCACTGAATACAAGAGTTTAACTGCCGTGTTTTTGTAGATTCTGCAACCACCGTATATCGGACTTCTTGGTACCTTTTCATTTATTTGGTTTTTATATGCCGTACTTCTTATAATCAGCGCGGTTTACATAGGAATAACTCTTACAAGCAACAGGTATAATGAACAAGTAAACATGAGTTAACGCAATAACTGCTCACAATAAATATGAGGAAGAATAAAGTTAACTATAACCTGCCTGAGAACAGCAACTATATATATACAAGCTGGAGGGAGCTGTATAATATAAGCTATGGTACATGGTCGAATGAAAGTTGGAATAGATGGGTCTTAATTTGCCTACGGAAGGTTGACAGGTCGATGAGACTGACAGGGGGTGGTAGAGCGTTTCAGAGCAGTGGGGCAAAGTTGGAGAATGCTCTGTCTGGCAAATTGGGAACATCTATATGTTGCTGTAGTCTAGCTGAGAGAGGACCATAGAATGTGCTGTCATCCAAGCAGGAGTGAACAACATGCAACTGCTTGGGAACAAAAAACAGGAGTAGCCTGGTGGTTAGAGCACTGGCTTGGTAACCAAGCAACCAGGGTTTGATTCCCACTAGCACTCCTTGTGGCCTTGCCTCGGAAGAAAGGCCTGGCAATGTACTTCTGGTCACACTGCCAAGAAAACCCAGGAGCTGCTGAGGCTCCAGGAGTCAGCACTGACTCAAAGGCACACATTGCATTGCATTGCATTGCATTGCATTTTTGAAGAAACCTGAGCCTGAAAGAAAAGCCTTGTGCCCAATAGGCAACCTGGTATTTTCAAAGTGTCTACCAATTGCAGAGGAGCACTCATAAGTTCTGGCGACAAAGGACACTCAAAACAATCAGTGATCTAAAGGGGAGAACATTTTGGTAGGATTCAGCTTAAGTGTATTGTTAAAAAGCCGCATGGAAACAGCCTCTAGGCATCTGTTTAAAGGTGTTAAATCTAGTCTTCTTTGAGACTGGTGTAGTAGAGCAGCTGGACATTATCCGCAAAGCAATAGCCAGTAATACCTTGTGACTCAATTTACAGTAGCCTGAGGACTTAAAAAGATAATAAACAATATTGGAGTCTGCAGGGACCCTTGTGGGATTTCAGGCTGCAAAGGATGAATAGAGGAACCTTTGGCTTGAAGTGCCACCTGAAACTATCAGAGATGTATGAAATAAATCACTTTGAGACCTGACCTGTGAAATGGATCTGTTGTGAATTCCTACATCAGTGAGTCTATAGCAGAGTCCTTCTGGTTGTCAGACTCTCTTGTCACTTCACATCAGCTATTCCAACTTTGAGGCCCAGAAAGGTCAAGTAAATTATTTCAAACAAAAGATAGAAGTAGCAACTTTTCAGATGAGGTAGGTAGGTAAGTTAATATTACAGATTTTTCCACAGTTCCATACTTGATTCTGTCTCACTCCCCACCATGCACGCCAATGATCCAAACCTCAATTATTCAATATCCTAAAGTTTTCTGGCTGGGCTAGCTCGACTGGGGTCCTTCCCCTGTAGGGAAGGAAATGTGTTCTGGAAATCTAGGGCAAGCGGCTGTACTTCAGGATCCAAACACAGCCTTGAGGAGTTGGGTTTTTAGCCTGGATTTGATCTCCTTATTCTCCTGCTTATCACCTCGCTGTATCTTGCCATTCCCCTCGAATTACCCTAGTCCCCAATTTTTGTATGCTCTGTCTTGAATAGATTGTAAGCTCTGATGAGCAGGGACTGTCTCTTATTTGTGCATGTACAGCACTGTGTATGCCTTGTAGCACTATACAAATGATATAGTAGTAGCCTCTCTCCTGACTTGTCACACTTCTTCCATGTGGTTGCTTTCATTTGCCTTCAAGCTATAAGATGGGAGAGCCCACCGATCCTCATTGGAGCAGCAGATTTCTAGGGTCCGCTTGGTAGAAAGTTCCTCTGGAGTGTCTCTCGCTGTCCCAGATGACAGCAGCAGTATCCCCATTGGCGGGTCAGCTTCCTGAGGTTTACCTCCATCGTGCTCCAATTATTCTCACTCCTTTTCTGACACCATATTTGCTCAGACTTCTGCTTCCGAGAACTCGCTAAGAAACTTCACCCCCTCCCCCGTGTCACGGGAGATCAGGCGCTTTTGACGGAGGGCTCGCAAACATGCTTTCCCTCCAGAAAGTCTGAGTATTTATGCTCCTGCTAAGGAACCTCCCATCCCATCCTTTAGGCTGGGCTCCTTCATTTCCAGTGGTTAATCTCCCAGATATTTACCATGCTTGTTTGAGGGCCCAAACGTCCCTTGTTAGCACCCCAGAAGTAACACTATATGGGGTGAGAAGGAAGCTTTATTGACATCAGAATCATGTGTGCATGTGCCTAGTGAGAATTATTGGAATTGGTTTAATTTTATCTATTATTATTATTATTAATAAAGACTTATAAAGCGCCGCAACATACAAAGCGCTGTACAAACATAGAAGAGAGACAGTCCCTGCTCATCAGAGCTCACAATCTAATAAGACAGAAAACAAAATAAGTTACATAATACAAATAACAAAAATTTACAGGACAAAGTAAGCAAATGTTGATAGAGAGGTCAAGATAGGGTAATAAGGAATGGAAAGCAGTAGTGAAGAGGTGGGATTTTAGTCTGGACTTGAAAATGGCCAAGGAGTACGCCTAGTGCACAGAAATAGGAAGACTGTTCCAAGCAAAGGGTGCTGCCAGTTGGAAGGAGCAAAGTCTGGAATTGGCAGGTACGAGTAAAGACTGGTAAAGGCAGGTACGAGTAAAGACAAAGACTGTTAGAAGAGCGAAGCAACCGAGAGGGGGGGTGTAAGGAGAGATGAAAGTACTGGGGGACAGAAGAGTGAATACATTTATAGGTCAGGAGGAGAAGTTTAAATTGGAGACGGATGGGAAGCCAATGAAGTGACATGAGGAGAGGAGTGATGTGGGAAAAACGAGACTGGCGGAAATGAGTCGAGCAGCGAAGTGTTGAATTGACTGCAGAGGAAAGAGGTGGCTTGCAGGGAGGCCGGCAAGGAGAACGTTACAATAATCAAGACGGGAGGTGATTTAAGGAGTGGACAATAAATTTAGTGGTGTCAACAGAGGAAGGGGCGAATTTTGGAAATACTGTATAGAAAGAAACGACAAGTTTTAGTAATGAGCTGGATATGTGAAGAGAAAGAGAGAGAGGAATCGAAGATAACACCAAGGTTACGTGCTGAAGAAACAGGGAGGAGTACAGAGTTATCAACAGAGAGAGAGAGAAAGGGGGAAGAGGAGGGGAAGCATTCGGGGGAAAGATAAGCTCAGTTACCTCTGCAAGTTGATGACAGTGGACTCTGCTCTGTTTTTTGAAACTGAATACCTTGGGCTTCTATCCTTCAACAAATCACCTAGTAAGCTTTGTATATGTATTTTAGAATCAACCATACTGTTCAGGAAAAATGGTTTAATGGATATCACTGCTAATGAAGCATGGCCCCAGGTATTGTTCCTCTATATCAGGGGTGTCCAACTTCAGACCTGGAGGGCCACAATCCAGCCTGGTTTTCAGGATGTCCCCAGTGAATATTCATGAGAGAGATTTGCATGCACTGCCCCTATTGCCTGCAAATAAATCTCATGAATATTCATTCGGGGACATCCTGAAAACCAATTCTGGAGTCCCCTGCTCCTAATGTGGTCTGTGAGTGTTATGATGCTATAGAGGACGGACCTGCATGTCCATCATTGGACAGTAGAGGTTGTCTTTTAGGTTTTTGAGGAAACTAAGGCCCTGTATATTGGGTCTGGGGTGATTTTCTTGCCTGAGAGAGAGATGTGAAAGAGCAGTAGGGAGCTGCCTCTCTTCAGGCCGGAGGCAGGCCTAATATAGTGAAAGCAGCTGCCTTAGGTTGGTGTGGCCTAATCAGAAGATGAGATCTAAAGAGATACAGGAGGGTCTAGAGCAGCGGTTCTCAACCTGTGGGTCGCGACCCCAACGGGGGTCGCCACAGGATTTAGCGGGGGTCGCTTAGCCTCCACCAAGTTTTAAAAAAAAAATTAAGATGTGCACAAGTTGCTGCCGAGTCCGCTTCTCGGCGGCAGCAGCAAACTCCGGCAAACTCACCGCCTTCTTCTGCAGCCGCGGCTCCCTGCCTCTTAGGGAACCGCGGCTGTACTTGTAAAATCGTTGTGGAGCCCTTCCTGTCTCGACGGGCTCCGTGCAGCATTGTCCCGCCTCCAAAGGAAGTGGTAAACAACTTCCTTTGGAGGCGGGACAATGCTGCATGGAGCCCATCGAGACAGGAAGGGCTCCGCAATGATTTTACAGGTACAGCCGCGGTTCCCTAAGAGGCAGAGAGCCGCGGCTGCATTAGAAGGGAGGCAGACAACCTGCAACACGGCTGACATCGACAGAGGGGGGCTGACATGGAGGGAGGGGGGCTGACAGGGACATAGGGAGGGATGGGGCTGACATGGAGGGTGGGGGCTGATATGGATGGATGGAGGGAGGGGGCTGACATGGACAGATGGAGGGAGGGAGGGAGGGAGGGGGCTAACATGGACAGATGGAAGGATGGGGGCTGACATGGAGGGAGGGGGCTGACATGGACAGATGGAAGGATGGGGCTGACATGGAGGGAGGGAGGGCGGGCGGGGGGCTGACATGGACAGATGGAAGGATGGGGCTGACATGGAGGGAGGGAGGGAGGGAGGGGGGCTGACATGGACAGATGGAAGGTTGGGGCTGACATGGAGGGAGGGGGCTGATATGGATGGATGGAGGAAGGGAGGGAGGGGGCTGACATGGACAGATGGAAGGATGGGGGCTGACATGGAGGGAGGGGGCTGATATGGATGGAGGGAGGGGGCTGACATGGAGGGAGGGGGCTGATATGGATGGAGGGAGGGGGCTGACATGGACAGGTGGAAGGATGGGGCTGACATGGAGGGAGGGAGGGAGGGAGGGAGGGGGGCTGACATGGACAGATGGAAGGATGGGGCTGACATGGAGGGAGGGAGGGAGGGGGCTGATATGGATGGATGGATGGAGGGAGGGGGCTGACATGGACAGATGGAAGGATGGGGGCTGACAGGGAGGGAGGGATGGGGGCTGATATGGATGGATGGAGGGAGGGAGGGATGGGGGCTGATATGGATGGATGGAGGGAGGTAGGCAGAGAGGGATGGGGGCTGATATGGATGGATGGATGGAGGGAGGGAGGGAGGGATGGGGGCTGATATGGATGGATGGATGGAGGGAGGGAGGGAGGGGGGCTGACATGGACGGATGGAAGGATGGGGGCTGACATGGAGGGATGGATGGAGGGATGGGGGCTGACATGGACGGATGGAAGGATGGGGGCTGACATGGAGGGATGGATGGAGGGAGGGGGGCTGACATGGACGGATGGAAGGATGGGGGATGACATGGAGGGAGGGATGGAGGGAGGGGGGCTGACATGGAGTGATGGTGGGAGGGGGCTGACATGGACGGATGGAAGGATGGGGGCTGACATGGAGGGAGGGAGGGGGCTGATATGGATGGATGGATGGAGGGAGGGGGGCTGACATGGAGGGAGTAGGCTGGCATGGACAAAGGGGAGAGACATGGGGACATACTGGACAGACGGGATAAATGCTGGACAGAGGCGAGAGACAGTGCGGGTTAGGATTATAATGGGCTGATGGGGGTGCTAGCACTGGTAATGGGCAGATGGGGGGGCTACGAATGGTAATGGGTTGATTAGGGAAGGCTAGGACTGGGAATGGACTTATCAAGGGGGGGTAGGACTGGTAATGGACTGATGGGGGTCTAGCATTGGAAATGAGCTGATCAGTGAGGTTAGGACTGGAAATGGGCTGATTTTGGGGAGCCTAGCACTGGTAATGGGGTTGAGGGGGGACTAGCACTGGAAATGAGCTGATGGGGGGTAGGACTGGTATTGGGCTGATTGGGGGGGGGTAGGACTGGTAATGGGGTTGAGGGGGATTAGCACTAGAAGTGAGCTGATTAGGGGGCTTTGACTGGGAATGGGCTGATTGTGGGGAGGGGAGGATAGAGCTGCTGACCCTGGAAGAAAACTGGGGGCTAAGGCTACAAGTGGGCTGATACAAGGGGATGGGAGCATGGAACTGAAAGGGAGTGGATCTGAGAGGGGCTGCCATGGTATTTGTACTAGAAGGGACTGATCAGTGGGGAAGGAGGGGGGGACTGGAAGGGAATGGACACCAGTGGCAGTCATGGGAATGCAAGTTGACATTGGAAGGTACTGGGAGTGAGGACTGGAAAGGGGCTGATACTGGGGAGGGTTACTGGGACTGGAAATAGGCTGATGGAAAGAAGTGAAGAAAACAAAAGAGATAAGAACTGGCAGATGGACCATAGACCACAGAAAGAGAGCTAAGAGAAGACAGGAAAGCAGAAGCCTCAGATCGGGACCAGCATGATCAGAGAATAAATTGGTCAGACAACAAAGGTAGAAAAAATAATTTTATTTCATATTAGTGATTTGACTACAAAATCATCATAATTTTGAAATCAAATATTGTTACTTGTTGTTTTGATTATTTAAATAAGTATTTTATAAATAAAAACATATTGCAAAGGCCTATAATATATTAATAATTCAACAAATGATTACAGCGACAATGCGTTAACGGTAAAGGAAGAGAGACGCATTTGATTTTATCATTGGGGGTCACCACAAGTTGACCAACGGTAAAAGGGGTCACGGTACAAAAAAGGTTGAGAACCACTGGTCTAGAGAGAATAATCAGCATGATGATTTTTTGAGCATCCCTCTGGAGGTGAGTGGGACTAACATGGTGCATCACAACTCAACCCCTGGGAAGTTTAATCTTTTTGAAGAACCAAATCCCAGTGCATCCCTAGCACTCTAAGCAGAAGGGTTGAGAAGTGTTAAAAGATTTCTAAGGAGTTTGTCTTTTGGGGAGGAGAAATATTTCCCAATTTTTGTATCTCCCCAAAGGAGCTAATTTTGAGGAATATTTTGGGTATTTTTCTTATTTGATGTCAAATGGCACTGATACTGGATGAGCTTGGCCTAGGTTCACGGAAGGTATTATGCTTTTGGAAAGTGTCTGTGAGTGTGCTTTGCAGAGGAGCCTGGGGGACCCATCTTGGGACCCTGAAGATAAAGAAGCAGAGGGTGAATTCACTCAGGACCCCAGAAAAGGCTTAAAGGGGAGGGTGGTAAGAAGGGATCTACTTGAGACCAAATCAGTGAGTTGAAAAGGAATTGGAATTTTCTTTAACTTGGCTTCCTATTTTTGTTGTCTTTCATTTTGCTGCTCTGTGCATACTTGATTTGTGGGATTGCTCTTAATGAAGGTGTGTATTAAAAAATCCCTTAGTGTGAAGGTGATTTTGGAGGTTTTAGAGGTTTTTTTTTCCTTTTAAATGAATCAGTCAGTGAGGATCTTTAGAGTATTTGCCGCCTCTGTCCATCAGAATCGCTTATTTGTGTGTTTGCTACCATTTTGCTCACCCTCTGAGGCAAACCAAGAGAGGGGGATATACTAATTCTGCCGCTACCAAAAGAATGAAAACCCTCAATCTCTCCAAAAGCCTGCTAAGGTCTGCTCGTGCTTTTGGCCTTTTTGAGGTTTTAGTGCTATTTTGCAACCTTCTTTGCACATGCAACTTAAAAGAAGTGCACTGCTAGTTCAGACCAATTATCCATCAAGCCCAGTGGCTAGTCCTTGGAGATGAAGAATAGGAAAGCCCATTCCATGCTGCTCACTCTCAGAAGCCAGGTGGCGGAGAAACTGTAGACCATCTATCTAAATAATGGTTAATGGAACTGTCCTCTAGAAACTTGGCTGAACTTTGTTTTAAACTTGGCTGTATTACTAGTTTTGACAGCATTCTCTGATAGCTGATTTGATAGCGTTAGAATTGGTTCTAAATATTCTATTACTTCTTGGCGTGACCCCTGGACCTAGTACCATTGGAAAGAGTAAATAAATGTTTCTTATCAACTTGTTCCACACCACTACCAAGCATGATTTTGTAACTCTCGTGTCTCCTCTCAATCCTCTTCTCCATGCTAAAGGGGTTGGCAGTCATCTGTACTACTTGCATGGGTTATCGTGCATGTTATGTGCCATGGTTCTATTTCTTTTTACAGGGCTGATTCACTCATCTACATGTGTTTAACCTTCGTTAGAGTAGCAAGGGTTACTGCTCTTTACTGAATCGACCCCCAAAAGCCCAACCTGTTGACCCGTTCTTCATAAGGGAGCTATTCCATCTCCTTAATCAATATTGTCCCCCCCCCTTCTTGTACCTTTTATAGTTCTGCTATTCATTTTTTTTGAAATATGGCAACCAGAACTGCACACTTGTACTCAAGGTGCAGTTGCACCATGGATCAGTACGGGGGGTTGTTATAATATTTCCTGGTTTGTTCTCTATTCCTTTTCTGGTAATTTTTAGCATTCTGTTCACTTGTTTTAGCCCCTGCTGTACACTGAGCTGAGGAATTCATTGTATTGTCTACAGCTTTTAGTATTGAGCATGTCAGTGCACCTGTATTTTTCTCCATATGCACCCACTGGTCTACATTTACATGTAATCTACTATTTAGATGCCTAGTCCCCTTGTGTGAAGTCTTCCTGGAATCCCACAGTCAACTTGCATATAGGTCACGTTGAATAATTTAGTGTCCTCTGCAAATTTGATCACATTTCTCTTTGTTCCCTTTTTCAGGTTAGTAATGAATGCTAAAAGATATATATATATATATATATATATATATATATATATATATATATATATATATATATATATATATATATATATATATATATATATATATATATATACTGGTAATCTGGGATAGGAGGTCACCCTTGTTTGTTGAGATTTAAGAGAGAGTTATGTTTGTTTTTTATTTTATCCTGTTGCTTTAAAGAGATCCTCTGTCCCATGCCATTTTGAATTCTGTCGCTGTATTTGCCCTCACCACTTCCATCTGGAGGACATTCCAAGTATCCACCACCCTTTTAGTGAAAAAGTATTTCCTGACATTGCCTTTCAGTTTACCCCCTTGCAGCTTCATGTTATGTCCTCTAGTTTTACAGCTTCCCTGTTTTTTGGAAGAGGTTTGTTTGTTCATTAGTACTCTTTAAGTGTTTAAAGGTCTGAATCATATCTCCTCCTCACCTTCAGAATATACATATTTAGGTCTTCAAGTCTCTTCTCAAACGTCTTCTGATGCAGGCTCCAAATCATTTTAGTTGCCTTCCTCTGAACCATTTCCGGTCTTTTATATGCTTTGTGAGATAAGGTCTCCAAAACTGAACACAATATTCCAAGTGAGGCCTCACCAGCAACTTGTACAATGGCATTAGTACCTCTTCATTTCTGCTGGTAATTCCTCTCTATATGCAACCCAGCATCCTTCTGGCTTTCGCCACCGCCTTGTCACACTGTTTTGCCACCTTGAGATCCTCAGAAACAATCACTCTGAGGTGGTCCTGGTCCATGCACACCAACCTCTCACCCCCTATCGCATACAGTTCATTTGGATTTCTGCTTCCTGAGGGTATGACACTGCACCACTTCACATTAAATCTTAACTGCCAAGCATTAGACCATTTTTCCAGCTTTTGTAAATCTTTCCTCATGTTATCCACTCTTTCAGGGGAGTCCACTCCTTTGCAAATTTTTGTGTCATCTACAAAAACACAGACTTTTCCTTTCAGTCCTTCAGCAATATCACTCACAAATATATTGAATAGGACCAAGCCCTGGGGCACACCACTAATCTCCTTCCTTTCATCCGAATGAATTCAGTTTACCATCACCTTTTGTCATCTGTCAGTCAGCCAATTTCTGATTCATTCACCACCTTGGGACCCATCGCCAAATTGTTGAGTTTGATAAGCCTCCTTTGAGGAACAGTATCAAAGGCTTTGCTGAAATCTAGGTAGATCACATCCATCGCATGCCCTTGATATAGTTCTCTGGTTACCCAGTCGAAGAACTCTATCAGATTTATTTGGCAAGATTGTCCTTTGGTAAAACCATGTTGCCTCAGATCATGCAACCTGTTAGTTTTGAGAAAATCCACTATTCGGTCCTTTTCCCGCCACAGAGGCAGGGCTTACTGACCTGTAGTTTGTCACTTCTTCCCTATTACCACTTTTGTGAAGAGGTACTACATTAGCCCTTCTCCAGTCCTGTGGAACCTCTCCTGTCTGCAAGGATCTATTAAAAACATCCTTTAATGGCCCTGCAAGAATCTCTCTGAGCTCTTTCAGTATCCTGGGATGTATTCCATCCGCTCCCATGGCCTTGTTCACTTTCAGTTTTGCAAGCTATTCCAACACATTATCTTCTATGAATGGTGTGGTATCTACTCCGTTCCCATTTGTATATTTGTCAATCACAGGAGGTCCTTCTCCAGGATTTTCTTTAGTAAAAATAACAGAGCAGAAGTATTTGTTTAGCATTTTTGCTTTTTCAATGTCATTTTCCACAAATCTGTTCCCAGCACTTTTGAGTCCTGCAATTTCACCTCTGATTTTCCTCTTCCTCCCAAATATACCTGAAAAAAGTCTTGTCGCCACACTTCACATCTTTAGCCATCTTTTCTTCTGCTTTGGATTTTGCTATCCTTATTTCTCTTTTTGTTTTTTAGCGTGATCCTGTATTCTTTTCTGTGTTCCTCTCTTTGCGAACTTCTGAATTTTGTAAAAGCTGTGGTTTTTGCCTTTATTTGTGCAGCCACTCCTTTGGAGAACCAAATAGGTTTCCTTTTTCCTCTTGTTTTTATTTACTTTTCTTACATATGTATCTGTTGCCCCTTTTATTGCCTCCCTTAGTTTAGCCCATTGCAATTCCACTTCCCTTATCCCCCTCCCACCCTGCCAACTCCTCCTTCAGTAAAATGGCCAAGTGCCTGAGGTCGGTGTGTTTGAAGTCTAGGACTTTGAGCTTGCTGTGATTGGACTCCGCCTTGGCTTTTATCTCAAACCACACCGTGTGATGATCGCTGTTGCTCACCTGGGCACCCACCTGGATATTCAACACGCTATCTCCGTTGGTGGGTACTAAATCCAGCATTGAGTTTTCACTGGTCTATTTCATCACCATTTGTCTAAGTAATGCATCTTGGAAGGCATCCACAATTTTCTTTTTTTTTTACTACTATCCAGATTTGCAGAAGGAATACTCCAATCCATATCGGGTAGATTAAAATCACCCAATATGATCACTTCCCTCTTCATGGCTATCTTTGCAATATCAATAATCAATTTGCTATCCATTTCTTTGGTTTGAGTTGGAGACCTGTAGACTACACCAGTATGGATGACAGTGCCATCTTCTCTTTCCAACACAATCCACAGTGCTTCTTCTTTTCCTCACATTCCCTGCATTTCAGCAGCTTTAATATTGCTTTTAACATATAGGGCCGCTACTCCTCCTTTTCTACCCTCTCTAGCACTTCTAAATAGATCACAGCCAGTTATGGCTATATCCCATTCATGCAACTCATTAACCCATGTTTCTGTAATGGCCATAATGTCCAAGTCCATTTCCACCATTAGCACTTCAGGTCAGGAACTTTGTTGGTTAGGCTTTGAGCATTTGTGCTCACTGCTTTCCAGTATTTGTTGATTGGTTTGCCTCTTGCCTGTATTTTGCATGCATTTTGTTTACATGCCTCTTCCCATTTGGTATTGATGGTTAATACTGCAGCTGTTTCCATTGTTATGTTTTTGCTGGGAGTGAGGTCCTGAACTTGTTGTTTTCCATCTGTCGAAGAGGGCTACCTCCTCCACCTATGGCAGATGCCACCCTTATGCTTTCCAGACCTCTCCTCAACCAGACCCTGCTCCTTACCGAGCTCGCAGGTCTCCTCGAGGACAAGGAAGTGGAGTCCGTGCCAAAACATCTCTGGGGCACTGGCTTCTACTCCAGGTATTTCCTCATCCCCAAGAGAATGGGGGTGGGGCGGGGGCCTCAGACCCATTCTAGATCTGCGGGATCTGAACAAGTTCATGATAAGGGAAAAGTTCAAAATGCTCTCCCTTGGATCATTGATGCTGTTTCTCCAGAAGGGAGTTTGGCTATGCTCCTTAGATCTAAAGGATGCCTATACACCTGATCCATCCCAGACGCAGAAAATACCTCCAGTTCGTGGTGGGAGGAGAACACTACCAATGCAGGGTGCTTCCCTTTGAGCTGGCTTCATCACCAAGGGTCTTCACACGGTGGTTGCAGCCCACCTCAGTCTCCAAGGGGTCTTTGTCTTTTCCTACCTGAATGACTGGCTTACAAGGGGAGGCATGGCTGCAGAGACTCGATGCACCACAGGGCACACCATCAGTGCCCTGCAACATCTGGGGTTCATCACAAACTACCCCAAGTTTCACCTCTCTCCAGCCCAATGCCTCAAGTTTATAGGGGTTCAGCTGGACACCCTCCAGGCCAAGACCGCCTTCCCTCAGGAGAGGTCAGAACGCCTCAGGGGATTAGCTGTAGAGGTACAGTGACGCTGGTCGCTATCCGCCTGGCTTTTCCACCTGCTGGGCCATATGGCTTCCACAGTTGATGTGACCCCATACACCCGACTGCACATGAGAGTGACCCAGTAGTGCCTCCACTCTCAGTGGACACAAGCCAAAGGCATGCTCGGGGACAGAGTGAGAGTGACCCGCCAGCTGGAGGACTCCTTTGGATGGTGGCAGATCCCTCGTCACCTTCAGACCGGGATGCCCTTCCAAGTACCCAGCCCCCAAAGGGTCCTCACCACAGGCATCTCCTTACTGGGCTAGGGCGTGCATTGTGAGGGCCTGCATATGCAAAGCAGCTGGTCCCAGATGATATCCATTTGCAAATAAATCTGCTGGCGCTCCGGGCGATGTTCTGGCTCTCCGAGCCTTTCGCCACCAGCTCCAGCACCAGTCTATGCTGGTTCAGACTGACAGCCAAGTTGCAATGTTCTGTGTGAACTAACAAGGGGGCATGGGGTCATACTCCCTCCCCCAGGAGGCGATAGCCCTCTGCTGCTATGTGACATGTAGAGGGATACTCCTAAGAGCAGTCTACCTCCCATGCCAAGACAATTTCCTGGTGGACAAGGTGAGCTGAGTCCTCCAGCTGCTCAAGTGGTGCCTAGATCCAGAGGTAGCCTCCCGGTTTTTTAAACTCAGGGGTCTCCCCCCTGTTGGACCTGTTCGTCAGCCCGGACAACATACAGTTGCCCCACTTCTGCTCCTGCCAGCCGCACCTGTCCCAGGTGGCAGCAGAGACATTCCTCATTTCATGGACGGAAGGCATCCTGTATGCCTTTCTACTGACATCATTGGCGCCAAGACCCTCTTCAAGGTTCAGCACGACAGGGCATCACTAATACTGATAGCTCCCCAGTGACCCAGGCAACCCTGGCTCCTGCTGCTCCTCTCCCTGTTGGCAGCATTTCCGATTTCCCCTGGGCTGAGCCCCAGGACTACTCTCACAGGAGCAGGGCTCTCTCCTACACCCCAACCTGGGGTCCCTGTCACTCATGGCTTGGCTGCTGAAAGGATAGCGTTGGCTCCCTTCAACCTCCCATGGGATGTGGAGGAAGTTCTTATGGCCTCTCCAAATGGCACCAGTTCTCAGTGTGGTGTGCCGAAAGACGGGCAAACCTGTTTTTCTGCTCAGTACAAATGGTACTCCAGTACCTGCTCCATCTGTCGCAGTTGGGACTAAAGTCCAACTTTGTCGGAGTACACATGAGCGCTATCGCAGCGCACCCCTATTCCATTGAGAGCAAGCCCCTCTCGGCTCATCCCCTTATATCTTGGTTCTTGTGGGGCCTCATGCTATCCAAACCCCCTGGCTAGGAACCATGCCTATAGAAAGTAAGAGCAATGAGGAGCAGTGCAAGAGAAAATTCTTCTAACCAATTTGATGGAATAAATAGGTCAAATAAGTATGTGGGGTGTTTTTTACTGCTGTGATGCTTTTTAAGCAGAGATGATGTGGTGGCAAGATTGAAAGAGAACCAAATTATGGGCAAGACACCGCCACTGAATGTCTGCTCCGTACTTTATGGATTTATATGGTATCATTTTTTATGGTGATTTTTCTTCCCCCAGAGGGAGCCATCAAAGATGCCAGTCCCCAGGAGGCTGGTATCACACAGCAATAAAAGTCCTGTCCCTGATCCCCATTGTGTTTGGTCTACAGCACAAAAAAAAGGTGCCCACCTGTTTGCAAACTGCTGTGTTCTTATTTCCTGCTTTGGGCTTTTAGGAAAAGCAGGCTTTAAATACAAATTTGATCTGAGCAATTGAAACCTTTCAATCTCCACCATGGGTTGTGGAAATACTATATGGGTTATAAACTGCAGTTTGCATTGCATGAAATTTTGAAAAGAAAACGATCATGAACAGAGCCCTATTTTTTTATGTTGGACCTGGAACAAAAAGTATCTGATAGAAAAGCAACATAGTTTCCTGAAGGATGGCTTAGTGGCAAATGCTCTGTCCTGCCATGTAGAAGGCATCCGTTTGATTCCTAGCTCACTGGGCTGCTGGAAGAGGGTGAGGGTGAAGGGAGTCCAGTTATAAGATATCCCTGATTTTCAGGGATTGTTCCCGACTCATACCTGTCTGGCATTCTCCTGTCCTCGATTCCAGCAGTGGGGACAGAGAGAGTGAGTATAAAAAACCCTGTATTTTCAATTTAGTAATTTCAATATGGCAGTTTTTCAAATTTGTGTCCATTATCTATATTTTGCACAGCACAGAGGAAATACATTGCTGCTTCTTTTTCTGTCAATTTTGTCTGCTTCTAAGTGATATTGTTGCTGTCAGGGGATGGATGGGAGGGGCAAGGTAATGACTTCTCTTCCCTCCTTCATGCCTTATTTCTCCTCCCCCCCTCCACCACACTTCCTCCTCCCCACCCCACCACACTTAGGATAAGTGTCCCAGGTTTGCCTACAAATTATCTGGTAACCTTACCCAGTCATCTTGCAAGAATGACATCTAGAGGCCAGAAATAGGGCCCAAATTAGCCAGTTTTTGAAAGGAGCTGTGCTTTCTGGCCCTTGCCCCTTCCCCTATCCACTCACTCTCATTTATTTATTTGTAGAAGTTTATGCCACTCTTTTCTTGAAAAAAATCAATCAAAATGGTGTACAAACATAACAATTTGAAACATTCCACTCATAAATCCCATCCCCCTATTCCCATCCTTATATCCCTCTCCTCCTCATATCGTCCCTCTGGAAATAAAAACACAGTTAAAGCCTTCCTAAAACTTACCAAACTAGACATCACCTGCAATTCCTCTGGCAACTCATTCCAGCTCTCTGATGCCACAACTCTAAATGCACGTGATCACGAACCAACTTTCTGTACTTCTAGACCAGGAACAATCAACAAATGCCCTTGTGAAGACTGTAAAAGTCGAGGAGGGACATACCAACATAGACTATCCTTCATATACTTTGTACGCAAATCATACAATATCCAAAAGGCAAATGACTAGCAGCTTAAAAATACAGTATTCCCAGATTGGGAGCAGTGCAGATGTATCAATAAAGGTTGTTCAATGTCCTGCCTGCATGCTCCTAGTAGGAGGTGGGCCAGAGTATTTTGCAAAATCTGAAGCCTACACAAGCACCTCTTCGGCAAACCTACATATAAGACATTACAATAAGCTAAAACCCTATGCACTAGAGACTGAACTACCAATTTCAAGGCTCCATAATTAATGGATCAAGTGTAACTTCAAAAACACTGTTCTGGATGCATTACTAATCTGCTTGATACCTACTCCTTCCCTCTCCAGGATTACTTCTAAAGATTTCAACTCATCCTTCCAGGGAATGATATAACCCACAAAACTCAGGAGAGACTGTAGCTATGCCTGTTCTAAGGTTGCAGACCGCAGACACATGGTCTTATCCACACTGAACACCAGGCCGCTATTTATCAGCTATCCCCAAATAGCTATTCAGTTGTTAAACCACTGCCTCCATATCCCCCAGAACTGGAACCATCACCTGTATATCCTATGCAAAAAAAATAAACCCAAAAGATCTTGCCAAAGAACCTAGCAGCTGTAAATAGATGTTAAACAACAATGGGGACCTTGTGGCACCCCCACTCCCATCCATATACTTGAGACTTCTATCCACTCCTCGAATCTTAAACCGCCAATCACTCATAAAAGATCAGACCCATTCCAGCATCGTCCCCGCAATTCCCAATCCCTTATACCATTCTTACAACTCTCCTTTCACCAAATCAAATGCTGCAGACAAGTATAGTGAGATCCCCTTAGCCAAATAAATAAACTAGATCCAACAAAGCTGCCAAAAAGAGTTTTCGTACCAGTACTGATTTGAAAGTTCCCCTGACCCATATCTAAAAGGGAAAAGTCCTCCATATAAGATTCTACTTGTACCACTACCATGTCTTCAATAAGCTTTGCCAGCATAGGTAAATATGAAATGGGCCTATAATCTGACAATCCCTCCTACCCCCCTTGCCGCCTTCAAAACTGGGGTTACCACCACCTCTTTTAAATGCCTGGAACGTGTCCCTGCCTTAAGGAAGCATTAACTTATATATCCAGCCCATATGTAGCATTCTTTGGAAACACAGGATAATGTTTCATATCTATTCAGTTGACATTGTTATACACCCCAATTGCAATAAAGAACCTCCACACTGAACTTGAGCAAAATTGAAGCATTAGTGGTGAACAGAGACCCCACTTATGTCCCAATAGAGGAACTAACATTCAACAACCACGCTATCCCGATCAAGTCAAAAGTCTAGTACCTTGGTGTGACTCTAGACCAGAAACTGAATTTCCAAGCACACATTAAGAAAACTGCAGCAACATATCTGATAATAAGGACTCTACATAACCTCCACCCACTACTAGACCATAATCTATTCCGTATAGTCTGCCAAGCAATCATTGCTCCTATCTGGGATTATTGTAACTCCATGCTCCAAGGACTACCAAAATGTACACTCCTTCCACGCCAGATAGCTCAAAGCTCAGCAGCTTGCTTCATATCACGGACACCTAGACAAGAACATATTGCCCAACTATTAAAGGAGCAACATTGGCTACCCATCCAAGCACAAATACAATACAAATCAATCATGAACACTTTCAAGAGTATGCACAATCTAACTGCTGGCTGCTTACAAGGTCTCGTACACACACCTAGATACAACGGACCAAGAAGAGACCAAACCACGAACCTCCTTAAAATTCTCACACATAATATAACTAGCACGCAAGAAACATGCCATTGCACCTTTTCCATATACGGACCTACCTTTATGGAATTCCCTTCCGAGTAATCCGAGAGCAACAACTGACCTGAAAGATTTCAGGAAGAAGCTTAAAATGCACATCTTCCAGGAATGTTACGGAACAAACTGTTGCTCTCCCTCGCACCCAGTGACTGAAACACACCAGAAACGGGACCCCAAACTTTTCAACTGTAAATAGTTAACAGTCCACAGATCAGACGGTAAAGTAACTGTCTAAAGGTTCAACTGTAAATAGTTAACTGTCTAAGAAGAATTCAAATTGCATGTAACTTGTTAGTTGATTATGTTCAATGTAAACCACCTTGATACCACTGAAAGGCGTTATAAAAGAAATGTTAAATAAAGTTAAATAAATAACCAAATCCCACAGCCAATCCATCATAGGCTGGAAAGCTACTTTAAACCTTCAAATAGGGGCAGGATCCAGCCCTGAAAAAGTTTCCCACAATCCCCAAAAAAGCTGTTAAGGATTCTCACTTGTAATAAATATGAACTTGTCTAACCTTTGATCAACCATCTCCCCCCCCCCACATATCTCTAGTCCCTAAGCCTGTCCACATGTGTCCTGCTCTCTGTGCTGCACTGTCTCAAAAAACCCCAAACCTTCACCCTCACATCTACATCCACCATATCTGCTACCCCCACCCACAACTGAGCCCTTCCCCCACTAGGAAATTTGTCACACAGAGTTTATTAAAAAAAAATATATATATATATAAATTACTGGACATTTCCTCCCTATATATATATATATATATATATATATATATATATATATATATATATATATATATATATATATATAATATATATATGGAGGAAATGTCCAGTAATTTCGCAAACATTATGCTTCAAGGTATTACGAAACAGAACCTTAAAAAGATTCAATTAATGCAAAATGTAGCAGCAAGAATGATATTGAAAGTAAGAACTATCGAACATATAACACCTATTTTAGCTAAATTACATTGGCTACCAATCCACAGTAGAATAAAATATAAGATACTTGACTACCTTCAAATTAGTCAACAATCTCACACCATCCACACTTAACAAACTAATCAACATAGAAACACCAAAACGTACACAAAGGAGTAGAAACACAAACAAAATAGCAATACCAAGAGAATATACAAAAGCCAAAAAACACACCAATAATAGGGCGTTCTCTCACTCAGCACCTATTCTCTGGAATGAGCTACCAGACGACATACGCCTGTTGACAGACTTTAAGGAATTTCGTAAAAAACTAAAAACTCATTTATTTACCTTACACTATACTACACAAAATAAACAAGACAAGCAAAGAGATACAGGTTAACATTTTATACTACAAAGTGTTATACCACAAATGCAGACTAAAGCTATTCCTGACAATTATTATACTTTGCATATGTTGACATTAATGCACCCTAATAATGTTATTATATAACATTGTAAATAGTTGGTTCACATCCCAAACCTAATCCTTGGAATGTAACCTGTACTGCATGATTTGAAATATTGTTAATTGTTTAGTTATACAGTTACCTGCAAAAGTTACAATTGTTATGTGTAAATGACTAGGTATGAACCCCTCCATACCTTATTAACTATTGTTCTCTGTAAACCGCACTTGAACCATGGGAAAGAGCGGTATAGAAATGTTTGTTAAATAAATAAATAAATAAATAATTGAGAATGAAGGCTTATAATGCCTAGTGGCGTTGGTCCTAATTTTGGGACTGTAGCAGTACTACCCCTTGGTTACAGTAGAGGAGCAGGGAGAAAGTGGCTGAACTAAGGGGAGTTGCTGTATCTTTTTTTTTTTTTTCAGGTTCCAAATATATTCAGATGAGTGGTCTGCAAGACCACAGCTGTTGCTTACCCATCACTTTGCAAGCCTCTTGTACTCCCCTTTTTCATCGGTGCCTCTCATATAGGCGTTTTCACTTTTTGCCGCTTTATGGTGCCAATTTGCAGTTTAAAACGAATCGTGGCCTGCTTCAAGCACTAAACGTTCCTGCTGATGGTAGCAGTTGTTTGAAGGGATGAGAGGTTGTAAATCTGATTGTTGCTGGTAGCATAGGGGAAATCCTGCAGAGGAACTTGAAAGCTGAGTTTCCTGCCCAGGCCTTGCTGACACGTTAGGCCCTTCAAGCCCCCTGTCCCTGATCTCTAGTCTAGTTACATTTAGGTTTCCTGTAAATCCCAGCTGACTGTTCTTCCTGAAGTCTACGTTTTACTTCCTGTTTGTTAAGGTGGGGTATCCAGCTGACTGGCTCATTGTAAGAAGATCTTGAGAATGTAGGGCTTGGAGGCAGTGCGTTACTGTTGAATTGAAGTTTTTCCTGCTGATCTTGTGTCCCTGTAAATAGGGGTTTTCCCCTGTTTATTCCTTGACTGACAGCAAAATAGGGTGGTTTTTATTTTTCTCTTTTATACTTCTTTCCTATTTAGTGAACCACGGTGCATCAGCGGTTAGAGCACTGGCTTGGGAACCACAGTGCATCAGTGGTTAGAGCACTGGCTTGGGAACCAAGCAACCAGGGTTCGATTCCCACTACCACTCCTTGTGACCTTGGGCAAGTCACTTAACCCTCCATTGCCTCAGAAAAATCCAAGTTATCAATGTCCCTGTTTAATGTACATTACCAAGTTTAAATTATAATGTAAACCACTTTGATTGAAATGATAAGATGGTATAAAAAATAAAATAAAGTAAAATAAAAATTTAGTATGCTGCCCTCCTGAGTCGTCTTATGGCTAAGTCATGCAACTCCTAGAGTCATGAAAACAGTATGCAGCCTTCTGAGCAGTCATCCTGGCTACTGCTTAATGCTTTGTAGCTAGTGTTAGGCACATTTCCATATCTTACTTTTGAAAATAAAAACAGTGTTTTGTTGTTTTATTTTATTTTTTCCTGCTGAAAATCTGAGCTTATATGATCTTCTCTTTTTTTTTTTTTTTTTGTTTCTCTTGAAAAGATTTTGGGACTGGAGTTCAAATGTATTTATTTTTGTATTCCATTACTGGACTAACTAGACAAAACACTTTGAAGATGCTTATTGTACAGCGTGTCTCAATGCTCTCCCGGGACAGGGGGATGCTTTCGCCACTTCAGTGGCAGGCTGGGCCAAGGGCCAAGAACTATTATCCTATATAACAGCAATGCAGAGTCCTGGGCATTAAACTCTCCAGTGTATTGAACAGCACATTGTCAAGGGATGATGCCAGCTGTTGAAACTGTAATGTACAATTATCTATTGGAGAATTGTTATCCCACTGTTTAAATCTTGTAAATCTAAAAAGAAATCTAGATTCATTGTTCCAAGCTCAAGATTAGTTAATCCCTGCCCAGATGTGCTCACAGTTGCACCTGAGCCAGTGGGCAAGCCCGGAGTTAGGTATAGGCAACTTGCCTTGGATGCCACATTTTGAAGGCACTAAATATTGTGATCACACTTTCTTTAAGACTGTGCACTATGGTTTGTGGAGGAAAAGCCTTACCCCCCCCCCCCAGTCCTGCCTCTTGGTGCCACACTTTAAATTTGGCCCTGGCAGTGGTGAGTAAAATGCCCAAGGTCACTTGTTGGCACCTGTTCATTCTTTCGTTTTTAGATTAAAATGTTAGTTATTATCACTTAAACTGGTGGGTGCAAGGGAGTGAAGGCTATGGAATGTCACACTCAGTGAGTGACTTTTTTTTTTTTTTAATAGCTGTGATACATCTGCGAAGACTCCACAGCTGTTCAAGAAGAACTGGTGCAGCAGACTGTGCCAGTTTTCTTGTTTTTGTAGCCTCCCCCAGACATTAGTGGGCGGCTCACTAGTTTTCAAGATCTGCTTACCACTGAACAAAACTTAGGGGTGGGTCTTTTGGTGGAGGGACGGGATTGACCACTTAAGGCCCAGGGGGTGAATTTACTCATCCTCTGTAGATGTGTGTGTGTGTGTGTGGTGCTCCATACTGAATGACTTTACTGGAGATTAACTAGCGCAGAGGCACAATTCATCCCTTCCTTCAAAGATAGTCTAGTAGCAGATAAGCCACTCCGCCTCGCAGCTTTAAAGTTCTCATCCCTGTTCTTTCTTACTGTTAGGGATTTTCTCTTGCTCCGGGCATGTCTTCCATCCCTGGGCTCCTAGGTATCCATTGGAGACCCTAAGTGGTTCCTGGAATCTCTTTGGATCTCTGTCTGGTTGATCTGGCCTTTGTTCTCATGCAGGTATTCACCTTTAGCAGTGCAGTGCTGGCTTTTCATGGTCCTATTCACTGCTTACTCGTTTGCTCCTCTTCCACACATCTTTTCTTTCTCCTTTCTTCTTAATCCTCCTCGCTTCTTCTCTCTGGATGAGAGGCAGACAGTGGGAACAGGCCTTTACTCTCGCTCTTTGATTCACATATTCAGTCCCAGGACACGAGGTCCAGCTCTTTCTCCTTTCCTGGGGGCACCTAAGAGCACAGTATTTCTGCTTGCCTCCCTCCCGGTTGATAACACCCTAGAACTCATTAAGTCCTTTTATCAGTTTCCCCCATCTTATCTGAGAGTGGGCATTAGCTGCTCCTGACTGACTACCTTACCATGAATCTTCTCCAACCTAAAACGTTCCTCATTGTAACACAGAAATAACTTTTTATTGACTTGGAGGTCTCTATATTATGATTTGTAGATCTTTGCTGCAGTGAACAGATGTCTACTTTTCACAATTCTATAGTAGATTTCCCCCTCTTCCCACCAAGCCTCCACTATGTTCCTTTTAATCTTCATTTAATTTGATTCTTACAGCTAACAGCTGGAACAGCAGCTGCAGACCTGGGGTCTGGTTCATGTTGGATTTTCTTCCTGGGAACAGAATAACTCAGAGGGGCCCGACTTGTATTACGTACACGAGGGTGTGGTTGGGAGGATTCGGGCTTGCCCATTAAAAGAGCTTGACAGTATACCAGAATTATAAATATTTTGAATTGGAAGGCAATAGTGAATGGAGCTGAAAGTCATGACTCTTTAAAAACAAAACCCAAAACTTCAGCCTTAACAAGACAAACTATTTTCCTGAATCAGAAAGCATCCTTCTGTGTAATATGGTTAGTGCTAGAGGAGAATTATTAAACAATGATGCCGTTTTCAGATTTGCTGTACAGTTGCAAAGTCGTATTTTGCATTTGCTAGCTGTTAATATAAATAGTTAAGCCCCTTCCCCCCCTCCCCTTTTTGCAATAAGCAGGATTGGGAAGGAAGGTTCCCCCCATTCATTCCTTAAGTTTCTTTGTGCTGGCCCAAATTTATTTTTGTCTCTGAAAACATTGATTTCTTTTAATATTGTCAGGATCTAATGGAGATCCAAGATGCTTGTGAAGGGAAACTGATTATGAATAATTGAGAGCAATTCAGTTCTTGGGTGTGGTGCCAAGTTCCCCCCCAACATAATCTCTCTTCCTCAGGGATAGGAAAAAAACGCGCAGGTAGTCATTGGGGTGGATTGATGGCAACATTTAAAGCTGCAAAACATCAATGTGTAGAATAAGTTGAATTAGCTACTGCTGTATGGAGAGGGGTGAGGTTCTCAGTCTAGGAACTTATCTTGCACTTTTAGTTTGTTCTGGATTTAATTTAAAAAAAAAAATGATCAGACAATTCCTCCTACATCAGTTGCCAACAAAATCCGATGAAATTCAAACCACAGTTATCAACTAAACCCTAATTATAAATTTTGCTTTAACGCCCCCAACTCCCTCCTTGTGCAGACATCCACTTAGAGGCTGTACATCCTCACTCGTAAACGCCCTCCTCACTTGGAACCTGATCGCTTACACAATCAAGTTTAAGCTTGTTCGCTATGTTTCCCTGTTCTCCCTGCTGTCCCCCCTCCCCACAAGTGAACCGTGTATCATAAAATTTCCCTCCATATTTCCTGCTATTCCCCATGCTGGAAACATTACTCTTATTTTCACATACCAAATTTCATGCAACATTGTTTTCCTCAAGTGTTAAATGTTAACGCATAGTCCTACTACCATGTTACTCCTGTTAGCACACATCAAGTTCGATATTATATTGTTTGGCTTAATTGTCAAATGTTTATTATTTCACTTATTACATTCTTTGTAATGTTATGCTTGTTAAACTTGTTACTTGCACATAGCTGTGACTTGTAGTTTCAGCGGTATAGAAAAGTTGCTAAATAAAGCTTCTTGCCCAGGATGGAAGAAATTGAACATAGGGAAGCCATATTCTGAGACAGGCCTCAGACCTATCCTACCCCTTTATCTTTGTAGTCTGGCTTTGTTCCCATCAGGGTAAGTAATTGACTTCTCTACAGCATCATGAAGGGCCCCTCATCCTGCATCCCCTCTCGGGATCACCATCTTTCACACTAAACAGACCTAAAGGCACCCTCATGCTGTGATACGGAGTAGAAATCCCCAGGTATTTACACATCCATCTTAATTCTAAGACTGAGAAGATACACCAATACTAAATTTTACATTTTATTGCCATATTTCTGTCCTATTTTGTGTAACAGTTTCTTATCTTTGGCTATGGAAATGACACATTACTCTGCTTTGCTGTGTCTGGCCATCAGTTTTTAAATTGCTAGAGCCAAATGAAATTAGTGGCAAATTGTGTGCATTTTCTGAAAGAAAACTACGGCATATTTCTAGACCAGTGTGGCTATTAGGTATGGTTGCTCTGCAAAGTGATTTACTGGAGTTTCAAGCTTGTTTGGCTATTGAGGTTTGGAGCTCAGATTGGAAAAATCAAAACGCGTCTGAGGGAATTTTTTGTTGTTGTATTTCCCTTTTATTTTCACATGAATATTGTACTCGTTACGAATACCCTGAATTCTTGACCTAAATTCAACAGGTATGATAGATGAGGGTTTCATGATTTTTTTTCAAGCCCGAGGCACACCCACTTTTTCAAAAACGCTGTGCAGCACACCAGAATGTGGCTATGGGAAGAGACTGGTGGCTAAAAGAAAACCTAGGAACATGACAAAAGCCCTGCCAGAGTCTGGGGAAGAAAGCAAGTGCGCTTTTCTCACCCCCTGGCTATCCATGCTGTACATGCTGCACATTCCAGGGTTCATGCTGTATCTAAGAAGGTGAGAAGCGTGTGAGACTATTCATCTGCTCAGAAGAACTCATGGATGTTTGAAACATTAGTGGTGACTCTTGTAGCTGCAAAGTACTAAGGTCAGAATCCATGTGCTGGTTGGACCTAACTATCAAGCACACCATTTTTTTTTTTGTTGTTGTTGTTTTGGGGGTTCCCTCCCCCCCCCCCCCATCAACCTGCTCAGGTCTGAAGGTACACACTGGTTGCAAAATACTGTGATAGATGAGGCAATTCCAGTCCCAAAGAGTCCATGGTTTTAAGAGGAAAGGAAGAGAAACAAGAGGTGTTAGGATGGAGAAATTTCTAGAAATCGTGTGGTGGTAGAACAGAGAGGATCTGAGAAAAGTATCTCTACTAACAAAAAGTGGGTATTTGGGATGGAGATGAGCACTGAGAGGTATAATACGTTCTAGGGGTATGGTGGCTAATGTTTATAAGAATCTGATGAACATAAGGACTGAATGCCTACTAGTCAAAGTTGTAGAGGCCAGTACTTTAAGAGATTTTGGGCATGTTGGACTGACATGCTGAGCAGTATTTAAAAAAAAAAAAAAAAAAAAAAAGGGGAGGGGGTTGAAAGTGCAGGTAAAAATACACAGAGGGTGGGGTGCCCGAGGTTGGACAGTGTGGGAATTTATATACCTATTAACTCAAAGTGGAAGGATTGGTACTGGGCTGACCTGTTGGTCAACTTGGTCTTTTTTTGCCATCATTTATGTTTGGAAGTAACCATTGTGAGGATATGGGAAGAATGGTGCCTTTTTGACCATAGTAAAGCTCATGGGTGGATAAGGGTCTGATGAAGGCCAGCCAGTCCACTAGGCAGACTAGGTGGTCGCCTAGGGCAGCAGACCATGTGCTTCAGCACACATGGCCTGCCACCCCTGCACACCAAGCTGTGCTGAGCTGCGCTGCTGCCGCTGATTCCAGCGATGGGGCGGCTCGGCAGGCTATAAGAACATAAGATATGCCATACTGGGTCAGACCAAGGTCCATCAAGCCCAGTATCCTGTTTCCAACAGTGGCCAATCTAGGTCATACGTACCTAGCAGTTTCCCCAAAAGACACAGGTTCCGCAATGCTTGTACTGGGTAAGGCATTGATATCCTGGGTCCCTTCTTAATAATGGTTTATGGACCTTTCCTCCAGGAACTTGTCCGAACCTTTTTTAAACCCAGCTACACTAACAGCCTTTACTACATCCTCCGGTAACAAATTCCAGAGTTTACACGTTGAGTGAAAAAATATTTTCTTTTATTAGTCTTAAATAGTTCACCCTGTAGCTTCATTGTATGTCCCCTAGTCTTTCTGTATTCTGATAACGTAAACAATCGATCTACGTTTACCCGTTCCACTCCGTTCATTAATTTATAGACTTCTATCATATCTCCCCTCAGCCGTCTCTTTTCCAGGTTAAAGAGCCCTAACCTTTTTAGCCTTTCTTCATAGGAGTATCCTTCCATCCCCTTTACCATTTTGGTGGCTCTTCTCTGAACCTTTTCTAATAATGCTATATCCTTTTTAAGATACGGCGACCAGAATTGCACACAATATTCAAGGTGCGGTCTCACCATGGAACGGTATAGAGGCATTATAATATCTTTTGTTTTATTTTCCATTCCTTTCCTTATGATACCTAGCATTCTATTTGTTCTCTTGGCTGCCGCTGCACACTGGGCTGAGGGTTTTAACATGTTATCCACAATGACGCCTAAATCTTTTTCCTGGGTGATGGTTCCTAATGTGGAACCTTGCATTGTGTAACCATAGTTTGGGTGGTTCTTCCCTAGATGCATAACTTTGCACTTATCCACATTAAATTTCATCTGCCATTTTGATGCCCAGTCTTCCAATTTATCAAGATCCTCTTGCAATTTTCCACAATCCTCTTGGGTTTTAACAACTTTAAATAGTTTTGTGTCATCTGCAAATTTGATAACCTCACTTGTTATTCCTCTTTCCAGGTCATTTATGAATATGTCAAAAAGCAGCGGACCCAGCACAGATCCCTGGGGTACACCACTATTCACCTTTCTCCATTGGGAAAATTGTCCATTTAGCCCAACCCTCTGCTTTCTATCTTTTAACCAGTTCCTGATCCACAGTAGTACACTGCCTCCTATCCCATGACTCTTTAGTTTTGCCAAAAGTCTCTGATGAGGGACCTTGTCAAAGGCTTTCTGAAAGTCTAGATACACTATATCAACCGACTCACCTTTGTCCACCTGTTTATTCACACTTTCAAAAAAACATAACAGATTAGTAAGACAAGATCTTCCTTGTCTAAAGCCATGTTGGTTGTCTCCCATTAGGCCATGACTATCTACATGCTGAGTAATTTTATTCTTTATGATGGCTTCTACCATTTTTCCCGGTACTGACGTGAGGCTCACTGGTCTAGTTTTCTGGATCACCCCTGGAACCCTTTTTAAAAATTGGTGTTACATTAGCGGTCCTCCAATCTTCAGGTATTAGAGATGATTTTAATGATAGTTCACAGATTACTAATAGCAGGTCTGCAATCTCATATTTCAGTTCTTTCAACACCCTTGGATGTATACCATCCGGCCCAGGTGATTTGCTACTCTTCAGTTTATCTAATAGTTGTAATACATCTTCCCGATGTATCGATATTTCCTTCAGTTCTTCCGCACCTTTAAATACCACTTCAGTCATGGGTAACATCCCTACGTCTTCCTCAGTAAAGACCGAAGCAAAGAATTTGTTCAGTCTCTCCGCTATCGCCTTGTCACCTCTTAGTGCCCCTGTAACTCCTCTATCATCATATGTGCTTCAGCATACATGGCCTGCTCCTTCTGACCCTCCCCCTGAAGTTGTTGGAAGGGGGCCAAAAGCAGCAGGTCATGTGTGCTGAAGCACATGGCCTGCTGCTGCCACCGAGCCACGTCCCCATCAGTGGCAGTGGGGGACAGTGGTGCAGCTCAGCATGGGAGGGAGTGGTGGGCGGCATGGCAGAAGCTATTGGGCTGGCCCTGGGTCTGATGGGAAGATGAGCTGATGAATGTTTATGGAGAGGTGAGGAGTGGTACTTGGTCAAGTTTTTTTTCTTTTGATTTTAAAGGGGTGGTGGTTTTTTTTTTTTGGGGGGTGGTTTAGATCTTATCAGGTGCTGTAGACTCACTTTGCGTAAGAAACGTTTGAAATCTACTACTACTACTTTGTATAGTGCTACAAGGTGTACACAGTGCTGTACATATAAATGTAAGAGACAGTCCCTACTCATCAGAGCTTACAATCTAATCGAGACAAAACACATAGTGAAACGGGACTACAGAATGGTAAGATACACATAAGTAATGGACAAGAGAGTGATGAGGAGCATCAGGATCCGAAAACTGCTTTCAAGACGTTTCTCTTTTTTTTTTTTTTTTGCCTGGACTTGAATAGGGTAGAGAAGGGGCACAATGCACAGACTCAGTTTGTTCCAGGCATATGGAGCAGCAAGATGGAATGAACAAAGTCTGGAGCTGGCAGTGGCAGAGAAGGGCACAGATAAAAGGAATCTGCCAGATGAGTGGAGTTTCCGAGGAGGGGTTTAGAGTGAGATAAGAGGAAAGGTAGTGAGGGGCTGCAGAATGAATGGGCTTGTAGGTCAGTAGGAGAAGTTTGAACTAGATGTGGAAATGGGTAGTGAACCAATGAAGTGACTTGAGAAGAGGGGTTACATGAGCATAGCGTCACTGGCGGAAGATTAGCCATGCAGCTGAGTTTTGTACAGATTGAAGGGGAGAGAGATGATTCAGAGGGAGACTAGCGAGGAGCACCTTGCCAAGAAAATCCAGGGGCTAGGTTTCCAGGAGTCAGCATTGACGTCATGACAAACACTTTCACTTTTTTTTTCACTACTATGAAGCTTAGTGGTTCACTACTAGATTTGGTTCTACCAGGCCTAATAAAGGAGGCCAAGAAGGATTTGGGCATTTCCTTGTTGCATACTGTAAATGCCTCTTTGCAGGGAGGGATTTTTCCCAGTCAGCTAAAAATGTAATTTCCCTAATTCTAAAAGTAAAACTTGTTACTCAGTTTTATATTACTATTTTTTGATGTAAACTTTACCAAATTTACATAAGCAAAATTTTTCCAAGCCATCACAATCCATTACATCTTGTTGCACACCAAAAAAAAGAAAAAGATGCTTAAATCCACATAATCCCAAATTTAATATCCTTTTTTTGAAAATCCGTTAATTCAATTGAAGTCAGATTGATGACCACTTAATTTAATCACATACTCAACACGCATAATCGCCATTGCAGAGAGATAACCATTAAGAAAAGAAAAATACAGAGAATGCAGAAGACCAAACAACGTATTCATTACTCCCTTAACTTCCAGGAAGATGTGACCTTGTATTAATGCTTTCATCCTTCACCAGCCTTCACTTAATGAAACACATCGAGCTGTGTTGGTTCCACAAAGATATATTTATTTCCCTGAAAGCAAACATTTGCAAGGAAATCTAAGATCAAATAAGGAGCCCAAAGCCAACACTTTGGGCCTTTTTCTTTGGGACTGCTTGGGTCTGGATACATAGGGTAATAGACAATTTGGCCACAAAACAGCTCCTCCTACTTTTTTTAAAGTATGTTTTCAAAATTAACATTTTATCAGATTCAAGAGAGACCAAGAGAGTAGTTAGGTTGTATCTTCAGATAATCTTGGATTTATCAGCCTTTTTGGGGTCCTCATCGGATATAACATTCTAAACCCTCTTCTGTCTGCCCTCCATAAACCACAGCAGTTGGTAAAGAATACATCTTGGACAGAAATACTAGTTATAGAAGTAATCTGAAGAACCTCAAAAAATATTTAAGTAATTCATAAGGAGGAGAAAAATGTAAATTCTTTGCCTTAGCTCTATTACACAGGTACACTAAAACAATTTTTTTTAAACTGCCTCTAATGTTTCGATTGATTTTTACGTTTTTTGGTGCGCTGAATCCAAATCTGGTAACCAATTTGCTCCATCACGTACAGATTTTTTGCTACATTGGGTTAGCAGTTTGAGGTGAACGTTTCAGATTGAGTGCGATCGAGATAAAAGTTTCTTGGATTAATTCTTTATACTAATTGTTTAGTAGTTATTCAAATAAGAATAAAGAAAATTGTAACAAGGCAGCACATAAGAATAGAGTAATGTCAACAAAACACACTGTGATGGTAGCAAAATTGTCTGCACTTAAAACAGCCACATACATGTGCACAAACATTGAGCATATAAGAGCGAGGTTAGACACAAAGCAAAGCAAAGAAATGTGCAAAAACGTTGTACAGGTATGTATGTAAGAATAGAAAACGCAAACCGCACCATTGCAATACATGAAGACAAACACCCGATGGTGTGAAAATAAAATTCTAATAAATGAGATCCGACACTGTGGTAATAACTAGCAAATTTTTATTTCAAAGTTGAGTAAAAACACGATATTTGTCAACACAGTTTAGATTTTAAAGTCATTCTTGGGTCAATCAATCTCCTGGTGGGCCCGTTTCTTCTTCCCCCGAATGCTTCTCTTGGTGCGCTGCTTGGCGTATTTTTCATCTGGGGTTTCCCGCAGCAGCAACCAGCAGAAATCAGCCATCATAGTGGTGTTCCATCTTCCTTGGTACCTTCTCTCTGCGTCCTTGATGTCCTGGTGAAACCTTTCACCTTGTTCTTCACTGTACGCCCCCAAGTTTTCGGGAAAGTAGTTCACATGGGAGTGCAAGAAATGGACTTTCAGGCTCATGTTACAGCCTTGTTCTTTGAAGGCATTGAGCATCCTGGCAACAATATCCTTATAGTTCTCATCCCGCCTGTTCCCCAAGAATTTGAGAACAACATCCTTGAAGGAATCCCAGGCTTCTTTTTCCTTCTCAGACATCGTTTCAGCGAATGCTCCATCTGAAATGAGTTTCCTTATATCAGGGCCAACAAACACTCCTTCCTTTAGCTTTGCTTCAGAAAGTCGGGGGAACTTTGAGCAAAGGTACCGAAAACATTCACCATCTATTGGAAGGGACTTGATGAATTGCTTAATGAGACCCAACTTAATGTGGAGAGGTGGTAATAGAATTTTATGACGAGGTACCAAGCTCTCATGAAGAACATTTTTCTCACCAGGTCTCAAATACTCCCGAATTGGCCAGTCTTTTTTCCCCCAGTGTAGGTCGTGGGCCCGGCTATCCCACAAGCAAAGGAAGCAGGGATATTTGGTGAAACTGGATTGCTGCCCTAATAGCATGGATAGAATTTTAAAGTCTCCACAAATCATCCACTTATGCTCATCATAACGAATCTTCTGAAGAATCGGGGCCAAATTCTCGTATCTTTCTTGGAGAATAACAGAGTGAGTAATAGGAACTGAAGCGACTGTGTTGCCATTATGAAGAAGAACACCTTTTATGCTGTCTTTTGACGAATCAATGAACAGCCGCCATTCAGCAGGATCATACTTGAGTTTAAACTTTTCCATCACTCCGTATATATCGTTGCAAAATACCAAATCTTCCTCTTTGCTGAAATACTTCAAAAATTGTGTCTCGCGGTTGCGGTACCAATAAAAAGTTGTTCCTGGTGACAATAGATTTTTCTGTTTAAGCCGAGAACCTAGCAGTTGGGCAGCATCTTTTGGGAGTCCTAAATCCCGGACTAAATCATTCAATTCAGCTTGAGAGAAAAGTTCAGGTTTCGGATCTGGTTCAGTTTCAAACTCAGAAGTACTGGACTCATCGGGAAAAGCCATCTGATGAGTCTCATCATGATCAGAACTGTCCACACAAATATGATCCAAAGATTTTGGTGGTTCAGGCACAGGTACTTCGTTGCTATGAGGCATAGGCCTAATTGCTGAGGGAAGGTTGGGGTAACTTATTACGTTCTTATTTTTTAAGTTGTATCCCTTCACAATGCAAGAGCAAAAATAGCAGTCACTGCTGTGGTCTCTTTGTTCACGCCACATCATAGGTATTCCGAAACGAAATGCTTGTTTTTTACCTTTCATCCATAAGCGTAGATCTTCCTCACATGTCTTGCACACTTTGTGAGGAGCCCACGGTTTGTCTTGATCGCCTAACTTCAAACCGAAATAGGCGAAATATACTTTTTTAATAAATGCAGAAATGTTCCTCTGCCGCTTTTTCACGGTATATTCCCCACAAATAAAACAAAAACTGTCCGGAGAGTTGACGCAACCTCTGGCTCTGTGAGCCATCACAAATACACAGCACTGCAAACTACAACTGTAGTGAACCACTTTGGAATAAAGCTGGATTACGACTGAGTAAACAATAGGTAATAATGAACTTGCAAGAAACTGAAATTTGACAGGAACGTTCATGTCGCAACCACCGTGTTTGAGCGAGCGAGCGAACGAGGCGAGGCGAACAGGAAAGAACATGCGCCAGCGCGAGTACTGGATTTAGTCCCCCGCCTCCCAATTGTCCTGTTAATGTATAAAATGAATACAAAACACTCTAAAATATCATGAGGGAGTGTTTCTAGTTAGTTAACCATTACAACCTCTATTTTGGGCCAAGAAAATAAACTGCAGTCGGGAAAAAGAAATTATGTGAACATTCCTTATATGGGTAAGAAATCTAATTTTGCAAGAAAACGTGACGTGATGGAACATTTTGGCTATTTTTCCTGGATTCAGCACCCCAAAATCTATAGGAATCAGTTGCAAAACTGGAGGCAGTTTTTTGGTAGTGTACCTGTATTATCATCCATTTCCAACTGGCGATGTGCATTGAGATTGTCCTTTTTATACTGATTACACTGGTAGCTTGAATAATGCTCATTTTGGATTCCTCATGGTTGAGATGTTCTAAATGGAACAGCTTCCTATCGTGGCTTTCAAACTTGGCAACACGTCATTTAGAGAATGAGCCAATTGAGAGCCAAATGACTGAAGCAGAGACTAGGTCCATGTCACTACCTTCAAATGTCCAATAGAGAAAAACTGTCCCCTCTGAAGGTGCTTAGGATTGCACTGGGCATTAGTCCACCCCCCTCCCTGTAGAAAATTCTACCACCTTATGGAGGGAAACCCTTTGAGGTAGTACAAGGGAATTGGGTAGAATCAACAACCTTACTTTAACCTATCAGTATGCATAAGGGGATCTAGCCAATCAGGCTCTTGGAGGCCGAGTAATTCTAACCTCTAAGCTAATCCATGTGCCTGAGGAATTGAGAGAGACACTTACCTGAACATGTCACTGAGTGGCTGACTGCAAATGTTGATCAATAGTCCCTCAGTCATTGGAACAGAAGTCAGATCCCTTGAATGGGAGTTACTCTTCCTTTTCCCTGTAAGTCAATTTGGGTATCCAATCTCAGGTGTCAATTCGGGTATAACTGAAGGGACACAAGGGGGAATATAGCCCTTTGGGCATGCACCTTTGGCCACACACCACAGTAGATCCCGGTTTTTGAAGCTGTAAGGCGCAGTTGGATGACATTAGCAGGGACTCGTCTAGCAATGGCACACACAGACCTCCATGTCTTTTCCAGTTGCGCTAACGAACTGAACTGGTTCTTGTAGCTCTTGCATACTGGTCAGTACAGCTCTCATCTTTCTCCAGTTAAATATTACTACTTACTGACTTATCACTCTCCTCCTCTTTGTGAGTAAATTGATTGAGAAGATGATGACCCAGCAACTGATTATTTGGAGATGAATGGTTGCTGGGCACTTGGGCAGACAGGTTTTCAATGCAAAATATAGTGCAGAGGCCACTTTTTGATAACTTTGGTTGATAGCATGTGGAGTTTGGACAAGGGGAAGGAAGATTTAATGGTGGTATTTGACACAGTCAGTCATGAGACTTTGGCCAAATTAGAGGATCGAAGCGGGGGTGGTTGTAGTGGTGGTGAATACATATAGAATCCGTTTGCCTGTTCAATTTTTATTTTTTCAGGATAGGACTCGGAAAACGCATAATCTATATGGTACCTAGACTACCTTGGTTGGGGGGGGGGGGGGTCCACAAGAATTTAGTCTGTCTCCAGCCTTGTTTAAGGTTTATTTACAATCTCTGGCTGCAGTGATGCAGAATGCTGGTCTATCGTACCATATATGTATGCAGGCAATATACATTTTTTTCTGTGAATTTTCAGAGGATTGGGAGGATACTATACCAACAGTTATTGCTGGGTTGAAGGAGATGGAGAATTGTAGGAGCAACTTAGTTAAATCACTCAACCAGAGCTGTGATGGCAAAGGCGACAGAAAACTTGAGCATGTTGTCCACAGATTTCAATGAATGTAAAATTAGAACCTGCAGGGGAGAATAAAGTGTTGGATGTTATCTTAGACTCATCTTTGCGTATACAAAGCCAGATTACTGCAGCAGTAAGGAAGCGCTGGTACCATCTGTGAAACATTTTGGCTTCAGTATTCTTATCTTTTATCTAGGACAGTCTTGTCTGCTCCCTTTGTTCATAGGGATAGCAAATGTGGAGGCAGAATCACTTGTCTCTTCTCTGATCTCATGTTATGTAAGTTATTACTTAAATCTTGTCCTGTCGAGATTCTTCTTCTTAAACTTAGTCTTAGGTATGACTCCTGGTGGATATTCAGGGTACTTGTCATTTATATGCCATCCTTATTTTCACTGAATCTTTGGACGACCTTTGCTCTATAATTTTATACACCATTTCCTTGATGGACTCTCTTGTGGTCGTCTGATTTTTAACATACGCACTGATTCCTCATTAAATCTCCCTGAGAGAGAATTTCTCAGTCTTATGGATGATGCTGGCTTAAGTCAGAATATCCTCTTCTCTACACACAAAGCAGATCATAATCTTGACCTAGTTTACACTCTTCCCTCAGTGAGCTGGAATTTTAGTTGTTTCTATGGTCTTCCTCTGTCTTGTATAGACCATGTGGTGGTCTTGTTTGATGCTATTTACATGCACCCACTTTCCTCCTCAAAAGGTAATAGCTTATGTCATTCTTTTAGAAACTTCAAAAATTTGGATAAGATTAAACTAGAGTGGGCCTTAAACACCTTATCATTCAATTTTGCAGATCTTCCAATTGATGAGCAAACCTCTTGCTGACAGACTAGTCTTCAAATGGTATGTGATATAGTGGCTCCCCCGAGAACTATGGTTCATAGCACTCAGCTCTTTCTCTACTTTGAGAGAGGCCAGACAAGCTGAAAGAAGGTGGTAAAAAAGTGAATCCTCTAATGACCTTATCCTCTGTAAAGATAGATACCAGTCATATATAAGAATGCAGTTTAGAAATCTAAGTGATTCTTCTACTTACTGCAGATCCAATTGAGTGTAAATCGACCAAAACAGCTTTCAGATCTCTCGGGCCCAGCTGTGCCTAAAGATCCCATATCATTCTCAGCAGATCAGTTTGCAGACCTTTTTGGGAATAAAAAAAAGTAAACCAGGGCCTGCCTTCATATATTTTTTTCAGTGATAACCATTCAGATGGCTGCTTTTCCTTTGATTTGGGAAAACGTCTTTCATTTAGACCTCTATTTAAAAAAAAGAAGAAAAAGGACCAACTTGATGCAACAATGGCCTCTAATTAGAGACTGGTTTCTAATCTGCCATTTGTCTCTAAAATCTCAGGGAAGATTGTCCTTGAGCAGCTGGTTAATGTTTTAGACAAAACAAATGCAATACACCCATATCAATCAGGCTTTAGTTTAGGACATAGCATGAAGACCTCATTCATGGTGGTGGTAAACATAATTTGATTTCACCGTGATTCAGGCAGAGACTCTTAGGGGTATGTTTACTAAACAGCAGTAGTGGCTTCTGTGCGATATTGGAGCTGCGGCTCCATTGAATTCAGTGGGGCCGCTGCTCCGATATCACATGGAAGCCGCTACCGCTGTTTAAGCTGAACTTTTAATCTCTTAGATCAGATCTTGGTAAATAGTCCTAAACTGCTGGGCATTTCTAATACTGTAAGTTTTGTTTCAATTCTTCTTTACAGATAGGTTCAACTTTGTTTCATGAAACATTTACTGAGAAGCCTATGAGATAGGGTGACTCAAGGGTCGATATTATCATGCACACTAGTTAACATATTTCTGTTCCATCTTATGACTCCTGCAAAGTCTGGGAGTCGTGGTGTACTGCCGTGCCATTGATAACCACTCCCTCGGGGGAGAATTGGAATAACATGAGGAAAGATCTAAAAAAGCTGCAAGAATGGTCTATTCCTTATCGTCACTCCAGTCCAGTCCCTTCACTTCTGGGTTGCGCAACCCTTCCAGCAGCTTGGAGGCTGAGCCCAACCTTTTTGGGGGATGGAGCGGTATAAATACCATTGGGACCACCCACCCACTCCAGTATTCTCAGCCTCCAAGCAGCTGGAGGGTTCCGTAAGCCTGGGGCTTACTGGAGTCCTACCTTGAATTTACTTAATTTCCTTAATTTTTTAGCTTAATTGTTGCTTACTTTTACTTATTTCAGTTATTTAATTTGTGTTTAATTTCTTAGCGTTTTTAGGAGCTCTGCTCCTTTAAGATTTGCCTCTCTCTCCCTCCCCCCCCCCCCGGCTCCGACGCGGCTTGCAGAGCAAAGCCTCGGGTCTGTAGCAGCGAGGAGGTGCTCTGCTCTACCTGGCTTCCTGCACTTCTAGCTCTGCCGTCTTAGGGGGGAAACAGCCTCGCGCCGAAGCCCTGAAGGTGGCTGAGCGCTAGAGGCTGCAATGACATCCGGAGGGAAACCATCCATCCCGGCCCGATGCTGCTGACCACGGAGAAGAACCGCACGGTGCCCAGCTTATCCCACGGTGCGATCAGGCGGCGATCGCACTCGTGATTCAGAAGGGGCTCAGCACCGGTCTCAGCGTTGGAGAGCAGGCAGGCGCCAGAGTCTTTTTCCCCGAGCAGGCTCCACGTGGTGAGGCCTACCACGTGTAGAGCCCTCGGGTGGTATCCACAGCATCGGGCACAGGATCTTCAAACTACAAAGAGCAAGTACCTCCCTTAGGGGACAAAGGAGTGCTAGCCTCTAATTTTATTTAATTTCGATTTAATTTTAATGTTTTGTTGTTTTATGCTCGATTTCTATTTTATTTTATTTAATGTCAATTTTAAGCGTTAACAACATTGGGTTTAGTTAAGGTAATCCCTTTAAGAATCTCCTAGGGGTATTTCAACTATTTGTTTCCTAAGGGAAATTGGGCTTTGGTTGCAAGGGCCTACAAGGATAGGCCCCATCCTTTCCCCATGGCTTCTAAGCCACGCTGTCCTTCATGTGGTACGCGCAGGGGCACCTTCGCAGAGGCAGGAATCTGCAGGAGCTGCGCCGCAGTGGCGGCATCAGTAGAACAGGAGATATTGCAGCCTTCCCAGGGATCATCAGACCCTCTAGTAGGGGAGGGGGGGTCCCAGGGTTCAATCTCTACCCCCTCGGAGCTACCCACGCCTCCTCTGCTTCCTCCGCCCCCACCCTCGAGTGCAGGAGGGGACGGAGAATTTTTCTCCCCTGACTTCATCCTTTTACTCCATAAGGCCTACTGCCTGCGCAAGCAGGGCCTAGGGGCAGAGGAAGTTACCACACCAGTGGAAGAGAGATCATCCAGACCCCTAGGGGCTATCAGTTCAGAAGCTATCATCCCTTCTAAGCGTCAGCGTCTAGATGGGGAAGACCTCCTACCGTCCTTTTCCCAGGGGGCTCCGGAGGAGGATGACTCGGTGAAGGATTTGGACGAGGATGAGGAGGAGCTCGAAGAAGGAGAGATCCCGGAAGAAGATCAATCTCGGATAGTTAGGGTCTTTAGGCGAGAGGAGCTTCCGGCGTTAATTAATGAATCCTTAAAAGTACTCAATGTGGCCTCAGATGTACCATCGCAGGAAGAGGCATTGGAGGACCCTTTAATACAGGCCATTAGGAGATCCCAGAAGATCTTTCCGGTCCACAGAGTAGTACGCTAGATGATCCAGGAAGAATGGGACCAACCGGAATCCAGTTTGAGGGGAGTCCGAACCATGTCTCGCCTATACCCTCTCCCAGAGTCAGATAAGGAACTGCTAAAATCGCCCAGGGTGGATGCAGCGGTATCTGCAGTCACTAAGAAGATGACTATCCCAGTTGAGGGCAGTTCAGCCTTAAAGGACGCACAAGACAGGAAGCTGGATACACTCCTGAAACAAGCCTTTGATGTAAGCGCCCTTGCATTACAGGCCTCCGTGTTAGGAGCTTGGGTAGCTCGAGCCTGCTTAAGATGGGCTCAGCAGCTTCAGTCAGAGGACTCTTCGGCCGAGATCCAGGCAAACTCGGCAAGAGTGGAATCCGGCGCAGCCTACTTGGCGGATAGTCAGTATGACCTCATCAGAAGCCTAGCCAAAAACATGGCCTCGGTGGTGGCGGCTAGACATTATCTGTGGCTACGTAATTGGGCAGCTGATGCTTCCTCGAAGGCTCGGCTAAGTCGGCTCCCTTTTTAAAGGGAAACTCTTATTTGGGGAGGACCTGGAGAAGCTGGTCAAAGATCTGGGCGAGTCTAAGGGGGGTAGACTCCCAGAAGATAGACCAAGACTAGGCCGCTCCCAAGCCCCAGTGCGCACACAGCCTAGAGAGGGGCGGAGATTTCGAACAGCCAGATCGAATCCCTTTTCCAGGGGTCGGTTTCCCTCTAAGGGACAAGGCTTCAGAAGTTTTCGAGGGGCAGGTCGGGGATTTGGGGCCTCCTCCTCCTCCTTCTCGGGCCCTAGGAAACAACAATGAGGTGTCGGGGGTCCAGGGGGAAGAACGGCCGGTAGGCGGCCGCCTGAGGCTGTTTCTCCCCGCCTGGACCCGGGTCACGTCTGATCAATGGGTCCTAGAGGTGATCAGAGAAGGTTATGCACTAGAATTCGCGAAGCAAATCCCACCAGCATTTGTTCAGTCGCCCTGTGGCGCCCCAGCAAAAAGGGCAGCAATCGAGTCTACTCTTGCCCGTCTAATAGCCTTAGGGGCAGTAATTCCAGTACCTCCAGACCAGTGCGGTTCCGGTCGGTACTCGATTTACTTTGTGGTACCAAAAAAAGGAGGATTCCTTTCGGCCAATCCTAGATCTAAAACAAGTCAACCGCTGCCTCAGGGTTCCTCACTTTCGGATGGAGACCCTACGTTCAGTCATAGCGGCCGTGAGAGGAGGGGAGTTCCTCACTTCCCTCGACTTGACGGAAGCCTACTTACACATCCCGGTCAGGAAGTCCCATCAACAATTCCTGAGATTCGCGGTACCAAGAGGCCACTTTCAGTTCCAGGCCCTGCCCTTTGGCCTAGCCACGGCTCCCAGAACGTTCACCAAGGTAATGATCGTAGTGGCGGTCTTCCTAAGGAAGGAGGGCATATTAGTACACCCCTACTTGGACGACTGGCTGATCCGCGCAAAGTCAGCACAGGAAAGCTATTCGGCAACGTCCAGAGTGATTCAGGTCCTAGAGGAGTTGGGGTGGGTCATCAACCGGACAAAGAGCAGGTTGACTCCCTCTCAGGAACTCGAGTACCTCGGAGCAAGATTCTTCACTCTTAGGGGCAGGGTATTCCTGTCACGGTCAAGATCAAGGGATCTAAGGGTTCTAGTCACGCAGTTTCTGGGTAGACGAAATCCCTCAGCCTGGCATTATCTCCAAGTTCTGGGAACTATGGCGGCATCAATAGAGGTGGTGCCATGGGCCAGGGCCCACATGCGACCGCTGCAACGGGCACTATTGCGTCGTTGGTCTCCCCAGCATCAGCCCCTCTCTATCCAGTTACCTTGCGCTCCACGGACCAAACAGTCCCTCCAATGGTGGAGGTGCCCGAAGAACCTGGACCGCGGAATGACCCTCGATCCCCATCAGTGGTTGCTGTTAACGACGGATGCCAGCCTGTCAGGCTGGGGAGCGCACTGCGAGGACCAGTTCGTCCAGGGTCGCTGGTCACAGTTGGAATCACAGTGGCCCATCAACAGACTGGAATTGCGGGCCGTCACTCTGGCTCTCAAGGCATTCTGGAGATTAGTGCAGGGAAAGGCAATTCGCGTTCTCTCCGACAATGTCACCGCGGTGGCCTACATCAACCACCAGGGAGGCACCTGCAGTCGCGCCTTAGAGAAGGAGGCGGACTCTCTCTTCCAGTGGGCGGAGTCCCGACTACTGGCTCTCTCAGCACAGCATGTGGCGGGAGAGGACAACGTCACTGCCGACTTCCTCAGCAGGTGCAAGATAGACCACGGAGAGTGGGAGCTAGAACAAGAGACCTTCAACCAGATAGTAGCCCTTTGGGGTCACCCAGTCATGGACCTCATGGCACGGTTCTCTACAGCCAAGGTGGACAGATTCTTCAGCCGAAGGAAGGAAAGGATGTCCGAAGGGTTAGATGCCCTGTCTCAAAAGTGGCCTTCGGAGGGTCTTCTCTATGTGTTTCCCCCTTGGGCTATGATCGGGAAAGTTCTCCAACGGGTAGAGTCTCACCAGGGCTTGGTAATCTTCATAGCTCCGGATTGGCCTCGCCGCCCATGGTATGCCGATCTGATCAGGCTGCTCGCCGACCGTCCCTGGCGGCTCCCTTACAAAAGGGACCTGCTGAGGCAGGGTCCGGTCCGGATGCCTCACGTGGATCGGTTCTCGCTGACGGCCTGGCTATTGAGAGGGCGTGGCTACTAAAATGTGGCTACTCAGGAGCAGTAATCTCGACTCTGTTGAAGGCCAAAAAGCGCTCGACCTGCCTTTCTTATGTAAGGGTTTGGCGCATCTTCGAAGCTTGGTGTGCGGAGCATCGTCGGAAATCTCTTTCGGCCTCGGTTCCGGAAATTCTGGACTTCTTGCAAGCAGGTTTCGAAAAAGGTCTGGCGCATAGCTCCTTGCGGGTTCAGTTGGCGGCTATCTCTTGTTATAGAGGAAAGGTCCGGGGTAAACCCTTAGGGGCACACCCGGACGTCTCCAGGTTCCTAAGAGCGGTTAGTCGGCTACGTCCGCAACGGAGATCGGTCATCCCTCCTTGGGATCTTAACTTAGTGCTAAGTGCCTTGATCGGGGAACCCTTCGAACCAGTGAAGAGAGCCTCCTTAACGGATTTAACTCTAAAGACGGTCTTCCTGGTCGCCATCTGCTCAGCCAGAAGGGTCTCAGAATTGCAGGCGCTATCTTCCCAGCCCCCCTTCCTGTCCTTCCTCAAGGACAAAGTGGTTCTGCGTACAGTGCCGTCCTTTTTACCCAAGGTTATCTCTCCTTTTCATGTGAACCAGACAGTTACCCTACCAGTCTTAGCGTCCAAGGGGCAGGTAGGTAAAGACGACAGGCTGCGTCTACTAGACGTCCAGAGAATCTTGAAACGTTACCTCTCTCGCACAGCGCCATTCCGAAAGTCCGACTGACTATTCATCCAGTTTGGAGGGCCGCACAAGGGGGAGGCGGCGGCCAAGGCTTCCATCTCCAGGTGGATCAGAGAGGCGATTGCCTCCGCTTACATCCTGAAGGGGAAGCAGGTTCCGGCGGGGCTGCGGGCCCACTCCACTAGGGCTCAGGCGACCTCTTGGGCGGAATTTTCCCTGGTACCTCCGCTGGACATCTGTAAGGCAGCGACTTGGTCATCGCTGCATACCTTCTCGAAGCACTATAGGCTGGACTTGCAGAGTGCAGCGGACGCCCGGTTCGGGCTAGCGGTTCTTCAGTCCGGTATGCCGGAACCCACCCAGGGGTGAACTGCTGTGGTACTTCCCAGAAGTGAAGGGACTGGACTGGAGTGACGATAAGGAAATAGTAATTAGATCTTACCTGCTAATTGCTGTTCCTGAAGGAACGACAGTCCAGTCCCTGATCCCACCCGCTTCCGGCATCCGTTTCAGACCTCGGGTTCATGGCAAGGCATTGTTTCGGCCGTAGGTCCGCTACGGCAGGAAGAAGACCGGGAGGAAGCCAGCTCGGGTAGAAGCAGACATCTCCTCAGACTATTCCCAGGCCTCCTCTCCCTTTTTTTTCCCTTAATATAGAAAAAAAAAAAAAAGATTTCAATTTATATGCCTGTTGCATAGGTTTGAGTTTTTAGTGTTAGGTTACGTTATGGAGTGTCCAGTAGAAGTTAGTTAGTTCTGCTTTTTCAGTCGAATACTGGAGTGGGTGGGTGGTCCCAGTGGTATTTATACCGCTCCATCCCCCAAAAAGGTTGGGCTCAGCCTCCAAGCTGCTGGAAGGGTTGCGCAACCCAGAAGTGAAGGGACTGGACTGTCGTTCCTTCAGGAACAGCAATTAGCAGGTAAGATCTAATTACTATATGCTTGGCAATTAAGATTTAATGCAAAGAAGTGCAGTGCCATGCACTTGGGTAGCAGAAATCCAAGGGAAATGTATGCGATAGGGGGTGAGAGGTTGGTGTGCATGGATCAGGAGAAGACCTTGGTGTGATTAGTTCTGTAGATCTCAAGGTGGCAAAACAGTGCGACAAGGCGGTGGCAAAAGCCAGGAGGATGTTGGGCTGCATACAAAGAGGAATTACCAGCAGAAAGGAAGAGGTACTAATGCCACTGTATAAGTCACTGGTGAGGCCTCACTTGGAATACTGTGTTCAATTTTGGAGACCATATCTTGCAAAGGATGTAAAAAGACTGGAAACTGTTCAGCGGAAGCGACCAAAATGATTTGGAGCCTGCGTCAGAAGCCTTATGAGAAGAGATTTGAAGACCTAAATTTGTACACTCTGGAAGAGAGGAGGGATAGGGGAGATATGATTCAGACCTTTAAATACGGCCGAGCCCAAAACTCTTGGGATCCAGAATTCTGACTAAATATTCCTATCAAATGGTATATAATACATGGCCATAGCAGAAGGAAAATCACTATTAGAACATATTGAATAAGATGGGTACAATTTTCCTGAAATATGCAAAAAATTAACCAGGCTGCAGAATGTGGATTAAAAATTTAAAGTAGGCCTTGAAAGGGTTAAAGAGAAATAATGAACAAACAAACCTCTTCCAAAAACGGGGAAGCTGTAAAACCAGAGGGCATAACATGAAGCTGCAGCATGGTAAATTGAAAGGCAATGTCAGGAAATACTTTTTCACTAAAAAGGGTGGTGGATGC
Source organism: Ichthyophis bannanicus (assembly GCA_033557465.1). NCBI lineage: Eukaryota > Metazoa > Chordata > Amphibia > Gymnophiona > Ichthyophiidae > Ichthyophis > Ichthyophis bannanicus. The sequence continues at coordinate 1,790,584,414 of CM066031.1, read as the reverse complement.
TTGGAATGCCCTCCCGATGGAAGTGGTGGGGGCAAACACAATGACAGAATTCAGAATGGCATGGTACAGACAAAGCAACAGGATAAAATCAAAATAAACGGAACCATCTAATTTCTCAACAAATAGGGGTGTCCTACATGGAGTGGTGGGTTCACCCCTAAACAAAGACATGGGGAGAGGTGGACAGAGTGTAGGTGCACAGAGTGTAAGTGCACCTACTCCTGCCATCTTACTGGGCAGACTAGATGGACCATACTGGTCTTTATCTGCCGTCATTTACTATGTTACTATGTAGTGGACTCTTTCTCCATGGCTCTGATTCCGTTAAACAAGTGCAGCCACTGATTGACAGCATCTCCAGGAACAAGCAGGAATGTAGTCTTCACATATGGGTATTGTTGGTACCGACGGAGCCCGCGCAGGAACGCTCTCCAGTGTACAATAGGAAAGCTTTTGGGAGCATCCCACAGCGCCTGCGTGCTGCTTTCCCGCCTTTCCAACTGTCCCTCTCCAGTTCTTCGTTTTCCGCGGAGCCGACAGGTCGCATACCCTGTCACTGCAGAAAATTTCATCTTTAATCTTTGTTTTTCTGGTCGCATCTGCCTTCCCTCGACGCTATACTGGTACCGCTGGTTCATTCGTTCTTCTAAAAACAAACAAACAAACAAAAAAACCTATAGTTTCTGAAGTGGTTTATTTCAGGAACTTTTTTTCCTTGGTGCTAGGCGCCATTTTGGGCACTAGGCCCAATTTTTCCTTAAAAATGGAAAAACCTACTTTGGGTTTTAAGAAATGTTCTAAATGTGACGGTACCATTTCCGTCACAGACACCCATGATTGGTGTCTCAAATGTTTAGGTCCTGACCACTCTATGTAAGAGTGCCTCTCCTGTGGAATGATGTCAAAAAGGGGCTGGCAGAACCGAGCTGCTAAACTTAGCACCCTTTTTCCTTCAGATGCGGCGTCTGTTGCATTGAAGTCCTCCAGGGCTTCATCTTCCTCCTATGGATCTCAGGTAACTAAACATAAATCTAGCCAGTCCTCAAAGGGTAGATCTCCTAAGTATCGAGATGCCCCTGGCGTTGCCCTTGAGGAATTTTCACCGGCAAAACTGCCCCGGCCGGAGGCTTCTGCTTCCAAAGCATTAACGGGGCTCCAGGATGTTCTCAAGGCCTCAACCTCGGCAGAACTACTGGCGCCATGCTCTGGGGTTCCGGCCGCTTCTACCAGTACCGACACCCAAGCATCGGCAGCGTCGATAGACCAGAGATTCCTTGCTATCGAACGCAGTCTAGCGGCTCTTCTCACAGCTTCGGTACCGTTGAAACTGCTTCAGACACCTTAACCGATACCGGTACCGACACCGGTACTGGTACTGACTGCATCGACATTGGCGGGTATGCCACCCATACCGAGTCATGTGTCTGTCTCCGGCATCGACAGATCGGTACCTGAACAACCCGATACTGACTTCGATTGAAACTGGTACCGTGCTTTGCACAATCACCGGGATTGGAGATATTTTGAATCCTCGAATGAGTCTGAAGAGGATTCCTCTTCTCAGTGCAGAATGTCTCCGCCAGAGGATATGTCCTTTCAGGACTTTATCCGTGATGTGGCCCGAGGCCTTTCCATCACAGTAGCTCCTGAAAGAGCCTAGGCCAAAGGAGTTGGGAATCCTCCAATACCCTAAGGCTCCCAAAGAGGCAGCCACTCTGCTTATTCATGAGAACTTACATGATCTTATGCTAAGGATGTGGGAAACGCCTTTAACCACATCTCCTCATTCTTGAAGACTCAATACCATGTATCGAGTTCCACCTTGTCCTTGCTTTCAAAAAACTCAATTACCACACCATTCAATGGTGGTGGAATCAGCCATGAGAAGGATGAAAAGTGCAGAGAGACATGCATCCAATCCTCCAGATCGTGAATGTAGGACTCTCGATGCCTTTGGGCGTCGATGCTTCCATGCTGTCAGCTAGGATCAGTTCTATATCTTGTATATGGGAATGTTCCTTAAAAGAGGTCACCGGGGACTTGGAGTTTATGAGCCCCCTTCTTCCTGATGACAAAAGACAAGACTATCTCACTCTTGTCAAACATGCTCAGGATGTTTCCAAGTTTGTTAATCGTGCAGCCTTTGACTGTTTTGAGTGCATAAGCAGAACCTCTGCTATTGCCATTGGTGCACGTCGGATTGCCTGGCTTGGAAATTTGGGTACAGGATAAATCAGGAAACATTCCTTGCACAGGAGAAAATCTCTTTGGCAAGAATTGGCAGGAGAAGGCTAATGAAATAGATGCTGACAATATCACATTGGATAAATTGTCCAAATCTACAGCTGATCCTGCAAAGAAAAGATCCTCTAAGAAACCATTTTTCAGTAAGAAAAAAGTTTTATCCTTCCTATACCCAACAGGGACACCGTCCAGGTCAGACTGCCCAAAAGGGACAGCAGCAACAACCTAGACAACAAAAGAAGCCAAAAACTGCAAAACCTCAGTCAGCTCAGCAGGCTCAGCCTCCTCAGGGGCTTTGACTCCTTTCTAGAGAACTTCGCCTTCCTGCCCCTGAAGGGTCCAGAAGCCTTAACCATCCCAGGCAGGTTATGTCATTTTGCCCACAGATGGTACCAAATAACAGCAGAAAATGTGACTCTGTCCATTGTAAGAGAGGGGTACAAGTTTCATTTTCACAGCCTACCCCCTCCTACAATTATAAGACAGTTCAATTCTCAGACCTCTGTTGACAATCTCTTAGGTCAAGAAGTCACAATGCTCCTTGCTCAAGAAGCAATAGAGGGAAGTACCCATTCTCCATCAGGGTACAGGGTTCTACTCCCTTATTCCAAAGAAAACAGGACGACACAGACCCATTTTAGACCTCCAGAGAATTGAACAAATATCTGTTCCGAGAGAAGTTCAAGATGATCTCTCTAGGAACTCTGCTGCCATACCTTCAAAGTCAGGATTGGCTTTGTTCTCTAGATCTCAAGGATGTGTATACTCATATTCTCATCCATCCAAATCACAGGAGATTCTTCCGATTTCTGTTTCAAGGAAAGCACTACCAATACAGGGTTCTTCCCTTTTGGTCTGGCTTCTGCACCAAGAGTGTTCACAAAATGCATGGCTGTGGTAGCAGCATTTCTCCGCACTCTGGGAATATTCGTCTTCCCTTACTTAGATGACTGGCTCATTTGAGCCCCTACAGTGCCAGAAGGCAGCTCTGCTCTGTTTCGCACAATGTGAATCCTTCAGTATTTGGGACTGGTCATAAATCTCCCAAAATCCAATCTTGCTCCCACTCAGTCCTTAGAGTTCATAGGCGCTTATCTGGATACCAGACAGACAAGGGCTTTCCTTCCGCAGCCCTGCTGTCTTCGCATAGTACAACTGTGATGGAGTGGAGGAGTGGCCTAGTGGTTGGGGCAAGGTACTTCAGGCCGGAAGGTCGGGGGTTCAAATCCCACTAGAGGACAGCAACCTTGGGCCGGAGGGACTGGGGTTTCTAGTCCCACAGGTGCTCCTTGTGGTCTTGGGCAAGCCACTTAACCCTCCATAGCCCATGTTTCCTGTAAAATAGTTATCTCCAAGTTATATTGCCCTGTTCAATGTAATTTCAGTTTGTTCAATGTAAACTGCACTGATGCAGAATAGCGCGGTATATAAGAGAATGTAAATAAAATAAATTAATAAATAAATAAACTAGCTTCCCCAGCAGTGCTCAAACCTTATCTCACTGCTCGGGAAATGCTACAATTGCTAGGCCACATGACATCCACTGTGCATGTGATTCCTTATGCTCTCCTCCATATGCGAGTGGTCCAGTGGACTTTATCCACTCGGTGGACACAGACCTCAGGTTGCCGGTCGGACAAAATAACAAACTCAGACCGTCTTATTTCGTTCCTCCAATGGTGGAAATCACCCAGAAACCTTCTGGTGGGGTCTCATTTCCAGCAACCCCTATCTCAAGCCACCCTAACAGATGTTTCACAGGTGGGATGGGGAGCCCACCTGCAAGATCTCTCTACCCAGGGTACCTGGACTCCACAGGAGGCCTGTCTTTACATCAACCTCCTGGAGCTCAGAGCAATCTTTTCTTGCTCTTCGAGTATTTCACGCCCAGCTCAGCTACAAGGCAGTCTTAATCCAAACGGACAATCAGGTAGCCATATTCTATGTGAACAAGCAGAGCGGAACAGGCTCTCTGTCGCTATGCAACGAAGCTTTGCGACTATGGGCCCTTGCCAGAGAGCATCAGATTCATCTCCTTTCGGTGTATCTTCCAGGCATTCAAAACTCTTGAGCAGACAGACTCAGTCGAGTTCTGCTTCCGCACGAATGGTCTCTCCAAGCAGACCAGGTTGCCCAAATATTTCAGGTTTGGGGAACCCCGGACATAGACCTCTTTGCAAGTCCGCTGAATGCCAAACTTCCCCGGTTCTGTTCCAGAATTCCGGCTCGACATTGTCAGGCAAGGGACGCCTTCCTCCTTCACTGGGGTCAGGACTTCCTATATGCCTTCCCACCCATTCCCCTCATCCCCAAAACCCTATTCAAGCTACAGAGAGACAGAGGTCATATGATCCTCATAGCTCCACGTTGGCCACGGCAAACGTGGTACCCTCTGCTTGTACATCTCTCTCAAGCTCTGCCTCTGGAGTTGGGATCTGCTCCAGATCTTCTCTCCCAAGAGGACGGGATGCTGTGGCATCCCAGTCCCCAGTCTCTGCATCTCAGGGCCTGGTTGCTGAAAGCCTAGAACTTCAGGATCTTAACCTTTCCCAACAAGTAAAGGATAGCCTTCATTCTTCTAGGAAAGCCTCCACAAGATGCTCGTATGCCTTTAAGTGGAAAAGGTTTACCATGCTCGCAGAAGGGTCTTAACCCTCTTGCGATACATCTGGAATCGATACTGGAGTATCTCTTTCATTTGTCAAATGCAGGTCTCAAGACAAATTCAGTAAGAGTCCATCTTAGTGCTATTGCAGCTTCTTACAAGCCTCTAACAGGACAACCTATTTCCTCTCATCCTCTCATAGCGAGATTTATGAGAGGCCTTCTTTTAACAAAGCCTCCCATTAGGCCACCACCGGTGGCATGGGACTTTTAAATCTGGTACTCGGGCAGCTCATGAAACCACCCTTTGAACCATTAATAATAAATGAACGCACTGTTCATTGTAATGACCTGACTCTTGTTTATTGTCGGATATTGTTTGTTCTATGTAAACCGCGCTGATCGCAAATAGTGCGGTATATAAGAGATGTAAATAAATAAATAAATAAATTAGCCACTACATCTTTGAAATTCCTTTCCTGGAAAGTCATCTTCCTCATTGCAATCACATCAGCACGTCGCATCAGTGAATTGCAAGCATTAGTGGCTGATCCTCCTTATACAAGGTTCCACCATGATAAGGTAGTTCTTAGGACTCATCCACACTTTATGCCAAAGGTGGTTTCGCCTTTCCATTTAAACCAAATGGTTTACCTTCCTGTATTCTTTTCGAGGCCTCATATCTCCAGTGCAGAAAGGAACCTTCATACCTTGGACTGTAAAAGAGCTTTGGCCTTTTACTTGCAAAGGACACAGCAACATAGAAAATCTTTTCAACTCTTTGTTGCTTTTGATCCTAGTCATTTGGGACTTCCAGTTTCCAAAAGAACACTGTCCAACTGGATCGCACAGTGCATATCCTTTGCTTATGAGAGTAAGAACCTTCCTCTTGAAGGCCATGTCACAGCTCACAATGTGAGAGCCATGGCAGCCTCAAATGGCTCATCTTCATTCTGTGTCTATCGATGACATCTGTCGAGCAGCTACTTGGGCTTCGGTACATACCTTCACAGCCCCCACTACTGCTTAGACAAGGACTGCCGCCGGGTTGCCTTGTTTGGCCAGGCTGTTCTTCAACACCTTTTTCAGACTTAATCAACTCCTACCCACCATTCCTGGTAGGATGCCAGAGATCCATGGGGGGAAGTGGGGCCCTTTCACAAGGGCTGACAACTTCCTGGGGCCATCTCCCTGGCATCTATAGCTAGGGAGTCCCCATATGTGAAGACTACATTCCTGCTTGTTCCTGGAGATAGCATAGTTACTCACCTGTAACAGGTGATCTCTGGGAACAGCAGCAATTGTCTTCACAACTCACCCACCTCCCCTAGGAGTTGTATCTCTCTCACTCTCTCACTATTCTCAGCTACAAACTCAACTGGAGAGGGACAGTTGGAAAGGCGGGAAGGCAGCATGCAGGCACTGTGGGATGCTCCCAAAAGCTTTCCTATTGGACGCTGGGGAGCGTTCCTGTGCAGGCTCCTTCGGTACCGACGATACCCATATGTGAAGACTAAATTCCTGCTGTTCCCGGAGATCACCAGTTACATGTGAGTAACTACGCTTTATGGACTCACTTATTAAAAAAAAAAGCAGCCATTTTGTTTCCCGAATGGACTGGGATTGCCTCCATTTGTCTGATAATCCGGAATTCAGCTCTAGTTCTCAAGGATTCCATTAAGGGCTTAGGGGTAATCATGTACTCAAATCTGACTTTTGAGACGCACATTTCATTTCCAGTTTACTCATCTTTTTTTGCGACAAGAAAAATCAGAGCTGTTTGATCTTTCCTAGAACAGAATGATCTTCAATCTCTTATTTGTTTTCTGATCCTCAATAAACTTGATTATTGCAGCTCTTTACTAGCCGATGCAAGAGGGATGCAGCTAAAGAATTCAAGCAGTTCAAAATGCCGCTGTCGGCAGGTATTCTCATATTACTGCCCCCCCACCCCACCCCTGTTTTTGATGGGGAGCTGGAGTTGCTCAATCTCTCACGGGATTGACTTCAAAATTATGCTTCCGACCTAGTATACCTTTTTTTCTTTTTAGCCAGTCATAATATCTGTGCTCTTTATTGGTCCCACATTTATTAGGGCATCCAATCTGATCTTCAAAACTTTGCTCATTGTTTTTGCATTCTCCACGTGCAATCTGCAGTGAACTAACTGCAAATTTTGCTTCTACGTAGTGCCCTCTTTATGGAATCATCTCCCAGAGATAAAATCGGAGAATAATTACTCTCGGATTAAAAAGGTGTTAAAAACTTGTATGTTTGGGCTTGCCTTCGTTAATTATTGAGGAATAGGATAGTATCTTGCCCTGTAGTTTCAGTGGCTTTTTCTTTCGTGGTATGGGCTGGAGCATTTCATTTTGGCTGTGTAACCTTTGACTGAGTTGGTCATCTATCTTCTTCCTCTCCTCATATGTGTTTTTTACTATTTCTAATGTATAGAATAATTAGATTTATTTACCTACCTCCCCTTGTTTTCCTCTTGTGTGTATCTTCCTTAGTGTTTCTTTTTCTCCATTTGTATGGATGATTATTTTTTTGTGTCCTCTGTTTTTTTTATTTTATGTTTTTTTTTTTTTTTTTTTTAATTTCAATTCTCTTCTTTTTTATTCTATTTGATATGATTGATTTTTAATCTTGCTGGACATTGCCACATCAGGAGAGACTGTATAGAAAATATATAAATAAAGATGGAGATGAGGTGTGACACGTTTGATAAGCACAGGCTGTGGGAAGGGTGCAATAAGAAATGAGGCCTGATTATGTAGGGAGGAAAGGCAAAATGCGAGGGCTTGAATGAGCAGTATTCTCTGAAATATTAAACTCTTATGGAAATATGCTGCCTTTAAATCCTGAAGGATGCTTGTAGCATGTGGATTGGAATGGCAAGCAGGAAAAAGGTGATAATGCTTTTGTATACGTCTCTAGTGAGGCCTCATTTGGAGTACCGTGTACAATTCTGCAGACTTCTCCTTCAAAAGTGTATAAACGGGAGGGAATGTGTCCAGAGGCGGCTACTAAAATGGTAATTGGCTTTCATCATAAGGCATCTGGGGATAGACTTGATGATCTCAATGTGTATTCTTTTGGAAGAAGGCAGTGGATAGGTAAATGCACAGGAGGTGGCCCTCTTCCAGATGAAAGGAAGACATGGAATGAAGGATCGTAAGATGAAGGTAAAAAGGAATAGATGCAGGACTAATCTGAAGAAATATTTCTTTTTAGAAAGGATGATGGATGTATGGAACAGCCTTCCAGTGGAGGTGGTAAAGACGAGAACTATGTCTGAACTCAAGAAAGCCAGGGATCTCTGATTGAGGGGAAGTGATTGTAGAATCCAAGATCTTATGGATGGGCAGACTGAATAGGCCAAATGGTCTCTATTTGCCATTAAGTTCTATGTTTTTGTGTTTCAGCGAACTATGTGCAAGGGTGTCACAAATGTGTCCTTACTAGTTGCACCAGTGTCCCAACACTGGATAAGGACAGAGAAGTGTCTCATATTTCAGACACTCCCCAATGGGAAGTGTCTGAAGAATATGTTCTTATAAAACTCATGAGATCAGTTTTGGTCTTGTTCCTCATCCAATGAAAAGCCTCCAGGACTTTGAAGTTGTCTAAAGACTCAGATGTACTTTTTGCCAAATAATTCATCTGTAGCAAGTAACAAAGTAAACTCTTAAATTGTTGAACCCCTCTAGGAAGTGCCAGAGAGTACTCCACAAGCCTAAATGCTTTGCAAGGCGGCTTTTTTTCTTCTGCCAGGAAAGGACCCAGGAACCCAGGCTGTCTCTAGGGACAATGGTTCCCAGGGCAAAAATTACTGATAAGTATCCCCACCCTTTTCACCTAGTCCTGGATTAATGGAGTAGGGAAGAATGCAAGCTTTCTCTACACCCAAGATTGGCATGGGAAGAGGAAGGAATGTTTATCCCCCTGATTCATACGTTCATTCTTTCATGCATGCTCTCTTCCTCCTCCCTACCCAGCAATCAAACATTCTTAAGTCTAAATTTGAGTATTGGTCCCAGTGGTTACCAGTGGTGTCTTTTAGACAGACATATGTAAGAGGTAAGCTCGTACGGAAGTGGGTAAACCAGAGACCTTTCCTACATCATTCCCACATCACTTAAAATAGCTATAAAAGACACCATGAGGGTCCTTTTATAATTTTATAAGGAGGCGTCTACATTACTTCATAAAATACTAGTGTAAGTGGTGTAAAATGTGGGTAAATCTAAGGCATGATCGCTTGCATCAGCCCTAGAGCTGACGTAAATGCCCATGCCTATATTTCTAAATGTGCACAAATTACAGCAGAGTTGCCAAGTTGCCCAGTGCCGTGAGTGACATCTTTTTGCCAGTTCTGGTTTTAAATTTGCATTGCAATTTATTTATTTATTTATTTATTTAACACTTATTTATATACCGCATCTTCCAGCGATCAGTTGCGGTGTACATTTAACAACAATTAACAATGCAGAGCTTGTTTTACATAGAACAGATAATTGCAATGCAGTATGGCATTTGTAGTCCCTAATTGTACCTATTGGAATCAGTGCTGCAGGACCCATAATGCATCAGAAGGACTGGCTTAAAATCTCACTCATGCAACTGGGTAACTTGTAAACTTTGTTATAATATTTTTATAATTTACATGCATTACTTTGCACCCTATCCACTCTGCCCGAACTCCACCCCTGTGCATATCGACAGTAAAAGTGCATGTCATTGTGTTTACAAGTGCATTTACAGAATGGGGTGTAGTGCAAGCGTTCTCAGTTACGTGCATAAATGACTAAAATACCCCTTTTGCATCTATTCTTGATGCCTAAATTTAGACGCAAACGCAATGTGTGCCTTTGAGTCTGTGCTGACTCCTGGTGATCAAGCAGCTCCTGGGTTTTCTTTGCAGTGTGACCAGAAGTAGATTGCCAGACCTTTCTTCCAAGGCAATGAAAGGTTAAGTGACTCGCCCAAGGCCACAAGGAGTGCCCTGGTTTCAACCCTGGTTTCTTGCTTACCAAGCCAGTGCCCTAACCACTAGGCTGCTACTCCACTCCTAAATTTAGACAGCTCCTTAAAATTCCCCCATACACATAAGGCCCTTGTGACTGACTTGTAGAAAAAAAATCATTCAGTTTCAAGTACTTAATGGAAACTACCATTAACATGTTTTGTTTGATAGAAGAGCTGCATGTATGATGCTATGCAGAACTGAGGTTTGACTATATAGCATAGACGAGATCTCATTGCAAAACCTGTTCTGCCAGTTCGGTAATGTACACTTTACATTTCCCAGTAATGGAGCTAGGGCATTTCATCTTACACCTGTTCATACAAAGCAAGTATAGAATTGCATGGCAACTTAAAACATGCATGTTTATGACTCCATGACCTGCATGTGTATGTTTTGAAGTTGCTAATGGGTGTCACAAAATATCTCTTGTGCTTGTTCCCTGTGTCTGCTGCACTACACCTGACCCTGTGATCATGATCAGCCCCTTCCCGTGGCTGGTTTTATTTCAGCCATATTGCTACTTGCTCTCTCTCCTCTTTACCTCCCTTTACAAGGGAGGAGTAGCCTAGTGGTTGGGGCAAGGTACTTCAGGCCGGAAGGTCGGGGGTTCAAATCCCACTAGAGGACAGCAACCTTGGGCCGGAAGGACTGGGGTTTCTAGTCCCACAGGTGCTCCTTGTGGTCTTGGGCAAGCCACTTAACCCTCCATTGCCCATGTTCCCTGTAAGTATTAGTGTATGTGTCTCATATCCCCGCGTGTTAAAATGTATCCCCCAATTGTGTTGTGACCGCTTTGATTGAAGGATAAGGCGGTATACAAAACTGTCTAAATAAATACATAAAATACCTCATTCCACTGCACTGCAACACACACTCACTCCTCCCTCCCATACATGCTTCTTACACATGTGCTCTTCCCCACTTCCTCACTCGCTTGCTATGTTCATTCTTCCTCTAGGCTTGCTGTGGAAGGCACACCAAACCGTGCAGCCATAGGGAGGCTAAAGGGCAGACCGTGATAGCAGCTAAGGGCTGAACAGCATGATAAGCAAAGGCTTCTCTGGATCCTTTTTGGCTCTTTTCTTCCTCTTTCAGAGATCTTCTTATTTGACTGGTGGAGCCAAGGCTCTCTGCTGACAGCTCGTTCTCTGGTGCCTCAGGCCAGCTCAGAGGGTGATCTCAGGGGCACCCCTATTCTCAGGGTGTTCCGGACAAGCACCCAGGCCATATTGCCCAAAGGCTGAAACTGCTGGGAACTTGTGTGGTTTAATGGCTCCTGAGCTTCCTGAATGGGTTCTCTCTGGTGTCCGATGCGAGGAAGCGGGGAAGGTGCTGCATGTGAATGTGTGCATTCAAGTCTGACTGTATGTTTCAATTTAAGTGTGAAGCTTGCTGTGACCACTGGAGTCGGTCAGGTATTTGCAACTCTGAAGCTGGATTTGTAAGGTTGGTTTGCCCACCTGTCATTGGGACATCACTGTGCATGCCAGACTGCTTTCCTGCCACTGACCCATGTTGTTCAATGCTCTTTGGGGCCCATATGAAGCAAGGTTGGTCCAACCATTATGCAAACTGGGTGGCTACCTAGGATGCCAGTTTCTGGAGGGGGGGGGGGGAGCGCGATGGTGGCAAAGAGCAGGGTATTCAAAGCTAAACAATAAATTCTGTCAGCTAGTGGGGCATAAGACTTAAGGTTTTCCTAGAGCATCAACACCTTGAACCAACTCTGGGGCCGGCCCTGGACAGCAGCGGGTTATGGTGTGGCTTGAGGACAGCCCTGCACTTCAGTAATTGTATAGCTATATTTGCAAAATTCCTGACTTTAGGACAAACGCTGTCAACCCATAGCACCCACTTCAATGTTAGGGATATGGTCTACCTTGACTGACTGGCCATGTACAACCAAGTGTTTGGCTTATGTTAATAGTAACCAGCGTGTGCAAAGCCTTCCGAGTACATAGAGAGAATATAGCATGTTAACTAAGGGGGGTGTTTACTAAACAGCGGTACTGGACTCCGTGCGATATTGGAGCCGCGGCCCCATTGAAATCAGTGGGGCTGTGGCTCCGATATCGCACGGAGTCCGTTTACTGCCGTTTAGTAAACACCCCCCTAAGTCTCCTTGCATAGAGAAACATATATAGCACTTTTCTTTCTCTTTTTTAGTGAAAATGAGCTTTAGTTTTTTAATGAAACACACTTGAAAGCTTGTGAAAAATCAGCACAGAGTTATTCTAGTCTGATACCGTATCTGAAGGGAAGTGAGCACTGTCTTTGACTAACATCCTTCCCTTTCTGTTTCCCTGTGTTTGCTGATTTTATAGTTTTTACTGGGTTTTTTTTCTTTCTTTTTCTTTGCCTTCTCAATTTTTTTTCCATCCAGAATTCTAGCATTATGGGCTCATTTTCAGCTTTAGCTCGCTTCTGTCATGCTAAAGACATGATTCAAGGATCTGGGCATTCCATGGGACAGAAAACATCGATGGTGTTAGTCCTACTGCCTTTTTGTTGTCCAAAAAGGCTGAGCACTAACCAGAAAGTGAAATTTCTAAGCAATCGCTACCATTTCTGGCTCTGGAAATGTGAAAGGAAATTCTGTGTGTGAGGAGGAGAGCAAGACCCAAGAACTAGTAACTTCTCCGGAGAAGCTATTACCTTGAACTTCAGTCGATTTTTATTTTTGTTTAGGAAAGTGCTAAATTTACATGCTTAATGAGCAGAGAGGTTACATTCCATTTATTTGAGGTGAGAACAGCTGGAAGACCGTCTCACTCATTCCTCACATCACCTTTTATATTCACTTTGAACCCCGCAAGCCATAAACTACTTGATGCTATTTCTACTGAAAATCAAGGATTATCAGAAGAGACAAATAAGGAATATAATAGAAGGAAATCTAATATATTTTTTAATACTATGTTTAAATTTGTAATGGGGTCTCTCATACAAGCAGATGTTGCCTTAAAACTGTAGAGCTGAGAAATATCTGCTGTATCCCCTTGTCTGGGGCAGATGGCTTTATAGTCCACCTAGTGCTTGGCTTGCCATACAGTTTCTAAACATGACAAGCTATAATTCCATTGTCATTCAGGTGAAGTTGCTTGAGCTGACCCACAAGGATATCAGACTTGCTGAATTTGAATACAGACTTGCTGAGTCTGTATTCAAGGGAATCTGAACTTGCATCCCAAGAGTTCTCCGATTTTTATTTATTTATTTTCCTTTTCGTTTTCTCCTATCCCTAACATAGTAAACGATGGCAGATAAAAACCATACAGCTTAATCTCCAGGAAAAAGCAGGAATGTAGTCTTCACATATGGGTATTGTCGGTACCGACGGAGCCTACACGGGAACGCTCCCCAGCGTCCAAAAGGAAAGCTTTTGGGAGCATCCCACAGCGCATGCGTGCTGCCTTCCCACCTCACAGCCTCTCTCACTTCAGTTCTTCATTTTCCACGGAGCCGACAGGACGTCTCTCCTGTCACCGCAGAAAACGTTATCTTCTGTCTTGTTTTTTAGTGGTCGCGTCTGCCTTTATTCGATGCCTACCGGTACCGCCGGTTCTCTTTTCTTCTTTTCTTCTAAAACCCCCCCCATTTTTCTTCTTTTCTTCGGTGCCTCACCCCTCCTAGGGTTAGGCGCCATTTTGGGCATTAGGCCTAAAAATCTCCAGACATGGAGAAGCCAACTACTGGTTTTAAAAAATGTTCAAACTGTGGCGGTACTATTTCCGTCACAGATACCCACGAATGGTGTCTCAAATGTTTAGGTCCTGAACGTTGTCCAGCGGAGTGTCTCTCCTGTAGAAAGATGACCAAAAGGGGCCTGCAGAACAGAGCTGCAAAGGCTGAATCTCTTTTCATGGTTGATACGATGTCAGTTGCATCAATGTCCTCCAGGGCTTCATCTTCCTCTCATTGATCTCATGTAACTAAACAAAAGTCTGTAAAGACTAGCCAGTCCTTGAAGGGTAAATCTCCTGCAAAGCATCGAGATGCCACTGGTGCTACCCTCGAGGAAAGTACACCGGCAAAATTGCCCTGGCGGGAGTCTTCGGTCTCCAAAGCACAAACGGGGTCTCAGAATGTTCCAGAGGCCTCCACCTCTGCAGAACTTCTGTTGCCATGTTCTGGGGTCATAGCTGCTTCCACCGGTACTGACCAGGCATCGGCATTAGCAATGGATAAGAGAATCTTTGCTATTGAACGCAGTCTAGCATCCCTCTTAGCTGGTTCGGTACCGCTAAGACCGCTACAGACGGTTCAAATGAGCTCGGTACCAACACCGGTACTGGCTCCAGTGGCACCCACTCAAGTGGAACGGCTTCCTCTCATGCCGAGCCTCAAGAGTTCTCTGGCATCGAGGGTTTGGATCGAAATGCCATCAGTACCAGCATCAATCGATGCAAAGCTCCGATGAGTCTTCCGATTCCGATGACTCTACCGATATAAGAGCAGTTCTGTTGAAAGATCCATCTCCTTCTCCTAAGCGCAGAATGTCTCCTCCAGAAGACATGTCTTTTCAGGATTTCATACGTGATGTAGCTAAAGGGCTTTCATTCACGGTTACTCCTGAGAAGGAACCTAGGGCAGAAGAACTTAGAATTCTGCAATACCCTATGGCTCCATTCATCAGATCCTTCAAGATCTTATGTTCAGAATGTGGGAAACTCCCTTAACGGTGTCACCGCATTCTCGACGCCTCGATACCACGTACCGAGTCCCACCTTCTCCAGGGTTTCAGAAGACTCGGTTACCACACCATTCCATGGTAGTGGAATCAGCCATGCGGAGAATAAAGAGTGCTAAAACGCATTCTTCCAACCAGCCAGGCCGTGAATCGAGGACACTCGATGCCTTTAGGCGTCGATGCTTTCAGTCCTCCATGCTAGAAGCTACTGTAGGATTAGCTCATATTCCCTTTACATGGGAATGTTTCTTAAGAGGTTACAGCGGATCTGGAACGCATGGAGCCCTCTTCCTGAAGATAAACGGGGTCAGTACCTCACTCTGCTCAAGCACGCTCAAAATGTCTCCAAATTTGTGAACCATGCAGCTTTTGACTGCTTTGAAGCTATTAACAGAACCTCTGCTATTGCTATCGGAGCATGGCGCATTGCCTGGCTCCAAGCATTAGATTTAGAGGAGTGGGTGCAAGAGAAGTTAGGAAACATTCCTTGCACAGGTGAAAACCTATTTGGGAAGGATTGGCAGACCAAGGCTAATCAGATTGAATCTGACAATACCACCTTGAATAGACTATCAAAGTCTACAGCCAACCCATCAAAGAAAAAAACAGGCAAGAAGTTTTTCTTTAACAAAAAGAAAAAATCTTACCACTCTTATTCCCATCCAATTCACTGTCCAGTTCATGCTCCCCAGAAAGGGCAGCAACCTAGACAACAAAGAAAGCCGCAAACTCAAAGAGCTCAACCGGCTCAGCAAGTACAGCCTCCGCAGGGGCTTTGACTTCTACCTAGAGAACTTAACCATTTTGCCTCTGAAGGGTCCAGAGCCCTTGACCATTCTGGGCAGATTATGCCATTTTGCCAAACTATGGCAACAAATAACATCAGAAAACTGGACTCTGTCCATTGTAGTAGGACAGGGGTACAAACTTCACTTTCTCAGCATGCCCCCGCCTACAGTCATAAAACAATTCAGTTCTCAAGGCCCTGTCACCGACATCCTGTGTCAGGAGGTCTCTTCACTTCTTGCTCAGGGAGCAATAGAAGAGGTACCCATATCCCAATGGGGGAGGGGGTTCTACTCCCCCTAGTTTCTTATCCCAAAGAAGACAGGGGGATACAGACATATCCTGGACCTCAGAGAATTGAACAAATTTCTGTTCCGAGAAAAGTTCAGGATCTCCCTTGGAACACTTTTACTATACCTTCAGAATCAGGATTGGTTATGTTCTCTAGATCTAAGAGATGCGTACACACATATCCTCATCCATGTAAATCACAGGAAGTACCTTCGATTTCTCTTTCAAGGAAACCACTTCCAATACAGAGTCCTTCCATTCAGGCTGGCCTTTGCCCCAAGAGTCTTCACAAAATACATGGCTGTAGTAGCAGCATTCCTGAGAAGACTGGGGATATTCGTCTTCCCCTACTTAGACGATTGGCTCATCAGAGCACTAACAGCTCCAGAAACAGAACGAGCTGTTTCTCGTGCCATGAGAATTCTCCAATATTTGGGTCTGATAGTCAACCACCCAAAGTCTCACCTCACCCCTTCTTAATCCCTAGCGTTCATAGGGGCTCGCTTAGACACGCAGCAATCAAAGGCATTCCTGCCACAGCTGCGCTGTTTACGAATAATATAATTGGCTTCCCAAGCAGTAAAGAAAACCCTCCTAACTGCCCGGGAAATGCTTCAACTGCTGGGGCATATGGCATCCACAGTACATGTGGTCCCTTATGCCCGCCTACACATGCGAGCGGCTCGGTGGACCCTCTCTTTGCAGTGGACACAAGCCACAGGTCGCTTAATGGACAAAATCAAGAATTTGACACGTCTCGTTTTGTCCCTACAGTGGTGGCAGTCCCTCGAAAACCTCCTGGTAGGTTCCCCCTTCCAGCAACCACTGCCTCAGATCACCCTGACAACAGATGCGTCCAAGCTGGGTTGGGGAGCCCACTTGCACGATCTTTCCACTCAGGGTCTCTGGACTTCACAAGAGGCCTCTCTTCAAATAAATCTCTTAGAGCTAAGAGCCATTTACAATGCTATGATAGCATTTCAGGCCCAGCTCAGTCAAAAGACAGTTCTGGTCCAAACCATCAATCAGGTTGCCATGTTTTACATAAACAAACAAGGCGGAACAGGCTCTCTGTCACTATGCAACGAGGCTTTGCGACTATGGGACCTCGCCAGAGAGCTCAAAATTCACCTTCTAGCGGTATACCTTCCAGGCATTCAAAACTTGTGGGCAGACAAGCTCAGTCGAATACTGCTGCCACATGAGTGGTCTCTCCAGTTAGACCAACTGGCTCGAGTGTTCCAAACCTGGGGAACACCAGATATAGACCTCTTTGCAAGTCCACAGAATGGCAAACTTCCCCGGTTCTGTTCCAGAATTCCGGCTCAATACTGTCTAGCAAACGATGCTTTCCAGCTCCATTGGGGTCAGGACTTCCTCTATGCCTTCCCACTCTGTCCCCTAATTCCCAAAACTCTTTTCAAGCTTCAGAGAGACAGGGGTTATGATTCTCATAGCTCCACATTGGCCAAGGCAATCGTGGTACCCTCTGCTTCTGCGTCTCTCTCAAGCAACTCCTCTAGAGTTGGGATATGCTACAGATCTCCTTTCCCAGGAGAATGGGAAGCTTCTGCATCCCAATCCTCAGTCCCTGCACCTCTGGGCCTGGCTGCTGAAGGCATAGAACCTTTAGATATCCACCTCTCTCAGCAAGTGAAGGATATCCTTCAAGCTTCGAGAGAACCTTCCATAAGGCATTCCTATGCTTTCAAATGGAAAAGGTTTTTCTATATGGTGTTCAAGAAAGGGGCTTAACCCCCTTTCCGTGCCCATGGAGCCGCTTCTGGAGTATCTCCTCCATCTTTCAAATTCTGGTCTTAAGACAAATTCAGTGCGAGTCCATCTGAGTGCTATTGCGGCTTTTCACAATCCCCAAGATGGACAACCAATCTCTTCTCATTCACTTGTGTCAAGATTCATGAGAGGTCTACTATTGACAAAGCCCCCCATAAAGCCGCCACCGGTGGCATGGGACCTGAATCTGGTTTTTGGGCAGCTAATAGAAACATAGAAACATAGAAATATGACGACAGAAAAAGACCACATGGCCTATCTAGTCTGTCCTTCCATAACAACTACAACAGTCCACTTTTTGCCTTTAGAGATCCTCTGTGTTGGTCCCATGCTTTCTTGAATTCAGTTACTGTCCTCATCTCTACCACCTCCACTGGGAGACTATTCCACGGATCCACTACTCTTTCCGTAAAGAAATATTTCCGCATATCACTCCTGAATCTATCTCCCTTCACCCTCATCCCATGTCCCCTCGTAGCAGAACTTGCTTTCAATTGAAAGAGGCTCTCTCCCTGAACATTTATGCCAAGGAGGTATTTAAACATCTCAATCATATCACCTCTATCCCGCCTTTCCTCTAAGGTGTACATATTAAGATCCTTAAGTCTGTCCTCATATGCTTTATAATGAAGCCCATTAATCATTTTGGTAGCAACCCTCTGCACCGACTCCATCCTGTGCATATCCTTTTGAAGGTGCGGTCTCCAGAATTGCACACCATACTCCAAATGAGGTCGCACCAAAGACTTATACAGAGGCATTATCACCTCCTTTTTTCTGCTAGCCATTCCTCTCCGTATGCACCCAAGCATCCTTCTAGCTTTTGCTGTCGCCTTTTCCACCTGTTTAGCTACTTTAAGATCATCAGACACAACCACGCCTAGGTCCCGCTCTTCTTTAGTGGACAAAAGTACTTCACCTCCTATACTGTATTGCTCCCTTGGATTGCTGCAGCCCAAATGCATGACCTTACATTTTTTAACATTAAATCCCAGCTGCCAAATTCTAGACCATTCTTCAAGCTTAGCTAGATCCCTCCTCATGTTATCTACCCCTTCCTGGGTGTCTACTCTATTGCAGATTTTGGTATCATCCGCAAAGAGGCAAACCTTACCCGACAGCCCTTCCGCTATATCACTAACAAAGATGTTAAAAAGAATTGGACCAAGGACAGATCCCTGGGGCACACCACTGGTAACATCCTTCTCCTCAGAGTGAGCTCCATTTACTTGTACTCTTTGTCGCCTCCCACCCAACCAATTTCTAACCCAAGCAGTAACTTTAGGGTCCATCCCTAGGGTGCTCAGTTTGTTTATAAGTCGCCTGTGAGGAACAGTGTCAAAGGCTTTACGGAAATCTAAATACACCACATCTAGAGCTCTCCCTCGGTCCAACTCCCTGGTCACCCAGTCAAAAAAATCAATCAGATTTGTCTGACAAGACCTGCCTCTGGTGAATCCATGCTGCCTCGGATCCTGTAATCCGCTGGACTCCAGAAACCTCACTATTTTCTCTTTCAGCAGCGTTTCCAATAATTTACTCACCACCGAAGTTAAACTAACCGGCCTGTAGTTTTCAACCACATCCTTACTTCCGCTTTTGTGTAAAGGCACCACATGAGCCTCTCTCCAGTCCTTTGGCACCACTCCTGACTCCAACGAGGCATTGAAAAGGTCAGTCAGTGGAGCTGCTAGAACGTCCCCAAGTTCCCTCAGTATTCTAGGGTGTATCCCATCCGGTCCCATCGCTTTGTCTACTTTAAGTTGAGCTAGTTTCTCACGAACACAGTCTTCTGAAAATAGTTCAAGATGTCCCTCGCTTCTGTTCTTATTTGTGGGTGTTTTCTGAGGTCCTGCTCCTGGTTCTTCATCTGTGAACACAGAACAAAAATATTTGTTAAGCAATTCCGCTTTATCCTTATCAGCTTCTACATATTCCCCCCCTGCACCCTTGAGTCTGACAATACCACTTTTGCTCTTCCTCTTCTCACTAATATATCTGAAAAATGTCTTATCCCCCCATTTTATTGCATTGGCTATTTCCTCCTCCTTTTGAATCTTTGCCTTCTTGACTACTTTGCTAGCTTCTCTAAGTTTTTCCAAATACAGATGCTTGTCTTCTGCTCTCTGTGATCTCTTGTATTTCATGAAGGCCTCCCTCTTTTTCTTCACTTTTTCAGCTACTTCCTTCGAAAACCATAGCGGTCTCCTGTTCCTTTTGCCTTTATTTACCATTTTAACAAAAAGGTTGGTTGCCCTTAAAATACCCCCTTTCAGTTTTGCCCACTGTTTTTCTACATCCCCCAGCTGTTCCCATCCCACTAACGACTCCCTGAGGTATTGGCCCATCTTCGCAAAGTTAGTCTTCCTAAAGTCTAAGATCCTCACCTTGGAATGGATTCTAACAGCCCTAGTCCTAATACTGAACCACACCATCTGGTGATCACTGGAAGCAAAATGATCTCCCACTACAACATCAGAAACACTTTCACCATTGGTAAGCACCAAGTCCAGTATGGCCCCTTCACGTGTGGGGTCTGTTACCAATTGCCTGAATAGTTCTCCCTGTAGAGAATCCAGGATCTCCTTACTTCTAGATGATACTGCAGCAGGAATGTGCCAATCAACATCTGGCATATTGAAATCTCCTATCAGTAGCACTTCCCCTTTCTTAGCAATGCTGCGTATGTCTTCAATTAACTCTCTGTCCACCTCTTCCTCTTGTGAGGGAGGTCTGTATATCACTCCAATGCAAATAGATTTCTCTTTCCCTCTTTCTAGTTTAACCCACAATGCCTCCTCTCTCCCTTTTAAGCTCTGTAATTCCAAAGCTTTAATAGTAGTTTTTACATATAGTGCCACTCCTCCTCCTCTTCTTCCTACCCTGTCCTTCCTGAATAAAGTATAGCCAGGTATAGTTACATCCCAGTCATTGTTTTCTGTGAACCATGTTTCTGTAACTGCCACTAAATCCAAGTCAGCCACTCCCACCAAAGCTTCAACCTCAGGGATCTTATTTCCCATGCTACGGGCATTAATACACACTGCTTTCCATATGTTACCCCTGTTACCCATTTCCATAAAGGTATTTAATGTATCACCTACCTGGGGGCTTTCACTTACCTGGGGGCTTTCTTCACCCATCCCCAAGGAATCTAGTTTAAAGCCCTCTTCAGTAGATTAGCCAGTCTACTACCAAAGATGCGTTGACCTCTCTTGGACAGATGGATGCCATCTCTGCTTTGCAACCCTTGGAAAAGCATCCCATGGTCTAGGAAACCAAAATGCTCTCTATGACACCATCCACGCAGCCATGAAACCACCTTTTGAACCTTTAGCCACTACAACTTTAAAATTCCTTTCCTGGAAGGTCATTTTCCTAATTGCAATAACTTCTGCTAGACGCATTAGTGAACTGCAAGCTTTAGTGGCTGACCCTCCTTATACAAGTTTCCACCATGAAAAAGTAGTCCTTGGGACTCTTCCACACTTTATGCCAAAGGTGGTTTCGTCTTTTCATTTAAACCAGTCAGTTTACCTTTCTATATTCTTCCCTAGGCCTCATGCCTCCAGGTCATGAGGCCTAGGGAACTGAACAACATAGGAAGTCTTCTCAACTCTTTGTTGCTTTTGATTCTAGTTATTTGGGACTTCCAGTTTCCAAACGAACCCTATCTAAGTGGATTGCAAACTGCATATCCTTCACTTATGATAGTAAAGGTCTTTCCCTTGAGGGCCATGTTACAGCTCATAATGTCAGAGCAATGGCAGCCTCGATTGCTAATCTCCGCTCTGTGTCTATAGATGATATCTGTAGAGCGGTTACTTGGGCTTCAGTACATATCTTCACAGCCCACTACTGTCTGGACAAGGACTCCCGTCGGGATGCCTTGTTTGGCCAGGCTGTTCTACAGCATCTCTTTCAGACTTAATGCAACTCCTATCCCCGGTAGGATGCCAGGGATCCATGAGAGGAAGTATGACCCTGTTTACACGGGTTCACAGCTCGCTGGGGGTCATTCCTCTGGCATCTTTCAGCTGGGGAGTCCCCATATGTGAAGACTACATTCCTACTTGTTCCTGGACATAGCGTAGTTACTCACCTGTAACAGGTGATCTCCGGGAACAGCAGGAATTTAGTCTTCACAACCCACCCACCTCCCCTAGGAGTTGTCTCTCTTTCTATCTCTCTCTCTGTCTCTCTCCTTGGCGCAGCTTTAAACTCAACTGAAGTGAGAGAGGCAGTGAGGCGGGAAGGCAGCATGCATGCGCTGTGGGATGCTCCTAAAAGCTTTTCTTTTGGACGCTGGGGAGCGTTCCCGCACAGGCTCCGTCGGTACAGACGATACCCATATGTGAAGACTTAATTCCTGCTGTTCCTGGAGATCACCTGTTACAGGTGAGTAACTACACTTTCAGTCTGCATACAAATTGCTACAACCCCTTCTCCTTCAGAGATCCTCTGGGCTTGTCCCACACTTGCTTGAATTCGGATACTGTTTTTGTCACCATCTCCTCCACTGGGAGGCAGTACGATACGTCCTTCACACTTTCTCTAAAGAAATATTTACTTAAATTATTCCTAAAGGTCAGCCCACTTTTATCCTCCTCCTATAACCTCTCATTCCAGAGCATCCTTTCCATTGAAAGACCCACCTCCTGTACATTTATACCTTTTAAATGTTTAAAGGTCTCCGATATCACCCTTATCCTACCTTTCCTCCAGGGTATACATATTTAGATCTTCTTCAAGCCTGTTCCGATATGCAGATCGTTGACTATTTTAGTAGCTGTTTCTGGCTGGACTCCATCTGGTTTAGTTCCCCTTTTAGTAGGATTAGCTGATAAACCAGCTTGTTTAGCAGTGATTAAAAATTGCTTTTGTTCTATTGTACTGCATTTTAGGACTTTGTGTCGTGTTGGTAAGAGCAGTTACTATTTGATCAGGTATCTGTACTTTTGTATATATTGCTTTAGCCCAAGCTGGATTTATATCTCTTGCTCTCATAGGGGCAGGGTAATCGAAAGAGTTGGAGGGGGAAAGGAGGGAGGGGAAGGATTGCATAGTGAGGAAGTTGAGAGGGAGAAAGAATCATGTTGACTTATAGCACCCAATAAAGTGCAGATTCCTCTAAACCAGGGGTGCACAAAGTAGCCCTCTAGGGCTGCAAATAGACCAGGTTTTCAGGATATCCCTAATGAATATACGAGAGAAGTCTGCATTCATACTACCCCCACTGCATGTAAATCTAGCTCATGTATATTCGTTAGGGATATCCTGAAAACCTGGTCTGCTTGCTGCCCTCTAAATGCATGCCTACTCTGCCTAATGAGAAATCTGTCCCTGACTTCAGCACTTTTTTTAAAGCAAAGGTATGCTTGTAATATGCAGCTTGTATTGGGGAAACTGTGGTTATGAAAGAGATTAATGCACTGAATAATACAATTACAGTTCTGATCTTACAAGCAGGGTAAACCCTACAGTTTATTGTTCCTACGGTCACAAATTTTGGAGAAGCTATTTTAATGCATCTTGTCTTTTCAGGATGTAATAAAAGGATGTTTTCAGAAATTCTCACTTTCCTGTTTCCACATCGTATTTCAAGTACCATATTCCACAGGTAGTTAAGCCACTTCAGTATCCAAGGAAAGGCCCAGTCTCTTACTTTCCAAATAAGTAAAATGAAAGCACTGAAGAGGCAGCGCTGTTTGATACAGCAGGCTGAGTCTGTCTGTAGTATATTGAATCTGTTCCAGGTGAACTATTGCTGACAAGGTACACTATGGACAGGGCTGGGGCAACCATCAGACAAGCTAGGCAGCCGCCTAGAGCAGTAGCTTCTATGGGAGAGCAACGAACAGGGAATTCAAAGCTGAACAATAGGTCTGGACAGTTTAAGATCTGGCTAGGGCAGCAATATCTTGAACCACCCCTGGGCCAGCCCTGGCTATGGAATTGGCTGAATGGCTGACTACTGAAACTGTAACAGGAATGGATCATGGGTTTTGAATGCTGAATGGAAGAAGTGCATTTTGAAAGAATAGTGAGTGCAGAAAGGATGATGGAGCTCCCAGGGGGATGGAACAGGAGAAGAGGCAGTATAGCTTTGCTTCTGTCTCTCAAAATGGAGATTTTTGCACTGAAGGGGGAAGCGTGCAGGAAATTACCCAAAAAGGCTAGAAGGAACTGGAATTGATCGATTAATGGGGCCAAAGGTTTACCTTGGACTGAGGCATGAAGCCAGGCAGGTCTCATAGAGACTGGAGGGAATAGGTCAAATGCAGCTTTTAACCTATAGGAGCAAAGATCCGACCATGAGGGAAGCTGCTTGTCCTAACTTACAGCTGGCACAATACAAAATGCAGAGAAAAATCATGTTTGTACAAACTGTGGAGGCAGAACACACTGAGACCCCCCCTTCCCCAAATCCTTGAGTTCTGTGTTTAGTTCTGAAGGCTATATTTTCAGAAAGGTTGACGAGTTGGAAGTGGCTCAAAAATTGGCTACTGAAACAGTACAAAGCTTGCATACACAAGCCCTATACAGAGGCTTAAATTTAAAATGTACACTATGGAGGAAAGAATAGGAGAAAGACATTCAAGTATAAGAAGGCTGTAGTTTGCATAGAAAGAGAAATTGACCATGGGACATGAGGGTAATTTTTCTGAGAGGGCGCCTATATGAGAAGTTGGAATTGAAAGAATATTTTCCTACCTTTTTTTTTTGTTCTGAATTTTTTTCATAATGTAATGTTAAGGAAGATGCAGGGATGAGACTGAAGGGAAAGGACTGGTAATGGAGGGAAGAAAACAAAATAGAAAAAAAAAGAAAATTTTGGAAGACGAAGGAATATTGGGCACGTAGCTCCATTTCTGCCTGTATCTCCTTCGTCTTGCACTTATGTATGGCCCAACTATCAAACGCCTCAATTTCTTGCAGGCCTGTTGCCCTCTCCTGCATTTCATAATCCCTGTCTTTCTGCTGTGTTGGGGAAAGGTTACAGAGAAATACTACTTTCTTGTTAAGTCTCCTAAGGAGAAGATCTATTAAAGGGATTTTCACATTTTGCATCGTGGGGAAAAAATGCTTTAGCGTCTAGGCCTCTACATGTCATAAAGCACTACAGAGAATTAGCTTTGCTACATGCCCATGGAGGAACAGTTGCTCACTTTTATTTAAATCCTATGTTTCTTCTCGAGTCTGCTCTAGGATCAAGCTGACTGCTTGAAAAAATTGCAGTCTGTGTGGGGATGACAAAGGTGTTTAGCCTTATAAAGAGTTGCAAGTGGTATGGCTATCACCCTTTTTCACAATCAGAAGGGCAACTGGTAAATATATATGTATGGCCATTCCACCGCTGAATAATCTGCCCCAAAGAGTGGGAATTTTTATCTGTTTTCAAGCATTTACGCCACAGGAACAAAGTACAACTAAAACATCTGCTGCTCATTCCTCTTTCTTATGTTCCTCTTCTGCTTTTATTGTTTTACACAATTGCATATATTTTTACAATATCTAATGATCTCAACTAGGACAATTCTCTCACTTGGTGGAAAATGTTGAGGGCTGGGGGTGGTTGGGAACAAGCTCTAGCAGACAGACCTTTCTGGTAAAATATTCATGAGTTCTGAAGATGTTCAAATTAGTTTTGTGTGTTTTTTTTTCTTTTAAGTGCTGTCAAGTCAATGCTGACTCCTGGCAACTCGGCAGCCCCTGGGTTTTCTTGGCAAGGTATGACTAGAAGTAGATTGCCAAGCCTTTTCTTCCAAGGCAGTGGATGGTAAAGTGACTTGCCCAAGGTCCCAAGAAATGCCAGGAGGAATTGAACCCAGATTTCTTGGGTACTAAGCTGTTGCTCTAACCACTAGGCAGCTACTCCACACTCAAATAATTTATCTGCTGGGATTCATTATGCCAGAGGTTGGGGGGGGGGGGGAGAGAACTACCTTTTTGACATATTCATAAATGACCTGGAAAGTGGAATAACGAGAGGTTATCAAATTTGCAGATGACACAAAACTATTTAAAGTTGTTAAAACCCAAGAGGATTGTGGAAAATTGCAAGAGGATCTTGATAAATTGGAAGACGGCATCAAAATGGCAGATGAAATTTAATGTGGACAAGTGCAAGGTTATGCACCTAGGGAAGAACAACCCAAACTATGGTTACACGATGCAAGGTTCCACATTAGGAACCACCACCCAGGAAAAAGATTTAGGCGTCATTGTGGATACCATGTTAAAACCCTCGGCCCAGTGTGCAGCAGCGGCCAAGAGAGCAAATAGAATACTAGGTATGATAAGGAAAGGAATGGAAAATAAAACAAAAGATATTATAATGCCTCTATATCGTTCCATGGTGAGACTGCACCTTGAATATTGTGTGCAATTCTGGTCGCCGTATCTTAAAAAGAATATAGCGATTTTAGAAAAGGTTCATAGAAGAGCCACCAAAATGGTAAAGGGGATGGAAGGATACTCCTATGAAGAAAGGCTAAAAAGGTTAGGGCTCTTTAACCTGGAAAAGAGACGGCTGAGGGGAGATATGATAGACGTCTATAAATTAATGAATGGAGTGGAACAGGTAAACGTAGATCGATTTGTTTATCTTATCAGAATATAGAAAGACTAGGGGACATGCAATGAAGCTACAGGGTAAACTATTTAAGACTAATAAAAGAAAATATTTTTTCACTCAACGTGTAATCAAACTCTGGAATTTGTTACCGGAGGATGTAGTAAAGGCTGTTAGTGTAGCTGGGTTTAAAAAGGTTTGGACAAGTTCCTGGAGGAAAGGTCCATAAACCATTATTAAGAAGGGACCCAGGATATCAATGCTTGAACCAATACAAGCATTGTGGAACCTGTGTCCCTTGGGGAAACTGCTAGGTACATATAGCCTAGATTGGCCACTGTTGGAAACAGAATACTGGGCTTGATGGACCTTGGTCTGACCCAGTATGGCATATCTTGTGTTCTTATGTTCTTTTGTAATAAGGTCTATAATATTTACACACTGCAGAACCATGCCACATTAAAGAGAGGCTAATGGATCAGCGGTACTGGTTGCATAATTTTATTTTTTTATTTATTTACAATTTCTTCTATACCGCACTATTCAGCATCAGCCCGGTTTACATGGAGCAGAAAAATCAGACAGGGTACATATGCCTGAGTTTACAATTAACAGGACCACAAAACTTGGATAAAAGAGGTAATTGCAAGGAGAGGCTTCCACAAACATTGGTAATTCTCAAGAGCAAATATGACTGACAAATCTCTGTATATACCTTGTAAATATTTGTTCAGTTTTCATTTAATTAGATTATATTGTTTACCTATTTATCCCTGTTAACTTGTTCTATGTAAACAGATGAAGACACATACTGCCACGAAATGTTTTATGTAAACCGTCTTGATTTGTAGAAAGACGGTATATAAAAATGGTTAAATAAATAAATAAATAAAATCTTGTTGGGAAACCTTTTGATGTGGTTTCTGTGTAGCAGGTTTTTTGCATTCATATTTTCTATTTTCAGTGTGCTTTGGCAAAATGTAAATATTGCATATGTACTATAGTAAAAGTAGCAATCCTATCCTGTTGCCAGAAACCTTGCTGTGTTGTCCAAACTGCAAAACTGTAAATGAAACTTGATCCTTATGGCGTGGGCGTGTAATTGTATCTAAGCATACTGGAACATGCCACTGACATTCTAATTAAGATATTGCAAGTTAAGATCATGATCATAGTGTTAGCTGTGCTACTGCTAAGTGCATGAGACTTGCGACTCAAATATCAAAACTGTATTTTATAGCATGGCTATGCTTTTTACTTAAGTCTACAGAAGTTTTTTAGAAGAGAAAAATTCCTCATCCTGCTGTACCAGTCCGAACAAGTGGCTTACGCACCCCGATTAACAGATGGAGGCAGAGCATGATAACTTTCAGTGACTTCATCACCCGCGTAAGTAGTGGTGCAGCGCTGAGACTTGCAGCAGATGATGGCATGTGGACTGGTGCGGTGGTTGACGATCGGCCTAGCTCCCCTGGCTCAGTCCAAAGTCTTGTGGCCTGCGTGCTGAGCTCTGAAGGTCCTTAAGCTTGAGGACACCCTGTTCCAACGCAGCTTCTCACTCGTTCCAGCACTGTTAGGTGAGGAGAGGTGCTAGGAGGACCCTCTCAAGAGCCCTGCAGGAGGTGATAAGTAGGGGCCTGCGCCCTCTCCTCTCACTTGTCCTTTTTTTCCCTTCCGCCCCTTGCTAACTCTTTGCTTGTTTATTTATTAGTAGTTAGCTCATGCTTTTCCGATGATAGTTCAAGCAGATTACATTCAGGCACAGTAGGTATTTCCATTTCTTTTTCCTTGTAGTTTTCAATTGGAACATTGCTTTGCTAATAAAGCAGTGTTAAAAAAAAAAAAAAAAAAAAAAGAATGGGAAAGTTAATCATCATGGCTTCCCCAGTTCTGCATGGGCATTGAATAGATCCTCTGTCAGAGGGAGGAAGGTTTCCCAGCTGGTGTCTTTTTTTTTTTTTTTTTTCCTTTGGTTGCCTCTGCTGGTTCACTGCAGTGCTAGATGCTTGGTAGTGTACTGCATGCAGCTCTCATCTGATCAGCTCTGCAGCAAGACCCTTTTGCCCTGAGTGTGATGGAGATGCCTTGGGAAAGAGTAGTTGGCAATTTTGGGTCCCCCTGTGGGGGGGGGGGGGCAAGGCTCCAATACCAATTTTGGCCCTGCTCCTGTGCCTCACCCACTTCTCCCCTCCCCTGCGGGTGAAAATATGGCCATCTTAGTTGACAGCATGGTCTTTACTGAAGGGGAAAGGGCTGAGGCTGTCTTCCTACCAGCTTGCCAACTCTGAGGCCACAGGGTCATTGTTTCAGCATAATTTCAGCAACAGTTACTGAAGTGGGTCATGAGGTCTTGCTAAAAAAATGCTTTTTCAGCTTTGGCCTTGGATGCCCAGGTGGTATTGTATGCTGGCATTGTGACTTTAGCCCTATGAAAATGGATCTAGCAATTTCCCAGACAGTCTGGAAGTGGCAGAGCTGGAATCAGGTGCTACTTTCGTGGTGTAGGCCCTCCATGAGTAGCCTCCGTGGTAGTGGTGTGTGGGTGACTGGTTCCACAACTAGCAGGTTGATGTGACCTCCAAGTTATGGCTTAGTACGCTCCCTTTAAAGGCAGGCTCCTGCGGAGGACTTGGAGAAGTTGGTAAAAGATCTAGGAGAGCCTTGTTGGCTGCCAGAAGACAGGCCTTAGTTCCTAGAAATTCATTGCAGAAAGCACAGCACAGAGGTTTGGGCCAAATGAAGTCCAGCAAGGAGTCTGGTCATTCCTCCTCTTCCTATGGGAGCAAGTCCAAGAGGGGTCAGCACTTTTGGGGTGCTCTGAGGACTCATGACTCAGCTAGTGTCTTCTCTGGAGACCTTAAAGCCTCACAGTGAGTTGTGGTGAGTCCTTCTTGGGGAGCAGCCGGTAAGGGAGTGTCTCCATTTGTTCTTTGCAGAGTGGATCCATGTCACTTTGAACCACTGGGTCCTTGAGGTCATTGAAAGAGAATATACCTTATAGTTTGCTGAGCTTCTCTGGGGCACCTTTGAATTGCCATTTCCCTGGCAAAAGAAAGTGTCTGAGGAGATTTACAGTGCTTTCTGCAGTTTTAGGCTATTGGAACCATGTCTGTTGAAGAGTGAGGGCAAGAGTGCTATTCTGTGTACTTTGTGATTCCAAAGAAAGGGTGGTCTTTCAGGCCCATCCTGGATCTGAAGGCTGTCAACCCAAAGTTAAGGCGCCTCACTTTTGCACAGAGATTTTGAAGTTGGTCATTGCAACGGTTAGGCCAGGAGAGGTCCTCACATCCCTGGACATCACTAAAGTGTACTTCCACATCCCTATCTGTGAACTTCATCATAAATTCCTTTTCTTCTGTGTCCTAAGGCTTCCTGTTTTGGATGTTGCTGTTCGGTTTGGCCAAAGCGCTGAGCACCTTCTTGAAGATCATGGTGATGGTAGCAGCTGCCTTTTGCAAGCAAGGCATCAAAGTCCACCCATACCTGGACATTTGACTGATTCGTGCCAGTTTGGAGGAGATCTCTAGGTCAGCAGTTTTTGAGGTGATTCAGTGTCTAGAGAGGCTTGTTTGGGTAGTCAACTATCTCAAGAGCAGCATGGTCCCATCTCAGGTTTTGGAGTATCTGAGAGCCTGTTGCAACACCTATCTGGGTTTGGTGTTTTTCACTTCGGACAGAGTGAAGAAGCTGCAGTCACAGCTCAGACTGTTTTATGCTCAGGCAGTTCCAAAGCATGGGACTAATTACAGCTTCTGGAGTCTATGGCATCTACCTTAGAACACACGTCATAGATGAGAGCACATATGAGCTCAAGATCTCAGCAGTTTGATCAGCATCTTTCCCTCCTTGTAAATAGGTGTTGAACTACTTCAGCAGCCACAGCAATAACTGGGCTGTAAACCTATCACTACTGAGTGCCTTCTGGTTATTTAAAGAGTGAATCCACTCTTCAGTTTCCTTGATAGTGATGGAAACTCCTAGCAGATTGGCTTGTAAGAGACCCAGTTTAGGACTTGGGATTTTATTAGAAAACTATTCAGTCCTAGCTCCTGCAGTCATGCAGAGCTGTACAACTGTGTATTTTTCGCCAGTTTAACCATTTTATGAGACTATGTGTAAGTGGTAGCATTAACTGGAAATACTTGCTTATCGGCCAGTCGACTAAGAAGAGTATTATATTGAAATTGTAACTTGTGTAACACCAACAATATTTCTTCTTGCTAGACTGCCTATGCAAAACTTTCAGCCTCTTGATTTCATTGTCTAGTTGTGCAGCAGAGCGTCTAAGCTCCTTATGCTTAAGCACACTAAAGCTAATAATTTCATCCCTTAACACAGCTTTGAATGCATCCTATATTCCAAATTCTTATTCAGATGCATATTGTACTGCGGATTACTTTCAGCAACATTCATAAATCTCTCCCATGAATTCCTCCTCCCTCAACAAAGCCGCATTGAATCTCTACTTAGTGTCCTTGGAGAGTGTTTCCAGTTCAAGATCCATGGAGATGCAGGCATGCTTCAAAATATGGATGGCTTTAATACTTATACTAACCATCCCAGCATATAACTATTTGGTTATAAGAGTAATCCAAATGATTAGGTATCATCCACTGGGGAGTAGTAAATAAAATCCAGCTCTGTGGGTGGCTTAATCTCCGTGAATCTACAAACTTTAAGGGCTTAAATCAAGTTATATAATACCTGATCTGATATGCTTTAAATAGTTTTGCATAAATTTGTGATTTCCTATCTAGTGTTCCATCCAAGGGCATATTGAAATCACCTCCTCATATAATTGGATAGGGGCTAGAACAATCTGATGGACCAGGATATGAAAACATTGTGGCAAATCAAAGTTGGGCATATAAATGTTGATCAAGATTACCAGGGAGTAGTCGGTCTTCACCACAATTGCCACCCAGCTTAGGACCTTCATTTGGACCCCTTGCTGCATCATTTAACATGAGGAGAGCATTATGAAATACCTGAGATTACTAACTCCTCTCGTCAGTTGGGCCTTTGGCTCTCTCCCATGGTTTGAGGACAGGATAGACAGTGGACATGTTTCCGATTGCCCACTGGTTTGAGGAGACTTTTGTTCAACCTGTCCTTTGTATAGGAAATTCATGCTGGAAGGGGTTGGATCTCCCCCCACTAGAGCACAAGACTTTCCTTTAACGGTGGAAACAGCCCAGGGAGTTGGGAAGACATCTGTGGGGTGGTTATCTATTATTTCCTTAATGCTTTTGTGACGTGCTAGAGATTGCTTGTGGGAACTGATGCAGCTTGTGCATTTTGGGCAGAATAGTGCTGTCCCAGGTGCAGTCTTCCTCACACCCTGGGTCCTCACTGCTTGGGTGTTCCACACATCTGGAGTGGCCTAGCAGAATGATAAGGAAGGAGAAATTTTCCATTACCAGACTGTCAGCCATTTTTACAGTGTGGTCCATCTACATTAGGGCATCTTCCATGATGCTCGTACAACTTTTCAGTTCTGTCACCTGGGTTTGAAATGAGGTGAGTATTTTTCATGAAGGAGCACAATTTCAATGTGGATTTCTTTAACTGTGGAAGTATTCTTCCCCAACATATATATATATATTGGTATATCTCATACCAATTAACCTACTGTTACATGTAAACCGCACTTGAAACAAGGGAAAGAGCGGTATATAAATAACTGTTAAATAAATAAATAAATAAAATATATAGCATCATCTGCAGCTGTTCAGATATGGCTGTCCTATCGTCGTCTTTTGGCTTATTCTTCAATGATTTGCTCAGCGATCCAGCCAGAAAAGCCAAGTTGATCTTGCCTGCTTTGCCTATTTGTTTATTTTATTACTTTTATATATTGCTTTATCTGTTAGTCAAAGTGGTTTACAGATTAACAAACTCTAACTTTACATGGTAACACAATTACAGTGTACAGTTCAAATGGTGTTAACTTACAAGATAAGGAATATCAACTAAGAACTGGATAAGTAGCCCATATAGTTCAAAGGTATCAATTTAAGCCATGATGTATCAGCGCTACTTACACCTTGTAGTGCTTTACAAATGATCAGTAGTAGTAGTAATTCTATGATGCATTAGTGGTGTAGCGTAAAATGCAGAAATGACAAACCCTAAGGAAAGTAATTTCAACCAAAAAACTTTTTTTGTCAGACAATGTCAATGTGGGGAATTAACCTCTACAAAAGGTTTAAATGAACTTAGTAGGAAAGATGTTTAACAGGGTCATCCACGACACAGCATTGCATTTTGGGTCTGTTTCACATTCAAAGACCCTGCATCAGGCCAAAAATCCCCCATGATTCGCAAAGTTCGCTCATGCGTTACACATCTTTCCTACTGAGTTTGGAGTTTCTCCTAGGACAAGCAGGATGAGTCAGCCACACTTGGTGGTGTCGTCATCCGACGGCGCCGAGGCGGAAGTACTCTCCATAGCTCAGAAGGGCTTTTCGCCCTTCTGAGCATGGGCCAACTGGCCCCGCCCCCTGCCCGCCCCTAGCTAGCCAGTTTCAGTTCTTCCGCCTTGCCAGCAAGATGGTTTTTTCTACTCTCCAACAAAAATTTACTTTAAATCAACAAGATGGATAGCACCTTGCTTAGGTAGGTATAAACTGCATTAATACTTTGGATCTGTTCCATCTTAGATCTGTTCCAGCTTGGATCCAACATTTAATCTGTCCCAGCACTCCTGACCACATGTGCTCAGCTCTCTGCCTGCAACAGGTTCACTGTGAGGGCCTCACGGAGAGCCCCCTCGAGCCGCGGAGAAGAATCGATCAAGCGCTGCTCTGTGATCTCTGACACCATCCGCAGCAGCTGCCGTCGCTCTGGATGTGCCTCGGGGCCTCCATCCTCAGCCGCACGCTCCCAGTTGCTGATGCAGCACAGGGGATGCCGCCGAGCGAGTTCTTGATCTCCGGACTAAGGAAGACGCTCCAGAGAGGCTCAGCGCAGGACATGCCATCCCGAGGCTCGGCAGCCCAGGACGTGCCTACGGGCCTCCGTCCCCGGCCAGCTGCAGCTCCGGCACAACCCCCTCCTCTGCCGGGACCGCTCCACGTGGGACACCATGGAGGCGGCCATCTTTCTCTTCATGCGGCCCTGCAAGTCGCCGCCCCTCTGCTTGATCCGGCTCAAATGGCCAATCTAGCCTGCCTGTGACGCCTTCGACTCCGCCCCCAGCTTGGACACAATCACCAGTCCCCATGGCGCCATAAACGGCCCCTCTGCTGCAGGATTGGATGAATCTACAGTCCCCACGCCGCCATTGGCTGGACCCACGCCAAGGGGTGGAGCCGAGAACACCAGCAGCCTCCGATGCGATTTCCCACGTGTGCACCATGGGGGCGGCCATCTTGATGCACTCGCTGCCCGGAGGGCTCAACCCTCGTAGAGGCTTCTCTTCGGCACCACGGTGCGCTCTTCAGCACTCGCGGAGGCTTTTCTTCGGCGCCTCTGTGTGCCCTGCAGCACAAAGCCAGAGCATAGTGTGCTGTCTGGCGGTGGCAGAAGAGCATCAAGCACTTCCCCGCTCCTTCTCTCGGCGCTGAAAACCCCGAGCCTGTCCCATTGGCTGGCGCCATGACAACGGGAGATTCCAGGGGCGGTGCCTGTCAGCACAGAAGTCGGCGCCGATCGTGGCAGCGATCACGCCTGCCTCGGCGCCGATGGGAGAGAAGCAGATGATCCTCAGAGCCCTCTCCGCTCCACTATCAGCACCAAAAAACCGAGGCTGAGACCCATCCATCCCGGCAGCGCAGTGCAGCGTAGCTTCTCAGCGCCGTTCAGCAATGCTGTCTCGGAGGGGCATGAGACCTGCCTCCAGCTCCACAACGAACACTTTACCGCGTCTCATGCCTGCCTCAACGCCGAATATGGAATCAACGCTACGCCCTGAATGAGTCACCGCTCAGTTGGTACTCACTGCTGCGCTCTGAACAGTTCTCGGTAGCTGAGTTCATCACTTCAGGCTCAGCGCGTCGGCCCGAGATGCCTCCCTCATGCCGTGAGCTCGAGCTACATCCTGCAGTTCAACCATCTCTGCATGCTGCGATCTTGAGCACTTCCCGCAGCTGCCTCGCAGACCACATCATGGGGAAAGGGGTGCGAGTCTAGTGGTGCTGGCACAGAGACTGCATGTGCACCGCAAGCCACCAGAATTCTGCTTCGCTGCAGCACAAGGCTGGGCCAGGTAAAACAGGCATGGAGCCACTCTTGAAGTTTTTCTACGATGAACGTAGCTGCATCATTTACATTCCGAATGTGTATGTGTTGATGGTCACGGGCCCATACAAGTTAATGCAGTTACGGTCCAAGCAGCGGTCAAGGTCAATTCCTCAGATGCTGCCCCATCAATGCAGCTTCGCGACGCTCCGTGAAGGGGACCCGTGAACACACGAGCAACCTTAAAAGGCTGCTCTTACTGCCAAGTCCCCGGACTGATCCCGTGACATCTACGGAGACTGGGTCCCTTAAGGTCTCTAAAGCAGCAGGGGTGTAGCCCAATAGTTAATATACTGAATGATGGTACAGGGGTCATGAGTTTGATTCCCCAGTAGGCTTCTTGAATAAGGCTGTCTGAGCCATTACCCTTTGCAGACCATGCCAAGTAACATAGCGGGGTGCCAGGCAGGCAATACCTGCCCGGTGGTTCCTTTAAGGTCCCTAAGGCTTTAGCTCAAGCAGCGAGCTAATACCGGGGAAGGTGGGATTCAGGTTCTCCTGGTACTCCTTGGCGACCCCCCCATGAGGTCATGGTGTGCTTGTCCACCAACTTCGACTATGAGAGATGACAGTGGGATCCAGGGTGGAAGCAGGGGCCACAGAGGCACAGGCTAGGACGTTCCCCGGCTCTTAGCAACCACTTGAGGATCCTACACCACACAGCCGAAGCTACAGCATGACAGTAGTTCTCCAGCTCCTTCCTCGGGTGACACATTCACCAGAAAGGCTCTCATCCGGTCACGGTGGACCAAGGCCTCGAAGGCTACAGTAACCCAGGTCATACCTCGTATGGGTGATACGCAAAGCCTGCGTGGGAAACACAAAGGACGGGGGGTTACACGTCAGTAACAGGACGTCAGTAAGTGGCAACACGGTGGTGCAGTGCACACAACCAGCGTGGTTGGAGACAGAAAGTCACAGGTTCAAGCCCCAGCTGGGGCTCCTGCCAAGAAGACACAGGTCACTCTGTCCAAAGTAGCACTTTGGGTGCCTGCCCGTAGATTAGTCCAAGGACTAAAGGATCCGCTCCTTACCTAGAGACTAAGGATCCTCTCCCTACACTTAGGTGGGCTGCACCGGCCCCCAATGCTAGCCTTGGCATCCACCACCGTTGCAGTGGCTGCAGGGGGGGTAAGGTGTAAATAGTCAATGTGTCTCCGATCAGAAGGTCACAGTGCAATCCCAGCGGTGGATCCTGCAGTGCATTCCCTACGTCAGACAAGGAGTCATCTGGAAGTGTGAAGGATAACATTCACGATGGGGGTACCTCATGGCCTCTGTTCCCACAGGAACTCCAGAGGGAGAACCCATCACCTACTTGACCTGCTTAAGGAACACCGTAGCTCCTACGCCTAAGGTGCCCCCATAATGGTCGCTATCCATGAGCAAGGGCCATGGATCATGCAAAGGTCTCTGCGCGCTCCCACCTAACAAGGAAACAGCCTGTTCTCACACCGACTGAGGCCACGCGACCACATACCCTCCCATCATATCTACTGCGTAACCAGCAGAGGAGAACTCACGGACTCCGGCTGGCCGATGGCCACACCCTGTTCCCTCAAACCATGTGGCAGCAGTCCCCCCCCCCCCCCAAGGGGAAGGACTATGGCCTTCTCACACCTGGTAAACGAGCCGCCTCTGCTCACCGCTACTCTGCCATCTCCAGAGCCTGCAGAGAGCACCCTGCCCCAGTCACTGTGGCACTAGACCTAATGCCAGCCTGGGGTTCCAACCTTGAACTCCCTCATGGTCATCTCTGGAACAGCCCACTGACCCAGATCAATGGCAGGTATTCCGGCCAGCGGGTCACAGGTTTAAGGCCTGCCTGAGGACCATATCGGGGATTACAACGTATCACCACGGTGCAACAACGCCTACGGCTCACACTCCAGGACCGGAATGATGAGGTGATGGATGCTCCAATGCATCACCACGGTGCAGCAATACCGGCGGATCTGCACTCCGAGGCCTTGATCAGTGGGGGCTGACCACAAATGGCTCTGCTCACCACGTGGATAGCATGAAATATGACTCTTAAAATGGACACTCACTGTCCGGTGCCAGGGCGTTCTCCCTTGGGGCCTGATCCGGCGGTTGACAGATTGCGACCCAGACCTTGACAGCCCACCGCCATACCATGACTTAAGAATCTGACATAGATCTGCAGATGCTCTGGAAAGCTTCACAGCACTGCACGACTGTGTGCCCAGGACACACACTGAACAGTGCGCAAACCTGACCACCCAGCCCCAGAGGACCACACCCCATGGACTCCGCCTGCATCCCCATCTGCCGGTTACGAGCGAGGATGCAAGCCATGCCAGGCCCCCACACATGATGCACGCATCCCCAAAGGTCCTCCCTCATGCAACACGCATCTGCAAGGTCACAAGATCGTGCAACAGGGACTATCACATCACCTGGACACTGGTACACGCCGTCCAAAAGCACCAGGCAGCCCCATCAATCTGGACTGCTACCTTCGCATGCCGCCCGGGCCCGGAACTTCTCACTGACGGCATTGACCGTAATGCCGCCCGGGCCCGGAACTTCTCACTGACAGCATTGACCGTAAGGTATTTTATACTGGGTCAGTTCCATCAAGCCCAATATTCGGTTTTCCAATGGCGCGCAATCTTGGTCATGTTTCCACAGGCCCTAGTGCTTGTATTGCGCCTTCACCAAAGACACAGGCCCCAATGCTTATATTGCGTCTCCACCAAGGGCACAGGCACCAGTACTTGTATTGTGGATTCTGCTCAACCTGCTATGCGAATGGTTTACAACGCCGCCAGTAACAAATTCCAGAGTGACTGGCGAATTTTTTACAACAACCACCAGGGACAAGTCCAGAGCGACTAGCAGTTTGCTTCTTACAAAGCCCCCGGTAACAAGTCCCTGAGTGACCGCTGGTAACACGTGCCAGAGTCACTCCAGACTGGCTAGCGGTTTACAACAACCGCCAGTAACAGTCCCAAAATGACTACACCAGCCACGGGTAACAAGTTCCAAAGTCACTTCAGAGTGACTAACGGTTTTCAACAGCCGCCGGTAACTAATTCCAGAGTGTCTAGCGGGTTTGACAACAATCGCAGGTAACAAGTTCCAGAGTGACTACAACATCCAGAGTCACTCCAGAGTGACTAGCGGTTTTCGCAACAACCACCAGTAACAAGTTCCAGAGTGGGCACAACAGCCGCGGGTAACAAGTTCCAGAGTCACTTCAGAGTGACGTACGGTTTACAGCAACTGCCGGTAACTAATTCCAGAGTAACTAGCGGGTTTGGACAACAACCGCAGGTAACAAGTTCCTGAGTGACTGCACGTCAAAAAAGGCGAAGGAGAAGCCCCTCCTGTCAGCGATATATTAATGCTCCAATCGCACCACTCTCCCGCTGCTCCTTCATTGCAGTGACTTCCACACTGCTCGATAGACCTACATCCCTTTACCGCACAGGTGTGCCTTACAGTAGGCGTACCTCGCAACTACATTGCTTCCCTTACCACACAGATGTGCCTGCAGTAGGTGTGCCTTGCAACCACAACGTTAATGCACATGCGTGCATCACCACTACAACCTTACATGTTCTTGCCGTAACATGTTCTTGTTATAACATGAGGGCGCAGGCTGGCGCATACTAACCTCAGGAAGCATATCGGCCTTTCCCTTCCACCACAGCGCTTGTCAGCTTGGGAGGCACCAAGTGTGGCTGACTCATCCTGCTTGTCCTAGGAGAAAACGGAGTTACTTACCTGTAACTGGAGTTCTTCGGGGACAGCAGGGTAAGTCAGCCACACATACCCACCCACCTCCCCTGGGAAGGGGTCGGCCTCCGTCCTGCTGCCCGCCTCCTAGCGGCAAAAGGCTCAGCTGGTGACGTACTGGCTAGCTAGGGGCGGGCAGGGGGCGGGGCCAGTTGGCCCATGCTCAGAAGGGCGAAAAGCCCTTCTGAGCTATGGAGAGTACTTCCGTCTCGGCGCCGTCGGATGACGACACCACCAAGTGTGGCTGACTTATCCTGCTGTCCCCGGAGAACTCCAGTTACAGGTAAGTAACTCCGTTTTGTCCATTTAAATGACTTCAAATAAGTGGGGGGGGGGGGGTTTTCATATTTTTTTCTTAGAAAAGCCAAGTTGCTGGTTGATTTTACTGCAAAATTTGATTAAAATGGACACAGACTTTTGTAGAGGTTAATTCCCCACATTGACATTGTCTGCCAAAATTTTTTTTGATTCAAATTCTTTTTCTTCTTAGGGTTTGACATTTTTGCATTTTGGACTATTCATTGGCTTAAGCCTTTCCCTTATTGCCTACAGTTTTTTTTTGATTTGTGGTTAGCGTAGTAGTGTGGCATGCCTAGTTTTCTCTACCAAAGTGTTCAGATAAAAGCTAGGTTTTCAGCTTCTTATGAAACTGTTAGGTCAGTGATGGCACAGATGCTCTCTGAAAGTGAGTTCCAAATGGTCGGTGTGCAGAGGGAAAAGGCTCAGTTGGATGCAGTTTGGCTGCCCTTCACTTTGAGTGGGGATGATGAAAGTATTTTGCATGTTACTCCAAGATCTTTTGTTTGGTGTTAATGTGACAGTGATTGCTATAGATATTCCACCTTGACTGCAAGACACTGGTATAGTAAAAATGGGATGATGATTGAAAATTATCGCCAGGATTGGAGGAACTCTCTCCTTATGCTGCCATTCAGCAGGCGCTCCTGTGCCCCCTCTCCCTCGAAACGTATTCTTTTATCTTTTTTTTGTTTTCCTCTGTGGCTTAGAAAAGGGATCATTTCTTTTATTAACTAAACTAAAAATCATGTAAGGTGGGCTAAAGTTGTTGTTTTCCAGATTTACACAAGGTGGCTCAAAACATCAATTGAGGATTTTGCTATTTTAAAATGGAAACCTCTCTTTTGTTCTCCTGCCAAGCTCTAAGTTTTCTATGACTGCAATCCTGCTAATTCTGTTTTTGAACAATGAATTGGCAAACTAAATGGGAGCCTAGGAGGAAATAACATAGAAACGTAGGTCATGTGGTCTCTTTCTGCCATCATGTTTCTATCTAGTCTGCCCTTCCCTATCAACAACTACAACAGTCCCCTTTTTTCCTTTAGAGATCCTCTGTTTGTCCCATGCTTCTTTGAATTCAGATACTGTCCTCTAATCTCTTGGAGACTATTCCACGCATCTACCTCTTTTTGTAAAGAAATATTTCTGCATATTACTACTGAGTCTATCCCCTTTCAGTCGAAAGAGGCTCTAAGCCCCCCTGTGCATTTATGCCACGGAGGTATTTAAACGTCTCAATCATATCACCTCTATCCCGCCTTTCCTCTACGGTGTACATATTAAGATCCTTAAGCCTGTCCTCATATGCTTTATAATGAAGACCACTAACCATTTTAGTAGCCACCCTCTGCACTGATTCAAACCTGTTTATATCCTTTTGAAGGTGCGGTCTCCAGAATTGCGCACAATACTCCAAATGAGGTCACACCAGAGACTTATACACAAGCACTATTGCCTCCTTTCTTCTGCTGGCCATTCCTCTCCCTATGCACCCAAGCATCCTTCTAGCTTTCACAGTTGCCTTTTCTACCTGTTTAGCTACTTAAAGATTGTCGGACACAGTCATGCCCAGGTCCTGCTCTTCTTTCGTGGACAGAAGTACTTCACCCCCTACTCTGTACTGCTCCCTTGGATTATTGCAGCTCAAAATAAGTCTTTAGATGTTTCTTTGGATGATTCTTTAGTGGTGGTTAAAAATTAAGGGACATATTTACTAAAGTGCAGTGAGTTTCTTTGCACTTACCGCACTATGTTTTGCGCATAATGTGCAGTCTGTGTGCCAACAATTGGGAGGTAGGGTGGTGCCCAGCATCTGCCCTGCAATTAGGCCCATATGCTAAGTGACCACCTATGCCCTGCATTCTATGCCTTGTCAAATGATGCAGATGCACTTGTGCCATCTGCAGAGGCAAGGCGCAGAGGCCCCAGTGCAAAAAAAAAATAAAAAAATTGGTGCATAGCAGCAAACCTGAACTTTCAGTTCAGTGCATAACCTTTCCACTCATAAGATCTCTCATGTCCCAGATAACTCCCCTGGGACTCACCCAGGGGGTGTTTTCATAGTCTAATGGAGCAGGGTGGGATCGGTCCCCCCTCTGCTCCCTCTCTGGTAGCCACCAGGTTTCAAAATGGCCTCTGTGATGTAGTAGTCTTCTGATACTACTACTAAAGGTCAACCTGTCGTATAAGGAGCAGTGGTATTTCCTGTGGATTAAGGTGGCTGGGAGCTCAATAGATTATCCACGTTTACCTTTAGGAATGAGTCCCAAAGGTGTGAGTCTCCTCCAACTGAGCACCAAGTGGATGGAGTCCATACTTGGGTTTTTACAGATGAAGGCCTTCATCGAAACATCATAAATGGGTCCCTTAGCCAGGGTTTTAAAGTTGAGGATAGCTTCGAAGTGTGTTCCCTTTGGTGGAGTTATTGTTTGAAGATGTGCTGATCTTTTCTTCTTGTAGTATGTTTCTTTAATTTTTGTTTCTTCTTCATGGAGTCTGTCACTCTCTCTCTATGGCTTCAGAGCTCAGCCTCTTTCTTTTATTCCCCCAACCAATGCAGGTGAAGCCCATGGCTCTTAATGAGCTGATCATCCATGAGTTTGGGGGAAGAAACCAGGTGTGTAGGGGCATGCTCACTCTCCCCTTTCAGTTTCTGCTAGAGAGCAAACTACCCTAGTGTCAAATATGTCTGAATATTCCATGTAGGTTGATGGTTGGTCTTCTAACATAAGAGCTACCACCCTTAAGTGGTGGGTATGCATGCGGTCTTGCATTTTCGGCCCCAAGCTAGAATCTTCCTAGTCCTCCAGTCAACAGATGTTGTGTGCATAACCAGGTAACTCTAAAACGATGAAAAATGGTGAACAGGGCAATAGGTAGAATACTATAAACACCTTGTGAAGAGAGCTTATAGTAATATTAATCTTAGGAGTGACTGCAGTGATTAAGCCTTCAGCTTAGGTTCTTTTGGCCCCTGCCATCACCAAGATTGGTATGGGTAAGGGTTCTGGGGAGATCGCAAATGCAATGTTCATGAAGTTGCTAGCAGCTCTGGAGTCCAAAAGGTCTGAAATGGTAGTGGAGAAACGTAGTCATTGAATGATGACTGTAAGAGAAACCCAACTTAAATTTGAGGGAGCAAACATTACAACCACCTAAGTCAGGGGTTTCAGACCTCCAGTCCTAGAGGGCCGCAAACCAGTCAAGTTTTCAGAATGTCACTAGTGCATATTCATGAGATATATTTGCATGCACTGCCTCCATTGTATTCAAATTTATCTCCTGTATATTCATTAGGGATATCCTGAAAATCTGACTGGTTTGCAGCCCTCCAGGACTAGAGTTGGAGATCCCTAGCCTAAGTGAATTTTTCTAACCTCCATCTAGGCACAAGTTTTTTGCTCTTTTTAGGGCAATTATGAAAGTATATCATGTTGCAATATATATAAAGAGCCCTAATGTATGGTAATGGAGTTTCTCTTCTAGGGAGAGATTAATTTGAATGGGTTCTTCAGCTGTGATGATTGTGTTAGCTACTTTAACAGGGGGCTGAGCAAGAGGTTTTAACAAAGCAGGCTTCTGAGAACTGTCCTTTCTGCCCTCCGTGCATGCTGTCTATGGTCTATCTGGATAATGAATCAAATTAGATCATTTAATGTAGCAGGAGGAGTAAGTATTTGCGATAGCCCTTACTTGATGGTCTCCATCAGCCCCGCTTTATATTGTCTCATCAAAGACAAAGAATTCCACTTTGTGTAGGGATTCCATCACCTAAACTCTGCTGCGTATTCTTCCACCATACATCCCTCCTGACATAATGAATAGAGGATGGCTTCAGCAGAGGGCTCTGTCAGTCATAATATACAATAGCCATTGCCTGAAAAAATTATTCAAGGATATCAACATCTGGGCTGCCTTGTTCAAGTAAATCAAGAGCCCAGTCCTGACAGTCACCCTGCAGAAGAACATTCCAAACCCAACTTGCATTTGGTCAGTTTGCTATGAGTTTATTCTCATAGAAAAATAGTCTGCAGCTGTGCTTGCAAATGTGTATAAAGTACTCCTATTCCTAGAAAAATGATTGTGGAAGGGTACCTTAACATCTTGAACAGATGTCCGATTAAAGATAAAACATCAGACACATTACTTTGCAGATCATTAATTACTCAGACCAATCAACTAATTAGAGGGTCAGCTGCCAGATTAGAAAAAGCCTTATCAGGAACATCTCTGGTTTCGTAGTGGTCCTTGGATGATGTCATGACTAGGTCTAGCTCCATAAGGGCGACCAGAGACCTTGGGTCTAGGACAGGGGTGGGCAATTGTTTTGGCTCGGGGGCCACTTTGAGAGGGCCGTACCTTCTAAAACTGATCGTATTTATTAGTTTACATTTCATTTAATGCGAAATGTAAAATGCATATGTTATGGTCTATAGTCCATCTGCCATTTCTTGTGTCTCCTTTTGCTTTCTTCATTTTCTTCCATCAGCCTTTTTTCAGTCCCAGTAACTCTCCCTAGTATCAGCCCCCTTTACAGCCTCCCCTCACAGTACCAACCCCCTTGCCTTTCCAGTACAGCCACTGGTCTCTATTCTCTTCCAGTCCCCCTCCATCCCCATCGTCCAGTCCCTTCTAGTTAAAATACCATCCCAGATATCAGCGAACTTCCAGTCCCAGTGCCCCCTCCCATGTCAGCTCCCCCTCTCCCCTGTCCATC
The DNA here is from genome assembly GCA_033557465.1 of Ichthyophis bannanicus. Classification (NCBI taxonomy): domain Eukaryota; kingdom Metazoa; phylum Chordata; class Amphibia; order Gymnophiona; family Ichthyophiidae; genus Ichthyophis; species Ichthyophis bannanicus. The sequence goes on along the minus strand of CM066031.1, from coordinate 1,790,541,378 downwards.
CGCCTTCCAGTACCACCCCCAGGTGTCAGCTCCCTTCCAGCTCCCCCTGTCTGCTCCTTTCCAGGCCCCCCTTGTGTCTGCTCCTTTCCAGGCCCCCCTTGTGTCTGCTCCTTTCCAGGCCCCCCTTGTGTCTGCTCCTTTCCAGGCCCCCCTTGTGTCTGCTCCTTTCCAGGCCCCCCCCCCGTGTCTGCTTCCATCCAGGCCCCCCCCCGTGTCTGCTTCCATCCAGGCCCCCCCCCGTGTCTGCTTCCATCCAGGCCCCCCCCCCGTGTCTGCTTCCATCCAGGCCCCCCCCCCGTTTCTTCTTCCATACCGGCCCCCCCCCCGTGTCTGCTTCCTTCCTGGCCCCCCCCGTGTCTGCTTCCTTCCAGGCCCCCCCCCCCCGTGTCTGCTCCCTTCCCTCCTCCCCCCCCCTCACCTCACCTCACTGATTCATCCTTTAATCAAATGAAAGCAGCTGTGGGAACATTTCTCTTTTCCCGCGGCTCTGCTTTCAACTGCTGGGTTGCTGCCTTCAATCTTCCTGGAGCCGGCGGAGTGGGGGGGGGGCCCCGAGGTTATCTTCCGCCGCCCTTCCGCTTCTGTTGCTGCTGCTGCAGCAATGGAAGCAGAAGGGCAGCGGAAGATGACCTTGGGGGCTACTCCGCCGGCTCCAGGAAGATTGAAGGCAGTGACACAGCAGTTGAAAGCAGAGCCACGGGAATGGAGAAATGTTCCCGCGGCTGCTTTCATTTGATTTTACGGGTCGGTGGTTCTATCATAGGCAGTTTCTAGGGAGCGGCAAATAGTGCTGCCCCCTAGAAACTGCCACCTGAGGCCACCGCCTAATGATAGAACTTCCCCTGCGTGGGCTACAGAAAACATTGTGGCGGGCCATAAATTGCCCACCCCTGGCCTAGGAGATACATGTTCATCTATAGTGCCCACTTTTGGACTTGGAGTACAAGCCTGAGATATTCCCGACAAAGTAAGCATAGACGCTGGTTGCCAGGCAGTAGGAGACTGGAGAAGCACAGGAGCCAGATAGGAATGAGTACAATGGTGGTCTTCCAGGGACTAGCCAAGACCCAACCCTGCTTAGCTTTGAAGGACAGGCAGGCATAGATGGATACAAGACAAAGAGGCTGTAGATAAGAATGAAATTAACAGGAGATAACTAAGTATAATATGCCCAGGAACTCTTACAAGAGACTTAACCAAGGTGGGAGGTAGAATGGGGGAGTTCCAGGTGCAGGGGGCCAATTGAAGAAGATGCATTCCTTGAGAACCAGTCAAACTAGAGTGCATCCTTAGAGAGCTAGTTAAGGCAAGCTACATCAAGATATAGCTAGGGACAGAATAAAAGGCAGGGAGAAGGTAGTACACACTTTCTATGCATAGAGAGCATCTTGGGGGGGGGGGGTGGAAGGGAGGTATTCATGACACTAAAAGAACAATATTTTTCTAAACTTTAGGATTAATAGAAAGTTGTAATTATCTAAAAAAGAAAAAATGTATTTTCTATAATTAGTATGGAATTAAGAAACATTTTTTGCAGGTATCATATATACCAAGCTACCCCGCAAATGCTTAATGCAGAGCTGTCCATGTACTGTTCGAAGAGCATAGTCTGCTAGTTTCGCTCACAGAATGGGTTGAAATGTTATGTCTGGTGCCCAGCAAGCCTTGAAATTGCAAAGCAAGTTATTGGAGCTTTGTATACCCACAGAACAACATTTCAGCATTGGCTTCTGCTACATAGATTCCCTGCAGAATTAGTAGTATTTCTTGGAAATTTATTATAAGTAGTAGAAATAATTTATTATGCAAAGAGCCTTTTTCCAAATGATTTGCAGTAGAAATTTGAGCATAGCTGAATTAATATGACTCAAAAAAGCACACTGGGTGGTAGGTAGGGGGATCAAACTGGGATTGCATGATCACAGCTTTGTGGTGTAGCTGGTATGCTGTACTACCAGCCCAGTACAATTATTTTATAAACAGAAAGTTTTATATAGATATTGGCTTCAGATCGGCATGGTTCCTGAGCCAAGTGCATGGTTGATTGTCTGTCTGGCGATGATTTGTCTGTTGTGTGTTTTTTTTGTCATGCTGCTTGAGGGATACCAAGTTCTGTTCTATGGTAATTTTATTCCTGTATATAATTTCCTTCAAGTAATTGGTATTCTAGACGGTGGCATGTGACACTATAGAATTTCCATGGTTTCTTGATTTCCTCTTTGGTATATATAGGTGACATTGATATAAGTGATTGACTCTCTTTTTTTTTTTTTTCTTGGGATTTTAAAAAAGTATTCTTGTCTACAGGGCTAGAGGGAACTGAAATATCAAATTCAATGGGTAAGTGGCATAAGTTCCTTAGCCGTGCTGGAACTCAGAACCTGGGGTTGATTTGGGGAAAGAAGCTCCAATTTGCTGGATCAAAGATTGAAGCTGAACACTGAAGCTGGTCGTGGAACTTGAGATGCAGTTTGTACTAGGAGCAGGAGCCAGCTTTAGGATCAGGAACGGGAATGGGAGCTGAAGCTGGAAGAAGCAATGGAAGAGAAGCCTGGTGTAAAGCCTGGAACTGGAACACAGAGGCTGGAACTGGAGTTTGAGCATGATGTAAAAAGTGGAACTACTACCACTGCTTATTTGCATAGCGTTATATGGCATACGCAGCACTGTACACGTACATTTAAGAGATGGTCCCTGCTCAAAAGAGCTCATAATTTATCCAAGACACACCTACAACAAATAGGGGGCTAGGGTAAAACTAAGGGGAAGTAGTTATAGCACACGTAGATGGTAAACAGGAAAATAAGGGGGTCAGGAAGCAAAAACAGCCTTGAAGAGGTGGATTTTTAGCCTGAATTTGAATAGAACCAGAGATGGAGCTTGATGTACTGACTCAGGTAGTCTGTTCAAGATATATGGTGCAGCAAGGTAGAATGAGGAAAGTCTGGAGTTTGTAGTAGAAAAGAAGGGTGGGTACAGATAAGAGGTATTTTCCTGAGAAGTGGAGTTCCTGATGAAGGGGTGTACGGAGAGATAACAGAGGAGAGGTAATGAGGAGCCGAAGAATGAATGCACTTGTAGGTCAGTAGGAGAAGGTTGAACTGGATGCAGAAATGGATGGAAGCCAGTGAAGTGACTTAAGAGGAGTTATGTGAGCATAGTGAAACTGAAGGAAGATTAGCTATACAGCTAAACTTTGAATGGATTGAAGGGGAGAGATGATTCGGGGGGGGGGGGGAGGGGAAGACCAGTGAGGAGAAGGTCACAATAGTCTAAACAGGAGGTGATTATAGAGAGTGGATCTTGGTAGTGTGTTCAGAAAGGAAGGGACAAATATTGTTGATGTGTTAGAAACTTTCTGTTCCAGTTAGCTTGGTTTTAGTCGATTCCCTTACCTCAGAAGTGGGTTCAGTTTTACAGCATTGGACCACTCCAAGGGAGTGGCAACTTGAACAGAAGAAGGTACTTACTTGAATGCTGCAAATATCATCCTACACGAAGTTCAGCAGCAAAGGGCTCCCTAGTAGGAGCTCTGCAACAAGGAACTGGTTGCAGGGCTCCCTAGTAGGAGCTCTGCAACAAGGAACTGGTTGTCTTCTCCTAGTGGCTGGGAGAAGCAAAGCAATAGACCTCAGCCTAATCAGGCACCCAGTTTGAGACCCAGAGACAAATGACTGACACAAAGCTCAAACCCCTCCTCTGTGCATACAGATACCTTGCCTCAAAGAGTAAGAAAAATGGGCTTCCACAAGCTAGTTACGCTTTACAAAAGCATAGAGTTGGGTAACCAAACGTCATCTAGGAGACAGGTATCAAGAAAAGGCCATTCTTTTGTATTCAGCACATATGGTGATCACACAATCCAAGATATTGATCCAAGAATTCTCTTTGGAACAAGCACATTCCTTCACTCTAAAGAGTCATGGGATATGATCTATACCTTGTGGCCCTTATATTCCACTGGTATGTTTGTACATACAAAAATGCCCCTCCAGTGGGTTTTGTCTGTTAACAATTCTACGCTTAGTTTTGTAATCCATATTTATATTTCTCTTGTGGTTTATCTCTATGACTAAAAGAAAACCCATCAGGATGGTTTCAGCATATACATCCAGAAGTGCCAGTAGTGTCCTTGATTAACATATTACTGCAATTTGTACAGTTTCCACGTTTGTAGTTTCTTGCTTGGAAGGCAAAAGTATTTTGCTTTCTCCTGCTTGTGGACCAGGATCAATAGACATCAAAACCCTTTTTGATTCTGGTACATGGGAGAAAAGGTGAAGGATTTTGAGCTGGTTAGATAAGTTGTCAGGGTGCAGGATATGCCACTTTTTTTCCTTTTCCCTTCTTCCCATTTTTTGATGTTGAGGATTGGCTAACCATGGCCCCATGACTATGCCTGTGACCTTTTCTTACCGATATACTTCAAAGGTTTGCCATTGGCTTCTCTAGCCCAGGTCTATGTCTGCTTAGCTTCTGGGATCTAGGATGTTCAGGCTCTTCCAAGTCATTGTTGCAAGGGTGGGTATACTTGCAGGGGTGCCCCCAGTGTGTGTGGTGTTAGATATCCAAGGCCTTCCAGGGTGTAAATGTTGAGATCAGACAGACAGTGGGAGATTAGTAGTTCTTAAATTCAACACTAGGAAATGTCTTAAGAGAAGTGGAATGGAACAGTACTCATGAACCTGCTTTGGCTTATATTCTCTTTCATTTCCTGTTCTGAAAAGATGATTGGAATACCTTTAGGATTAGGGTGGCTGCTTGGAGTTCTCCTCAGATTGCTGATGTTTAAGGACGACAAGAGAGCACCTTATTTGAAAGAGTAGTTAATCCTGTACTCCTCATCTACTTTGAGGGATTGCCTCTATTTATAGGAAAGGGTTGTTTCAGGCAGGAAGCAGTGGAAGGACTGCCAATTTGGAAGGACTGCCAGTCTGTGTACTTCTGGTTTTTGCCATCACATCTGTTTTTGACTACCTTAAGATCATCAAATACAATCGCCTCCAGATTTGACTCCTTTTTAGTGCACAGAAAAGCTTCACCTCTTACAGTACTGCTCCCTTGTGTTTTTTCCAGCTGCAATGTATGACCCTGCATTTTCTTTGCATTAAATATTAGCTACTGAACTCTAGATAATTCCTCAAGCTTCACTGGATCTCTCCTCATGTTTTCCATACCTCCCAGGATGTCTACCCTGTTGCAGATTTGTCATCTGCAAAGTAACAAAACTTTCCTGATAGCTTTTCTGTACTATTGCTTGCAGAAATGTTGGAAAGAACTGGACCAAGAACCAGGGCCGTACCAAGCCATAATTGTACCCTGTGCTACTTGGACATCTGGTGCGTCCCCATAACTCAGTGTTCCTCCAGGTCCAACCAGCTGCCTGCCCTTGCCCTGCTGCCGCCACTTTTTGTTTTCTCGGAGGCAGCGGTGGCAGCAGTGAGGCAGATCATACTTCAAATTTAAAAAAACAAAAAAAACCCACATGCGCGTCTTTCTGACTCTGTTCTTGTAGGCAGGTTGGGTCCCTCCTTCCCTTCTCTGATGTAAGTTGTATCAGAGGAGGGAGGGACCAGGCCAAATGCGGGTCTTTGCAACTCCACATTTGAATGGTTGAACTTGTCCCTCCCTCCTCTGATGTGACCTACATCGGAGAAGGAAAGGAAAGGAGGAACCTGACCTGTTTACAAGTGCGGAGTCAGAAAGACCCGCACGTTTTGTGTTCTTTATTTTTTAAATTTGAGCTCGGGTCTGCTCCGCTGCTGCAGGTGCCACTGCCGCTGAGAAAACAAAGTGGCGGCAGCAGGGCAATGGCAAGCAGCATGGGAGGGCCAAGGCCGGCTGCCCGAAATGCACCCCAAATCCTTTTGCTCCCTGTGCGGCTGCACCGCTTGCACAGGGCTAAGTACGGCTCTGCCAAAGGCCCATATCTGTGACGTAACACTGGTAACACCCCTTGTTTGAACTCCATTTACCACTGCCCTTCATTGCCCCCGCCCCTCCCGACACTCAGTCAGTTTCTAACCCAATTAGTCACTTGGCCATTTGAGGGCCCATGCCAAGGCTGCTGAGTTTATTTACTTAGGTGGAACCATGTCAAATTGTTTGACAAAACCTACTGTGCTTCTAGTAAAATAAATACATAATAAAAAAATCTGTGCAACCTCTGGAATATAATTGACAAGATATGATCCAGCATGGCCTCTGTGGTGTTGGTGGTTTACTCACCATTGAGGTCAAACTTGCTGGCCTGTAGCTCCTAGCCTCCTTCTTAATTTCACTTTTATATACGCCTGGCTACAGTCTTGCAGAATACTTCTAACACTCTAAAGCATCAAAAAGCGTTTCCCTAAGTACTTTTAGATATATCCTATCCATTCCTTTGTCTGCTTTTAGTATAACTTGTTCCTCATGAATAGTCTTCTGAAAATTGCATGATGTCTTCTTCACCTCCAGTCTTATTTGTCAGTTTACTGTAGTCCTATTCCTGGCCCTCCCTCAGTGAACACCAAACAGAAATAGTTAAGCAATCCTGCTTTTTCCTCATTAAACTGTTTTACTCCCTTTTAACTTGAACCTCACAGTGCCACTTTTGTACTTCCTCCCATCGGTAACCTATCTAAAACCAATTCTTGTCCCCTCCTTGTTTTACCATAATAGCAGTTTTTTTTATTTCCATTAATTTCTTCACTTTTAATTTAATTATTTTTTTAATTTTATACAAATAAACCAAGAAAGTTAACAACATCCTTGTACAGAAATAGAGCTTTCATAACAGTACAAAAAAAAACAAAGAAAAGGCTTATATAAAGCTCTCTAACAAGAAATAATAAAACTGTTTAGCTCACACCAGCCCACTTATAAGGGGGGAGATACCAATTATAAGAGAGAAAATATCATAATCTTAATTGTAAGAAAAATAGCCAGGCTTCAGCATAACAGTATCAGGGCACATTTAAAGTGGTATCAATAGAGACTTCTACACGTGTAAAGGTAAGTAGCTGGGAGGGTTCATAAAAATATATAAGAGACTGATATTTAACTAAACATTTGTATGGATGCTTAAGGAACCCCCCCCCCCCCCCCCAGCTGCAAAACCCTTGGGCGCAGCAATAAAAATTCCCTGCGGCGCCTTTGGGTGACTTTAGCCAAGTCAGGAAATATTAACTTTCAAACCACGAAACATAAGAGACCTTTTATGAAAAAGAGTTTAAATAGCCACGCCTTATCTGATAAAAGGGCAAATGTAACAATTAATGTAGATGAGACTACAGGCTCATCTCGAGAAGGTTCCAGTAAATCAGTAACATTAACTAAATCCAGTTGAGGCACCTCAGAATCTACGAGGGAAGCCTCTCTCCTCCCCTTAGGAAGATAGACTGTTTTTACCATAGGAGGTCATGTCTCCCACGGAACTGCCAATACATCCACCAAATATTCATTAAACATATCTCTTGCTGGAATAGACACAGCAAGTGGAAAGTTAATTACTCGTGAGTTATTGGCATGAGAAACATTTTCCAGTTTTGTTTTCCTAACCATTGCTGTAAAGTTCTTAATAAAGGATTCAGTCTGACCCTCTAGCAACTGCGTCTTAGTCTTTAAATCCGAAATCTCTGCAGTAGCAAACAGCTACTGATTCAGCAAGCTGGTCAATTTTAGCAGTATTTTCATTAACAGCCATAGATGATACTTGTGTCATTGGGGGAAGCCTTATTGTCACAATAGCCATCCATATAGATTCCAGAGTAAAACTTGCTGGTTTGACGAATGTAAATGCTGCAAAGTTTCATAGTAACATAGTAAATGATGGCAGATAAAGACCAGTATGGTCCATCTAGTCTGCCCAGTATGATGGCAAGAGTAGTTGCACCTGCTGCTCCATGCAGGCCACCCCTCCTCACGTCTTTGTTTAGGGGTGAACCCACCACTCCATGTAGGACACCCCTATTTGTTGAGAATTTAGATGGTTCAATTTATTTTGATTTTATCCTGTTGCTGTAAAGGGATCCACTCTGTCTGTCCCATGCCATTTTGAATTCTGTCATCGTGTTTGCCCCCCACCACTTCCATCAGGAGGGTGTTCCAAGCATCCACCACCCTTTCAGTGAAAAAGCATATCTCCAGGAACAAACAGGAATGAGTCTTCACATATGGGTATCGTCGGTACCGACGGAGCCTGCGCGGGAACGCTCCCCAGCGTCCAAAAGGAAAGCTTTTGGGAGCATCCCACAGCGCCTGCGCGCTGCCTTCCTGCCTTTCCTAACCGCCTCTCTCCAGTTCTTCTTTTCCGCGGAGCCAGCAGGTTGTGTTCCTGTCACCGCTGAAGAATTTCTTTATTTTCTTTTATTTCTTTGGTCGCGTGTCTGCCTTCTTCAACACCGGACCGGTACCGCCGGTCTTTCTTTATTCTTTAAAAAAAAAAACCCAATTACTGTTCTCACTTCAGTGCATTTTTTTCTTTCTTCGGCCTTAAGCCTAGGAAGATTTTTCCTCATGGAAAAGCCCGCCTCCGGGTTTAAAAAGTGCACGAAGTGCAGCGGCACTATTTCTGTCACTGACACCCATGAATTGTGTCTAAAATGTTTGGTCCTGACCACTCCATTGCTGATTGTGAGTCCTGTTCCATGATGGTCTAAAAGAGGTCTACAGAATCGAGCAGCCAAGCTCAGTACCCTGTTTCCCTCTGATGTAGCTTCGGTGGCATCGACGTCTTCCAGGGCTGCTTCTTCCTCCCATGGATCTCGGGTAACCAAACCTAAGTCCAGCCGGTCCTCGAAGGGTAGATCTCCCTCTAAGTATCGAGATGCCTCCGGGCTTGCTCTCGAGGAATCTGCTCCGGCAAAATTACCCCGGCGGGAGGCTCCGACTTCCAAAGCTTTATCTATGGGGTCACATGTTGACATCGATGGCTCGGCCTCGACTGATCACCTGTTGCCATGTTCTGGGGTACCGGTGGTTCCCACTGGTACCGACATCCAGACATTGGTGGCATCGATGGATCAGAATATCTTGACCATGCAGCGTGCCATTACGGCATTCATACAAGCTGTGACGCCTTTGGTACCGCAACAAACTCCATTGGCGGTACCGGCACCGGTACCGATATCGGTTCCGGTGCTGGTACTGATATCGGTTCCGGTGCTGGTACTGATATCGGTTCCGGTGCTGGTACCGATTGCATCAACATCGGCTTCGGTGTCGACTGCAGCGGTACACTGTTATGTGATGCCCATTGGTACCAAATCGGTACCGATCACTCCCGATGTCAATACCACCCGATACTCGTATCGGGCTCTGCAGGAGCATCCAGACAGGCGATACTTCGATTCCTCTGAAGACTCTGATGAATCAGAGGCCTCTGTCGAAGCATCGGTGATCCTTCCTCAGGAGCCCTCTTCTCCAAAAATAAGAATGTCTCCTCCAGAAGACTTGTCTTCTCAAGACTTCATTAGGGAAGTGGCCAGGGGCCTTTCCATTTCAGTGGCCCCTGAAGCAGAGCCTAGAGCCAAAAAATTAGATATTTTACAATATCCTAAGGCTCCTAAAGAGGCAGCCACTTTACCAATTCATGAGATTCTTTATGATCACATGTTGGGCATATGGGAGACCCCTCTCACCATCTCCCCTCATTCTCGTAGGTTGGACACCATGTATCGTGTTCCTCCTTGTCCTGTCTTTCATAAGACTCAGCTTCCTCACCACTCCATTGTGGTGGAGTCTGCTATGAAGAAGATAAAGTGTACAAAAAGGCACTCTTCTAATCCTCCAAGAAGAGAATGCAGAACCTTAGATGCCTTTGGCAGGAGAATTCTCCAGGCCAATATGCTTGTTGCCAGAATCAACTCCTATAGTCTCTATATGGGGATGTTTCTAAAAGAAGTTACAGATCATCTGCAAACTTTATCTCCTTTTATTTCAGAAGATAAAAGGGAAGAGTTTCTCACCTGGCTTAAACATGCCCAAGATGTTTCCAAATTTTCCAACCGTGCAGCCTTTGACTCTTTTTGAGTGTGCCAGCAGAGCCTCGGCTATTGCCATAGGTGCACGCAGAGTTGCTTGGTTACAAGCTTCTGATTTGGAATCCTGGGTTCAGGATGGACTAGGAAACCTTCCTTGTACAGGTGAAAATCTTTTTGGCAAAGATTGGCAAGCAAAGGCCACCCACTCTCTCAAGGAACTATGCCCAATGCCCTAAAGCTCTCCTCGATCCGCCCCATAATAAAAACCAATAAACTAGATCCAAAAGACTCCAACTCTTACAGGCCAATAGCTAGCATACCACTAATCGCCAAAATAATAGAAAAAACCATACAACTCCAATTACAGAACTACATTGATGAACACAAATTCCTTGATGCGCATCAATTTGGCTTCCGCCCCTTCCATGGAGTTGAAACTCTCCTAATCGCACTGACAGACCTACTCATCAGGGGTACTAATGACAATAACAAAGGTTTCCTTCTCCTCTTCATAGATCTGTCTGCCGCATTCGACAGCATCAACCATAATACACTCATTAACAGACTAGAAAATCTAAAAATAGGAGGGACAGTCCTTGAATGGTTCAAATCATACATCTCACACAGATTAATACAGATACAATTAGGTAATGAAACATCAGAAACCTTCCCTCAAGGTAAGGGTATCCCCCAAGGATCGGCTCTCTCCGCCCTCTTCAATTTGTACCTCCAGCCCATTACAAACATATTCAAGAAGCATAAAATCAACCATTTCATATACGCGGATGATATCATGCTTGCCATCCCCATAAACCCCAACAACCCCAAATATGATAGCCTACTCCAATGCATGAACGAGACTACCACATGGCTTGAAGACAACCACCTAAGCATTAACCTCAAAAAAACGGAAGCAATGTTCATAACGAGGAAATCAGACACTGACTACAACTACCCTACTACAATCACAATAAGTAATACACCTATACCTGTTAAAAAGGAGGTAAAATACCTTGGAATAATTATAGACCACTCACTCACCATGATCCCACACATAAAACATACAGTAAAAACCATATTTCATAAACTCAAGACAATACAACATCTGAGACCCCTACTTAACACAGATGACTTTAGATCAGTAGTCAATACCCTCATCACCCCCCATTTCGACTATTGTAATAGTCTCCTAAACGGACTACCATTAAAGAGCATATACCTTCTCCAAAGAGCCCAAAACATATGTGCCAAGATGATCACAAAAGCTAAACTAACAGAACATGTGACCCCAATTCTATTAGACCTACACTGGCTCCCTATAAACAGCCGAATAAAATATAAAATCCTCCTAACTACTTTCAAAATCATTAATAACATCTCTCCCTCACAACTATCTACTCTAATACACCCCCCATCAGAAACTAGAACGCGCAGACAGAATGCAACCCATTCCCTCAACATAAAAACAAATTTCAGAAAAACTAAAGCGACAACAAGTGATAGAACCTTCTCCTTTGCTGCCCCCACCCTCTGGAATGAAATACCATTAACCCCTCCACATGATAAAAGATCTTCACCAATTCAAAAAGGAACTAAAAACCTACCTCTTTACAAAACAGTTTGAGATCCCCTATCAACAAAAAACCTCTCCAAAACAATCACAGAAACACATCCACAGTATTCATGACAGAACAAATGACTAACTCAAGAAACTTTACATATATCACACAACATGCAAAAGATCCACTCAAACTTTCGACTATATCACTATTGTAAATAACCACTGGTAATTAACTATGTTGTGCTCCATGTTATGTAACCTGTACATAGTTTTAATAAGTACTGTTCTAGTTAACATTCAAAAATATGTTCCCTGTAATTATACTTGTATATAGTTAAAACATAACATTCCTTGTAAATGTATACAGAAGTATACAAATGTTCTGTTCACTGTTTAATGTAAACCGCCCCTGATCTCTGGAAGGGGCGGTATAGAAGAAACTCTTAAATAAATAAATAAATAAATGGATGCTGAAAATTCTACTTTGGATAGACTCTCAAAGTCTACCTCTGCTCCTTTTAAGAAAAGGTTGTTCAAAAAGGGGTTTTTTCCCAAAAAAGGGAGATATTATTCTGCCTATGGTCAGCAGGCATCTTCTGCAGGTCGTTTTGCTACAAAGAGACAGCAACAACCAAAACAGGCCAAGCCTAAGGCTGCTAGGACTGCTATGGCCCAACAGCCTCAGCCTCCTCAGGGCCTTTGACTTTCAACTAGAGAACTTAGCCTTTCTGGCTCTAAAAGAACCAGAGCCTCTCACCATTCCAGGAAGGTTAGCTCACTTTGCTCCCAGGTGGGAACAAATCACAGCAGAGCAATGGACCCTCTCCATCATAAGAGAGGGGTACAAGCTTCATTTCTTAAGCCTTCCTCCTCACACCATGGTGAGACAGTTAAATTCTCCAACATCTCTCCTCGACCTTCTGGGTCAGGAGATTACTACCCTTCTTGCCCAAGGGGCAATAGAAGAAGTACCCCTTCTTCAGCAGGGCTCAGGGTTCTACTCCCCCTACTTTCTTATCCCAAAGAAAACAGGGGGCCACAGACCCATACTAGATCTCAGAGAATTGAACACGTTTCTATACAAGGAGAAGTTCAAGATGATTTCTCTCGGTGCTCTCCTTCCATACCTTCAGAGTCAGGATTGGCTTTGTTCTCTAGACCTCAAGGATGCGTACACCCATGTCCTCATCCATCCAACACACAGAAGGTTCCTTCGGTTCCTTTACCAAGGAAAGCACTACCAATACAAGGTGCTTCCTTTCGCTCTGGCCTCTGCACCAAGAGTGTTCACAAAATGCATGGCAGTAGTAGCTGCATTTCTACGCACTCTGGGGATATTCATATTCCCATATCTGGACGACTGGCTCATCCGAGCCCCATCCCAGTCAGAGGCCCAGACTTCCCTAGCCTGCACAAGGCGTGTTCTCCAGTATCTGTGACTTTTAATAAACATTCCAAAATCCCATCTCACCCCTACTCAATCTCTAGAGTTCATAGGGGCCTTGCTGGATACCACAACTGCAAGGGCCTATCTCCCCCAGGCCCTTTGTCTACGCTTGGTGCAGTTAGCCTCACAGATTCAGTTAAAATCCCATTTAACTGCTCGAGAGATGTTACAACTGTTAGGCCACTTGGCATCCACTGTGCATGTGGTTCCTTATGCTCGCCTTCACATGAGAGCAGCTCAGTGGACTCTGTCCACCCAATGGACCCAGGCATCAGGGTGCCTGTCAGACAAAATAGCAACCTCCAGTCGCCTCTTTTGCTCTCTCCAGTGGTGGAAGTCCACTCAAAATCTGTTGCTGGGGTCCCCCTTTCAACAGGTGTTACCCCAAGCAACCCTTACAACAGATGCCTCTCCAAAGGGTTGGGGAGCTCATCTACAAGATCTCTCCACCCAAGGCATCTGGTCTCCACAGGAGACATCTCTGCATATCAACCTCTTAGAGCTCAGAGCGATCTTTCTGGCTCTGAGTCTTCCACACCCTGCTCAGCTACAAGACAGTCCTGATCCACACGGACAAACAAGTAGCCATGTTCTATGTGAACAAGCAGGGGGGGGACTGGCTCTCTGTCGCTTTGCAACGAAGCTCTGAGATTGTGGACCTTCGCCAGAGAGCATCAAATTCATCTCATAGCAGTGTATCTTCCAGGGGTTCAAAACTCTTGGGCAGACAGACTCAGTCGAGTTCTGTTTCCACACGAATGGTCCCTCCATGGGGACCAGATAGCCAGGATCTTTCGAATTTGGGGAACCCCAGACATAGACTTGTTTGCAAGTCCGTGGAATGCCAAACTTCCCCGGTTCTGTTCCAGAATTCCTTGTCAGGGAGTTCAGGCCAGGGATGCCTTCCTCCTCCATTGGGGGCAAGACTTCCTCTATGCCTTTCCACCCATTCCCCTAATTCCCAAGACACTGTTCAAACTTCAGAGAGACAAGGGGTCTATGATCCTCATAGCTCCACATTGGCCACACCAAGTGTGGTACCCTCTACTTCTGCATCTCTCTCAAGCTCCCTCCTTGGACTTGGGATCTGCTCCAGACCTCCTGTCCCAGGAGGAGGGAACGTTGTGGCACCCAAATCCCCAGTCTCTTCACCTCAGAGCCTGGTTGCTGAAGGCCTAGACCTTCAAGATTTGCATCTTTCTCAGCAAGTGAAGGATATCCTTCATGCTTCCAGAAAGCCTTCCACTAGACGTTCCTATGCTTTTAAATGGAAAAGGTTTACCATTTGGTGTGCAGAGAAGGGTCTTATCCCTCTTGCAATACCTCTGAATTCTTTACTAGAGTATTTGCTGCATTTATCCCATGCAGGCCTTAAAACGAATTCAGTAAGAGTCCATTTGAGTGCTATTGCAGCATCCCTTAAACCTCTCAATGGACAGCCTATTTCCTCTCATCCTCTTATAGCAAGATTCATGAGAGGCCTTCTTTTAACTAAACCTCCCATCAGACCACCTCCAGTGGCATGGGACTTGAATCTGGTTCTTGGCCAGCTTATGCAGCCACCCTTTGAACCCTTAGCCACTACCTCCTTGAAATTCCTTTCCTGGAAGGTTATTTTTCTCATTGCAGTCACTTCAGCTCGCCGCATCAGTGAGCTGCAAGCCTTGGTGGCTAATCCTCCTTATACAAGGTTCCATCATGACAAGGTAGTCCTCAGGACTAATCCACACTTTATGCCTAAAGTGGTCTCACCTTTTCATCTGAACCAGGAGGTTTATTTACCTGTCTTTTTTCCAGGACCTCATGCTTCAAGTGCGGAGAGGAATCTTCATACCCTGGATTGTAAAAAAGCTCTTGCTTTTTACTTACAAAGGACACAACAACATAGAAAGTCCTCTCAACTCTTTGTTGCTTTTGATCCCTCTCATTTAGGACTTCCAGTCTCTAAGAGAACTCTGTCCAATTGGATTGCTCAGTGTATTTCTTTCGCCTACCAGAGTAAGAACCTTTCTCTGGAGGGCCATGTCACAGCTCACAATGTGAGAGCCATGGCAGCCTCTATGGCTCATCTAAATTCTGTGTCCATCGACCAGATCTCTCGAGCGGCCACATGAGCCTCAGTTCATTCCTTCACAGCCCATTACTGCTTGGACAAGGACTCCTGCCGGGATGCCTTGTTTGGTCAGGCTGTTCTCAAACACCTGCTCCATACCTAATCAACTCCTACCCTCCATCCCTGGCTGGATGCCTGAGATTCATGGGTGGAGGTAGAGCCCTTCCCAGGGACTCACAACCTGGGTGATCTCCCAGGCATCTCTAGCTGGGGAGTCCCCATATGTGAAGACTCATTCCTGCTTGTTCCTGGAGATAGCACAGTTACTTACCTGTAACAGGTGATCTCTGGGAACAGCAGGAATAAGTCTTCACAACCCACCCACCTCCCCTAGGAGTTGTATCTCTCTATCTTTCTTTCCTTTCCTCACTCTCTCTTTGTCTCAGCTTTAAAACTCGAACTGGAGAGAGGCGGTTAGGAAAGGCGGGAAGGCAGCGTGCAGGCGCTGTGGGATGCTCCCAAAAGCTTTCCTTTTGGATGCTGGGGAGCGTTCCCGCACAGGCTCCGTCGGTACCAACGATACCCATATGTGAAGACTTATTCCTGCTGTTCCCAGAGATCACCTGTTACAGGTAAGTAACTGTGCTTTCCTGACATTGCCCTTCAATTTACCACCTTGCAGCTTCCTGTTATGCCCTCTAGTTTTACAGCTTCCCCGTCTTTGGAAGAGGTTTGTTTGTTCACTATTTCCCTTTAAGTATTTAAAGGTCTGAATCATATCTCCCCTGTCCCTCCTCTCCTCCAAAGTGTACATGTTTAGGTCTTCAAGTCTCTTCTCATAAGGCTTCTGACGCAGGCTCCAAATCATTTTGGTCGCCTTCCTCTGAACAGTTTCCAGTCTTTTTACATCCTTTGCAAGATATGGTCTCCAAAACTGAACAACAGTATTCCAAGTGAGGCCTCACCAGTGACTTGTACTGTGGCATAAGTACCTCTTCCTTTCTGCTGGTAATTCCTCTTTGTATGCAGCCCAACATCCTCCTGCCTTTTGCCACTGCCTTTTCGCACTGTTTTGCCACCTTGAGATCTTCAGAAATAATCACACCAAGGTCTTTCTCCTGATCCATGCACACCAACCTCTCGCCCCCCTATCGCGTACATTTCCCTTGGATTTCTGCTACCCAAGTGCATGACTCTACACTTCTTTGCATTAAATCGTAATTTCCGAGCATTAGACCATTCTTCCAGCTTTTGTAGATCTTTCCTCATGTTAACCATTCTCTCGGGGGAGTCCACTCTGTTGCAAATTTTTGTGTCATCTGCAAAAAGACAGATTTTTCCGTTCAGTCCTTCAGCAATATCGCTCACAAATACATTGAACAGTGCCAGGCCCAGGACCGATCCCTGGGGCACCCCGCTAATCACCTTCCCTTCATCTGAGTAAGCTACATTTACCATCACCACCTTCTGTCGTCTGTCAGTCAACCAATTTCTGATCCAATTTACTATCTTGGGATCCATCCCCAAGCTACTGATAAGCCTCTTATGAGGCACAGTATCAAAGGCTTTGTTGAAATCCAGGTAGATGACATCCATCACATGCCCCTGATCCAGTTCCCTGGTCACCCAGTCGAAGAACTCGATCAGATTTGTTTGGCAGGATCGTCCTTCGGTAAAACCATGTTGCCTCGGGTCTTGCATCCTGTTGGTTTTGAGAAAGTTCACTATTTGCTGTTTCAGGAGCGCCTCCATTACTTTTCCTGCCACCGAGGTAAGGCTCACAGGCCTGTAGTTTGACACGTCTTCCCTGTCACCACTTTTGTGTAGAGGTACGACATCAGCCATTCTCCAGTCCTGAGGAACCTCTCCTGTTTCCAAGAATCTGTTGAAAATGTCCTTTTACAGCCCCGCAAGAACCTCCCTGAGCTCTTTCAGTATCCTTGGATGTATCCCATCTGGTCCCATAGCCTTGTCCGCTTTCAGTTTTGCAAGTTGTTCTAACACTTCATCTTTTTTGAATGGTGTGGTATCTACTTCATTCCCATTTTTATATTTGTGAGTCACAGGAGGTCCTTCTCCAGGACTTTCTTTAGTAAAAACAGAGCAGAAGTATTCGTTTAGCAATTTCGCTTTTTCAATGTCACTTTCCACGAGTCCGTTCGCAGCACTTCTGAGTCCTGCAATTCCACCTCTGATCTTCTTCCTTTCCCTAATATACCTGAAGAAAGTTTTGTCGCCACACTTCACATCTTTAGCCATCTTTTCCTCTGCCTTTGATTCTGCTATCCTTAGTTCTCTTTTTGTCTCTTTGAGTTTGATCCTGTATTCATTTCTGTGTTCTTCTGTTTGTGAGCTTTTGAATTTTGTGAAGGCTGTGTTTTTTGCCTTTATTTGAGCAGCCACTTCTTTGAAAACCAATCAGGTTCTCTTCTCCTCTTGTTTTTGTTTACTTTTCTTACATATTTATCTGTTGCCCCGTTTATTGGCACCTTTAGTTTAGGCCATTGCAATTCCACTTCCCTTATCTCCTTCCACCCTGTCAGCTCCTCCTTTAGGTACTCGGCCATTTTATTGAAGTCAGTGTTTTTGAAGTTTAGGACTTTGAGCTTGCTATGATTGGCCTGTACCATGGCTTTTATCTCAAACCACACCATGTGATGATCGCTGCTGCTCACAGGGGCACTCACGCAGACATTCGACACGCTATCACCGTTGGTGAGCACTAAATCCAGTGCTGAGTTTTCCCTGGTTGGTTCCATCACTGTTTGTCTAAGTAACACATCTTGGAGAGCATCCACAATTTTTTTGCTTCTTTCCAGATTTGCAGAAGGAGTAATCCAATCCACATCTGGTAGATTAAAGTCACCCAATATTATCACTTCCCCCTTTGTGGCTATCTTGGCAATATCTATAATCAGTTCGTTATCTATCTCTTCAATTTGTGTTAGAGGTCTGTAGACTACAGCAGTATGGATGACTGTGCCATCTCCTCCTTCCAGCACAATCCAGAGTGCTGCTTCTTTTCCCCATGTCCCCTGCATTTCAGTAGCTTTAATATTGCTTTTGATATACAAGGCTACTCCTCCACCTCTTCCATTTTCTCTGTCTCTTCTGAATAGATTATAGCCAGCTATGGCTATATCCCAATCATTTGATTCATTAAGCCATGTTTCTGTAATGGCCACAATGTCCAAGTCCATTTCCACCATTAGGGCTTCCAGGTCCGGAACTTTGTTGGCTAAGCTTTGAGCATTTGTGCTCATTTCTTTCCAGCATTTAACTGGCTTGTGTGTATTTTGCATTGATTTTGTTCTGCCTACATCTTCCCACTTGTTTTTGATGTGTGTTTTAAAAGTGTGGCTGTTTCTGATTTTAATCTGCTTTTGCAGGGGGTGACGTCCAGAGGTTGACCTTCAACATCCGTCACCCCCTTTTTCTAGTTTAAATGCATATCCACATTGCTTGAATTTTTTACTTAGGATTCTTTTCCCTGCGATAGAGAGATGTAGTCCATCGGCACAGTATAGTCTCTTGTTGGTCCATCTGTTGCCCCAGTCGCCAATAAATCTGAATCCTCCTTGTTTGCACCAGGTCTGGAGCCATGTATTAAAGCTGTTAATGCGATGCAGCCTTTTTGCCCCCTTACCAAGAACAGGTAGAACCTCTGAGAATGCAGCAGTGTTAACAATGGGCTTGAGTTTCTCTCCCAAAGATTGAAAGTCCTTTTGGATTGTAGAGGCACTGTTTCTGGCCAAGTCATTTGTGCCCAAGTGGATAACATCAAGTTTGGAGTGTTCCCTTTTTGCTCTAAGTACTTCAACAACGTGATTTGTACTCCTGCTGGCTGAAGAGCCTGGGAGGCACCTGACTGTTTCCTTTGAATTGTGTTCCCAAGTTGGAGCCACTGATGATGGAATCACCAAGTAGTAGCAGTTTGCTGTTTGGTGAGGTTTTCTTCATATTTGGTCCTTTGGCAGGAGATTGGGCATCGTCTGTCTCATTTAAGGGCCCTTCAGTTTCCTTGGATTGGGCAGCCTCATTCGCCAAGGCAGAGAAGGCATTATGCAGGGATATCACCAGTTGCATACGATGCCTCTGGGTCACAGGTCACAATCTACCAGAACCCACTGTGATCCATTTATTCCTGGGGTGTTTGAATCTTTGTGGGAGCGGTGGTGGACTTTGTTCAGTTTGTATCCTAGAAGAGGTATGCTTCATTGCAGCCAGTTCCTCCCTCAGTTCCTCGTCCTCATTGGCCAAGGCAGAGAAGGCATTATGCAGGGATATCTCTTGATGCATAGGATGTCTGTGTGTTACATGTCGCAATCTACCATAACCCACTGTGATCCACTTGTCCCTTGGGTGTTTGATTCTTTGTGGGAGCGGTGGTGGACCTTGTTCAGTTTGTATCCTAGAAGAGGTGTGCTTCATTGCAGCCAGTTCCTCCCTCAGTAGGGTCACCTCTTTATGAATGGCAGCTAGGTCTTCCCTTAGTAGAGTTAGTTCTTTATGCATGGCAGCTGTCCTGAGGCACAGAGGACAAGCTCTTATGTTCCAGATGATTAGTCTTGGATTGAATGTACTACAGTTATTGCACTGAATACAAGACATGCTGAATAAGTAGTGCTAGAAGGAGAAGATAAAGAAGAAGAAAGGAAGAAGATGATGTGGGCTTTAACCCAAGTTAAAAGGATAGATGGCAACGTATGTGACTACTATATAGGCAATGCAGCCCCTGGGGGGGTGGGGTGAGGGGTAGGGTGGGCGGGAACCTAAGTGTCTCTGGCCAGAAGACTGTTCCTGAACTGGGCGCTTCCACAGATATCTGCTCCAAGGCTACTCAGAAAAGCAATTGCCAAATTCTTTGTGTTAGCGCTCAATTTTAAACCAACAAAATAAAGGTTTATGAAAAATTATCGTATAATTAACTTAGTATTACCACATTTGGTTGCCCATTTGATTTTTCAGTCGAAGGTCTCAGACTTATCTTAACACTTTTATGGACCACAAATACGTCCAACAGTGTTTATATTGTATCAATGACCTTCAACTTAGAAACGTTTTTAGATTTGCTCTAAAATAAGTTGAAGGTCATTGATGCAATATAAACACTATCTGTTGGACGTATTTGTGGTCCATAAAAGTGTTAAGATAAGTCTGAGACCTTCGACTGAAAAATCAAATGGGCAATCGAATGTGGTAATATTGAGTTAATTATACGATAATTTTTCATAAACCTTTTTTATTTTGTTGGTTTAAAATTGAGCGCTAACACGAAGAATTTGGCAATTGCAATCACTCAAGAAGAAGACCATTGACAGTTGTGTTACCCAGAAAAGCAGTCAGTCAGTCAGATTATCCCCAAGCTTAATGTATAACCACAGTTAAACTTTATATTAGCGATTTCCCCAAAACAGACAGTTAATCTCTATATTGGAAGCTAGAAACCAGCAGAGATAAGAAAGAAAAATTATAGTTTTTGCAGGCTTTAGGGCTACACAGTCAGAATATTCCCAAAGTAAGGTATAACAGTTAAAATCTATCTTAGCATCAAGCAAAAAGAAAATATAAGCTGTAACTTAGCGTTTTGCAGGCTTTAAAAACTGTGCAGTCTGGAAAGGACTGGAACTATGGCAGCCAGTAAGCAGATCCAAATTTCCTGCTTAACCAAATCCAGTCTCCATTCCTGCAGACGTTGCTTCATCTCGCAACTCGCTGGATTTCTCCAGGAACTGGTCTCCACTTATTAACGTCGCTGCCCCAATGTGTTGGGACTGATCCGGGGCAGAGATCCCCTCTGCCACAAACACACCTACGCCTGCCCCTCGCAACACTGCCACCCCACACTCTACCAAAGCAGGCGTGGCGACAGGCTTCCATTGGGTGCAATTTCTTCACTCTTATGACTGCTTTTCCTGTTTATCTTTTCAAAGTAAAGCCAGCATTTATGATGTGTTTAGATCAAAGCCCTCGGGACATCTGATTGCTGATGTAGCTGTGCATGAAATGAGTCAGACTCTGCAAGGATGTCTTGCATATTGGGACATGGAATGTACGAAGCATGAACCAAGGGAAGTGGTCAAGAATGAAATGGAACATGTACAACTCCATCGGTTGGGTGTCAGCAAACTGAAATGGACTGGCATCGGGCACTTTGCATCTGATCATCACATGGTCTACTATACTGGAAATGAAGGACAAAGAAGAAATGGAGTTGCTTTTATAATTAAGAAGAAACTTGCAGGAACTGTAATGCAATACAATGCAATCAATGAACACTTAATTTCTTTTTATCTACGAGGGATGCCCATCAACACTGCTGCCCTCATCTCGGGATTGCCCAAACATTACCACATAACTCCACTATTATATCAGCTACATTTGGCTTCCAGTCTCCTCATGAGCTAAATACAAAATGGCACTTTCTATATTCAAGACAAGAAACAACCTGTCAGCTGGAACTCTACGAGATCTGATATGTACAAAGTCAAGCAACAGACCCAAGAGACAGAACACCAGAGACACCTTACCAATTCCTAGCTCTTACACAAAGACAAATAATTCTACTACAAAGAGAGCTCTCTCATTAGCTGCTCCCGCCATCTGGAACACACTGCCAGAAAAAAATCAGAACTAATAAAGACTTAAAGGACTTCAGAAAACTCAAGACCTTTCTCTTCACCGACCACTTCAAAGACAATACTTAGTCCTTCCTCCTCAATTCTCAAGCCTAAATTACAGATAACCCCATTTATTATGTTCCTCTGTATATACGTTCTGCCTTCGGGCAACTCCCGCATGCCACCCCTACCTGAATTATTCTTTAAGTTATCTGTAACAGGTGGAGTTTTATGTAAACCGCTTTGATTGTATGAGAAGGTGGTATAAAAATCTTGTTAAATAAAATAACTATAATTCAAGTGTATGCCCCAGTTGAGTTCTATGAACAAGTACAAACTGAAAATGACAGAACATGCAAACAGAATATCCTGATAGTCATGGGTGACAGGAACGCAAAAGTTGGCAACAAAGAAGAAGGCAAAGTGGTTGGAAAATATGGACTTGGCAGCAGATATGAAGCTGGAGAAAGACTGATACAATTCTGCAAGACCAACAATCTATTCATCTCAAACACCTTCTTCCAGCAACACAAATTGCGACTGTACACATGGACTTCACCCAATGGATTGTACAAAAATCAAATTGACTACAAATGTGGACGTCAATGATGGAAAAGCTGTATAACATCAACAAAGACAAAACCTGGAGAAGATGGTGGTGCATATCACCAACTACTAATATGCAAACTCAAGCTGAAGTTGAAAAAGAGCAAACCACTCATGAATGCAGCAAAATAGACCTTGAGAATATACCACTGGTATTTAAAGACTGCCTGCAAAATCAATTTGCTGTTTTAGATACAAATGATAGAGCTCCAGAAGAGTTATGGAATGACATCAAGAAGATTGTGTTGGAAGAAAGTGAGAAGCCTCTACAAAAGGTGCAAAAGCAAAAATGGCCAAAATGGATGACAAAAGAAACTCTGAAAATTTCCTAGAAATGCAGAGAAACTAAAGCTAGAGGAGAAAGAAGCAATTGCAGAACTCAACAGATTTCCAACATGCAGCAAGACAAGAAGTACTACAATGACGCATGCAAGGAAATAGAGGCAGAAACTATTAGAGGAAGAACAAGATCGGCTTTCCTAAAGCTACGAGAGTTGAAGAAAAAATTCCATCCTCAAATTGGAATGTTACAAGAATGCTCAAGGATCCACGTTGAATGATGCTGAAAAGATCAAGAAAAGGTGGAAAGAATATACAGTGTCGTCATACAATAAACACCAACAACTGTTAAAACCTGTACCTTACGATCAGGAACCATTGATGATGAAAGAAGAAGTAGAAGCAGCATTGAAATCAAAGAACAAAGCACCAGGCATTGATGGCATTCCCATTGAAGTATTAAAGCAAACTGATGCAGCTGTCACCATACTTACAAGTCTTTGCCAGGAAATTTGGAAAACAACATCATGGCCAACTGACTGGAAAAGATCTGTGTTTTATACCAATACTAAAGAAAGGTGATCCAACTGACTGTGGAAGTTATCACACAATCGCTCTGATCCCACATGCCAGCAAGATTCTATTCAAGATTATTCAGCAGAGACTACAACCATATCTGGAACGAGAACTGCCTGAAGTGCAAGCAGGGCTCAGGAAAGGGCGAGGAACGAGAGACATCATGGATGTGAGATGGATCCTTGAAAAAAATAAACAATACCAAAAGGATATCTATATGTGTGTGTTGACTGTGTAAACCATGAGAAACTCTGGGCTACTTTAAGAAACATGGGTATACCAGAACACCTGATCATTCTCTTGCACATTGCTTTACATTGATCAAGAAGCAACAGTTCGAATGGAACAAGGAGAAACAGAATGGTTTAAAATTGGCAAAGGTGTATGACAAAGCTGCATACTTCCCCCTACCTGTTAAATTTATATGCAGAACAAATCATCCGAGAAGCAGGACTGTATGAAGACAACCAAGATGTGAAGATTGCTGGCAGACTCGACAACTTTCGCTATGCTGGTGATACCACATTACTGGCGGAAAGTGAAGACCATCTCAAACATTTGCTTCTCAAGATCTAGGAACATAGTCTTAAAATGTGCCTGCGCCTTAATGTAAAGAAATAAAGAGCCTGGCAACTGGCGAAATCAATAAGTTAATCATTGATGGAGAAGAAATTGAAATAGTGGACAATTTTAACCTACTTGGATCAACTATCAATAAAGAAACAAGTACCAGTCAAGAAATCAGATGACACATTGCTCTTGGCAGAATGGCTATGAAGTACCTAGACAAGTTTCTCAAGAGCAGAGATGTCTCTCTCCATACAAAGATTTGATTCTTTCAAGCCATGGTATTTTCAATAAAATAATATGGATGCAAAAGTTGGACAGTTAAAAAGATAGACGGAAAGAAAATTGATGCCTTTGAATTATGGTGCTGGCAAAGAATACTGTGTATACCATTGACTGCCTGAAGAACAAAGCAGTCAGTACTAGAGGAGATCCAAACCTAAGCTTTCTTTAGAAGCTCAGATGATAAGACTTTGACTTTCATACTTCTGACACACCATGCGAAGAGAGAGATCATTAGAGAAAGATATGCTTGGCAAGGTGGAAGGTTAGCACAAAAGAAGGCCAGCAATGAGATGTATTGATACAATAACAGCAGCTATGGGTGCCACTCTTGTCAACAATGGGTGCTTGACTGAAGACTGAACACAGTTTAGGGCAACTATCCAGAGAGTCACCATGAGTTGACACCAACTCAATGGCATCAACCTAAACAACATCATCATACTGGTAAGACGAGAAATAAAATACCTGGGAGTAACGCTCGACAAGGACCTCAACCTCCAGTCCCACATTGCAAAAATAACAAAGAGCGCTTACATCAAAATGAAGACAGTCAGAAGGCTCAAACCCATCCTCGCCCATGAACACTTCCGAACAGTCTGTCAAGCCGCCATCATCACTCCAACCCTAGACTATTGTAATCACATCTACCAAGGACTACCTAAAAAGACAATAAAACCACTACAGCTAGCACAAAACACAGCCGCACGACTCACGACAGATCACACAATTCACGATCACATCACCCCCATACTGTACCACCTACACTGGCTCCCAATCAGCTCCAGTATCCAATTCAAAGTACTTCTACACATATTTAAAATAATACACAACCTATCAGCAGACAGCCTACGCCCTCTCATAAAAACCGATGACAACAGGAGACCAAGAAGAAAAGGAACCTCAGACACCATCAGAACACCAAAAGAATTTGCTAAAACAAGGCTGGCCACATCAAGGAGAGCACTCTCCCTGGCAGCACCCGCTATATGGAACTCTCTCCCAGACCACATAAGATCAACCAAGAACCTCAAGGACTTCAGAAAACGTCTTAAGACTGATCTATTTACAGTACATTTCAAGGACCTCACATAAATTTTCTACCTCAAGACATTACAGGATCACGATCCTACCCCCAAGACATTACAGAATCTCAATCCTAGCACGCCTCTCAAACAGCCCCATTTTGTATATATGTATATAGTTCATTATGTAAATAGTTCACCGATATAATCTAACGCACTGCCCCACACACTACATTAATCAGTTCTCACACTGCATGCTACAAACCACACTTTATTATTGATTTTGATTGATGTGCCATACCGCCTTGATTTAACGATAAGGCGGTATACTAAATCCTAGAAAAATAAATAAAAAACAACAAAATATATAATCTATCTATATATTTATATAGATATCTATTTATATGATATAGAGATAGATATATAGAGAGATATATTGTGTGTTTTGTAAACTTTTTTTTATGTAGGCCTAATCCTTTCTTTTCGTGTACTGTGCAGTATACTATTACCTTCATCAGTAACCTTTTAAAAATGCTCATAATTTAATAGTCTTCTATATTATACACATCTGAGCATGTTGCTATGTCCAAATCATTCTCACTATCATCAATTTGCCCATCATAGCATGTTTTTGAAGGATATCTGCTGCAAGGATATTTATTGTTCATTGTTTGGTCACTCTTTTAAAAACTATGGGGAGCTGATTGCCTGTGCTGCTCGACTACCAGGAGGAACAGTGTTGGAGGGGAGATTGTGCCTGTTTTGTTTCAGGCACCCCTGTGGACAGCTGGATTTCTCCAGAGGGCCCCATAAAATCAGGCCAAATTACAGTGTGTGGACTTGGGTGAGCACTAAGGGGCATGCAACAAGGAGCTTTAGGCATCCCTTGGGAGCCACTTAGGGAGTATCAAGGTGCAGGAGAGGTGAGCTAATGATTGTGTTAGTCTGCTTGGTAGTTTGGGATACCATTAAAAAGAAAATCTAAGGGTAGCAAGCAGGTTGTTGTGAAATCAGGATCAATAGATAAGCACTTAACATCCAAGGGTAATCTGTCTGGCCAAATCACAGCACGTGATCTTCACATCCCCTACCTCGATCTACTTTGCAAACTAGTTCTCCTATTGATTCCACAGTGCCAGTTCCCTTCACTGAGGGTTCTGATATTGTGACTGCTTGTCCTAAATCTGTTACTTGTCAAAATGAGTATAATTCCTCAGTCTCCTGGTTCTCAGGTTTCCCTAAAGGATGTTTGGCAAGTAGTTACATGCATTGAGAAATTTCTTACAACTGTTTTTCAGTTATGTGCATTTTCTCAAGACACTGTTGCAAAGTTTAAAGAGTTTGATGTTCAGTTGGAGACTATTGGGAAGAAGGTCTTCGCAATCAGAGGATGTGTCTGGCATTAAAGAGAGTCTACTTGTGCATCACAAGTGAGAAGGCTTAAATAATATCCGAAGTAAAAACCTGAGGTTTTTGAATTTTCCTATTAACTATTTGCTGTCTTCTGAGATTCTTCTAAGGCAGTATTGCTGTTACCTAATCCCAATAATATTTTGATTTCTAAGATGTAGTAGGTTTCAAATAAGACTCTTGGGGCGTCCTCAGGACGGGAAGGTAATGTGTTGGTGTCTAATCCTGATGTAAACCTTTCTGCTTTTTTAGAAGATTCCCAAGATGTCATTGACTCGAGAGTCACCTTGGTGGTCTCTTTTGTGAATGACTCGGATAAAGCTTTGATTTTGAAAAGTTACTTCAAATTTAAGGACTCACTTTTTTGTGGTGCTAAATTACAAGTTTTTCTTGATGTTTCCAAGGCAACCCAAATGAGAAGGAAAGCTTTTGTTTCCTTTAAACGTGAGTGCTGGCTATGGCTTGTACTTTCTATTTAAGATTCCCCTGCAAATGCGTATTTATGTTGCAGGGACTTTAAATGTGTGTTTCTGGATCCTTCTTACTTGGAGAAACTACTCCTGAGGATTAAATGGGATGGAGGGTTATTAGCGTTGCAGTTGTTTTGGCGTTATATTGGAATGAAGGGAATGTACAGCGTTTCTGTAACATAATTTTGATATTTTTTTATTGATTGGGATTGTATTCCCTTTGTTCTTGTTTGAACTGTAATGCTGTAAATATTGAATTAAAAAAAAAACTGCTGTTCAGCATCCTGGCACTTATCAATAAACAAAAAAATGAGTTTTTTAAAAGTTTTTTTTTTTATACTTCACTGTTACCATCAAGTCAAATGTATTTAACCATTCTCTTTAAATCATGTGGCATAGTTCACCCAATCAGCTACTCATTTGTCAAAGGAATTTAGGAAGGATTCCCATGTAATCTCTGCTATAACATTGAGTGAAGATCCACTACTGTTCTCTAAAATGTAACTAATTGAAAGTGATTTTTAATAAATCTAAATTTAAAAGCTTTTAGTTCACATCACATACAGCAAGGGGGAAGGGTATTTAATTACATAAATAACAAACGATTTACAGGTAGTGAGATATACTCTTGCATCCTTACTGTGTTGCCACTCCACTCGAAATTTCAGTGCAAAGGTAACATTGATCAAAGGGAAAATGCTCCTTGTCAACTTATGGAATTGTTTTCTAATATGATTTCATAACACAATCTACAATATTCTTCCCCCCTGGTATGTGCAGCTAAAGGTCTTTGCTCAAGTACTTTGTGAAGAGAGCACAGACTAGTGGGTTTGGATTATTGCAGCTATCAGTGATGCTTTATTAGAATGACATGCATTTGGCATTATTTTATGTTAGTCACATTTTAAAGAAATGTAAAAGTAGCTCTGTGTTGGCATATGATGTCCACCAAATGCTATCCGAATTGTTTTAACTAGATGACCCCTCTATTGAAAACAAATTGAGATATTCCTAGCTTGTTTAAACTCCAGAAGGGAAAAACAGATTTTGCACAGCCATAAACTGGCTAATAGGTAAACTTTGCTTCAACTTACTCAAATGACTACTGTGATCTCAACAAATGATTAGGATCTACTGATTTCCTGAATAAAGTTATCTGTAACTTTTGTTCTTTTTTTGTATATCTTAATATACAAAAAGATCTATGTAATGTTGATCACTTGGTCATATTTAAATTGTAAATTAATATTGATGCAATGTAGAAATTGGTCCAACTCTTCCCTAGACCAGACCAGATGACAAATATATCATCCAATATCTTTGCCATAACTTGATACCAGAAAATCAATGAGATGGATATATATTTCCTCAAAGGTCTGCTACATATTCTTGGCAGAAACCATCAACAGCTCACTTCTGCCAAGAATATTAAGAGTTTGTTATTAAAACTGTGATTGAATTAGTTCTTTTGTCATAATTTATTTTTGGTTTGGGGGCAATTGTATCTGCAAGTGCATGGCATAACCACTGGGTGGGGGGAGGGGGTGGAGGGCGCAGGGGGTTGGCGGTGGCAGGGCAGGGCAGGCCAGGGAGCCTTAGCACCATTGTATATGTAGATTTTCAGGGCTGCAGTAACATACATCAGTACTCTTTATAGTACCTAGCCATTAAAATAGGGGGACGCTAAGATCTTCAAAAGCCAGTTACATTATAGTTTCATATATCTGTATCCTAGATCAAAATTAGATTAGATTGGGAGAAACCGTTCTGCCATCCATCTGAGGCTCATGGCAATGATGTGTTAGTGTATCCACTGAATTTTAGTTTTTATGACCTGTTTTGGGGGCTTTTTTTTTGTTAGAACTGCTTTTTGTTTTTCCTTTAAGATACTTTTGTATGCAAAATGCAATGTGTACCTTCGAGTCAGTCCTGACTCCTGGCGACCCAGAAGCTCCTGGGTTTTCTTGGCAGTGTCACCGGAAGTAGATTGCCAGGCCTTTCTTCCGAGGCAGTGGAGGGTTAAGTGACTTGCCCAAGGCCACAAGGAGTGCTAGTGGAATTGAACCCTGGTTGCTTGGTTACCAAGTCAGTGCTCTAACCACTAGGCTACTCCTCCACTTTTGTATAGTTTTGTTTTAATGTACTTGGGTATTTTTGGGAATCAATGAAGCTTCCTTCCGTTCTGGATGTTTGGGCAGGTTTATCTTAGGGGTTCTGGGTTTAAAAGTTTTGAGGCTTGTGGTGGCAAGTCTTAGTACCAAAATGGTATTAATATAGGAAATATAGCTAAGTATATTAGATTGTTAATCCACTTAGGTGCTTCTTCTTTTGCTGGATGCTCCTGCATCAGTCCCCCCCCCCTTTTCTTTCTTTCTGATGACTATGAACAAAAATGGCTTGTGAGGGAGGGTCATTGTTTTCTTAGCTGCTGGTGTAAGAATTTATTTATTTAACATTATTTCTATACCGCTTTCTCCTTCAATCAAGGCGGTCTCCACAGCAAACAAATGTGTTCATGTGTTCTCATGCAGTGGTGCGTGTAGTGTGTTTGAGGTGGTGTGTTTTTGATTTGGTTGATCTTACTATAATGTGTGCTACTATACATGTTGAGCTATTATGCATTCTATATACGGTGGTCAGGGTGTGGGTATGTCCGTTCTAGCTTGATTAGTAAGTTGTGTGACGTGTCCATAGTGTTCAAGGAATAGAGTTGTCTTCAGCTGTTTGCGAAAGTCTTTGACATCAGTTGTTAGTCTCAGCTCATCTGGGAGGGAGTTCCAGATAGTTGGTGCGGCCAGCGAGAGTGCTCGTTCTTCAGTGTCCTTGCTTGTCTTGGTGAATTCTTTTGGGGTGTTCACTCGGTTGGAGGTGCCTCTTCTTCTTGGTCGTGTGCTTGTGTCAGGTTTTATGAGTGTGTGTAGGCTGGTGGCTGAGGAGTGCTGTTTGATCTTGAATATGTTTATGATGATTTTGTATTTGATGCGTGAGTTGATTGGGAGCCAGGGTAGTTCTTTCAGTATGGGTGTGATATGTTCTTGTCTTGCAGTGCCAGCTGTTATGCGGGCCGCTGTGTTTTGTACTAGTTGCAGTGGTTTGAGTGTTTGTTTAGTTAGTCCCAGGTAGATTGGATTGCAGAAGTCTAGTAGTGGGGTTATTAGTGCCTGGCAGACTGTGCGGAAGTGCTCAGGGGCAAGGAGGGACTTCAGTGGTCTGAGTCTCATTCTGTGGTATGCGCTTTTGGTGGTTTTGCTTATGTGTGATTGGAGGTTCAGCTCCTTGTCCAGGGTCACTCCGAGGTACTTTACTTCCGTTTTTATAGGTATGGTTGTGTCCTTTATCTTGATGTCGGGTGGAGGAACAAAGTCCGAGTTTCACGTGATTATTAGTGCCTCTGTTTTGTTATATAGAGAGGTTGTTATTTTGAAACCAGCTTGTCATTTGTATGAGACAGTTTGTTATTTTGGAGTAGTCCGGGTTGTCAACTGATATAGGGGTGTATATCATGATGTCATCTGTGTAGACTGTATATTGTATGTTGTGCTCTTTCATGATGTCACATATTGGCTGGATGTAGATGTTGAATAGGAGTGAAGATAATGCCGATCCTTGTGGTACTCCTTGCATTACTTTTATGGGACGGGAGGTGTCCTGGCCTACCTTGACTTGTATCTGTCTGTCAGTGAGGTATGATTGGAACCATTTCAGGGTGGGACCATGTAGCCCAATGTCCTGTAGTCTGTTTAGTAGCTTTTCGTGATCCACTGTGTCGAATGCTGATGAGTTGTCTATGAAGATCATTATGATGCCTTTCTTGGTGTTGTCTATGAGGTGGCGAATGCTGTCGAAGAGGTATATCAGAAGTGTTTCCACCCCGTGGTTGGGGTGAAAACCGTGTTGGTGGTTGTTCAGTGGAGCGTGTTCGTCGATGTGCTCTTGCAGTTGGTGCTCTACTGTTTTTTTCGATTATTTTTGCTAGTAGGGGTATGCTGGATATAGGTCTGTATGCCGCTGGGTTGTTCTTGTCAAGTGTGAATTTCTTCGGGATAGGTCTTATTGTGGCGAGCTTTAGTTGCTTTGGCATGAGCCCTTGTGTTAAGGAGCTGTGCACCATGTTGTGTATGGTGTGGATGAAGTTTGATTTGGTGGCCTTTATCCAAGTCACTGGGCAGGGGTCTGTAGGAGCTGTGCTTGTGTTGAGTGCTGTGATGATTTGGGATAGCTGCTCTTTTGATGGGGTACTGAATGTGTCCCAAGTTTTCGGGGGGGGGGGGGGGTGTTGTGCTTTGTGGCTGGGCTGGGTCTTGTCTGTTCTGTTGAATGGAATTTTTCTTGTATGTGGTCGGCAAATTTTTGAGGGTCTATTTGCGCTTTGTCTTCTGTTTTCTGTTCCTTGGTGAGTGTTTTCACGATTTCAAATAACTCTCTAGGTTTGTTGTTAGAGTTGCGTATAATGTTTGTGTGGTATTCTCTCTTAGTTTGGTTGATGCGTTCGTTGTATTGTTTTTGCTTTGTTTGGTATAGTTCCTGGGTCTCGGGTGATTTGTTTTTTCTCCATTTCTGTTCTAATTTTCTGAGTTCCCTCTTTTCGTTTCGTATGGCTTTTGAGTACCATGGTTTGTGCTGTAATTTGTTGCAGCGATGTTTCCTGGGTTTATGATCTGTTGCTTTAGCGGCATTGTAAATGGTGGTGTTCCAGTTAGTGATTTGGGCTTCTAGGTCATCATTTTCTATCGTTAGAAGTTGTGACGTGTCTTGTAGGAACTGGTCCCTGTCGAAGCCCATGAATCTTCTTTGTGTGGTTGTGTTGTCCGGGCATTTGTCTGTTTTATCTCCTTGAGGTACCATGTTTGTTTTAATTATGTGGTGGTCAGATCATGGTACTGGTGTTACGGTGGGTGTAGATACTAGTCCTCTCATGGTTAGGTGGTTGGGTGCGAAGATGAGGTCTGGTGATGACCCGTGTCGGAGTGTTGATTATTTGGGTGAATTGAAGGGAGCTCATCGCTTGTAGGAAAGATTCTGCATCTTTGGCGTTGGCGGACTTGAGGTTGAAGTCACCTAGCAGTATTGTAGGTTTGTGGTTTGAGTTTATTGCGCATACTGCTTCGATGGTTGAGGCTAGTTCATCGGGTGGAGCACTGGGCGCTCTGTAGATGAGGCATATGGCCATGTTTTTGTTCTCGATAGTGATGATGTTGCATTGTTGGGTGTCTGTGGCACTTCGTGATTTGAACTTTAGGCTGCTCTTTGCAATTATCATGACTCCTCCTCCTCGCCTGTGTGCACGTGGGCAGTTGTATGCCGTATATGTGTCTGGCACTAACTGATCAGTACGTTGTCAGTGGGGCTGAGCCATGTTTCTGTGATGCACAGTACATCAGGTTGTTGGTCATCTATGTGGTCTGCCAGGGTGTAAATATTGTTGCGTATGGATCTGGCGTTTATTAGTTCTATTGCTACTGACCCTGTTGTGATTGTTGTTCCGTGTGCTTCCTTTGTGTTAGAGTGAGTTTTGGATTTGTGCTCTGGTTGTTTTTTTTGTCATGTGTGTTCTGTATGTGGCCTTGTGGAAATACTGTGTGCTTTGGTGTGTCCATTCTGTTGGTGGTGTCCATGGTGTGTGGGTGGTGGAATTCTGCCTGTGTTGGAAGTAGGTGTGTAAGGAGGAGGGTGAGGGGGAGAATCATTGTGGTGTGCATGTTCTCTTGTATGGTCCTGTTTTCACTCACGTTTTGCTGCTATACTTCTGTTCCTTCCTGGTGGTTTCTGGGCGCCTTCTGAGTGGCTTATCTGTGGGCCTGTTTCCTCTCTTCTTTCCTTTCCCTCTGTTGCTCGCCCCCGTGCCTCGCCTAAGGGCCACGCCAAAGGGACCTCTGGCGAGGCCCTCAGGCACGGGCCCGCCCTGCAGGGACGCCGCTTTTATGCTGTCCTGGCTGCTGGTGCGTTGCTCCCACTGCCCCGATTGGGCAGAAGCTTCTGAGCAGGAGGATTTCCCGCTCAGGCGCTCTACCCCAATCGGGGGAGCTGCGGAGGGCTGTGGGGTGGAGGAGGCTGAAGCGGTTCCCTGTGCTCAGGGATGCTGCTTTTATGCTGTCCTGGCTGCTGGTGCATTGCTCCCACTGCCCCGATTGGGCAGGAGCTTCTGAGCAGGAGGATTTCCCGCTCAGGTGCTCTACCCTGATCGGGGGAGCTGCGGAGGGCTGCGGGGTGGAGGAGACTATGAACAAAAATGGCTTGTGAGGGAGGGTAATTGTTTTCTTAGCTGCTGGTGTAAGAATTTACATCAGTAGCTCCTTGCTTGCATATAATATCATAGATCTATGTAAAGTTTGTGGTGTGATCCAGTTGAACTTCCAAAAACATGAATGAAAGGGGGGTGCCAGCAGAGCTGGCCCAAGGGCTGCCCTAGACAGATTTAACCATGTGTTTCCCTCCTCAGAGGTGTCACGTTTGTACCACTAGCATATCATGACTCAGTCTTCATAACAGATGCTGTTCAGTACTGATTGGGGGATTCCACCTCAACTCTCAGCTTACTTAGTAAAGCTAAAAATAGCTCCATGTTAATCATCTGGAGCGCCAAGTGAGATTTATTCCCGCTGGTTGTTTGTACATCATCTTCAAGATCATTTGTTAGTCACACAGTCAGTGTTTTATGCCAGTGAATGGGGAGGACTAGATTCTCTGGGAACGAGCAGGAAGTCATCCCTCACATATGGGTGACGCTGGTGCCGATGGAGCCCTCGCAGAAACATCCCCCCAGCTTTCAAAGAACGGCTTTGGGAGATGCCACCACGCATGTGTGATCCCCTTCCTGCCTAAGGGTGCCATCGTGCCTCAATCTCCTATTTTCTGCGGAGCCCACCAGACGTCTGTCTTTTTCCTCTGGAAAAAGTATCTGTTTTTTTAGTTTTTTTATTCCTCTTCTCTGGTCTTGCACCGGTACTCTTCCTGCCCCCAAGCGCACAACCTCTGCATCGTGTCTCGGGTCCGTTTAAATTTTTTATTTTATTCTCAGTGCGGTTCGTGCCTTTTTTTATTGCTGCAGAGCCTCGGATCTTTTATTTATTTATTTATTTATTTATTTATTTATTTAACAGTTCTTCTATACCGCTCTATTTTAGATCAGAGCGGTTTACATTTAACATCAACTATACAACACAAGGAACTTTGAGTTGTATTTACAATAAACAGGGAGATCAACTTGGAAGTAACTGGGGGAAACTATGTACAATTTACAATTTACCCCCATGGTCTCCAGTGGCTTCAAGAAGTGTGATCGGTGCTCAAGGGTCATGTCCCTCACAGACATGCACTGCTGTTGCCTCCATTGCCTTGGCCTGGATCATGACCCAGCGGACTATGGCCTGTGCAAGAAAATGTCATCCAAGGCCCTCAAGAGCTGTCGGCAGTAGCATAAGTTCTTCCCAAAGTCTCCAGTGACACTGCACTCCAAGGCCCCCTCTGAGGCCTCGGATTCCCATAGTGATTCCACAGGCCCCGAGCGAGGCCATGGGTCCTCCGAGCAGAGCTTCCAGGTCAGGGAACACAAGAAGAAAAAGAAACCCTCTAGGACAGCGTCTGTGGATGGATCCAGGAAGGTGGGTAAGTCCTGAGCCAGATCCTGCAGTCCAAGCTGCTTGTCAGAGGGCACTGAGTGGGAGCGGCCTGCCAAAGTCACCCAAAAAGAATACTCCAGTGATCGGCCTTGGACACCTGAGGCCATCCTCATCAAGGACCCCCCTTCAGGGGAACCAGCGCCCCTTTAGGGGAACCGAACCGGGCCAGAGTCCCTCGGTGCCCGTGCCAATGGATGAGGAGCCTTCTGGACAGGAGACCAGAATGGCAACCTTGGAGCGCAGCTTGTCTGCTTTCATGGCTTAGCAGTGGGCCTTGATGCCCAGCTCCGCTGGGTCATCTGCCCAGACCACCGGGCCCTGACATCGAGGACATCCCCGGGCATCAAGCCAATCCTCGAGAGCATGCAGCCTCGAGTCTATCCTGGACAGTGGTCTCGATCCTGGTCCCGTTCTATGGGACAGAGGTCCTCCCTGGTGAGTGCCCAAGGTTTTGGCCGCAGAGTCTCTGAGGGACCTGGGCGGAGCTTGGGGCTGGATCATCCAGCCCAGCACTCCTTCGATTCCACCGATTTACTCGGACTGGGAAGCCAAGAACGAGGAGTCCCCGGACACCCGTTGCCACAGTGACATACCCTCAGACCCATTCCCCTCAGATACTTGACCCTAATCCCCACCTGAGGACATGGCATTCCGCAATGCAACCTTGCCTGGTGGCTCCTGCCGTCCCATCTCTTAAGGGGCATTCCCTTGGAGGCTCCCCACTGGGTCTTGGTGACAACAGATGCTAGTCTCTCGGGTTGGGGAGCTCATTGCCTTAATTGCACAGCTCAGGGCACCTGGTTGGCTCACGAAGCATGTTGGGCCATCAACCGCCTGGAAGCCCGGGCAGTCCGCCTGGCTTTGCTGAAATTCCTGCCTCTACTTTGCTCCCAGTCGGTTCATATTCTCTCAGACAATGCAACGACGGTGGCCTACCTCAGCCGCGAAGGCGGTACCAAATGCTCCGGAGTAGCCAGGGAAATGACTCTGCTCTTCCAGTGGGCAGAGAGACATATTGGGCAGAGGAGTGGCCTAGTGGTTAGGACAAGGTACTTCAGGCCGGAGGGCCGGGGGTTCAAGTCCCACCTGGGGACAGCAATCTCAGGCCGGAGGGACTGGGATTTCTAGTCCTATAAGGCACTCCTTGTGGTCTTGGGCAAGCCACTTAACCCTGCATTGCCCATGTTCCCTGTAAGTATTAGCGTATGTGTGTCATATCCCCTCGTGTTAAATGTATCTCCCAATTGACCGCTTTGACCCGGTGAAAAGCGGGATATAAATACAGCTAAATAAAATAAAATAAATATACAGGCTTTGTTGGCTCAGCACATTGCGGGAGTGACAAACATGAAGGCCGATTTTCCTCAGCCGTCATGCCCTTGATCCCGGCAGATGGGAGCTGGCTCCCTGGGCATTCCAGAAGATAGTGTGGAGGTGGGGTCGACCTGCGATGGATCTCATGGCGTCCTCAACAAACTCCAAAGCTCCGGCCGCCTTTAGCCGTCGGAGGGAGCACGGGTCGCAGGGACTGGATGCCCTAGCCCAGCCGTGGCTGGCGACAGTGCTGCTGTGCATCCTTCCCCCATGGCAACTCGTAGGGAAAGTTCTCCTGCGAATCAGAACACATTCAGGAGCAGTGATCCTAGTAGCTCCGGATTGGCCCCGGAGGCCTTGGTATGCTGATCTTGTTTGGCTAGCCTGAGCAGCTCCTCTGCGGCTCAGTGCTCGCAGAGGTCTCCTGATGCAGGGGCTGATCACCATGGATGACCTCACTCCCTACTCGCTTACAGCTTGGCTCTTGAACACCGCCGGCTGAGCCACAAGGGTTAGTCTCCACGGGTGGTGGCTACCCTGCTCGAGGCTCGATGGCCCTCTACATCACGAGCATATGCACAAGTGTGGCGCATCTTTGAGACCTGGTGTTCGCAACGTCGATTCTCACCATGGCGCGCACAAATACCATAGGTCCTTGCTTTTCTCCAAGAGGCTTAGCTCTCTGTTCACTTGGAGTTCATGTCTCAGCCCTAACCTGTTTCCGGGGGCCGATAAACGGCTGTTCCATTGTGTCCCACACGGATGTAGCATGGTTTCTCAAAAGTGCTATGCCCCCCCCCATCCGGCCAGTAGTACCACTTTGGGACCTTTCTTTGGTTCTGAAGATGCTCATGGCTGCTTTTCTCAAATCGCTCAAGGGAGCATTGCTCTGCAATTTGACCCTTAAAACAGCCTTTTTGGTGGCAGTCACCTCTGCTCGTAGGGTCTGAGTTGCAGGCCCTTTCGTACAGAGATCCCTATCTCTCATTCACGGAGGGCGGCATGTCCCTACGGGCAGTCCCTTCCTTCTTACCGAAGATCATTATGCCTTTTTATCTGAACCAGCCTATCTTCCTGCCCATTTTCTCTAGAGACCAGTGTTCGGTACGGCATAAGGATCTTTGGACACTGGATCTCCGAAGAGTTCTTTATCACTATTTGCGGGTCACAAATCCATTCTGCAAGTCCGACCATCTTTGTTCTGTTCGCGGGTCCTCGGAGGGGCCTCGCGGCTTCTAAGTCCACCATTTCTAGGTGGCTCTTTCAGACCATTGAATCCGCCTATATAATCTGTGGCAAGCCCGTACCCAGGCCACTTTGTGGGTGGAGCGCTCACAGGTCGCCCCTCTCGACATCTGTAGGGCGGGCCACCTGGTCCTCCCTCTCCACGTTCATTCGACACTATCTGCTTGATCTCCAGGCGTGGGAGGAGGCCCAGTTTGGGGCCAACGTAGTTTCTTTGACTCTGTCTTCCCACCCGAGGGGCAGTTAGCTTGGGTACTACCTGATTGTCTGAACTGGTCTAGTAGGATGACTTGGAAGGAGAAATTTCACTTACCGTTAATTTCCTTTCCTGGAATCCTGCTAGACCAGTCCAGGACCCTGCCAGTATCTCATCGAGCGGTACGTTTGCAGAGGAGCCAGGGCTGATGTATCAAGCAGCGTCTGCCACTGCTTCTCCAGACATTCCGTTCTGTGTACATAGTTATGTTAAGTTTTCATTTACTTCCTTGTTGCCTTGTTTGCTTGTCAGAGGATACTGAGGGTGACCCCTAAGGGCATACCTATATGTCTACCAGAACCCAGCCAGTCAGGCTTCTGGTAGGTTTTTTTTCTCTGTCTCCAACATCTGCTGGCAGGGGGACTTAACCCGATTGTCTGGGCTGGTCTAGCAGGATTCCAGGAAAGGAAATTAACGGTAAGTGAAATTTCTCCTTCCTGATCTAGATTTCAGTTCTCCTTTTTACCATTTAGTCCTCAATCTACCACGTTTTACTGCATTTACCTACAGCTTTCCAGCTCTTTCCATCACCCAGACCTCTCATTCCCGATCCTTCTCTCCTTCCCATATCTCTGGGTACTGTTTCTCAAAACTTTTCCCTTTTTCTTCCTGTCCAGTGTCTCTATCTCCAGGACTGGCCCAAGGCTTTTTGCAGCTTTTGCAGCCCTAGGCAGGCTTACCATGCTGTGCTGTACTGTGCTGCGCCGCGCCACCACCATCTCTCCCAGGTATGGTGATTCCCAAAGTTGTTGTAAAGTGGTGGGCAACACAAGCCCTGGCCCCACCAAAGCCTCGCTGCCACGATGGCCGGCCTTCTCCTCCTTTTTGCCTGTGGGGATCCGATCTCCCATGGGCAGACAAGAGGGTCTTTCCTTCAATCATGGGGCTCTTCTGCCAGCAGAGGATGGGATCCCTGCAGGCAGCTTGCTGTATACCGGATGGTGATTGTGGCAAAGACTCCCATCTGTCTGTCCATGGGAGGTTGGGTCCCCATGGGCAGATAGGAGGGGAGGACTGGTGATTGCAGTCTCACTGATTT
This sequence comes from Ichthyophis bannanicus, assembly GCA_033557465.1. Lineage (NCBI taxonomy): Eukaryota > Metazoa > Chordata > Amphibia > Gymnophiona > Ichthyophiidae > Ichthyophis > Ichthyophis bannanicus. The sequence continues at coordinate 1,790,503,047 of CM066031.1, read as the reverse complement.
TGGCTGGCCAAAGGGCGGAGCTTGCTCCCCCTCCCCCAACGGGAATGCCATTCCAGTGCCTCTAGTGATCTCTAAATGCAGCAGAAGCGCCATGGTAGGCCATAAATTGCCCGTGCGCACATGCCCTCATGGTCTGCTCTTGATCCCTGCCCTTGTGACTAGACTTCCTGCCCCCTCCGACAGGAAGTTGTGTCGGAAGGGGCAGGAGTGGCAGGCAGTGAGGACACGTGTGCACGGACACTTAAAGGCCTGCCACGTCACTGAAGCGGCTGTTTTAAAAAATATTGGAGGGGCTGGGGGTCGCCATACAACCCCCTGGTTCCTGCTGTGCTAGGCGACCACCTAGTTTGCTAGCAGGCGAGTAGACCGCTCTGTCTCTCCCATGTACAGCCTCTCCTCTGTCTCCCTAGTCCACTCTCCTCTGTCATGTGCAGTTTCTCCCATCCTCTATTGCGCTGTGGGCTGCAGCTCATCCCCCCTGTCCCCCCATTGGACCTACAGCAGTCAAGTACCTGCAGTACAGACAAGAAGTGTAGGGACCTTGAATCCTCACAGAACCAAAGTCTGCATGGGATGGGACATGGCTGAGTTGAACTTCTGCACAGTTGCAGGCTGGAGGTCCCTCTGCTTCCTGTCTGTACCTGTACTGGCGGCGGCGGCGGCTGCTGCTGCTGCAAGTCCAGGTGGAGGAGGGGATGCACTGCAGTTAGTCATGGATTGCAACGCTATTGGAGGAAGGGTAATGCCAGACTAGGGAGTGGGGATATGGGCGAGGTCAGGTTTAAAGGCAGCTTTGGCAGATAAGCGGTGATGGTGGCCATGACCCCAAATAAGATTTTTGTGACCCCATTTGAGTCCGTTTGGAAACTGCTGCTTTAGCCAATTCCTTTTTCTAATAAATAAAACTCTAGCTTGGACAACTTTACTGCACCTTGCCGTCTTTATTTATCAACATTTTGGAAATCATCGCTTGGAACAAATGAGCAGTCTAGCCCCACATTCCAAGAGTAACCTGACATAAAATTGTTAGGAAGTTGGAGGGTGATACTTTGTCATATTAGTTTTCATATCGAATGCATACCAGTTTGGCTTCATGTACTCCTGGGTTGATTTAGATTGGCCGTCCTGGTGCCAGCAAGTGCTGCCCCATTAAATGTACGTTACGCGTGCCTGCTTACATACCCACTTTGCATTACCACATACTGTTTTCATTCAACCTAATCTGTTACCACGTGGCCCATTTTCTCCAAAGTAACCCAATCCTTCTACAGGATTAATGAGCTTTGTGGGTTGGCATGGTTTCATGTCATCTGCCTAAGTCTGTCTTATCACAGAAATCATTGATAAAGAATACAGAATATCAGGTGAGGCAAGCTTTTTATGCTCATAGGTCAAATTATAGCCATCATCGTATGGAATTAGATGCACATATTGAAAGCTACATAATGATTGGCTGATGAGGTTGCAATGTGTTTTTGTCCTGCGGCTTACTATGTACTTAAAGTACTGACATGGTATCATGAAACTTAATTTGAATTGATTTTCTTAATTCTATCAGTTACAGTGGCATTAAGGTGGCCAAGGATCATGCCTCAAATTGCACTTTCTGAATGTTTTAACAATGTAATGTGCTCCCTGTTCTTAATGCTGAATTCTTAAATGATATGCCTTAAGTTTTTTTTCTTATTTTTTGTTTTAATTAATAAGCTTCTATTAGCAGGAAGCAGTGTGAGTAATCGGTTGATTAATCTATTGGTTGTGGCATCTGTTTTAGTTTGATGCATTTAGGGAGGCAGTTTCCAAAAGTTATTTTATTCTTCTAAGGAAAAAAATTCCCATAATCTTCTAATTTCCTTTACTGAATCCTGCTAGACCTGTCCAGACGAGGGGGTTATGCTCTCCAGCTAGCAGGTGGAAGCACATCAGAGCAACCTTTAGTGATTCCATCACTTGAATATATGCTGGTGCAGCACTGAGAGAAGCCAGGATGATACTTCCCAAGCAGAAAGCAAGACTGAAAAACACAGAGAGAGGTGCTAAACAACTAACATATACAGATTTTTTGGCTCTTACTATACTGTATTCTGTCAGGCACGGATACTGAAAATACAGTTAAAAAGCAGCAGAGCTCCCAAATCTGTAATAGTCTTCCAGGGTGGATCCTGGCTTGGTCTAGTGGGATTCAAGGAAAAGAAATCAGCAGGTATGGAAAACGTCTCCTTCCTTATCCTGCTAGACCAGGCCAGATGAGTGGGACATAACCAAACAGTCAGGACCCAGGGTGGGAGGAAGATAATGCTCCAGATAGAACTGCTCTGCCAAACGCGCCATCTGCTCCAGCTCTTACATGCAAGCTGTAGTGCTTCACAAAGGTGCTCAGATGACCAGGTAGCCACCTTACAGATACCCTCCAGAGACACCAAGGTGAACTCCATCCAGGAGGAGACTTGTGCCCTAATGAAGTGAGCTCTGACTCCCTCTGGCAGGTTTCCAACACAGAACATAGGCTGAACTGATAGCCTCCTTAATTTAGCAGGCAGTCAAGGACTTCGCCGCTGCATGTCTCCATTCCTCAGACCACTGACTAGGACAATAAAGATGGTCTGACCAATGGAAAGAATTAGTACTTCACTAAGGCCCTCCAACAGATCCAGCAAGGGGTCTGTCCGAAGGCTCTCCTTTAAGAAGGAAGGCAGGATCGCAGTTTGATTAAAATGAAAGGAAGAGAGCACCTTCATGAGAGAGGATGGTACTGTCCTTAGAGAGAGACATGCTGTGGAGATGACCAGAAAAGGCTCCTTACAGAGGACAAGGTCTGTAGCTCTGGCACCCACCTGGGAAATTCAACAGCCACCAGGAATATTGCCTTCAGGGTCAAATCAATGAGAAAGAACATCCAAAGGGGAGGGCCCAATGTGGCAGAACACCCAATTTTTGAAGTATGAAGATGGTCAGTACATCATTACTAGCATCCAAGATCCAGCGAGGAATATTTAGAGGAGATTGCCTGTCACCACTTCTGTTTTTGTATGGCGCTTAGTCAACTCTTATCCAGTGTGGATTTAGCCTGAATCCTAAAGAAGGTAAGAACCCAGAGGTAATATCCCATTTCCTATTTGTAGACTACCTGAAGCTCTACAATTTCAGTGACCAACAATTAGCAGAGCAACTCCAGGTAGTGAAAAGCTTTTCTGATGACATCAGGATGACTGTTGGCCTGGACAAATGTGCTAACATTTGTTAGAGGAAAATTGAGCGAAACAGGAAAACATATCCCTGGCTCAGGGCTGTGACATCAAGGAACTTTGAACAGGAAGGCGTATTTAAATATCTTGGAGTAGAGGAAGGAACTTCATTCAAGCAGAAATTTACTGAGAAAAGATTAGTAAAGAATACTATAGAAGATTCAAATCATTATTAAAAAGTGCCTTAACATCACGGAATAAGATACAAGCCATCAATTAGCTGGCAATTCCTGTACCCTCATACAGCTTTGAGATTGTAGACTGCCACCTTAAAGATCTTGAAAAACTGGATGTGCGAACAAGAAAATGCCTCCTTGCCCATGAGGTAATTTACAAGAATCAGTGTAAGCCAAGACTGTACTGTACATTCCTAGAGCTGCAGGAGAGCTAGGCCTCGAGATTGATTATAGCTATACCGATCGGGGTAGAGCGCCTGAGCGAGAAAGCCTCCTGCTCAGAAGCTTCTGCCCAATCGGGGCAGTGAGGCCCGGCAACCTGCACAATATAAAAAAGGAGCATCACTCACCTTCCCGGACAGCAGCCGCACGTGCCAGCAACAACAAACAAGCTCCCCCGATCGGGGTAGAGCGCCTGAGCGGGAAAGCCTCCCGCTCAGAAGCTCCTACCTAATCCGGGCAGTGGGAAGTCCATATAAAAAACACCCGATCATCAGGTGCACCCGCGACTGGTGGGGCACGGAGGCGAGAACACAAAGACCATCAGGAGCAGCTAGACACCACCCTGCCAATCCCAAAAACAAGCAAAAGCAAAAGGAACACACAACAAGAGAAGACCACTGAAAATAAGGTACAGAGGCAGCTATGCCACCATATTTGATATCCGTATCCTCTTACACACAATACTACAACTACCTCCAGGCAATCCCTATATACAATCTGAATTGCCACACATATATAGCACAACAAAGGCAAGTAGTAACAGATAACACTAAACCCTACCCAAAAGGAAGGCCTAAGCCCAGATTAACAGGCCATACTACATCACCTACTACCAGGCAAACACTTCTAATCTCCCTGATAAACACACGCTCAGTAAGAAACAAACTCCCCATGCTCCAAGAACTCATCACATCCTCCAACATTGACACATGCTGCATAACTGAAACTTGGCTGATAGAAGCAGACACAGTGATCATGAACCAGCTAACACCACAAGGATACAACCTCTATAACTGCGCAAGGACCCATTCCAGAGGAGGGGGAGTAGCCATACTAGCCAAATCCAAACTACACTTACGGAGCTATGCAACAGAAACCACAGTGGAATCAGACATAATCACAATCACCAACAGACGCCTCACAATATGTCTGGTATACAGGACCCCTTCAGTAAACTCAGACCTGTCTGACATTCTCAAACAAGTGACAGATATCACCAACAACTCAAAGGAACAGATAATCCTTGGCGACTTCAATCTCCCATCCCTACAGGAATCTCAAGCAAATGCATTCCACGAAGCAATGAAGGCAATGGAACTGCAACAAATTATTCATGACCCGACTCATCAGAAAGGTAACACCCTCAACCTCATCTTCCTCAGCGAGCCCAAAGCCATGGGAAACAGCAATGTAAAGATCATACCGGTCCCTTGGTCTGACCACCATATTATCACCTTTACTACCTCACACCAACAGACACCCAATAAGGAAAAAGGCCAGTGGACAAGGAGATTCAAACCTTACAACAAAGACGAATTCCTACAACAAATACTTCCAAACTTACAACCGGACCTGACAGAAATAGAAGACCTAAGTACGGGAGCCGCCTCTAACTGTACAAACCTGCTGTTAACTGTAAGCCGAGCTGATTTCAAAAGCGCGGTATAGAAAAGATCTTAAATAAATAATAAATAAATAAATAACAACTGGAATACCGTAATATCAGCAGCAGCTCAAGCAACAACAACCCACATAGGAAGCAAAACAAGACCAACGATGGTATACACCCAGCCTATGGAAACTGAAGACACAGTTAAGGCGAACAGAGAGAAGATGGAGAAAATCAAAATATGAAATGGACAGAGCGACATACACGAATGAGCTTGATAAATACCGCATTGAAACAGATAATGCTAGGAGAGCATACCACCAGAAGATTATAATGTCATCAATTAGCAGACCGCGTGAGCTGTTGTGTGTTTTCATTAGTCTTTTGACAATATCAAACTCGGAAAGCCAAATCCCAAACCTACCACCACAACAATTGGCAGCACAGTATAAACAACTTCATCAACCTACCCCACGTACCACAACAATGCGAACTACCCCCACTAATACCTCAATCATTGTCTGGGGAACATTCGAGAAGACCTCGAAAGAAAGAATTGAAACCACAATATCAGATCTAAATATCACAATCTCACTACTTGACCCATGCCCAGTAGAGTGGATAAAAAAATCAAAAGAAGAGCTGAGTACAACACTAGCAAACATGGTAAACGCATCATTGGAACAAGGAAGAATGCCTACCAACCTAAAAACTTCCATCATATGCCCATCCCTTAAGAAGCCAGAGCTTGACCCACTAGATCCTGCATCATTCAGACCAATAGCAAGCCTGCCGTTCATCGCAAAGATAATTGAGAAAATTGTCCAACAGCAACACTCTGGACCCACAGCAACATGGATTCCGCCCCTCACATGGTGTCAAAACCCTCATGATCACTCTCCTAAACACTATCACCAAAGGGATGCAGTCCAAGCAGTCCGGCTACGCGCTCCTCTTTCTGGATATCTCCGCAGCATTTGACACAGTTGCACATGACATCCTACTATCCAGATACAAGACATTGGAATACAAGGCAAAGTACTACAGTGGTTCCAATCATACCTAGACAACAGATTTCAACTCATTCGAACCAGCTCCACTACCTCTTCCCCCTTTAAACAAACTCAAGGAATACCCCAAGGTTCCTCGCTTTCAGCAATTCTTTAACATTTATCTCCAACCCCTCTGTGAAATATGATCCCACAATATCAACTACCACCTGTATGCAGATGACATCATGCTGTATGGACCAATTACAACTACTGATCCAAATAACCTGAAACTAATTGACTGCTTTATTGTCTCCAGATGGCTACAAGAAAACAATCTTACCATAAACTTTAAAAAAACAGAAGCACTGTTGTGACAAAGGACCAATCCTTCGCTCCCCCCCCCCCATCCCTCACCCTAGGCACAGATAAAATAGCAGTACAACTGCACGTAAAATATCTGGGAATCATCGTTGACAAGACACTATCATTTAAACAGGTTGCAAAAACCACAAGAGCTGTCTACTTCAAAGCAAAGATGGTAAAGAGACTCAGAACGCTCATCGACCCACAAGACTTCCATACAGTTATGCAGGCAATGACACTACCTTATTTAGACTACTGCAATACAATATACCAAGGACTTGCCACCGCCACCATCATTCCACTGCGGACTGCCCTTAACACCACAGCACGGATCATACCAAGGACAAAGAAACACGAGCACATAACCCCTGTCCTAAGAGATCTGCACATCCTTCCACTAGAAGCATGCATAAAATATAAAGCGCTGACCCTCATACATAAAGCAATCCACCAGCAGCCATCATCTCACCTGCTATCCCGGATGAACTCTGGAAGGCCTACTCGGCAGACCTCAAATAATACTCTCGTCGTTTCTCATGACAGAACGAAATTTTAATACTTAAACCTGTAACCGTGCATTCGACCTTTATGCACCCTCACTATGGAACTCCCTCCCAAACCTAATACACAACAAGGATCTCCCTGCATTTAGAAAGCAGATAAAAACTCTCCTCTTCAGGGAGCATCTTGGGACAACACAGAAAAAAAACTACACAAAACAAGCTGAGATAACGGAGAGAACCTGAAATGTAAATAGTACTGAAATGCAAATTTGACTGAAAAGGACAGTAATGTCAAAATATAAATAATATCATTGTAAATATGCTATACCCCCACTCGGGTGAATGTATCCCCCCTCACTTGTATCTGTTCAATGTACTCTCCACGTGTTTGTTGTAACCGCTTTGACCCAGCGAAAGGCGGTATATAAATATGGCTAAATAAATAAGAGCTACTATCATAGGCCTCCAGGCCTACCTAACAGCAGCATCTGATCCAAATACACAAAAAGTGCTGAAATATGAAAGTAAATGTCCAAAATCTGTCTCCATCGTCAAACTTGGACAAGCATTCCGACGATTAGAAAGAATGAGTGAGAATCCACAACCACACAGCAAAGGAAGCAATGGAATTTGCAAAACAAGAGAAAAAGATCTTCAAAGAATTAGATGAGCAAATGAGTTAAAACCAAGTGGCAAATGCACAAATACAGTGGGAAATACAAAGTGTTACTTCAGGAACCCTTTGTTCATCAAGAATGGACACATGAATGGTTAAGGAGAGGTGAACTGAAACCGAAGGTTGAGAGAGTGGTTAGTTGCAACCCAGGACAGCGGATTACGGATGAGATGATTTACAGCAAGCATTGAAAAAAAACTGGCAAAACGGACATATGTTGATTCTATAAGAGACCTGGAAATGGTAACTCACTCATAGCTAGTTGTGAAGTTCTGATAATGGAAAATTTCTATACAGAAAGGCATAACAAAGTAGCACGCCTCATAGATTGGAAACTCTGTAAACACTACATCATCACACTGCCTGAAAAACATTGGGATCATAACCCTAAGAAAATTTCCAGAGAATGAAGAGGTTATGATTACCTGGGATATTCTCATTCTGACGGATAAGAAATTGGATACAAGGAAATCCAACATATTGATAAAGGAAAAAAACATCAGAATGGCATTGATAATAATGATATTGATTCCAAGTGATTACTCTGTGAATTGCGTGGAGAGGCAGAAGATCTTGAAGTACCAAGAAAATATTGCAGAAAGTTATATAAATATTTTTCCATCATATTGGGAGCCACAGGCTTGATAAAGAAGAACTTGTAAACGGGGGTGCTGGTCGTGAATGTCCACAGTCTTGGCAAAGGCAAAATAATATTATGACTTGCAAAGGATTGTGGGGGATGTAGTTCATTCATACCAGAATCATCCGTTCACAAAATGAGTTGTGATGCTCGAGTGTAAGCAAAGAAAAACAGATTTTATTCATGGGGTTAATTCTCCCACACAGATTTACTTGGTAACACAAAAGGACACTTGCTTCAAGTATTGTACTCAGGAAAAACAAAACATGATATAAGGTAACTGAACTTCTTAAGCAATAATCAATAAAGACCTTGATGGGAAACAGAAAAGGTCTTTTTGATGGCTCCTGCTAATGACCTTCTTAGCAGTGCTCCAAAAGGCAAAAACAAACCCAAAAGTAGAAAAAAACCTGTTCTTTATCAAGGATAACATTCTTCTATTCACACACACAAAAAAAAGAAGTTTCCTTCCAGAGCTCACGTGCACTTGTGCCTGGCTCAATTACCAATAATTAGCCAGCTGCAAACCCCTTTGCTAGTTCACTCTCTCTACGTGGCTCAATCCTACCCTAAAGCTTTCTTGCAGAGACTTTTCTGGGTAGATAAAAGAACAAATTATAGTTCCTTTTGGTGGTTGTTGTATTAGTGAGAAAGTACTTTAAAACAGCAGCCTAGACAGAGAGCAATCCATGTATTCATTCTGATCATTTGATATATCTCCTCCTTCCTCAAATATCATGGAATCAATATCATGGTCTGGCTCAGAGGAATTCCTTAATTGATCACTCTCAGGATAATATTTGTTTCCCTGCTGTCTTCCTGGAGAAGAGCTAGGGCATAGATCAAAGTTCATACCTCAGCTTCCTTTGCTGTTAGGTTTCCTCTCCAGGTATCCTGGCCAGTAAGTAGTCCAGCTTTTATGTCCAGCCTTCCAATCAAGATCCCTGGACACTGGGTCTCTCTTCACATACCTTCTTGCACCGGTCTTAGGGCCCCTTCCAAATGCAGCCGTCTCCTTCAAAGGTGCCGTCTGGGAATTCCTGGCTTTATAACCCCACTCCTCTGGCTTCCTCCAGTCCAACGGAGTATGCTTGCCTCTGGAATCACTCCTAACACACGTACTGCTGTGGGCTCCTTCTTTAGACCTCCAAGATGTCTTTCTCTTCTTCCTTCCACGTTGCTTCTGCTGTTGTAGTCCTCTCTCTTCTTTCTCCAATGGCTTCTGCTTCTGTCTCTCCTTGTTCTCCTGGTTCCCCCTGTTCTGCCTCTGTGTAGAATATCCTTTACTTTTAACGTGCTTAGAGGGACACTCCCCCCTAGCACAGCCCAGGTGTGCTGAATCAAGCCCTGCCCTTGGAGATGAGTGATTGGGGATTACCTCATAGCTCTTCTGATTGAACACACGTTTTCCCACTTCAGCCCTCCTAGAGGCTGTTTGAAACCTGGTGCATTCTGGGACTGGTAGTCTTTTATGAAAACATTCTGTTTTAGTATTTCTACCAGCAAAGACAGGTTGCTTGTTCAGAGCCAATTCACCTCTTTTATAGCTCCCTCCTGAACTATGATAAGCTTCCTTATCACAAACTTCCAAGCACATCTTGACAAACTACCTATACGTGTTACATCTTACGAACTCCAGAAGGAAGCTCTCATTGGCACAATACAAATATTACACAGAGCATTAGCAGTAAATTTGAGAAACTGAGATCATACTTCTCATACCCTGGCTTAGAAGTGAGGTTCATGACTGTCATGGTATGCGGAAAAGTAACCTACTACTACTATTTAGCACTTATAGAGCGCCACGCACGCAGTGCTGCACAGTTAACCTACACAAGGTGGCTAACAAACAAGAGACAGTCCCTGCCTGTCAGAGTCATGCTCATCGGAGCTTACAATCTAGTTAGAACAGTACAGAGCATTAGTCAGTTCAGCGAAAGATACGGTGTGGTACAGTTTTGTGAGGCCCTGTTACTCACAAGAGACCGATTACTAATTATCACTAATTTCCTGTATAGTCCAGATCCAAAAGTCAGTACAGGTGCAATCAGAATCTCTGTTTATTAGATAACTGATGGACAAATACAAGCAGGGGAGAGGAGAATTTCTGTCAGTCATCAGACACCAGACACCTCCAGAATTCCTCCTCCACCGAGTATAATAGTCATGTTACATATATACATTTTTTGCTTCCGTGTATTGCTTCCGTATATGCATACAATCTCCAAATCCATCCCTCTGTGAGGCCCCCTCTCCTCCCTCCTTCTGTTTCCTGTTATTGACCTTTCTGTCCCCTCTGTTCCTGTTTCAACATTCCCCAGGCCTCTGTCTTGCTTATACTCACCAACTGTCAAAAACCATCTACTGTCTTCAGGACTAACGGCTCAGCTTATACTTTTTGCATGGTTTCCTGTGTACGTGCCCTCTGCACAAAGTCTCTGCATGGATTCTCCAGTCCATGCATACACTCTGCTAAGGCTTATGATATCCTTATGCTGGCCTGGTTTTTTTTCCTTTGTCCACAATATAGTAGTTTGGTTGGCATAATTTTATTAGAGCAGAATAAAGGCCATTGAGTGATTATGAACCAGGAACATATCCCTAAACCTTATAATTCCTACAATTCTCCCTTTTTTTTTTTTATTGTGGAGGAGATGAGACCAAGTCAGAGAATTCAGAAGTGGGGACCGCAGCATAGGAAACATTCACATGTGTATGGCATGTTTGAACAGGCATTAGGGAGTTGGACACTTTGGTACACTGTTTCTTACAACAGGAGATGACAAGAGAAACAATACAACAAAAGGACAAGGCAAAAATTAAAAAGATGCCAGCAGAAATTAAAAGGCCTTTTAGGCCAGCACCTAGCGAGTGAAACCAGGAGGTAAGGGATGAGAACCAATTACCTACATTCAGTCCTCCCATAAAGTCATCAATATGCAAATCTGACAGGTGGCGTATTTTATCCATAGCATTAAGTACAAACACTGAATGATTAGCTATGACCGTACAACAAATAGTGGCATTAATAAAAGAGCAAAGGCCTCCTTCAGAAGCAAGGAGCAAATCTAGTGCTTGTCTATTTTGTAGGGTCATTTGGGTATTGTGCTCTAGGGACTCTGATAGCTTAGTTATAGAATCAGTAACAGCTTTCATTTGTACATGAAGCAAACATTGTAACCGGCGTATAGCCATTCCTAATTCAGCAGTGAGGGCAGGGGTAGCAAAAAGAATCCATGCTGTCCATGATAAAGCATCTAATCGTGTTTTGGTCAAGGGGTAAGTAGAATTAATATATTCAAAAGATGCCTTTATGGCCTCATCTTCAGAAACTTTCGCATCCCATGGACCTGATCCTACTAGAGAGCGTTTAACTCGCTGGAGGAGTGAATGAGTTTTGTGTGAAACATTTAAAGGAATAAGGGCAGAATAGAGAGATACACGGACAAGGGTACAGGGCAAGTGAGAAATATTAATTTTCTGTAATAAGGCTTCCCCACAAAAAAAATAGTGACCTGTTAAAGCAGAAATTTGTGTAGAGGAACGCCATTTTCTTGGAAATGTATTAATATTACCCCAATAAAGGTTAGATTGTAACTTCCCATGACTGTAGGTAGAGCGCTGAGACTGGGGAGTATAGCAGGAACTAAAAGGGACTTGACCTCCAAGCCAGTAATCATAATGACCAGAAGGTAAATAGGGACCCACAAGTAGGGCATCCTGCCAATAATTGGAATCCACTAGCAAAGGCACTAGGGTGATATTATCCGCCGGGGACAGGGTGGAGGGGTTAGCAGTAAATTGTGACAAATACCTAGAATTACTATGGCGAGGAAGAAAAGTTCCAGCAGCTATATGCCAAGAAGCATTTTGGACATTATAAGTAATATTGCAGCGAGAGGAAAATGAAAGAGATGCATTAGTCACAAGACAATAAGTAAATCGCATCTCTAAAGGAACATAAACAAAGAAAGGTTCACTAAAGGCATTCACAGACTCCCATGTGTCAGTACAGTCTATGGATTCAAAACATGGAGCAGTAAAGTTTTTGTTGTCCCAACAAGAGACCTTTTCCATTAATTCCGAGAGGGACAAAGGATAAACCGCTATGGGAGCATATTTTACAGCTTTAGGGATGGGGGTGCATATTAAACAATCAGAAACATTAGTTAAGCGTAAAATATCCAGAACAGATGATTGCCATAAATTGGAGGCAGATGCTGTAGCTCTAGGATGACGGGAAAGGGCAGAAGGACTTTGGTTATTTAAAAACATAGCTAACTGACCATCAAGGACAGTTGGTTTCCAGGTATTGGGAAGAGGGAGGGACCTAAAGGAACGATTCAGGGAGGAGGTGGTGGTAGTGGGGGGGGTGACTTAGGGGCAGGGACACAAATGAAAAACAAAAGCCATGCTAGGAGAATCGCAAATACCATGAAACAATATAAAAAGGCATACTTAAGAGCAGGAGAGGCAGACATGTTATAGAAGATTAATCAAAGTCCAAAGCACAGTTCAAGGAACCCAAAGATGGGCAATATGAGTCCAGGTTTGACCAGAGTCCAACAGAACAGCAAAAGGAGTGGACGCAGAAACAATATGGGGTCCCGAATATGTTGGATCTTGCCAGGAACTCCGATGAGGATTTCTGCGATAAACTTTGGTCCCAACCGGAATCAGACTTTCCTTGGGAGAGACGGATGTTGATCACGGATGGCACAGCGTCGGGAGATTTCTGCTAAAGCTAAACGCAGACCTGCAATGTAAGGAGATATAGAGTCTGGTAAGGAAACAGACGTTTCAGACAGATTGTATAGCAACAATCGCCTGCCAGTACATATTTCATGTGGTGTTAGAGCAACATTCTTCAGTGGGCGATTCCTGAGCTGAAACAAAGCTAGAGGCAGGGCCTGTAACCAGGAAATACTTTTGTCTGATTGAATCAAACGCAGGGCAGTCTTGAGCAGGCCATTGGTCTGTTCGACGAGACCATTAGAGGTGGGGCGATAGACTGAGACATACTTCCCGTGTAGGTTCACTGCTGTAGAGAAAAGCTGCATTAATTGATTCCGGAAATGAGAACCATTATCAAAATAGACAGTTTGGGGAATGCCAAAACGGGGAAACAAATGTTGTGAAAAGCATTTGAAAACTTCAGCTGCAGTTTCCTGTTTACAGGGAAAAGCCTCCACCCATTTGGAGAATGAACAGACACAGACAAGAAGGAATCTGTATCCATCTACACGGACCTGCATATCTGTGAAATCTACATACCAGGAAATGAACGGACCCTGAACAACGGGGAGATGACCTTGTAGCATTTGTTTGCCCTTCACAGGAGAATTCTCTAAACATTGGGGACACTGCTGGCACAATTCCTGCACCCTGGCCCTAAGACGGGGGTACCAGAAGAGCCCAGAAATTTGTGCACAAACGCTGGAGGCAGGAGCATGGGCTACAGAGTGTAACAAGAGACACAATTGTTGTAAAGACCAGAGTGAAATGCAAGCCTTTCCGGACGGATGAACCCACAACTGTTTGTGCTCTGAACATCCTAACAATTTCCACTTCTGCACTTCATCTTGCAGAAGATTCTGCTGATAATCCCGGAGTGAAGGTAAGGGATAAGTCTTTGCTCGTGTAGTAACTAAAATGGGGACAGCATCTGTAACTTGTCTAGCTGCTTCATCAGCCAGAGCATTTCCGAAATGTAAGAAACCATAATGTCTGGAGTGGCCGGGGACCCAGTTACAAGAGGTTAGAATACCTTTCTGCCGGCGCTGCAGTAACAGGTCATACAAGTATAGAATCAATGATTTGTGTACAAGCTGACTACTAGATGAAGTAACAAATCCCCGCTGTAACCAAATCTGGAGGTACTCCCCACACAATTTTTAACATACTGTGAGTCAGTGTAGAAAATCAGGGGCGTTTCCGGACGTTCCTCTAGGACAGCTAATATAGCACACAATTCAGCTGCCTGTGCTGAATATCCCTGATCCGAGTCCAGAGCATATACTGTAAGCGATGCTCAGACACTCCATCAGGGGTCAGCACAGCAGCAAATCCCACAGCACCTTTCTGTTCCGATCCATCAGTAAACCAAATTTCACTATCTGGTGGCATATCAGAGGGTGATACCATAATGGATAAAATTTCCTCATAGGGGGAGTCACATACTGGGGTATGAACATCTACCGCTGTCTGTAGCCAACTTAGTGGGCACGTGGAGGCAGTGAGAGGGTGGAAAATCACTCCACTGTTCAAGATAGATGCACAGGCTTGCTGTAATTTGGTCGGGGACAAATGTAACGTGTCTTTGTTTAGAATAGCCTTCAGTTCAATGGACTGATAGAGAATCAGGGTAGTGGGGGTGAAAATAGACAAAACGTTCTCTATCGCTGCTGCGACTGCAATGACTACTTTTTCAAGATCAGGCAGGGGGAGTTCTGTACACCCAAAAGTACCAGACAAGAACGCTAAGGTAGAAACCCTGTCCTGAAATAGTATGGCCGCCCAAGCCTGAGAGCCGGTCACTACCATCAATTGAAAGGGTTTGTGATGATTCGGCAAATGTAAGGCTGGAAGACACTTTAAATCTTCCAAAATGGACTGGAGCACGCTTACAGCACAAGGGTCTAAAGTAATTTTGTCTGAATTTTTTACACCACCCTTAAAATATGGGCGGAAGCAAAGAGTCCGAGAACTAAACGCTGGGATCCAGTTTCTACAGAAATTCAGGGTGCCCAAAACGGAACGAAGTTCTCTCACTGTACTGGGGACAGGTAACTGTAAGCCATGTTGTACTGTCTTATCTCCCACCTGAATAGATCCTTGGCTTAACTGGAACCCCAAAAAGGTAACTCTTGTCTGCACGAGTTGTGCTTTCTCTGCATTAAGTTTGTACCCTTTCTCATGCAGCTCCTTGTATTAACTCCTGTGTGTACTTCTGCATTTGTGCATAGTCTGACCCAGACAGTAAAATGTCATCTACATATTGTAGCAAACACATTTCTCCAGGGAGATGTGAATTGAAATCCTGTAAATCTTGTGAGAGAATCTGGGAAAATTATACTAGGACTATCGACATACCCCTGAGGTAGTCGTGTCCATTGGTAATGTACTTGATCAAAAATAAAAGCCAGTAAGGGTCTAGAATCAATATCAATTTCTACACTAAAGGCATTTTTCAAATCTAATACTGTAAAATATTTGTACAGTTGTACTGTATTCAATGTGGTGGCTGGGTTTGCAACTGCAGGAAACTGAGTTTCTACAACTTGATTCAGCGCACGAAGATCATGCACAATTCGCCATTTACCATTAGGTTTACTAACTGGAAAAAGAGGGGTATTATATGCCGAAGTACTGTGTTCTGTGATACCATGCAGTTTGAGTTGATGAATTTCCTCTCGTGCACCCTCTATAGCTGCCTGCTGCAAGGGGTATTGGGGCAATTTTGGACCCTCTTTCCCTTGTTTTAATCGTATGTGAACCGGTGTACCTCGTACCCGGCCATAAGGGCTAAGGAGGTAAGGGCCAGTTTCACTTATCCCTGCGGATTGAAATGCTCCTGCCACTAAGGTGACTTGGGCTTTTACAATTAAATCTCGTCCCATCAAATTTATAGGACAGTGAGAGGCATACAAAAAACTATGGGAGATAGCAAATTGTGGCCCTTCCACCCAAATTGGATTAGTCACGGGGGGTTTTACTGGCTTACCATCGAACCCAGTGGTCATTACACTGTCTCTGCCAATGGTTCCACCTATGGGCATGGTGTTCAGAACAGAAAGTGTAGCTCCAGTATCAATTAGGAATTTCATTACTTGGTTGTTCAAAGTTAATTCAATATGGGGCTCCTCTGTTCCCAGTATCACCTGCATATTATATATACCTAGTCATTGTCTATTTTCCCTATTGCCATAGCCTGTCCTATTTGGGGGCTGCCAGATAGGGTATTGGCGGCACTGTTCCCTCTAAGCTGTGCGCGTGTGCACGCGCACACACCTCGCCGAGAGAGCGCACATACTTTACAACAGAGCGCACAAAAATTACGGCTCCGATTCTGATAGAAAACAACACAGACGTCTTAAAATTTAAAAGTTATGATTGTAATTACTAGAAATTTCCCGCTTCATTTAGTAATCGTCTATTTTCATTTAATTTGATTAAAATCAGTGTGGTGTAACATACTGTATTCTGACGTGTAGTCAAATTTTAAAGTATAAAACTCCGAGTGTCGTTATGTGGCGCACAAAAATTTTACCTTCCTTCAAAAGCTGCACACAGCTGATATTTTATGCGCACACAACCTACAGAAAATTAGAGGGAACATAGATTGGCGGGGTCTTGCAGGTGGTGGGGGACCTTGGTCATATCGTCGCCGCCCTCCCGGTAGTGGGGCACGGCAGACCCGTCACAGGTGACCCCTCTCACCACACTGCCAACAAGTGAAATCTCTCTCCCTGTCCTGCTCTTGTCTGGGGAAGGATCGTGGTTCCTGACCCGTGAGCTGACCACGCTTTTGAACATTCAAAACTCGCATCAATTGTCTACATACATCTTCAGAGTCACTTTCTGCACTGCTATCACTTGAAGAATCTTCCAAACATTCCATACATTCCTCAAATTGTTTGTGTTTCTTTAGCTTGCTGCCTTGCTTCTTTAACCTGCTGCCGAAGGGCTTTAATTAACTTTTCATCGGTAGCAGATCTGCTGACCCACCCTCCCTTCTTCTTCTCCTGTTCTATTTCTTTCAATTGCAAATTAAACAAACGAGTTTGGGCAGCTTTTCTGTCCCTCTCTGGTTTATTCAGTTCTTCCTCAGCTTGTCTGACAAAATGAAAAATATGTGCCTGTTTCTGCCATGGTTCTGATTCTAACGCTACCATGTTTTTTAGCTTTAACTGGATAGGCAAAGGTAAGGTATTGCAGAGAGTCTGAAAAAACATGAGTCATGTTAGGGTCATTGTGGGGTACACCCATCTGGGCCTCCCATAAATCTTGAAATTTAGCCAAATAAGCGCTAATATCTTCCCCAACCTTAAATTGCATTGAAGTAAGGGTCCCATACTTCGTTGGGTGGGATAAATGTCCCTCAAGGAGTCCCATACCATATTACGATAAAGATTGAAAAGTGCCCCATCATACTGGGGATGATGTACCATAACCCCTCTGATATGGGCATTTTGAAAAACTTGATTAGCCGCATTATTACCCAAAATTCGGGCCAGTAGGGCGTTTACATTTCCAATTGCTAAAGTATAACCTGCTGTTAATCGTTCAAATTTTTGTATCCACGCTCCCGCTCCCTGGTTCAGGGGAGGCAGTTGCTCGGCCAGATTATTCATATCGGTAAAACTCCAAGGAATATATATTTCTTGCCCGTGGGAAGCATGCCGCACAGGAAATATCAAATGATTAGGTGTTTTTGGGTTATTGGGATCTTGTCCCTCATACTTTTCCCATACCCTCAAACCTGCTTCCATATACTTATAGTCCCATTGTGGATCTCCCTCCCCTCGTGGATCTCCCTCCCCTCCACGAATACATCTACGAGCTAGGTTTAAATCTGTAGTATTCAGTGACCCTTGTTCTGGCCAAATTCTCATTTGCGGGGCACAGGCTGTAGTCCACCCATGTAAGTTTGAACTCCAATGATATACATAGAAACCTTCACCTCCTTCTTCATTAAAAACAAAATCTACAGGGGTTTTCTTAGATTGAACTGGTTCTTTAGAACTCTGTACGGGCATTAAGTGATATTCATGGGCTCTGGTCGTCCGGTTCCTAACATTCTGCCTACTTTCACATGGTTGTTTAGAAAAATAATCAGCTCCCATTGACCTTCTGGTAAATCAATACTACCAGGGAATTTGTCCGCTGACATCACGGGAAACTTATCGCAGTTAATGGAGTCAAGGACAGAGGGAGTGGACTGTACTTGTGTTTGATCACCCCCTGTGGCCCCCAGCAACGACTGGTCACACACCGGGGGCTCAGGGATTGGATCAGGGGTCAAATGTAATTTACCTGCTACCTGGACCCATCCCGTATGCTGTTCCCGGCGGGGAGATGCAGACCGGGATCTTCTACGTGGTTGGGAGTTATTATTTTGCATTATGTCTTCCAATTCCCGATAGGGATATATTGGATTACATGGAGGAGTCTCAATAAGAGATGGTGTTTTTATCTCATCCCAGTATCTAACTCTTTCCTTGTGTTTCTGCTGGTCTTTTATCTTTAATTTTATCTTTAGGTCTGTCCTCTAATTCTGTCTCCTTGGTGTCTAGATCTATGGAAGGGTCTGCATAACCTATCGCTGCCATTATACGACTCTCTGTCATCCAATAGGGGGGTGGATCATCACTACTGAGGGTATTTGGATCTACCTGTTTCATCCACATGGAAATGTACCTTAAGTGTTTCAACTGCCTAGCCCCAGTCTTATGAAATAAAACATAATCCCTAATTTTTACTAAACGACCATCAAAGGACCCCTCCGGTGGCCAGCCGAGAGGAGTTCCAGGAGCAGCGCTCCATTTTGCCCATTTAAGGCAAACTTTCAATATTTCCTTTCCTAATAAGGGATTATCTCTCATCATCCATTCGACCGGAGTCACTGGGGAAACTTGATTTACCATTATGTCCTGATTGCCATCTTTCTTTCTCCTAAACAGAGACATGATTCCTACGTGCAACCTTTTATTTAAGGATCTCAATATCCACCCTCTTTATTTACAGAGGAAGGAAGTGCACGAAATGTCCAGGACACCTTTCAAACAAGAATTTGCTTCGTTCAAGCACGGCCAATCTCCTCGCGGAGGTATGGAAC
Organism: Ichthyophis bannanicus; assembly: GCA_033557465.1. Classification (NCBI taxonomy): domain Eukaryota; kingdom Metazoa; phylum Chordata; class Amphibia; order Gymnophiona; family Ichthyophiidae; genus Ichthyophis; species Ichthyophis bannanicus. Next base: position 1,790,484,003 of record CM066031.1, on the reverse strand, counting down.
CGTGAGCAAGAACACACACACGCTTCGTGTCAGACAACACGTACTGTCTCAATCACTTATCATTCAGTCCCAGTTTATAACAGCAAATTATTCTTACACTTTATTCATATAACAAAAACAAAAATTAAACAACACTTACCAAGCTTGGTTAAAAATACTTATACTCACGACGCCGTCGTCACAGCCGCCGTCATCTTAGGGAATCCGTCACTCACTTCTCCTCTGGTCTCTACTACGCACCGGGAACGTACCTCCCTCTTCTTTCTTGAGGGGAATCCAAATCTTTAAATTTGTATCTTGGTCATAAAGACCCACCCGTACCCCAATCCCGGGTGTTCGGCACCAATTGTGAGGCCCTGTTACTCACAAGAGACCGATTACTAATTATCACTAATTTCCTGTATAGTCCAGATCCAAAAGTCAGTACAGGTGCAATCAGAATCTCTGTTTATTAGATAACTGATGGACAAATACAGGCAGGGGAGAGGAGTATTTCTGTCAGTCATCAGACACCAGACACCTCCAGAATTCCTCCTCCCCCGAGTATAATAGTCATGTTACATATATACATTTTTTGCTTCCATGTATTGCTTCCGTATATGCATACAGTCTTCAAATCCATCCCTCTGTGAGGCCCCCTCTCTTCCCTCCTTCTGTTTCCTGTCATTGACCTTTCTGTCCCCTCTGTTTCTGTTTCAACATTCCCCCGGCCTCTGTCTTGCTTATACTCACCAACTGTCAAAAACCATCTACTGTCTTCAGGACCAACGGCTCAGCTTATACTTTTTGCATGGTTTCCTGTGTACGTGCCCTCTGCACAAAGTCTCTGCATGGATTCTCCAGTCCATGCATACACTCTGCTAAGGCTTATGATATCCTTATGCTGGCCTGGGTTTTTTTCCTTTGTCCACAATATAGTAGTTTGGTTGACATAATTTTATTAGAGCAGAATAAAGGCCATTGAGTGATTATGAATCAGGAACATATCCCTAAACCTTATAATCCCTACAGTTTGGTACAGTTTGGTCTATGGTTAGGTCAAAACGGTGACGGGGGTTAGGGTAAGATGAGGATGGAAGTCAGGATCTGTATGCAACGGTGAAGAGGTGGGTCTTCAACCTGGACTTGAAGAGGGCCAGGGAGGGCGCCTGGCGCACAGACGTAGGTAGGCCGTTCCAGACGTGTGGCGCAGCAAGATGAAAGGAGCGCAGTCGGGAGTTCGCGGTGTGGGTGAAAGGCATTGAAAGAAGCGATTTGCTGGCGGAGCGCAAATTTTGCGAGGGGACGTAAGGAGAGAGAAGGGATGTGAGGTATTGAGGGGCCATAGAGTGAATGCATTTATAGGTCAGCAGGAGAAGCTTGAACTGGATGCAGAATTGGACAGGGAGCCAGTGAAGTGACTTGAGGAGGGGAGTAATGTGGGCATAGCGAGGCTGGCAGAAAATTAGTCAAGCAGCGTAATTTTGTATAGATTGAAGGGGAAGGAGGTGACTCACGGGGAGACCAGCAATGAGTAGGTTGCAGTAATCGAGGCGAGAGGAGATTAAGGAGTGGATAAGCGTTTTGGTAGTGTGTTCAGAGAGGAAGGGGCGCATCTTGCTGTTGTAGAGGAAAAATCGGCAGGTCTTGGCTACAAGCTGGATATGGGCGGAGAAGGAGAGAGCGGTGTCGAAGATAACCCCTAGATTGCAGGCCGAGGGAACAGGAAGTGATAGTAGATCCATCCACATGGACTGAGAGAGGGGGAAGTGGGGGGGAGGAATTTGGTGGAAAGACAAGGAGTTCAGTCTTGGCCATGTTCAGTTTCAATCGGCGATGAGACATCCAGGCAGCAATGTTCGAAAGACAAGCAGAGATCTTGGACTGGGTTGCCAGAGAGATATTAGGTGTAGAGAGGTAGATTTGGGAGTCATCGGCATAGAGATGGAACTGAAAGCCATGGGAAGAGATAAGCGCACCAAGGCCTTGGATATAGACGGAGAAAAGGAGGGGGCCTAAGACAGATCCTTGGGGTACACTTACCTGGAGCGGGGTAGGGGAGGAGGCGGAGCCTCCAGAGCATACACTGAATGAGCGATGGGAGAGGTAGGAGAACCAGGATAGTATGGAGTCCTTGAAGCCAAGTGAGGAGAGGGTGGTGAGGAGAAGGTCGTGGTCAACGGTGTCAAAGGCAGCAGAAAGGTCAAGAAGGATGAGGATAGAATAGAGGCCCTTAGATTTGGCCAGGAACAGGTCGTTGTTGACTTTTGTGAGTGACGTTTCAGTGGAATGTAGGGGGCGGAAGCCTGATTGTAGTGGATCCAGGAGGGCCTGGGAGGTGAGGAAGTCGAGGCAGCGACGGTGGACTGCTCGTTCTAGCAGTTTGGATATGAAGGGAAGGAGGGAGATGGGTCGATAGAAGGGCATGTGGGATCAAGTGAGGGTTTCTTGAGGAGGGGTGGACAACAGCATGTTTGAAGTCAATGGGGACAGTTGCAGTGGAGAGTGAAAGGTTGAGGATATGAGTAATGGAGGGGGCAATGGTGAGGGAAATGGAACATAGGAGATGGGTGGGGATAGGATCTGATGAACAGATGGTGGGTTTGGAGGAGGAAAGAAGTGCGGTTTCTTCAGAGATTGGGGAGAAGGAGGAGAGGTTGGCAGGGGGAGTATGGATGGGGGAGGAGAAATGGGGGAGGGGAGGTGGATGAGGGGGTAGGGAATTGGAGAGTAATTTTGAGGATTTTGTCATGGAAGTAATCGGCTAGGGTTTGGGCAGAGGGGGAAGGGGGGTCGGGGGTGGGGTGACCTTGAGGAGAGAATTGAGGGTGTTAAAGAGACGGTGAGGATCAGAGGCAAGAGAATTAGTCAGGTGTATGTAGTAATCTTGTTTGGCAAGTGCTAAGGCTGACTGGAAGGAGCCAAGCATGAATTTGAAGTGTAGAAGGTCTTGCTGGGAGCGGGATTTGGACCAGGCTCATTCGGCAGAACGGGCGCAGATGTGTAGGTAACGGATTGTGGGTGAAAGCCAGGGTTGGGGAGTAGATCGTTTTACAGGATGTGAGGTGGGAGGGGCAAGAGTGTCAAGGGCTGAGGATAGTGTAGTATTGTATGAGGATAGTGCCTTGTCGACGGACTCAGATGATAAAATGGAGGAAAGAGATGGAGAAATGGTGGAGGAGAGAGTCAGGGGATCAATATTATGAAGATTTCTAAATAGGACGGAGGAGACAGGACCAGGTTGGGATGGCGGGAGCTGAACAGTAAAAGTTAAGAGGTGATGGTCAGATAAGGGAAGGATTGATTTGCGGAAGTTTGAGGGAGAGGAATTGGAGTATTAGGTCAAGGCAGTGGCCGTGTAGGTGTGTGGGGGCAGTGGAGCAAAGTTGGAGGTCAAACGAGGCGGTAAGAGTGAGGAACTTTGAGGCATGGGGGTCGGAGGGGTTGTCGACGTGAATGTTGAAATCGCCAAGAATAAGAGTGGGGGAGGAGGGATCCGTAAAGGCAGAGAGCCAGGAGTCGAAGTCGGTGAGGAAGGTTGATTTGGAGTAGTCGGGTGGGCGATAAATAACCGCTACTCGGAGGGGAAGTGGTGTGAGGAAGCGAATGGAGTGGACTTCGAAGGAGAGGGGGAGTGTGATTGGGGTGGCAGGAGGGGTTGGAATTGGCAAGAGGGAGAGAGTAGGAGGCCAATGCCACCACTGCGACCAGTAGATCGAGGTGTATGGGAGAATTGGTAGCCCCCATAGCAGAGAGAGGCAATGGATGCGGTGTCGTCAGGGGGAAGCCAGGTCTCGGTTAGGGCAAGGAGGTGTAGGGCATTAGAGATGAAAAGACCGTGAATAAAAAAGGTTTTTCTAATGACTGAGCATGCGTTCCATAGAGCACAAGTAACCGGGAGAGCGGAGGGGAGAGGAGAGGGATATGGATAAGGTTGGATAAGTTATGTGTGGATTTCTTATTAGAATAGCATGGGGGTCTATTTTTAGGGTAGTAGCGAGCTTTATATAGAGAAGGGTGAGGGTGGGTATGTTTGGGTGTATGTGCTCCCGGAGAGGGATATGAGGGGGGGGGGGGGAATGAGGGATAATTTGATGGTGCCAGGTAGGTTATGTGAGGGATTATTTTTGGGGGTAGGGTTGGAGTTGATATTTATGGGTGAGTGATTGTGAGATGACTGGGAGGGGGGAGGAGCGGGATGTGGATGAGATTAGATAGGGTACGTGAGGAACTATCTTTAGAGTGGGAGAGAAATCGGGGGGGGGGGGGGGGAGGGGACCAGGGTTAGGGTTGATATTACCTGATGAGAGAAGGAGAATGAGTATTAGAGATTGAGGTAAAGTGGAGATAGTACGGTGGAAGCGAGGTTGGGGTTGTCTTAAAGAGACGGGGCAGGTTGAATGCGGAGGATGGTGTGGAGAAGCTCAAGAGCGGGTGCTAGGGTAGGGGGCAGAATGGAGGGAGAAGTGAGGAAAGTGGAGAGGGGGCTGGGTAAGTGCGGGGGATAGTGTGGAGAGGCTCGAAAGCAGATGCTAGGCTGGGGGGAGAGTGGAGGGAGAAGTAAGGAAGGGTAGGTGCTAGGTTAGGGGAAAGAGTGGAGGAACGAGTGAGGAGAGTAGGGGGAGAGGAGGGAGGGTGTTGGTAGGGAGGGTAGGCAGTTGGGGAGGATGAGGGAGAGGAGGACAATGAGATATGGGGCCATGGGGGTAGGCAGCAAGGTCTGCGCAAACAACGGGTAGCAGTTCTAAGCAGCAATAGGTAGCAGTCCAAGGCAACACTGGGCAGCAGTTCTAAGTAACAATAGGTAGCAGTCCAAGGCAATAATGGGTAGCAGTTTTAAGCAACAATAGGTAGCGGTTCAAGCAACAATAGGTAGCGGTTCAAGCAACAATAGGTACCAGTTCTAGGTAACAATAGGTACCAGTTCTAGGTAACAGTAGGTAGCAATTCAAAGCGACCATGGGTAGCAGTTCTAAGCAACTATAGGTAGCAGCTTTAAGCAACACTGGGTAGCAGGTCTAGGCCATAATGGGTAGCAGATCTAAGCAATAATGGGTAACAGTTCGAGTAACAATAGGTAGTAGCTCTAAGCAACAATAGGTAGCAGTTCTACGCAATAATGGGTAGTAGTTTGAGCAACAATAGGTAGTAGCTCTAAGCAATAATGGGTAGCAGTTCAGGCAATAATGGGTAGCAGTTCAGGCAATAATGGGTAGCAGATCTACGCAATAATGGGAAGCAGTTCAGAGTAGTACTGGGTATCAGTTCTGCTGGGGTGCTGGCAATGAGCAGCAGTTCATTGCAAGTACTGGGTAGCAGTTCAGTGCAGGCAGTGGGCAACAGGTTTATGTTGGTTTGTTTATTTCATTTGATGTACTGCCCTTCTGGGGAGACAGAGCGGTTTACAGTGTACAAACATTTTAAAGAAGGCACAAGGCTGGAAAGAAGGAAAGAGAAGTTACAATCGTTGATAGGAAAGCAGGAGAGAAAAGGGATACAGGACGACGCAGAGGCTGGGATCACACAAAAGGGGAGGGAAGGTCAAAGGCCAGGGAAAAGAGGTGGGTCTTTAGGTCACGCTTAAAGGAAGGGTGATGGGGCTCAAGTCGAAGGGAGGTGGGAAGTGAATTCCAGAGGGCAGGGCCTGCGAAGAAGAAGGCTGAGGAGCGGGTGGTCGAAGGTGAGCAAGGGAGGGGGAGGGAAAATTGAGGCGGTTGAGATGAAATGAACGAGGAGTGTGTCTGGGAGTGTGAAAGGTGATGAGATCTGCCAAGTATTGTGGGGTATTGGTGTGAAGAGCTCTGTGAATAAGGGTGAGGAGCTTAAATCGGGAGCGAAAGGGAACAGGTAGTCAGTGAAGATGAACAAGTAGAGGTGACACGTGATCTCGTAGGGAAGAGTAGGTGATGATGCGGACAGCAGTATTTTGGATCCTCTCTAGTTTAAGTTGGGATTTGGGGAGACCGATGAAAACAGAGAAGTCAATGCGTGACATAACTAGTGACAATAGCAGGGTGGTAAGGGCAGATGGAGTGAGAAAGGGGCGAATCGCACGAATTTGGCGAAGAAAAAAGAAAGAGGTCTTGGTGATATGTGAAACATGAGCCTGAAAGGAAAGGTCGGAGTCAAAAAAGCACACCCAAATAGCGAAAAGTGGCAACCAAGGGTATGGGAGAGTCCAAAAAGGATGGAGCAAGCAAAGGGGGCAGGCTGCCATGGGAGAACCAGATTGCGATGGTTTCGGTTAGGTTGAGGTGAAGGCAGTTCTGGGTTAGCCAGGATGCAATGGTGGAGACACAGGAGTTGAGTGCAGAGAAGTCTGGGTGAGAGGGGGAAGTGTGATGGAGGACTATGTCATCTGCATAATAGAAAGCAGAAATTCCAGTTTGTTGTATCAGTAGGGCGAGTGGAGCAAGGAAGAGGTTAAAGAGGAGAGGAGCAAGTACAGAACCTTGAGGGACCCCACAGGGTAAAGGAAATGGATCGGAAGAAGGGACGGAAGGAGAGGAGGAGAGAACCGCACATGATTGAGAGGAGAGAAAGGAGTGGAACCAGTGATAAACAGTGCTACGGAGACCTGCTTCCCGTAGGCGAAGAAGAAGGGAGTGATCCACTAGGTCAAAGGCAGCAGATAGATCCAAGGCTACCGCCACTGAGAGATCACTGTGATCGTGGGCCACATGCAAACAGTGGGTAGCGGTTCAGTGCGAACAATGGTTAGCAGCTCTAGGCAGGCAGTAGGTAACAGTACTAAGCAGACAATGGGTAGCAGGTACGAGGCGGATAATGGAAGGAGAGGTCAATGACGGCCGTGGGCAGCAAGTCAAGGAGAGTTGCTTGAAGGAAGGTGGTGTTGGCAAGATGTAGGGGTCAGGAGGAGAAGTGTGAGACGTGTGGAGGAGTGATCGTGCCTACCCGGTTCCAGGGTTAGCTCCAGGCAGCTGCGATGATTAGGAGGAGCAGGGTTCACGGCTCACACCAGAGCACTCCCAGGGCCATGCCAAAGGGCCCTCTGGCGGGGCCCGCCAGGTGCGGGCGTGCCCGATGGAGCAAGCCGCTTTAAAGGGCTGCTGCCCTTTGATCTCCCTCGGCGGCGGCGTGCTCTGGCTCCTCCTATTTAGAAAACCTATTTAGAAAAACTGCCCCAGGAGACTTTCAGTACCTTAAACAGTAGATAAAGACTACATTGCAGTACATTCAAATGTAAATCAAAAGATCTGCTTTACCCCCTTGAGGAAGCAGCACACCTCAGGGTGTGTTGCCAAGGATACTCTCTGAACATACCTCCACCTAGGGGAGGTCAGGGACTCTGATCACCACAAGGGGGGGGGGGCTGCCACCGAGACAGAAAACAGTCTTTGAGTTATTTCAGGAACTGATGTTCAAAGCTGGCTGAGAATGGGCCCTGTGGCCCCAGAGGACCCTCAGGGGCCTGTCAGCTTAAGCCTGTGTCAGCCTCACCATACCCCTTTCAGCTGTGACCATGCAGTCATCCAAGATGATTACAATTCTCACAGGTGGGAAAATTGTGGGAGACATAGTAGAAGCATCAGCATTGGGCCCCAGGTCCCCCTCCATGGTGTGGGTCCTGATATTGGTGATAGGTAAGGGAATTCCTGCACTTGTCAGGCTGGCTGCAGAAACTCGAGAAGGGCCACCTCTAGCCTCCCACAGAGGAGTGTGCAGCAGCTGTTGAATTGATGTGCATCTCTTAGGGGGAAAGAATAAAGTTCCCTCCTCAAATCTTGCTGCGTACCTTCACGTGGTGACCCCACTGTATAACATCTATACCAAATCTCAACAAGGTGAAAGTATAGCAGGAACAAAGAAGAAAAATGCATTCTTGGCCGCATGTCGCCAGGATAAAGTGCCCACCTTTAGCTTACGTACTAGGGCTAACGATGGTGGTTGCGTTAGTGCAAGTGCTGCAGATGCAGATAACATCCCTGCCATAGATAAAGGTCATGGTGAGCCTGTTCATGGACCCATTGTGACAGGAGATAAACCACAGAAATTAATGAAAAAATAAAGAGGAATAACTATGGTTAAATGGAATTTTGCAGATAGAAGAGATAATGTACTGCTATTTTTATGCTACAAACTCTATATTTAAATCAAGAGGGTTTATAAAGAGAGTCTGCTAAAAGCTGGAAGAAATAAGAAAATTGGCATTAGAAAAACTGCAAAAAACAGATACAAATTTAAGATTGTTAATTTTAAATATCAAAGAAAAGAAGTATGTGAATAACATCTTGAAGCAACTGAGGGATTCCGTGGACAAAGAAATACAGGGAGGAGGGGACATAGGTGAGAGTACCAGAAGAAAGGAAGACACACAAAAGGAAAGAGATTGCGGGGAAGATGGAGTTGAGAGATCTGGAACTGCAGGAGTGTGAGCTGAATAAAGAAAGGGTCAACAAACTAACTGAAAAGGAAGAAGAAAAAGAGAAGGTAGAAGCAACAGAGGAGAGACTCGGAGGTGGAGGAATTCATGCTAAAACTCCTGGTCCATATGGAAAGAGATGAAGATGCCGGGTTCCCAGCAAGGGAAAGATTACCCAAGCTAAATTTAACACCTAAGTTTAGAAGTATGATAATTTAAGATGAATAATGCCATATCCAGTATAAAAGGACCATTTATTGACATCACTAAAATTAATCGAATACAATATTGTGCAGCTAAAATTTACTGCGAGAAAACTACCAACCAGGGCCAGAAGAAAAAGAGAACAGTTCCCCCTTGGAAAATGCACATCGAAGGAAAAATATAATCATTGCGTGCAGAGGTATCCCTGATAGACGGTACCTAAAAGGATTAAGATCATCAAAGATATTACGGAAGATCCAAGACATCAAGCTGAGGCATGTTGCATGAACAGAAGAAGACCTGAAATTTATATGTTCCAACAATAAATTGAAAATAGCAGCAGAAGCACAAAAACTTTGAGGATATGAAGAAAACAGGAGAGAAAGATATCAAAATAAGCTATTTAGAGAGAACCCAAAACAATTCTACAGGGAACTGGAAAGAGCATTAGTCTGGTAAAAGCATCACCAACCAAAGCCGAAACGGAAACCACCTGGAGAAAGCTATATGAGGACCCTATACAGCACAATCAAGAAGCAGAATGGTTACCCTGCATACAGGAGCATTTAGAAAACTCAAACATCAAACCTATGGAATGGCCTGTAGTAACAAGGAAAGAATTGGAAAACAGGTTAAAACAAGTCCCAAACTGGAAGAGCCCTGGCCCAGATGAAGTAACCAATTTTTGACTCAAATAGTTAACATCACTCCACAGAGACCTGGCAAACTGCAAGAATTAATTGTTCAAGCAGCCGACTTAACACCACAATGGCTTACTACAAGAAGAACATTTCTCCTTCCGAATGGAGACCCGAGTAACTTGCCTAAAAAATTATAGAACAATAAACTGTTTACCTACAGTTTATAAGCTGTTCACTGCGATAGATGCAGATAGAATATGCAATCACATTAAGCTCAATAAATCATGGCGATAGAGCAAAAGGGCTTTAATAAGAGGGGAGCATGTGGAACCAAAGACCAGTTAATGTTGAATAAGGCCATCATGGCCAGCGCTAAGAGAAACAAAAATCTCAGACCTGGCTTAGAAGTGAGGTTTACAACTGCCATAGTATGCGCAAAACTAACCCATTTGGAGAAACTACCCCAAGTGAGGCCTGGGAAAGTCCAGCTGCCTGAAAGGAGTTTCTCCTTTTTTTTTTTTTTTTTTAAATCTGTGTTTTTGAAGCTGCTTTTTATTCAAGCAGCAGACAGGCAAAAAAAGAAGCAGGACAAAATAAAAATAAAATAGGGAGAAATTAAGCAGAACATGCAGAAATAGGACAGTGAGAGGGAAGGGGGACTTGGGCACAGACTTAAAACCTCTCAGGGGTCCTCCTGTCCACTCTCTGTCTAGAACCCATGGCTGACAGCACTGGCCTTAGAGCAACTGTCAGCTCAAAGAGACAATGAGCGTACCCAAGCTCTGAGCGAACATTGGGCCTAGGTCTCTAACACACAGGCCCACAAGAATGATCTGAGCCAGGGGAGAGACGTATCTGTACTGCTGCACCAGTTCACACAAACAGTACTGGCTTCTTGCAGTATTGCATGGACATACGTATATACAAGTGATTACCCACTTGTGAAAGTTGCTCTTTTCTGCTTCCACTTGCTGGTCGAGGAGCATAACCCCCTCTTTTATCTGGACTGCTCTAGCCAGATAAGAAATGGCCATTTCAAAATTGAATTGCCCATGCTGTGAAATTAAAAAGTAACCATGTTTTAATGGATGCATTCCCAGGGTGGGGTTGGCGGAGAAAGAAATGCCAGCATAAGTACCTGGAGAAAATGTGGCAGCAACTGTTTGCAGGTAGTAGTTCTCAGCCTTTGCAAAGGTTATTCTTGTATTAGGTGATAATTAAAGATCAGCAGACAGTATAGGTAATGCTGTTTTATTGGACTGCCTTTCATTAGGTCAGTGTGGAACGGATACATTAGATAAGTATGTACTATTTAAATCCAATGCAAATTCTAGGTTGTGTACATAAGCCCTCACCACTCAAAGCGAGTGGGGACAGACAAAGGTGATGAGACACTAACATTTTACTGTCGAAAGGCCATATATCTGGTAATAAGTGAGAAATTGAGTGTCTCTCTCAAGCCCTCCTGTGTTTCGTTTTCAAAATGTTGGTAGTAATTATATTTACTGTTTTGACTGATGTGCAGTAGCTGATAGGCGCACAGGGTTTACATAAACTTGGATCTAGGAAAAGATATTGTTGTGTTATACTAAAACCTTCCTTAATGGGTGACTCTTAATATCTGTTCTGCATAAGGTTTTAGTGAAATCCTTTGAAATGTTATCCCTGGATGTGACTACTAAAAGGACACCTTGGATGTTTCTTGGTGTTCACCAACTGCAGGAGGGCAACACAAACCAGAGGAATTGCTTATGTTTTTTTTTTTTTTTTTTTTTTAATTAATTAATTTATTTATTTAATATTTATCAATTTTATTACAACATTCCAGAGAAGATTCTGAAACAGAATTAAATGTACAATAAAGAACAAGAAAAATAAGAGCCGCCAAGGCAGCCTTACAGCAATATAAACAAACAACTGGTATAGACCACAATAATCCCCCAATATAGACCCAAGAAAAAAGAAATTTTTAAGGTTAAATCACCCAACACAATTATAACATTATAGGAGCATGAGTATTATATGGCAGCCGGTGTGGAAGGCACCCCAGATCCAACCCCCTCCCTACTTGACAGAAAAAACAAAAGTTGCTTGGGTTCGAAAAATAAGTATTGCTTTGATTGAAAACTAATAACACATTTACAAGGATGTCTAAGTTTAAATTGCGCACTCAAAGCGAGCGTCCTCTGGCGCAACTCCAGGAATGCCTTACGCCTTTTCTGTGTTTCCCTTTCTAAATCGGATAATATAGATATTTTTGAACCCAAGAACATAGCATCTGACATGTGACGGAAATATAATTGCAACACAGTATTCCGATCAGACTGCCTTTTAGTACAGATTTACCCATCATACTCCCTCTGGTGAATAATACATAATACAAAATACTAGTCTTTCAATGAGCTGGGCAATTTTATTTAGAAACATAGAAACAAACATGTCACAGAAAAAGACCATATGGCCTATCTAGTCTGCCTTCCATATCAAATACTATAGTCCCTTTTTTACATTTAGAGATCTTCTGTGTTTGTCACATGCTTTCTTGAACTCAGATACTGTCCTTGTCTCTACTACCTCCACTGGAGGACTATTCCACACATCTACCACTCTTTCTGTAAAGAAATATTTCCACATATTACTCCTGAGACTATCCCTTTTCACACTCCTCCTATGCCCCATAGTTGCAGAGCTTGCTTTCAATTGAGAGACTCTCCTCTTGTGTAGTTATGCCATGGAGGTATTTAAACATCTCTATCATATCTCCTCTATCCCGCCTTTCCTCTAATTTATACATATTAAGAACTTTGTCTGTTCCCCATATGATTTATAACTAAGACCACTAACCATTTTAGTAGCCACCCTCTGCACAGACTCCATCCTGTTTATATCCTTTTGAAGGTGTGGTCTCCAGAATTGCACACAAGCCTCCAAATGAGGCTGCACTAGAGACTTATACAGAGGCACTTGCCTCCTTTTTTTCTGCTGGCCATTGCTCTCCCTATGCACCAAAGCATCCTTATGGCTTTCACCATCACCTTTTCTACCTGTTTAGCCACTGTAAATTCATCAGAAACAATCACATCCAGGTCCCGCTCTTCTTTCGTGGACAGAAGTACTTTATCCCCTACACTGTACCGCTTCCTTGGATTTTTGCAGCCCAAATGCATGACCCTACATTTTTTAGCATTAAATCTCAGCTGCCAAATTCTTGACCATTCTTCATGTTTCGCTAGATTCCTCCTCATGTTATCTACTCCATCCTGGGTGTCTACTCTATTGCAAATTTTTGTATCATCTGCAAAGAAGCAAATCTTACCAGACATCCCTTCCGCAATATCACTAACAAAGATGTTAAAAAGAATCAGACGACTTCTGGTGACATCAGGGCGAAGGGCGGTGTAGCAGACTAGCTCCGCTGTCAAAGCCTGTGATAAGGGGGAAAAGAACCCCCTAAATGAGCGATTAAAGAGGAGCGAGAGGGGTGAGGCAGGAGAAGAGAAGCCCAGGAAGAAGGCGCTAATAGCAGCGGGTGCACAGCGGGCGGCAGAGAAAGGCAGCGCTAAACCAAAGAGGAGGCCCACATGGTGAGCCAGAGCAGAGGACCACGTGGAGAGCCCGAACGGAGGAGCGCGTGGCACTTTGAGAGCGGAGCTGAGGTCCGGGAGACAGGAGGCCCGAACAGAGGGACGAAGGGCTGGAGCGAAGAGCGGAGGCCCGGAGAGAGGAGAGGAAGCCCAGACAGAGGGACGAAGAGCCAGAGCGGAGGCCCGGAGAGAAGAGAGGAGGCCCGGACAGAGGGACGAAGGGCCGGAGAGAAGAGAGGAGGCCCGGACAGAGGGGCGAAGAGAGGAGGCCCGGACAGAGGGACGAAGGCCCGGAGAGAGGAGCGGAGGCCCAGAGAGAGGAGTGGAGGCCTGGAGGGCAGAACGGAGGTGCAGAGCTGGCCACAATAAAGCAAGAGGGCTGGGGTGTGGACGAGGAAGTGCATGTGCAGAGACGGCAGTGGAGCCAGAGCCCAGGGGGGCAGGAGAGACGTTGATGAATTGGAGCCTGGCTGGGGGAAGAAGAGTGGTTGCAGAGGGAGTCATGTAGCAACCCAAGAACCTGGAGTGAATAGCGGAGGAGCACTGAAGTGAGATATAGAGGAGCAGGGAGCCCCGAAAGTGCCTAAAAACGCTGGTGAGACAAGATAGAGCAAGACAGAGAGAAATATTGCGGGGCAGAGTGGAGAAAAGGCCACAAGTTGGATAGCCAAGTGAGAAGTGATAGAGGGAGATGAGAAAGACTACCTCTGAGCCCAGCCAGACACGAGAGAGGAGAAGATCAACTTAAGGAAGAATAAAGGAGCCCGGCTGACCCAGCGTAGGATAAGGGTGCTACACAATACAAAGCTACAGAGAATTGAGTCGAAGAAGCTAAAGGAATTACCCTCAGTGGGATTAATAAAAGTGCCAGAACAACTACCTGAGGCACTGCCCTTATCTGCTAAACAGAAGCACAGACATTTCGTCTTGGGGGGTAAAAGAGTGCTCATGGACAAGACAAAGAGCAGTCAAGCAGCGAGGAAGAAATTGGCGGAGTACAGATCCTCATATGTGGCAACCGAAGGAGGGAAGGAAGGGGAAAAGGAAGGCGGAACACAGCATGAAGGCCCAATTGAGCAGGAGGAGGAGATGGAAAGAGCCTGCAGCCCAGAAATGGCAGCCATGCAAAAACTATGGTTAACGGAGTTGAAAGAGGAGATCAAGATGGAGATCAGTGGGGTAAAAAATGAGCTGAAGGAGTCTATACAGGCTCTGCGGCAAGATATTGTGGACATGGGAAATCGAGTAGAAGAAATAGAGAGCCAGGTGGAGCAGCAAGGAGAATCATTAGATGAATTACACAAAGACTGGGAGGAATTGAAGCGCATGCAAGTAGAACAACAGATGAAACTGGAAGACTTGGAAGACCGTTCCAGGAGATGTAATATCAGGGTATGCGGCCTCCCAGAGGTACCTCAATATAAGAACTGTGAAGAAGTGATGGCAAAAATCTTTGGCGCCCCATGACCATCCCGACGAAGGGGGAGAGGTAGAGAACATAAAAATTGAGAGAGCACACAGAGGACTGGGGCTGGCCAGAGACAACAAGCCACGAGACATAGTAGTGTGCTTAAGTTCATTTAAAACTAAAGAAAAGCTGCTGAGAGCGGCCAGAGCAGAGAGACAATTCATCTGGGAGGAGCATAAGCTCAAATTGTTTCAAGACTTATCGTTGGGAACACTACAGCGCAGAAGAAACCTCAGAGGTGACTGTATACTTGCGAAGGGAGGACATGAGATATAAATGTCTGTTCCCATTCGGCTTGCTGATGACAGTAAAGGGAAGATCGCGAAGAGTGCAGACCAGCGAGGAAGCTGGGATAACGAACTTGCCAGAAGGGGAGAAAAGGATGGCTGGACCTGCTCCCGCAGCCAGGCCCAGTGCGCAGAGGGACAGTCAGAGGTGGCATAGAGTTCCAGTGGCGGGGAGAAGGCTGGCAAGGCTGAATAGAGAGAGCCCAGGAGCAGCGCAAGTGGCGGAGAATGGAGCTGGCTGAAGTGGGGAGGACACTGTAAAATTATGTTCAGGATGAAGAAGTTACATGGGGGGGGGGGGGGAAGGATAGAAGGCCTATAGAAACGGTAGGGGGGGAAGTGGGGAGGGGGATTAGGATTGAGCCCCTGGACGTGATGTCAGTCCTGGGTCGGCAGGGGTAAGAGGGGGGCAGAGGGGGGCTTAGAAGTGGGGAGGAGAGGATGAAGGGGAGAGAGAGGGGGGTGAGAATAGTGGGGATGAAGGGGATTGAGGGATATGAGACAGGCGTGGCCTGACAGTTCATCACTGTAATGGAAGACAAATCCCCCTTGGGGGTAGGGGGGAAGACTGAGGGTGGTGGTGGACGGGGGGGGGGGGGGGAAGGGGGAAGGGGTAGGTGAAGAGGCGGGAGAGGAAGGAAGAGGAGAGGGTGAGCGGGGGGGGGGGAAGGGTGGGAATGAGGAGGGAGGGGCTAGAGAGGGGAAGGGGAATGAAGAGATGGGGGAGGGAGGATGGGGGGGTTAATACAGGTGAATTGAAAATTGTTACGCTGAATGTGAAAGGTTTAAATTCACGCTTTAAGAGACAGAAATTGTATAAGGAACTATCATGGCAGAAAGCCTCACTTGTTTTACTACAAGAGACACATTTGTTACGGAGGCATGAGTCAGTGGTGAAACCGAAAGGATATACTGAACTATTGCTTCTAATATGAAGGAGCGGAAGAAAGGGGGGTAGCATTGTTGGTAAGTGGGCAACTTAAGGTAGAGTTCCACATGGTAGTTCGGGATAGAGGGGGAAGGTACTTAATGGTGCGAATGAGGATAGGAGAAGAATAGTTCTGTGTGATAAATGTGTATGCACCCACAGGGACACAAAAAGAATTTTGGGAGGAAGTGGATAAGAAGGCGAGTCTATTGGGAGAGGGAGCGAGGATCTGTGGAGGGATTTTAACATGCCCTGGGAGGTTGGGAGGGACTCTATGGGAAAGGGGGAAGGGAGGAGAGCAGACAGGAGGCGATATCAGACGTTCGTCAAGGACCATGATTTGATTGATGCGTGGCGATTGATCAACCCGGGTAGGTGTCAGTATTCGTTCTACTCAGCAGTGCATGGAACTTACTCCAGGCTGGATACTATTTGGATAGGGAAAGAGATAGCTGGGAGGGTTCAGGGAGGGGAAATGGAGCCGATCACGTGGTCTGATCATGCACCGGTGATTGTGCGTCTGAGCTGTAGAAGAGAAAATAAGGGGACACAATATTGGAAATTGAATGAGGCCCTACTGGAAGATACTAGGGTGGTGAAGGAGCTAGAGGAGGTGATTACAGAATATTTTGCAAGGAATGCGAATGGAGAGGTGAGGGCGGGGATGGTATGGGATGCTTTTAAGGCAGTGGTGCGGGGTACCTTGATAAAATGGGGGGCGAGAATAAAGAGGGAAAGGGAGGGAAAGGAACTTCAACTGCGGCAGCAGCTGGTTAGGTTGGAAGAGGCGGATGCCAAGGATGTCGGTGGGAAATATAGGGGAGAGGTTTTGGAGACCAGGGTTAAGCTTAACGGGCTGGAGGCTGAAAGGATTCAGTTTCGGTTACAATTATTGAGGCAGGAATTTTTCGAAGGGGGAAATAGGGCGGGAAAGTATATGGTGCGGAGATTAAGCAGAAGAGTAATTTGACACAGATAACACAGCTTAGGTTAGGGGAGGGGTGGAGAGGGATGAGCAGAAGATAAGAGATGAGTTTGTGGAATACTACCAGAGGTTATATGAGGCAAAACCAGATAGGCCGGAGGGGGAGATGTGGGAATACTTAGAGGCAGCAGGCCTCAAGCACTTGGAGGAAGGGGAGAGGAGTGAATTGGATAGAGAAATACAGGTAGTGGAAGTGGAGCAGGCAATCAAGGATTTGAAGCCAGGGAAGGCTCCAGGGCTTGATGGGCTGACGGCTAGCTTTTATAAAAAATTTAAAGGAGTGTTGTCATCCTTGACATGCTTGTTCAATTTGCCAAAGGAGGGGGAACGGTTAGCGGAGACAATGGGGTGGGCAGGGGTAATGCTGATCCACAAAGAGGGGAAGGATCCTCTAGAGTGTGCGTCATACAGGCCTATCTCGCTGCTAAATATCTATGCGAAGTTGTTGGCCAAAGTATTAGCGGGTAGACTCAATAGAATTCTGGGTAAACTAGTTCATGAAGATCAAGCGGATTTTATACCGGGTAGACAGGTGTCTGATAATATTAGGAAAATATTGAATGTAATATGGACAGTGAAAAGAGAGGCAGACCAGATGATACTTCTCTCGCTTGACGCAGAAAAAGCATTCGATCAGGTGTCATGGAAATATCTGTTCGCAATGACGGAATACATGGGCTTTGGAAAAGGCTTTGTGGAATGGGTGAAGGCGTTATATTCGGGTCCTAAAGCGTGTGTGAGGGTTAATGGGGGGATATTCAAAGTTTTTTCCCCTGGGGCGGGGAACCAGACAGGGATGCCCCCCTATCACCGCTGTTATTTGCATTATCCTTGGAACCGTTAGCAGGGAAGATACGGAGGGGTCAAGATATTAAGGGGGTTAGGGTGGGGCAGAGGGAATACAAAATGGCAATGTTTGCGGATGACATTCTACTTATGATTACTAGGCCTAGTGTGACGTTGCCCGCAATTATGAGGGAGGTGAAGGAGTATGGGGATTTGGCAGGCTTTAGAATTGGAGTAAATCTGAAATCTTAAATTTGACAGGCGGGATAGAGTTGCAAAGGAGTCTGCAAAATCAATTCCAATTTCGGTGGGCAAAGTGATCAATCAGTTACTTGGGAGTTCAGTTGGGAAGGGACTTGGAGGAACCTATATGATTTGAATTACAAGAAGCTTTTTGGGCAAGTAGAAAGACAGAGGCATGGAAGAGGGGGTATATATCTTGGATGGGGAGGATGGCGGTGGTTAAAATGATGTTGCTCCCCCAGTGCCTTTTTTATTTTCAAGTGTTGCCAATTGAGATACCTGCAAAAGCAAGTAGAGGGGTTTATATAGGGGAATTAGCGCCCCAGAGTGGTGGCACAGACATTACAGGCTCCTAAGGGGGAGGGAGGTATGGGAGTGCCTAATTTCATGAAGTACTATCAAGCGGCACAGTTGAAAGCAGTCTACTCATGGCTGCGGAACAGACGAAACATTAGGTAATGATGGAGGAAACGGGTTTAAGACCAGAAGAGTTGGAGAGAATGGTGTGGGGAGGAAAGGGCAGGCGTGGGGAGAGTCCAATGGTAGGCCACACTTTGAATATGTGGCAACAACACCGGAAGCGGCTGCTAGGGGATAAGAGTTGTGCACGCACAATGTCACTGTTGGCGTGTTGTGATGAGAGAAGGGGACCGGAGTTAACAGTGCTGGAAAGGTGGGCACAGCAGGGTTTAAGTCAAGTGTCGCAGATAATTGCCGGAGAAAGGGTAAGAGAATTTGAAGGTATTAGGGATTTATATCAATTGCGGGATAGCGACAGATTTCCTTATCTTCAGAATGGATCATATGCCAGGCAGAGAAAGCGTTGGCAGGATATTGTTAAGGAGCCGGGGTGGTTTGAAGGTAGCTGCTTAGGTTCAATGGGAAGGAAGGGGATTATCTCCAGAATTTATAAAGGCTTAATTACGAGGGGAGAGGAGAAACTCAGCTATATGAGGGCTTGGGAGAAGGAGCTGGGGGTGACCTGGGAGACGGAGGAGTGGGAGCGGGATAGCCTTAGAAATAGCAAAATCCTCAATAGCTACCTCCCTTAGAGAGAATGGGTGGAAAGTGTTGACCAGATGGTACCTGACACCGGAAAGATTGTTCAAAGCGGGGGTCTGTAAGTCGGATGATTGTTGGAGGTTGTGTGGAGAGAAAGGAACCTGGTTGCATATGTGGTGGACATTTATTTATTTAGGAAACATTTGTATACCGCTACTTCCTACGATCAGCAGCGGTTTACTTTACATAATCATAATGTATCGTACAATACAGTGAATTTTTAAGATATACAGTTTGAGTATTGATTTACACATCAAAGGAAGATCAATTGGTTTCAATATACATTAGATGAGAGCTCACAAATCTAAATATACATTTAATTGTAGGGGTGTGGGTGGGGGCAGAAATATACAAATATACAAGGTTAATACTGGCTTACTAAATGCCTACGCGGCAGTCAGAAACTATCTAGGTTCAGCGAGCATAGGGGTGTCGCAGTCTAAGTCAGGTGGTAGTGAACCTGGAATAAGTGGGTTTTGAGTTTTTTTCTAAAGTCTCTCAAATCATTCGTTGATCGTAGCTCGTGAGGGAGTTGGTTCCAGTGGATTGGTGCTGCATATGAGGATGCTCTATTGCTTGTTTCTGCTTTGACAGCTCTTATGTTGGTTGGTACACAGAGAGTGTTGCGATTTATGGTTCTTCTGTTCCTGTAGTTCTTGTTCGGCAGTACATCAGTATTGGGAGATAATTGGGGATAATGTGAGGAAAATAACAGGAACAAGCCTGGTAGTGACCCCAGAGCTGTGTCTGTTACTTAAGAAGGGGGGGGGGGGAGGCAAATGGAGCATAGTGTGGCAATGTATAATAGCGGCAAGATGCGAAATTGCCTTGCACTGGAAGGCTTGCTTATTGCCGCCTCTAGAAAATTATGCTAGGCGATTGGCGGAACTGTATCAAATGCACAGGATAACAGGGTTAAAAAAAAGGTAATGTGGAAAGACAGGGGAGGGTATGGAATTGGTTAAGTGGGGGGGAATGGAAGACTGGGAGAGGAGGGGGGGATGGGTGGAACTACCGCAGAAAGGGGGAGAGAAGGGTAACAGTGGGCTTATATGTTCAACAATTCTTGGATTCAAAAGCTCAAAGGGGCAGTCGGGGGGTAGGAGGGAGGAAAGGGTGGGGGCAGAGGGGGGCATAAGGGGGAGAATATGGGCAGGAGTTCAGAAGGCTATTTGAAGAGGGAAATGTTGGAGGATATGGTTTAATATTCAAGGTTGTATGAGAAGGTTGGAGGAACACGCAGTGAAGGGGAACCTAAGTTATAAAAAGGTTGGTAAGATATGGGGGGGGGGTAATTAGGGGTGGGTAAGAACATAAGATATGCCATACTGGGTCAGACCAAGGTCCATCAAGCCCAGTATCCTGTTTCCAACAGTGGCCAATCTAGGTCATATGTACCTAGCAGTTTCCCCAAAAGACACAGGTTCCACAATGCTTGTACTGGGTCAAGCATTGATATCCTGGGTCCTTTCTTAATAATGGTTTATGGACCTTTCCTCCAGGAACTTGTCCAAACCTTTTTTAAACCCAGCTACACTAACAGCCTTTACTACATCCTCCGGTAACAAACTCCAGAGTTTGATTACATGTTGAGTGAAAAAATATTTTCTTTTATTAGTCTTAAATAGATTACCCTGTAGCTTCATTGCATGTCCCCTAGTCTTTCTATATTCTGATAACGTAAACAATCGATCTACGTTTACCCGTTCCACTCCATTCATTAATTTATAGACTTCTATCATATCTCCCCTCAGCCGTCTCTTTTCCAGGTTAAAGAGCCCTAACCTTTTTAGCCTTTCTTCATAGGAGTATCCTTCCATCCCCTTTACCATTTTGGTGGCTCTTCTCTGAACCTTTTCTAATAACACTATATCCTTTTTAAGATAGGGCGACCAGAATTGCACACAATATTCAAGGTGCGGTCTCACCATGGAACGATATAGAGGCATTATAATATCTTTTATTTTCCATTCCTTTCCTTATGATATGGAGAGTTTCCCTTTCTCACGGCTTTGTTTAAGCCCGTGGGGCTGATGGGAAACAGGAAATCCTGTTTCCCATCAGCGACAGTGGCTTAACAGAGCCGCGAGGGAGAAGCTCTCTCCCTTCGTGGCTCTGAAAGCCGGCACTTGGGAGCTGAGGCCGCATGGAGGACTCTGCCGGGCAGGGGGACCCGCGGGATGCTCGATTCTGCTGCTGCCATGGTGGCAGCGGCAACAGCAGCAAGGTTTTTTTTTTTATTTTTTTTTTTATGATTATGCCTTCTTTATTTACAAGAACAATCATTACAGTCAACATATTTACAAAGTCGTATACACATGGGTTTGCATATGGGTTGGAGGAAGATATTAAACAGTAAGGCTCAGAGACTTGAGCCCTGTGGGACTCCTTAAAGTTGTTGGAACTGAAGGGAAGTTGTGATGCTTATTTGTACTTGTCTTCTATCACTCAGATAGGACTGGAATCAATTCAAGATTGAGTTACATATTCCAATCTCAGAGAGTCTCTGTATGATTTGGTGGTGGAGGAGTGAGTCAAAAGCTGGGGAAGATGAAGAGGAATCTTTGTGTAGAAGATTTGACATGATCATGACTTGTACCCAACGAGGAAAGGAGGGTCTCCACTCCGTGGTTTGGTCTGAAGCCATGTCAGTGAGGGTTGTCAGAATAGTCTTGCAGCTGTATTTGTACAGTCTTTTCTAGTATTTTTGATATGAATGGAATTGATGAGATTGACCTGTAAGATGAGGGGGCATTTCTGTTAGGTTTGGTCTCGCTGAGCTGTGTTTTAATTGCTTCGGTATGTGACTCTAAGAGAGACTTGTGGGTTATTTTTTTATTTTTTTTATTTTAGGTTTTTTTTTTATTATGCACCACCACCGTATACACGTAACACACGTAAAAGAAAACGTGCTTTCAACTATACAATGGGTAACTAACCAACGTTGTCTCTAGACGTCAATGTGCTCCCCCCCCTTTTTAGCCAAAATGCCTTCATCCTCCCTCTGATCTCCCCCCTACAATGCAGTATAAACCAATCCCCCCTCCCTTATCTCCATTCTTTAATAACAGTACTACAAGTAACCAACAATAACAACCTGTTACCCCCCACCTCCCTGAACAAATCACCCTACACCCTCCAGCCGTTGAGTGTTAGTGTATCCCCCTTTTCCCCCCCCTCCCTAGCCCTCCCCCAGAGCTCGACACAGCTGACCCCACACCTCCTCAAACTTCCCTCCCCTCTGCTGCCATAAGCCTCTCCATCAGAACCATATCCCTAAGCCTGTTCTCATATTGCTCTACCGAGGGCATCTCTTTTTTTTCTTCCACGCTTTTGCCACCTCACACCGTGCTGCATTTAGACACACCAGCACCATCCTACCCCCCCCCCCGTTGAACCTGCCCCTCCCCCCACCAGGATAATAAACAAATAGTGGGTTCAAAGTCCACCACCACACCCAACTTCTCCTGCATCCACTCCAGTATCCGCCTCCAATACCCCTGAGCTTTTTTACAACTCCACCAAATATGCCAAAATGTCACCACCTCTCCACACTCCCTCCAACATAGGGGAGAAACCCCCGGATACATCCAACTTATTCTCTCTGGCGTATAATACCAGCGCATCATCACCTTATAGCAGTTTTCTCTAATTCTACTCCTACTAGGCCCCCATTTTATCTGATCCCATACCCTTTTCCAGTCTTTCGCTGTCCAGGACACCCCCAAATCCTGTTCCCACTCCACCATATACCGAAATTTCCCTTTCCCCTCCCCTCGTACCCCCTTATATAAGCCCGAGATCATCCCCCTCGATTCTCTCTTCCCATACCAGATAGCCTCCATATGTGAGGCCTCCCTCTCCATCCCCACCCTCCCCAACACCTTTTGTAAAAAGGAGCGCACCTGCACATATGCATACCTGTCCCCCTCCTCCAACTTAAACTCCTCCTTTACCGCCTCAAAGCTTTTAAGCGCCCCCTCTTCCAGCAAGTGCAAACTACATCACAACCCCTTCCCCCTCCAGACATCAAACCTACCCCCCTCCCACCCTGGTTTAAATGCTTTCCACACCCTCCATGGAGTCATTACTGAAAATCCAGTCCCCCTCCCAGCAATCTCAGGTTCCCTAACCTTATCCCAAATCTTCACTACCTGTCTCATCGCCGGCGTTCCCCCCCCCCCCCCCAATTCAGCCCTCTCCACCTTCGGGGCCCATACCCATGCGTCCAAATGCCCCCCCCCCGAACCCTTAGTTTCTCTAGACTAACCTATGGTTTCTCCTCCCCTCCCTCTCTCCATCCTAACACATGTGTTAACTGTGCTGCCCTATAATAATCCCTCAGATTAGGCACCCCTAACCCCCCCCCTCCTCCTTGGGCGCATACATCACCTCCCTTGCTATTCTTGGTGGCTTCCTCTTCCAGATATAGCCAAACACCCGCCTTTGCAACAACCTCATCACTCCCTCTGGCACTTCTACTGGTAGAGCCTGAAACAGATACAACAGACGCGGTAAGACATTCATCTTGAGCGCCGCGATCCGTCCCACCCAAGAAATCTCTAATCGCAGCCATCCCTCAATGTCCTTGCTAATCTGTCCTAAAAGCTTAGGGTAATTCTCTCGATACAAGTCCTCATATCGAACCGTGAGCCTCACCCCCAAATACCCTAAGGACTTGCTGACCCAACGTAATGGATATAATCCCTTCAACTCCTCTTCTAGCTCCCTATTCAACTGAACCTTCATCACCTCCGTTTTATCTATATTCATTTTAAACCCTGATACTGCTCCGTACCGACCCACCTCCTCCATTACCTCTGGCAGAGACTCCTGCGGCCTGCTTAAGTATAATAGGATGTCATCCGCGTATAAGGAAATCTTATGGTTCATCCCCCCCCCCACCTTACTAGACCCACTATCTTGTCATTCACCCTAATACTTTCCGCTAATGGCTCTACCGCCAGTGCAAATGGCAGCGGGGATAGGGGGCACCCCTGCCTAGTCCCCCTCCCCAATCCAAAGTCCCTAGAATATCTCCCGTTTATTTTAACCCGTGCCCTAGGACCATTATACAATCCCTTCACCCAATTTACAAAGTTCGGCCCACACCCAACTTTTTCCAACACCCTCATCAGGAACCCCCAGTGGACCCTATCAAAAGCTTTCTCTGCGTCGATTGACATCAGTAGGAAATCCTCCTGCTCTTGCCTAGCCTCCCAAATCACCGCTATTGCTCGCTTGATATTATCCCCAGCCTGTCAGCCCTCTATAAACCCCGCTTGATCGACATTAATTACTCCCGGTAGCCACCTCGCCAGCCTCCCTGCCAAGATCTTAGCCATTATTTTGACATCCACATTGAGAAGGGATATAGGCCTATAAGAACTACAGCTAACCGGGTCCTTACTGGGTTTTAGCAGGACCGTGATCCCCGCTGTCAACATCTCCGGGGACAGCCCCCCCCCCCTTGGTTTACCACCCCGTTAAACACCCTTGCCAAGATATCCCCTATCTCTTCTATAAAGGCCTTATAAAAACTCCCTGGCAGCCCATCTAACCCCGGGGCCTTCCCGCCCTTCAACCCCTTCACTGCCCTCCTAATTTTGTCCCCCGACAGGTTTTTTTTTTTTTTTAATTTACCGGCAGATGCAGAATGTTGTTTGCACGGGGCCCCCTGAAATGCAGGGCCCTGTGCAAACAACATTCTTGCACAATGGGCAGGCTGGCCCTGCACCTTTCCTTCCTGCATATCCATCTGCAGCACAGCAACAGGGAGAGAATTTCCAATTTGCTACTGTGTGGCATAATTTAACACATAATTCAGTCCAAGATGAACCTTTCAGAAGGCTATTATGCCAATGCTACTTCAAAATTCAGATGCTCTGGGCTAAGTCCAAAATGTTCCAGACTATGTGGCGTATTCATAGTGGGTATACTGAAACCAGTACTTTGGATAGTGGAAGTCCTGCGGGATCTTGGGTGTGGGGAATAGAATCAGAGGAAGAAGAAAGATGGACAGGAAACTAAATAGGAGAGAGAGAAATCCAAGGGTGGAGGAAGAAGAAAAGGAGGACTTCGGTGAGAGTGGAGGAGAAGATGGAGACAAATATTAGGGTGGGTAGGAGGCGATGGAAAGGAACTTAAGGGGCAAGATGGAGATTATGATTAGTGTAGAGATATAGAGAAATGGGAGAGGGAAGATGGAAGGAACTTGGAAAAAACATAGAGTAAGACAGACTGTAAGGGAAAGTAAGAGGATGGAAATAATGCACTACAGTTTCTCTCAAAAACAAAAAAACAACCTATCATTTTCTTTTTCATTACATGGTGAGATAGAAAAACAGGACAATTGTGTGTGCTGTGTTTGCTTACCATGCCATGAGAACAGTCTTAAATAGGAATATCCTGTATAAAGCAGGACACCTTTCCCTCTGTATATAGTAGCAGGTAGCAATGGCAGTAGTAGCAGTAGCAGCTCTGTTGTCACCTTCCTTTACCCCCCAATGATACATCCAGGCCTGACAGGCCTTAACAGACTACAAACCCCCCATATAATGTTTCCTCATCGTCCTGGCAGTCCAGTCGTGTGGGTTTATGCAATCCTACCCACAGAACTAATGTTTTAATGTTACAGTATAAAGGAACCCCCTCCCCCTGAGAAACCATAGCAGCTCTACCTTGACTATCGTGGATGTACTTGGAGCCATATAGCCTGTAATGTGTAAGTAATACGGGATGTATGTGTGTGGTTCAGGCCTTCTGGTACAGCTCTGTTCACAGGTGCTTCTCTGTCAGCCTCCCCTTGAATGAGAGAAGGCCATTGCCAAGATTGCTTGGCTTGTCCCAGGGATAGGCCTCAGTGGATTACCGGCGGCTGAGGTGAACAAGCTGTGCAGTAGGAAGTTGAGGTGCACAGTTGCTTTCTCCATTGGCACGCCATGACCTAGACACAACGCTGGAGGACAGCAAGGAGCGGCATGATGGCCTGTGTGTTTTCAGTCTGATTGTTTGCCTTTGGGTTTTTGAGGCCATACCATACTCCCAGTTTGCTGGCACGATGGCAATTTGGGGGAAAAAATTGGAGGGGGGGGGGGGGTGTCTCTTTGCAACAAGGAAGGCAGCTGCCGGGCAGTTTTCTCGTATGGGCTGAGGAGAATTTTGGTGAGAACAGTGGCTATTTTTCCTTGGACCTCTGTTGGCTTGGGGAAGTTTGTAGTTTGTTCCCTCACTGCTCAGTCTGGAGGAGTAAAAAAGGACCTTTCTAGGGTCAGCATGAAGGGGAGCATACCTGAGATGTGAGCAGGCCCTTATGCCTCTCCTCCATTTGCATTATGGCTGGCAGTGTTCCTAGCAGGCTGGAAGTGCCTCCAGGGAGCGGGGTGCTGTTTGTTTGTCTGTCAAGTGAGCTGGTCATGTTTAAAGGGGGGGGGGGGGGGGGAGAGAGGATTTAATGAGTTAGAAACCACTGCATTAGTATAAAGTTCCTAAATGGGATGGGATGGGTTGCATTAGGACCCCCCCTCGTTCTATTGAAATATCAGAGCTCAGCTAGGAGTGCCTTTACCATAGAGAGGTAGTCATTATATACCTAATGCTAGTGTGAAGGGGTTCATTAGGAAAGCTGCAATTCACTGCACTTTCTTTTCTCTCTAGGTTATATGCCTCAGTTACCTGATGGAGACAAACAGCTTGTGAGCTCTGTATTCTCCATCTCCACTAGATGGTAGATGGGCATTCTGGGCAATGTTCATCTGTTGTGGATGGGCTGCAGCTCCTGCACCCAGCTGGACAGCTGGTTCCCTGGTTGAGTCCTATCCGGTAAATAATTCAGTGTCAGCCTGGCCTAGGGAAATAGGTGGAGGAGTCCAGCTCCTTTCTTTCCCCCTCTCTTGCTTTCTCTCATGCCATAGGGAATATCTGACCTGGGGTTTGTGAGATTTATAGGTAAAAGTTAGCATGATTTTTGGAGGGCAAATCTGGGACACATGGCAGAAAAGATGTACTATCTTGGAGTATGGGACTCAGATGCTGGAGTGTCACAAATTTATAGAGGATAATACTGTAGAGTATTTATAGAGGATGCCCCAGGAAGCTGAAGTGCTGTTGAGCATACTTCCTGCTGTTGATGTGGATGGAGGGAGAAGATGTTGAGGAATTAATAGGCTACTTGTTTGCTATTGGTGGGGCTTATGGGAGAATGAAAGACATGTGCCTCAATCTGTACTGAAATTGGGGACAGGAGATTTCAGTCCATGGACTGGGGGCTCTATTTCATAATCGGGGATAATCCTTGAAAATCTGTGGCTATCTGGTAACCTTAATTATAGGGGGTCTGCAGGACTTAGAAAAGAGGAGAGAAGCTGGGGCCAGAGCGACAGGAGCGGGCTCGGGCTCCAGAGCTATAAAAAGAAACATGCATGGGAATTAGCTGGTGGCAACACAAAATGGGAAGGGGAGGTAAAGAGGGCTAGGGAGGGCAGGCATGAAGCTGACTGGAGAGGAGAGGCAAGGTGGGGATGAAGGTGGGGCTCCTGGAACGCTTTTCAAGGTTAACAAAGCCTCCATCTAACCAACAGAAGGTTGGGAACCTCTAGAGTTGTGCATTATATTTCCATCTCCTTTGGAAATCCTACTGAAAGGCACCCTAAGCATATTACATAGTGAAGACTTATGGAAAATAGATCACTTTACTTATGGACCCTGTGTTACTGATCCAGGAGTGGTTTAATGGACAGAACCAAAAGTAGAGCAAAATCAAATTACATAGGAAGGATATCTATGTAGTTTGCCTTTCTATGGGGGTTCAAAAAATCAACAAACCCAGCCAGTGAAACAAATAAGAAGCTAATTAAACAAGATTCACTGAAAAAACCTCATCAAAACTTATCTTTTTGTCAAAGCAGGCCGGAGGAGGGACGGTATGGAAACCCGCCCCACACCAGACAGCAGGCTTCTTTTTTTAGTAGTGGTTCCTCACCAACAAAACTTGTTCACCACGTAATTTAT
The DNA here is from genome assembly GCA_033557465.1 of Ichthyophis bannanicus. NCBI lineage: Eukaryota > Metazoa > Chordata > Amphibia > Gymnophiona > Ichthyophiidae > Ichthyophis > Ichthyophis bannanicus. Next base: position 1,790,456,444 of record CM066031.1, on the reverse strand, counting down.
CTATAAAATTCATCCATAATCTTCATTCATGCTGTAATTATAGATGTTGCTCCCTAAAGTACAAATTGCACGACGTGCACGTTTCGGGCTAACGCCCTGTCTCAAGTGCTCTTACTCCACTAAACAAACAGGCAACAACATCAAAAAACGCCGTCATTGCGGCTAAGGTTAAACCTTGAATAGGGCCGACTACTAACAGTATAGCATTTAAAGAGGAACCAGCCAATAGGGACAGGGACAACCCCATAGACAGGGGAACCCCAATCACCATTGGCTAAACCCAGCAGAGACAGCTAATGATGTCACAACATGCTCTGCCACTCAATCTCACGATTTAGGCCTTTTGGTTCAACAGTATCCAACTGAAATATCCATCTCTGTTCTAACCACTGCAATTTCTTAATCCGATCACCACCCCGGGGATCCAAGGGAAGATGATCGATTACAGACCACTCGAGGTCCTCAAAAACATGAATCTCCAGGAACAAGCAGGAATGAGTCTTCACATATGGGTATCGTCGGTACCGACGGAGCCTGCGCGGGAACGCTCCCCAGCGTCCAAAAGGAAAGCTTTTGGGAGCATCCCACAGCGCCTGCGCGCTGCCTTCCCGCCTTTCCTAACTGCCTCTTTCCAGTTCTTCTTTTTCCGCGGAGCCAGCAGGTCGTGTTTCCTGTCACAGCTGAAGAATTTCTTATTTTTTCTTTTATTTCTTTAGTCGCGTGTCTGCCTTCTCGACTCTGGACCGGTACCGCCGGTTTTTTCTTTCTTTCTAAAAAAAACCCAAAAAAACCAAACTACTCTTTTCTACTTCAGTGCATTTTTTCTTTCTGTGGCCTTAGGCCTACAGAAAATTTTTCCTCATGGAAAAGCCCGCCTCCGGGTTCAAAAAGTGCACGAAGTGCAGTAGCACAATTTCTGTCACCGACACCCACGACTGGTGTCTTAAATGTTTAGGTCCTGACCATTCCATCGCGGACTGTGAGTCCTGTTCTATGATGTCTAAAAGAGGTTTACAGAATCGAGCAGCCAAGCTCAGTACCCTGTTTCCCTCTGATGCTGCTTCTGTGGCATCGACGTCTTCCAGGGCTGCTTCTTCCTCCCATGGATCTCAGGTAACCAAACTTAAATGTGGCCGGTCCTCGAAGAGTACATCTCCCTCTAAGTATCGAGATGCCCCCGGGCTTGCTCTTGAGGAATCCACACCGGCAAAATTACCCCGGCGGGAGGCTCCGGCTTCCAAAGCTTTATCTATGGGGTCACAGGTTGACATCGATGGCTCGGCCTCGACCGATCACCTGTTACAATGTTCTGGGGTACCGGCGGTTCACACCGGTACCGACATCCAGACATTGGCGTTGATGGATCAGAATATTCTGACCATGCAGCGTGCCATCACAGCATTCATACAAGCTGCGACGCCTTCGGTACCGCAACAAACTCCGTTGTCTGTACCGATTCCAATACCGGACCCGATACCGGTTCCGCTGCCGGTACCGATTGCATCGACATCGACATCGACATCGACGGCAGCGGTACACTATCCTGTAATGCCCATTGGTACCGATCTGGTACCGAGTACTCCCGATGTCGATACCCCCCGGTATGCGTATCGGGCTCTGCGAGAGCATCCAGATAGGCGATACTTTGATTCCTCTGAGGACTCTGATGAATCAGAGGCCTCTATCGAAGCATCGGGGATCCTTCCTCAGGAACCCTCTTCTCCAAAAAGTAGAATGTCTCCTCCAGAGGACTTGTCTTTTCAAGACTTTATCAGGGAGGTGGCCAGGGGCCTTTCCATCTTAGTGGCCTCTGAGACAGAGCCTAGAGCAAAAAAATTAGATATCTTACAATATCCTAAAGCTCCCAAAGAGGCAGCAACTTTGCCAATACATGAGATTCTCTATGATCACATGTTGGGCATATGGGAGACTCCTCTTACCACTTCCCCTCATTCTCGTAGGTTGGACACCATGTATCGTGTTCCTCCTTGTCCTGGTTTTCATAAGACTCAGCTTCCTCACCACTCCATTGTGGTGGAGTCTGCTATGAAAAAGATCAAGAGTACAAAAAGCACTCTTCTACTCCTCCAGGAAGAGAATGCAGAACCTTAGATGCCTTTGGCTGGAGAATTTTCCAGGCCAGTATGCTTGTAGCCAGAATCAACTCCTATAGTCTCTATATGGGGATGTTTCTAAAGGAAGTTACAGATCATCTGCAAACCTTATCTCCTTTTATGTCAGAAAATAAAAGGGAAGAGTTTCTCACCTGGCTTAAACATGCCCAGGATATTTCCAAGTTTTCCAACCGTGCAGCCTTTGATTCTTTTGAAGGTGCCAGCAGAGCCTCGGCTATTGCCATAGGTGCACGCAGAGTTGCTTGGTTACAAGCTTTTGATTTGGAATCCTGGGTTCAAGATGGACTAGGTAACCTTCCTTGTACAGGTGAAAACCTGTTTGGCAAAGATTGGCAAGCAAAGGCCAACCAGATGGATTCTGAAAATTCTGCTTTAGATATACTTTCAAAGTCTACTTCTGCTCCTTTTAAAAAGAGATTGTTCAAAAAAGGATTTTTCCCAAAAAAAGGGAAATAATCTTCTGTTTATGGTCAGGCCTCTTCTGCAGGTCGTTTTGCTACAAAGAGGCAACAACAACCAAAACAGGCCAAGCCTAAGGCTGCGAGGACTGCTACGGCCCAACAGCCTCAGCCTCCTCAGGGCCTTTGACTTACCACTAGAGAACTTAGCCTTTCTGGCTCTAGAACATCCAGAGCCTCTCACCATCCCAGGAAGGTTAGCTCATTTTGCTCCCAGAAGGGAACAAATCACAGCAGAGCAATGGACCCTCTCTGTCATAAGAGACGGGTACAAGCTTCACTTCTTAAACCTTCCTCCTCACACTATGGTGAAACAGTTCAATTCTCCAACATCTCTCCTCAACCTTCTAGGTCAAGAGATTGCCACCCTTCTTGCCCAAGGGGCAATAGAAGACGTACCCCTTCTTCAACAGGGCTCAGGGTTCTACTCCCCCTATTTTCTCATTCCAAAGAAAACAGGGGGCTACAGACCCATTTTCGATCTGAGAATTGAACAAGTTTCTATGCAAGGAGAAGTTCAAGATGACTTCTCTCGGAACTCTCCTTCCATACCTTCAGAGTCGGGACTGGCTTTGTTCTCTAGATCTCAAGGATGCGTACACCCATGTCCTCATCCATCCAACACACAGAAGGTTCCTTCGGTTCCTTTACCAAGGAAAGCGCTACCAATACAAAGTGCTTCCTTTCGGTCTGGCCTCTGCACCAAGAGTGTTCACCAAATGCATGGCAATAGTGGCTGCATTTCTACACACTCTAGGGATATTCGTATTCCCATATCTGGACGACTGGCTCATCCGAGCTCCATCCCAGTCAGAGGCCCAGGCTTCCCTGGCCTGCACAAGGCGTGTTCTTCAGTATCTGGGACTGGTAATAAACATTCCAAAATCCCATCTCACCCCTACTCAATCCCTAGAGTTTATAGGGGCCTTGCTGGATACCACAACTGCAAGGGCCTATCTCCCCCAGGCCCGTTGCCTACGCTTGGTGCAGTTAGCCTCACAGATTCGGTTAAAATCCCATTTAACTGCTCGAGAGATGTTACAACTCTTAGGCCACATGGCATCCACCGTGCATGTGGCTCCTTATGCTCGCCTTCACATGAGAGCAGCTCAATGGACTTTGTCCACCTAATGGATCCAGGCATCAGGGTGACTGTCAGACAAGATAGCGACCTCCAGTCGCCTCTTTTCCTCGCTCCATTGGTGGACGTCCACTCAAAATTTGTTGCTGGGGTCCCCCTTTCAACAGGTGTTACCCCAAGAAACCCTTACCACAGATGCCTCTCCAAGGGGTTGGGGAGCTCATCTACAAGATCTCTCCACCCAAGGCATCTGGTCTCCACAGGAGACATCTCTACATATCAACCTCTTAGAGCTCAGAGCAATCTTTCCGGCTCTCAGAGTCTTCCACACCCTGCTCAGCTACAAGACAGTCCTCATCCACACAGACAACCAAGTAGCCATGTTCTACGTGAACAAGCAGGGGGGGACTGGCTCTCTGTCACTTTGCAACGAAGCTATGAGATTGTGGGCCTTCGCCAGAGAGCATCAAATCCATCTCATGGCAGTGTATCTTCCAGGAGTTCAAAACTCTTGGGCAGACAGACTCAGTCGAGTTCTGCTTCCACACGAATGGTCCCTCCATGGGGACCAGATAGCCAGGATCTTTCGAATTTGGGGAACCCCAGACATAGACCTGTTTGCAAGTCCGTGGAATGCCAAACTTCCCCGATTCTGTTCCAGGATTCCGTGTCAGGGAGTTCAGGCCAGGGATGCCTTCCCCCTTCATTGGGGGCAAGATTTCCTCTATGCCTTTCCTCCTATTCTCCTCATTCCCAAGACACTATTCAAGCTTCAGAGAGACAAGGGGTCTATGATCCTCATAGCACCACGTTGGCCACGCCAAGTGTGGTACCCTCAACTTCTGCATCTCTCTCAAGCTCCCTCCCTGGACTTGGGGGTCTGCTCCAGATCTCCTCTCCCAGGAGGAAGGAACGTTGTGGCGCCCAAATCCCCAGTCTCTTCATCTCAGGGCCTGGTTGCTGAAGGCCTAGACCTTCAAGATTTACCTCTTTCTCAGCAGGTGAAGGATATCCTTCATGCTTCCAAAACGCCTTCCACCAGACGTTCCTATGCTTTTAAATGGAAGAGGTTTACCATTTGGTGTGCAGAGAAGGGACTTAACCCTCTTGCAATACCTCTGAATTCTTTACTGGAGTATTTGCTGCATTTATCCCATGCAGGCCTTAAGATGAATTCAATCAGAGTCCATTTGAGTGCTATTGCAGCATCCCTTAAATCCCTCAATGGACAGCCTATTTCCTCTCATCCTCTTATAGCAAGATTCATGAGAGGCCTTCTTTTGACTAACCCTCCCATTAGACCACCTCCAGTGGCATGGGACTTGAATCTGGTTCTTGGCCAGCTTATGAAGCCACCCTTTCAACCCTTAGCCACTACCTCTTTGAAATTCCTTTCCTGGAAGGCTATTTTTCTCATTGCAGTCACCTCAACTCGCTGTATCAGTGAATTGCAAGCCTTAGTGGCTAATCCTCCTTATACAAGGTTCCATGATGACAAGGTAGTCCTCAGAACTAATCCACACTTTATGCCTAAAGTGGTCTCACCTTTTCATCTGAACCAGGAGGTGTATTTACCTGTCTTTTTTCCAGGACCTCGCGCATCAAGTGCAGAGAGGAATCTTCATACCCTGGATTGTAAAAGAGCACTTGCTTTCTACTTACAAAGGACACAGCAACATAGAAAGTCCTCTCAACTTTTTGTTGCTTTTGATCCCTCTCATTTAGGACTTCCAGTCTCTAAGAGAACTCTGTCCAATTGGATTGCTCAGTGTATTTCTTTCGCCTACCAGAGTAAGAATCTTTCTCTGGAGGGCCATGTCACAGCTCACAATGTGAGAGCCATGGCAGCCTCTATGGCTCATCTAAACTCTGTGTCCATCGACCAAATCTGTCGAGCGGCCACCTGGGCCTCGGTTCATACCTTTACAGCCCATTACTGCTTGGACAAGGACTCCTGCCGGGATGCCTTGTTTGGTCAGGCTGTTCTCAAACACCTGTTCCATACCTAATCAACTCCTACCCTTTATCCCTGACTGGATGCCTGAGATTCATGGGTGGAGGTAGAGCCCTTTCCAGGGACTCACGACCTGGGTGATCTCCCAGGCATCTCTAGCTGTGGAGTCCCCATATGTGAAGACTCATTCCTGCTTGTTCCTGGAGATAGCACAGTTACTTACCTGTAACAGGTGATCTCTGGGAACAGCAGGAATAAGTCTTCACAACCCACCCACCTCCCCTAGGAGTTGTATCTCTCTGTCTATCTTTCCTTTCCTCTCTCTCTCTCTCTCTCTCTCTTTGTCTCAGCTTTAAAACTCGAACTGGAGAGGGGGCAGTTAGGAAAGGCGGGAAGGCAGCGCGCAGGCGCTGTGGGATGCTCCCAAAAGCTTTCCTTTTGGACGCTGGGGAGCGTTCCTGCGCAGGCTCCGTCGGTACTGACGATACTCATATGTGAAGACTTATTCCTGCTGTTTCCAGAGATCACCTGTTACAGGTAAGTAACTGTGCTTTATGGGCGATACAATGAGCTGCCATCGGAGCTGTGTCTATCCGTTGACGTAATCTTGAAGCATGCTCTGAAAGTCTTGTTTTAACTGGGTGAGTCGTACGTCCAATATAAAATAAAGAGCAGGGACATCATAGAAAATAAACGACATAAGCCGACTGGCAAGTAGTGTCCTATTTCCGTTTGTAAATTTTCACAGTCTGTTGACAATACCATTCCAACCCTGAAATGGTAGTTGCACATGTGTTACACGGACTGTGTCCTGTAATCGCTAATGGTAGAGGTATCCGATCAATCTCTAATGAGGTCTTCATTAACCAATCCCCCAGATTATAACCCCTGGAAAAAGCAATACGTAGTGGCTTCCTAAAACAGCCAATCAGCTGTAATATGGGCCAGCGATCATGCAGAATCTGTAAAATCTCTGAGCTACGTTCAGTGTATGGGAGAACCCCAATAATTGACGTATCTTGTTGTGATCCAACATTCATATACTGGGGATCCAACAGCCACTCCCGATGTATATGAGAGGCACGCCAAAATGCTTTTTGAATGACAGCAGGGGGATTCCCTCTACTGAGTAAACGCTGGCGTAAGACAAGCGCTTGTCGCTGAATTCATCAGTAGTATAACACAATCTACGCAGCCTAAGAAACTGCCCAAAAGGTAGACCTTTTCGTAGAGGGCCCGGATGAAAACTGTGAAACGCATGACGGCATTTTTGATGTTGTTGCCTGTTTGTTTAGTGGAGTAAGAGCACTTGAGACAGGGCGTTAGCCCGAAACGTGTACGTCGTGCAATTTGTACTTTTGGGAGCAACGTCTACAATTACAGCATGAATGAAGATTATGGATGAATTTTATAGATAAATTACGTGGTAAACAAGTTTTGTTGGTGAGGAACCACTACTAAAAAAAGAAGCCTGCTGTCTGGTGTAGGGCGGTTTTCCATATTGTCCCTCCTCCGGCCTGCTCCGACAAAAAGATAAGTTTTGATGAGGTTTTTTCAGTGAATCTTGTTTGTTTAGTTTCTATGGGGGTTGGCAAAGGGTAGGGAAATCATAGTGACAAGTGGTACAAGATCACTATTAGTGACTGTAACAAGTGGGGGCTACCGCCTCCCCTCTCCCATGAGTAAGGAATGGGACAAAAGCAGATGATGATGATGATGATGATGATGATGTGTACTTGGAGTGCTTATATTTATTGAATTTCTTATATTTCTTAAAGGAAAAAGAAACACTTTGCTGCACTACTGGGGCCAGGGCAGGCCACCGCTCAGTTTCGGTTATCCTGCCAGTCCCAATATGGCGGCAGTGGTGTTGGTGACGCGTTTACGACGGAGGGGTGGGACGCTGTCCCTCTCCAGTCCGTGGCGCGAGACTAGCGCTGCCGGAGGGAGCAGCCTGGCAGCCTGGGAACAGTAAGCAGTGAGTTTCCTGCGCGCGCTGCGCTTGCTGTTGCAGTGGGCCGCGTCTCTTCCCCCACCTGCCGGCTGTCATTTCTCTCTCTCCACCCCCCCCCCCCCGAGGTCGCGGGGCGGGGCCGGGCGCGCGAGCTTGCTTGCGATTGAGTGAAGCCGGCGACTGCGAGTGGCGGGGCCTGGGCTGGTGCGGACTCGCCGTCTCCTGGCGGCACTTTTCCTGTGGTGGAGGCGCCGAGAACTGCGGGAGGAAGGAAGGGAGGGAGGGACTCGCCATGCAGCTGTGACTCGCTCGCTAGGCCCCCGGGGCTGCCTGCCACACACAGCTGAGGTAAGCCGGGGAGAAAGGGCCTGAGCCGGGCTCCAGGCAGGTGACTGCCACTCCCCTCCCCCAAGAAGGATATCGTATGTATTTCACGTTAACAGTTTTACTGTGTTTTTTTTTTTTGCCACTTTGGTCTTAGCACTTAATTCAACCTGTGCATTGCATTTCCGTTGGATGCAGTTAGTCTCTCTCATCCTTTTTACGACCACCTCACGCTTTTCTTCCCTTTTTTTTTCTGGCAGTAAAATCCTGAATGTGTCAAAGCCGCCAGATTTCTGCGTGACCTTGAAATAAAGGTGGTTTTATTTTAGCAGGCGAAGAAGAATATTTAGCAGCCCCACAGGCTTTTCTGTTAGAATGAAGCGCAGGTAGGAGGAGCTGCGCAGCGCTGGGATTGATTATTGATCTGAAAGGAAAGGCAAATCGCATACCCTTTAATTGTTGCTGTGTGTTGTGAGACTTAATAATCGTAGCCTTTTGCTTTACTATGTAAGCGGAGATGTAGGCTTTCTTGCATTGCTGCGGTTGGTATAATAATGCTGTAGCACAGTCTTCGCCTGCCTTTGACATGAGCTTAATGTGGCGCGTAAAAATTCAGGCAAGCTCTTTAGGAATGAATCAGGTTTATGCCTGCCTTCACATGGTGTAGGATGTCTGGAATAGTTGTTGCTAAGCTAGAATGTATATTAAATTCATAGAAATTCTAAGTAAGGAAATGTAGGTATTTGACTTTTTGTATTCTGTGCTGTTCTTTTTATGCTTTAACTGCTATTTAAGCCACATTGGGCGAGTTTATCTTAAAAAGGAGTAATTTGAATAAAGATTATGATGGAGTCTCCAGTGAATGGTGACATGAACGTTCAGAGGAACTCACTTTGGCTGAGTTTGTCTAGTGATTTGAGAACTCATCCTTGCCACACAAATGAGATCACAAGTGATGTAGGTGAAACCTGCATTAATGAAATTGCAGAGTTGGCTTTTATTCCTCTTCTGTGTTCACAACTTGGTTTCTAAGCTCTGCATGAATGACAAAGCTCCTTCCATCTAACCTGTTCAAGACCATGTCTTTGCAGCTGTTCAAGTCTACTTTTAAGGTTATGCTTGAGGATATCCTTTAATAGTTTTCTTTCTTGCAATCTGTTATACTTTCACTTGGCCATAGAGCTCAAATTGGGGAATTCTGTTGCACCTATGTGGGAAGGCCATGTCAGAAGGAGATAGAGGACAACTTTAATTACCGTTATCTTTCAATTATTTCTTTGAAGCTCCTGTTTTGACACCTAAATTCTAAATGGGTTTTAGGGGACCCTGGATTTCCTTTAGTTGAAGGAGGTGTCTGGATTCATACCTGTACTACAGTAATAATGAATTAGTAATAATTTCTGCTACTGTGTAGTCGATTATAGTCATTGTAGCAAAATAACAGTGGTGTTTATTGGATAAGAAAATCTTGACTTAACTGGATTAAAAAAAATTCTCTTCAAAAATTAGAAAAACTCTTGAAAATTAAGGTTCTCATAGGATATGACATGTCCCTACCCAGGAATGAAAGAAGAAAAAGCCTTTGATATGCAAATTACTGTAAGACTTCATATCTTGCTGTCAATTTTGTGTTGGAATACCCTGCTAAATGTTAAGTTTGAGTTTAGACATGAGGACTATAAGCTTTGGGATCAAGAACAGCTTGCCCTATATTTAGGGAAACATCACAGAATTTTTATGTTGCCTGTCTTTTGTTTTCTTTTGGAGTCCAAGATACTGTGCACATGTTTTACTCATTGTATTTCTGCAGTCTTGATTCATATAAAACGTACCTTTCTTGACCTATGTAGCATCTTAGACAGAGGGCAACTATGTGTAAAGTTGGTGTGGGGTTTTTTTTGGGACCACTTTCATGTTGATATATCATCTTCATTTCTGTAATGTCTGGGAATATGGCGCTATGACCTACTTAGTACTACAGACTATTACTAACTTATTACTGCTGTCTCATGTCGATGTTAAATATTTCTACCAAAGTAATTTCTCTATCTGTGTAATATGCTGTAGTTTAAAAACATATTTTTTCAAAGAATCATCTGTAGTGAGATGATTATAAAACTAGGAAATATTTATCGATCTTTATATAGAGGTTTGTTTTTAAATGGTTTCTCACTTTTAAAATGCTGTGACATTTAAAAAAAAAAAAATAAAACAACCCAAACACTTTCAGGAGATCTGTGTTCTTAAAGATTTTGTTTATTATGCCACAAATGCATTGGATCATAATTCATATGTGACTTAATAACATTATCAGCTTGCTACATTACTTCTGTATCAAAATATGGTGGCCAGAATATTCGCCCTGAAGTGACAATTTGTGTGTGCATTTTTTTTTTCTTTTTGAAGTATTGATAGTCTTTGCTTCCAAGAAGACTGAGGTAACCTGCATGGAGTAACCATGCTTTCAACTTTAGGTTAACAAACATGTGGTGGCTAGATGTTTCATTTGACTGCTGTACTAGTTTTGGAAGGTGTGTGGCTTATTTATAAAGTTTTGTGGTAAGACCTGGGAGGGACCATGGTAGTATAAATCCTATATTTAAGTACTAAAGAGGAGGACACAGAAGTCTTCAGAAGCCTACCACTAGTGATTGTAGAGGTCAGCACTGATAGTTTATTAAGCATACTTGGGACAGATGCATATGGCAGTGGTAGCAACAAAATAGAAGAGCTGGAAAAATGATCTGGGGGAGTTGTTAGTGTAAATTAAGCTGCCAGTGTCTAGCTATATCTGTTATACATCACCTTGAGTGATTTTCCTAAATAAAGGCTACAGTTAAATCATAATAAACATGAGAATTCATATATGCTGCTACCCAAACTGGTAGAAACTAGAGTGGAAAACAACTGGGTGGACTGGATGGTTGACCCAGCAGAGAGGTGCCAGTGGGCCCAGAGTACCCCATAGGTGAGATCAGGGCCTTGGTCCGAGAATACCAGGCAGCTGAGCAAAGACTGAGCTGTTTTAGCAGCTGCTGTTCAGAGTCGACCAAGAAAGAGCTCTGGAAGGCCTGAGAGGGCCTGTGCTTGCAGTCTTCTCATCATGCTTTCCTTCTGCAGGGACTATGGAGACATTTGAGATGGGAGATGAGGCAGAGGTATGCAGATTGGCATCAGGCCATGGGCCTTCCATGGAGGGTTCAGAAAAAGCCAAAAAACAGACCCTGAAATGTCTACATAGCAATAGGGGGGGGGGGGGGGGAAGAGCCCACCGCTGAGCTGATCTACTGGGGGCTGCAAGAGGCAGAGAGCCAAGAACCCACCATGGTGGCAGAGCTCCACACAGAAAAATGAAAAAAAAAAAAAAAGACCCACACAAAATAGCAACTGCCAACAAATATGCAAAATGGCAATACAATGTGTGCAGCTGCGTCAATGCAATCTCCTGGTGACCCAGTCCCTGGGTTTTCTTGGCATGGTGCGACCGGAACTAGATTGCCAGGCTTTTCTTCCATGCAGCAAGTTTACAGCCCCTGGTACTCTGAGGTGGTCACACATCCAAGTACTTGTCAGAGGGAAGAGGGTATCCCCAGCTCTCACAACCTTGGAGTCATGTTTGACTCATCTTGCTTCTTCTCTACACACATTCAAAACCTGTCACTTCTTTCTCTATAACATCAGCAAGATTCATCCATTTCTTTCTGAACACGTTATCAAAACCCTTATTTTACTCTCTAGTTACTTTTCGTTTAGACTGTTGTAACGTGCTCCTTGCTGTTCTCCCCCTGAACCACGTGTCTCATTTCTAATCCATTCAGAATTTGGCTGGACGGCTAATATACCACTAATATCACTATGCCCATGTAACACCTCTTCTCAAGTCACTTCACTGGCTTCCTATCATCTTCTGCATCCAATTCAGACTTACCCTACTGATCTACAAGTGTATTCATTCTAGGCTCCTCATTGCCTCTCCTCTCATCTCTCCCAACATCTCTCTTTGGGAACTCTACTCATCAAACAAATCCCTCTTATCTGTGCTCTTCTCTTCCACTGCCAATTCCAGACTTTGCTTGTTCTACCTTGCTGCTCCCTATACTGGAACAGACTGCCTGAGTCAGTATGTTAGGCTCCATCTCTAGCTCTGTTCAAACCCAGACTAAAAACCCACCTCTTCGAGAATGCTTTTGGATCCTAACTCCCTTTGTCACTTGTTGACCACTCGTATGTGTCATAACTTCCACTTTGTCCTACACTAGCCCTCTGTGTGCATCTGTCTTGAGCAGGGACTGTTTCTTAAATGTGGTATACAGTGCTACATATGCCTTCAAGCACTATGTGAATGTTAAGTAGTAGTAGGTACAGTAGCTATTTCCCTGTTCCTCAGAAAGCTTACAATTTTAAGTTTGTCTGAGGCAATAGAGGGTGAAATGACTTGCCCAAGGTCACAGGGAGCATCACAAGATTTGTCCTGGGTTTCCTATTCTTAGTCTGCTGCTCTAATCACTAGGCTAGGGTTTGACAAACCTCAGGTACAATGGTGACCAAAATCAGACCTTGCACCTGGAGATTAGAACACAGGCCAAGAAGGGCAGAAGTGCTGCTGATCGCAGCCAGAACCGGTGGTGTCTACTGAGCCTACAAAAAAAGGAAAAAACCCAGTAAGACGGGGAAGGCAGCAGACAGAAGAAATGTAAACGGACAGGCCATATTTCAATAAATAATAAATGGTGGGGGGAATAGGGGCAAGGGGAGAGAATCGGGGAAAGGGAAACAGTTGGGGAATGACAGCAAAAGAGGGATTGGAGTGGGGCAAGGGAAAAGTGCAAGGAGTTGGAGGGTAAAGAGATAAATGCATGGGAGGTAAAGGACATACTGTGTATGCGCAAAAAAGTGCACTCCACCTCCACCACACACACACATGCGCAGGCACCCCATCTCTGCACCCCCCCACACGTATAGCTTAAAGGGTCTGGGGGTGGTGGGAGAGGAAGGAGGAGGCGTGGGGCTACTATCTTCTATATAGGTCGGTGTACAACCAACCATAGGTTGCTGCTGCCACAGTATAATTGCTGCAATCTTGCAGTTTAGGCAACTTTCATTTTGATTAAGTAAATCTTGTGTAATACATTTGTAATCAGCTCTTGCTCTGTGAAAGAATTCTAGCGACATCTTGTGTTTTAGATTTATGACTTAACTTCCTCAAATTATCCAATAAAAGCAGGCCTCGGAGAAAAGGAATTCGAATCAACCAGGAAGAAGCTATGCAAGTTCATGGCCAATGGTTGTTTTCCATCTGAAGCTCCAGATTAATTTTGAATCCCTGTGTCATGTCTCTTATCTCCAGGAACAAGCAGGAATGAGTCTTCACATATGGGTACGTCGGTACCGACGGAGCCTGCGCAGGAACGCTCCCCAGCGTCCAATCAGAAAGCTTTTGGGAGCATCCCTCAGCGCCTGCGTGCTGCCTTCCCGCCTTTCCAGCTGTCTCTCCTCAGTTTTCGTTTTTCCGCGGAGCTGGCAGGACGTCCTCCTGTCACCGCAGAAAATTTTGCTTTAATTCTTTTGTTTATCTTGTGGTCGCGGTTGTCTCCCCGACTCCACCGGTACCGCCGGTGTTTTTCTTTTTCTTTTTCTTAAATTTTTTGGGCCTTCTAGGCCTCTACATCATGGAGCCGCCAACCTCTTTTCCTAAGAAATGTCTAAGCTGTGGCGGTACAGTTTTATTTTTAGACTCCAAAAACTGGTGTCTAACCTGTTTGGGTCCTGACTGTTTTCCTCCGGAGCCATTAGGCTGCAGTATTGTGAGAAGAGATTTTCCATTTCGAGTTTCCCTCGATACCGGGTCCCTTTCCAGCGTCAGGGCACCGACCATTTCTTCTTCTCCAGAGGATCAGGTAACCCACAAACAGTCTGTTAAGACTAGCCAACCCTCGAGTGGTAGGTCTCATGCTCAGCATGATGACTGCTCCGGCCTTGCCCTCGAGGGTCCTTTGGCTTCAAACCCCCGGCGAGAGTCTTCGGCCTCCAAAGCCTATAAGGGGTTTCAGGTTGTTCCTGGGGCTCACCCCTCACAGAACATACCTGAGCCATGCTCGGTGGTGGCATCCGCTTCGAGCGGTACCGATACCCCGGCATCGGCACTGGTGTTGGATACACTCCTCACCAGGGATCATCATCTGGCTTTCTCGGTACCTTCGGGACTGATGGATACGCTCCAGATTGACTTTCCAGTATCGGCATCAACGCCGATACTACCACCGACGTCGGTACCCTCTGGACATGCATCGATAGACTCTCTTCCTTCGATGCCGAGTCTGGAATCGATCTCTAGTCTGGAAGACTGGGTACCGACACGTCTCGGTACCGATGCTTACCGGTACCGGATGCTCGGTACCGAGGGTGATTACCAAAGGCCTTCGGTTACCTCGGTACCGATTAAGCAGCCACCGATGACTGCTCCGATGTCGGTGTCGCCTTCGATTCCGACAGTGCTATCGGTATCGGTACCGGTATCCGCAGTAGCATCGGGGCCAGCTCTTTCCATGCTTCTTTCACCAGGGTCGCTCCTTTCTATACCAAGTTTGGAGTCGATACCTGGCATGGACGATGCAGTACTGACTGTCACAGGTCCTGACCTCCAGTACCAGCATCCATCCCTTAAGGATCCTTTTTTGCACCGTGCAGGATCTTATATTCCTATATACTCAAGTAGATCCTCTGGTGCCCAAGCTAGTTCTTCAGGTCTAGCCTGTCCAGGGACGGTTCCCTTTGGAGATTCTTCTTTTCAGAATTTCCTCCTGGATATGGCAAGATCTCTTGCTATTCCTATCCCTGGCCATGATCCTACACAAGGCTCTGTTTCTACTGAGGAAAAGGAAAACATAATGCTTCCTTTACATCATTCCTTGCAGGATCTTCTAAGAATGTGGGAAGCACCTTTAAAGGTACCCTCACCTTCTAGAGCAGGGGTTCTCAACCCTGTCCTCGGGACCCACCTAGCCAGTCGGGTTTTCAGGATAACCACAATGAATATGTATGAGAGAGATTTGCATACACTGCCTCCATTATATGCAAATCTCTTCCATGCATATTCATTGTGGTTATCCTGAAAACCCGACTGGCTAGGTGGGTCCCGAGGACAGGGTTGAGAACCCCTGTTCTAGAGCAACTGATCTTCTGTATCAGGTGCCCCCCTCTCCAGGGTTTCAAAAGACTCAACTTCCCCATCATTCCATTGTGGTGGAATCAGCAATGAGGAAGGTGAAAAGTAAGAAGAAGCACTCTTCTTACCCACCAGGTCGTGAGTCTAGGACACTAAATGCCTTTGGACGTCAAACCTTCCAGACATCCATGCTGTCAGCAAGGATTCTCTCATATATTTTTTTATGAGTCTATCTCTTCAGGAGGTCACAAAGAAATTATATCTTTTGACTCCTTTTCTTTCAGAGCCCAAGACTGCAGACTATTCCTTACTACTTAGTCATATGCAAAATATCTCTTGGTTTCTTGCTCGTGCTTCCCTAGACTCTTTTGAGTCTGTTAGCAGAACTTCTGCTATAACCATAGGGGCACGACGTAGAGCCTGGCTTCAAGCTTCAGACTTAAACAAATGGGCACAACAAAGACTGGGTAATACTCCTTGCTCTGGAGAAAATCTCTTCAATAAGGAGTCTTTACATCAGGTTGCTCAGTGGTCCACTGACTTCCCTGTTTCTGAAGGCTATCCTAAGCCTTCTCCTTCCCCAGTAGGTAGGAAATGCCCTACCAAACCTTCTTTCCCTAGGAGAAGAAGGTTTTACTCTTCTCCTGCCCATCATGCAGATGTTCCCAAGCAGGGGACACATCACCCTGGTCTGAAGAATCCATACTCTCGCCAGGCTAAACAAACCCAGCAACCATAGGGTTCTGGTTAATCTGTTTTCTGCCTCTTGGAGTTTACAACCTACAGTTGACTTCTTCTCAGCAGAAGTTTTTCACTGTTTTTCATTCAAAACTCTACACATGGATTCCTTTCCTCAGGACATCCAGTTGCTCCTAGGTATGCTGAGCTGTCAAGATATTCATGTCTATAGGTCACAGGTTTCTCCTCCTCTTCCTGCCAAGAAGAGAGGTTTAACAACTATCCCATGATAGTTTTCTGTATCAACATTAATTTTTTCCTTCCACAGAATTACCATATGGTAAGTCACCCTTCAGCTCCTGTTTCTCTACCCTCTTATCCAGGGTTTCCCCTGTACGAGTGCTACCATACCACTGGAGGGCTTCTTTAGCCTTTCTAGTCTTTCTTTTCAGTCCAGTGTGGAGTTTTTTCTCTTGAGTAAACTCCCTCCTTTTGCCTGGGCAGCTTATCAGACAGGGACAGGAATTTCTTCTCTTGTTCTGTCTGTTCTTTCTGTTTTACACAGAAAGATTCTCTCTGCTGTCTTATTCAGCAGCTGCCCATGCAGGAGTTCCAGTGATTGGACTACTGGTACTTTTCCACAAGTTTCCAGTCTTGTACTCCACTACTTTGTCTGGCCTTAGTAGTGATGCCAAGACAGTGCATACATCTTTCTTGGATAATCCCTATCACTTCAGGCTTATCACACTATCTTCTATTCTTGCCATCTCCAATTCCTTTGGGTTTGGCAGCATAGTTGACGTGGCTGCTGGGTTTTTCCAACAGCCAGTTCTATCTCCCAATTCTCCTGCATAATGCTCTCTGCAATCCTACAGAGAAGCTTTCCACTATGGGCCCTTGCTAGAGAGCATGGGTTTTTTTTCTCTAATGACTATCCTATATGGTTGAAAAAGGCTTCCTCAGTCATTCCCCATGACTGTGAGGGTTCTTCACACCCTACTATCTCCTTTTAAAATAAAGGACATAAGCCTTCTCTACATGAAAGTCTAAAGAGTTGTCCAATTCCTACAGGGAATATGCTCTTTTTTCCTTGCAGCTTGTCCTCATAGTATCCTAATCCTTCATGGACAGCACATATTTAACTAAAAAACGCATGATACCCCTTGTCCCTCAAGTGGGTCAACCTGGTATCTCATCCTATGCGTTTTCTGTCCATTTACCATGCTAGAGTCCTACAGGACTCAGGACTCGCTCTTTACAGACTGATATTATCCTCTGTTTTTTCACGCAACCATCCTGGTTATTTCACTGGATAGCATTCCTGCACCATCATAACCAGGGGGAATAGATTCTCTATATATCTTCTCAAGTAGGTTCCACCTTCTTGTTATTGGATGAATCTTTCCTCTTCACATCTCCCATGTGAATGTTCTTATAGGCATATCTGTCTGCTTAATTGCAGACATTTATCTTTAGACCTATATATTCATATATGTATATGTGTGTATGTATATGTGTATATGTATGTATATGTATGTATACACATCTCTATAGATACATATGTCTGTCAGCTGCGTGTGCATATGTTATGCCCCTCTAGATCTCACTATAGACATATATATACGTATGTGTATGTGTATGTGTATATATATGTGTATGTGTATATGTGTGTGTATGTGTATATATGTATGTGTGTATGTGTATATATGTGTGTGTGTGTGTGTGTATGTGTGTGTGTGTGTATGTGTGTGTATGTGTC
The DNA here is from genome assembly GCA_033557465.1 of Ichthyophis bannanicus. Taxonomy (NCBI): domain Eukaryota; kingdom Metazoa; phylum Chordata; class Amphibia; order Gymnophiona; family Ichthyophiidae; genus Ichthyophis; species Ichthyophis bannanicus. The sequence continues at coordinate 1,790,438,936 of CM066031.1, read as the reverse complement.
GAGATGCTTCCTTATAGGTAGATATGTATTTACATACTTATCTCTCTAACTGTCTATGCTCATAAAGGTTTTACCTTCCTATATGTTCCAGACAGTGGGCTTTGCACATGTTCATACTGTTCCACAGTATGTTTGTGGTATTATGCACACAACCACTGCTGTGGTACTGACAGCTCCTACCATAACCCTAGGTTTAGGTATCCCTGAAGCTCCATGCGCCAATATCTTCCTACCTCTCACCAGTTAGGAAAGACATGGTGGATCTTCAGTAGATCTGAGGTTTCAACTCCTCAGACATCTGTCTTTCCTTTGGGAATACGGGCTTTTTTTCCATACCCCTTCTTCCCTCAAGGACTAGGCCAGTTTGTCCAAATCGGTCAGTCTTCCTCTTTTGCTCCTAACTGTGAGTAACTCTGTAGCCAAAAGAGTTTTCAGCTTTTTCCATAAAGCTTCCCACTAAAGACCTACCGTTTTTGTACTACCCCAGTCACCTGTCACTTCCAGATTTTGACCTTCACCTTCACTTCAGTGAGGTCACCTTGGAGATTCCTCTACTGGATTCCCAGTAGACTCCATCAGCCTCTCTACGTCCTGCAATCCAGTAGGTGAGGTCCATATTGTGATTGTTCATTTCAATATATTTCATGATAATTATCATACATACAAGGACTCCTTGCCTGTAGTCCTATCTTAGGTTAGCTGTTTTCTACAGCTCCTCTCTTTTTCATCTCCTACCCTCCATCCTCAGGATGCCTGGCCATATGAGGTGTAGCATGTTTCAATCTCCAACATGCTAGGGCTCCAGGCATCTTAGCTTGGGAGTCCCCATATGTGACTCATTCCTGCTTGTTCCTGGAGATAGCACAGTTACTTACCTGTAACAGGTGATCTCTGGGAACAGCAGGAATAAGTCTTCACAACCCACCCACCTCCCCTAGGAGTTGTATCTCTATCTTTCCTTTCCTCTCTCTCTCTTTGTCTCAGCTATAAAACTCAACTGAGGAGAGACAGTTGGAAAGGCAGGAAGGCAGCACGCAGGCGCTGAGGGATGCTCCCAAAAGCTTTCTGATTGGATGCTGGGGTGCGTTCCCACGCAGGCTCCGTCGGTACCGACGTACCCATATGTGAAGACTTATTCCTGCTGTTCCCAGAGATCACCTGTTACTGGTAAGTAACTGTGCTTTCCTCACTATATGGAGGATGAGATTTAAAGAATGGAGGAGAACCTGCCCTTGAAAGGGGTTAAAACAGGCAGCATGCAGTGGCACGTTAAGAGTCTGATTTAGTAATGTTTTTCCCATAGAAAATGGGAGAAATGTCTTACTTTTTAGGCTGTAGGGCCTGATTTACTAACTGCAGTACACATTTTTGCGGGGCAGGGGTGTGCACTGTGACCTAGGTTTTGGCAGCTGGCTCCTAGACTCCAAGAATTGGTCAGGGCATGCACTAGGCTGTTCTACTTAGTGCAATAAGGATTATGCAGTAACTAAGCTCACTGATTTCATCTGTACTGGACTTTGTAAATTACCCCCCTAACCTAAAGAGATTCAGAAATGTAGGACATAGATTACACAGGTACACTACCAAAAAACTGCCTCCAGTTTTGCAACTGATTCCTATAGATTTTGGGGTGCTGAATCCAGGAAAAATAGCCAAAATGTTCCATCACGTCACATTTTCTTGCAAAATTAGATTTCTTACCCATATAAGGAATGTTCACATAATTTCTTTTTAGCCGACTGCAGTTTATTTTCTTGGCCCAAAATAGAGGTTGTAATGGTTAACTAACTAGAAACACTCCCTCATGATATTTTAGAGTGTTTTGTATTCATTTTATACATTAACAGGACAATTGGGAGGCGGGGGGCTAAATCCAGTACTCGCGCTGGCGCATGTTCTTTCCTGTTCGCCTCGCCTCATTCGCTTGCTCAAACACGGTGGTTGCGACATGAACGTTCCTGTCAAATTTCAGTTTCTTGCAAGTTCATTATTACCTTTTGTTTGCTCAGTCGTAATCCAGCTTTATTCCGAAGTGGTTCACTACAGTTGTAGTTTGCAGTGCTGTGTATTTGTGATGGCTCACAGAGCCAGAGGTTGCGTCAACTCTCCGGACAGTTTTTGTTTTATTTGTGGGGAATATACCATGAAAAAGCGGCAGAGGAACATTTCTGCATTTATTAAAAAAGTATATTTCGCCTATTTCAATTTGAAGTTAGGCGATCAAGACAAACCGTGGGCTCCTCACAAAGTGTGCAAGACATGTGAGGAAGATCTACACTTATGGATGAAAGGTAAAAAACAAGCATTTCGTTTCGGAATACCTATGATGTGGCGTGAACAAAGAGACCACAGCAGTGACTGCTATTTTTGCTCTTGCATTGTGAAGGGATACAACTTAAAAAATAAGAACGTAATAAGTTACCCCAACCTTCCCTCAGCAATTAGGCCTATGCCTCATAGCAACGAAGTACCTGTGCCTGAACCACCACAATCTTTGGATCATATTTGTGTGGACGGTTCTGATCATGATGAGACTCATCAGATGGCTTTTCCCGATGAGTCCAGTACTTCCGAGTTTGAAACTGAACCAGATCCGAAACCTAAACTTTTCTCTCAAGCTGAATTGAATGATTTAGTCCGGGATTTAGGACTCCCAAAAGATGCTGCCCAACTGCTAGGTTCTCGGCTTAAACAGAAAAATCTATTGTCACCAGGAACAACTTTTTATTGGTACCGCAACCGCGAGACACAATTTTTGAAGTATTTCAGCAAAGAGGAAGATTTGGTAATTTGCAACGATATATACGGAGTGATGGAAAAGTTTAAACTCAAGTATGATCCTGCTGAATGGCGGCTGTTCATTGATTCGTCAAAAGACAGCATAAAAGGTGTTCTTCTTCATAATGGCAACACATTCGATTCAGTTCCTATTGCTCACTCTGTTATTCTCCAAGAAAAATACGAGAATTTGGCCCTGATTCTTCAGAAGATTCGTTATGATGAGCATAAGTGGATGATTTGTGGAGACTTTAAAATTCTATCCATGCTATTAGGGCAGCAATCCGGTTTCACCAAATATCCCTGCTTCCTTTGCTTGTGGGATAGCTGGGCCCGCGACCTACACTGGGGGAAAAAGACTGGCCAATTCGGGAGTATTTGAGACCCGGTGAGAAAAATGTTCTTCATGAGAGCTTGGTACCTCGTGATAAAATTCTATTGCCACCTCTCCACATTAAGTTGGGTCTCATTAAGCAATTCATCAAGTCCCTTCCAAAAGATGGTGAGTGCTTTCGGTACCTTTGCTCAAAGTTCCCCCGACTTTCTGAAGCAAAGCTAAAGGAAGGAGTGTTTGTTGGCCCTGATATAAGGAAACTCATTTCAGATGGAGCATTCGCTGAAACGATGTCTGAGAAGGAAAAAGAAGCCTGGGATTCCTTCAAGGATGTTGTTCTCAAATTCTTGGGGAACAGGCGGGATGAGAACTATAAGGATATTGTTGCCAGGATGCTCAATGCCTTCAAAGAACAAGGCTGTAACATGAGCCTGAAAGTCCATTTCTTGCACTCCCATGTGAACTACTTTCCCGAAAACTTGGGGGCGTACAGTGAAGAACAAGGTGAAAGGTTTCACCAGGACATCAAGGACGCAGAGAGAAGGTACCAAGGAAGATGGAACACCACTATGATGCCTGATTTCTGCTGGTTGCTGCTGCGGGAAACCCCAGATGAAAAATACGCCAAGCAGCGCACCAAGAGAAGCATTTGGGGAAGAAGAAACGGGCCCACCAGGAGATTGATTGACCCAAGAATGACTTTAAAATCTAAACTGTGTTGACAAATATCGTGTTTTTACTAAACTTTGAAATAAAAATTTGCTAGTTATTACCACAGTGTCGGATCTCATTTATTAGAATTTTACTTTCACACCATCGGGTGTTTGTCTTCATGTATTGCAATGGTGCGGTTTGCGTTTTCTATTCTTACATACATACCTGTACAACATTTTTTGCACATTTCTTTGCTTTGCTTTGTGTCTAACCTCGCTCTTATATGCTCAATGTTTGTGCACATGTATGTGGCTGTTTTAAGTGCAGACAATTTTGCTACCATCACAGTGTGTTTTGTTGACATTACTCTATTCTTATGTGCTGCCTTGTTACAATTTTCTTTATTCTTATTTGAATAACTACTAAACAATTAGTATAAAGAATTCATCCAAGAAACTTTTATCTCGATCGCACTCAATCTGAAACGTTCACCTCAAACTGCTAACCCAATGTAGCAAAAAATCTGTACGTGATGGAGCAAATTGGTTACCAGATTTGGATTCAGCGCACCAAAAAACGTAAAAATCAATCGAAACATTAGAGGCAGTTTAAAAAAAATTTTTTTTAGTGTACCTGTGTTATTGGTAAGAGGTGCTAGATTTAATGAAGCTGGCTTAAAAGGAACAAATACACAGACAACGGTTTAAAAAACCAACTTTTCTTAAAACTTCTTTTCTTTAGTGTTACACACATTGCATTTTACAGTTGGATGTATTTACTTTTCTACTCCAAGCAAAGACATCAGTCTCCTCACCATATTATAGCATGGCTCTGAACTTCATTACTGAGTATTAATATCTAAATTTCCAATTCAGACCTGGAAGTAGCCTTGTCCTTTTGGACTTCTATCTCAATTGGAATCATGGCTGAGATCTGGCACAATGAGACTTTATGTGCGTTTTTCTTTATTCTATATCCCTCCCATTTTACTTTTACTCCAATCATTATAATGGTGGCCTTCGGCCGGGGACCATGTACCAGAGGTCCTTTAGATCCCAGTAGTCATGTGTACTAGTTGCCACCATTACACAACGACTGGGGTGTGATCCACTCAGACTGTAAAAGTTGTTGGCAACATTTCTTGCCCTATCAAATCTGGGGAGCGGAAAACCTATATGAGGAATTGAAATTCTGGAGACTGCACCTTCAAAAGGATGTGAACAGGATGGAGTTGGTGCAGAGGGTGGATACTAAAATGGTTAGTGGTCTTCATTATAAAGCATATGAGGACAGACTTAAGGATCTTAATATGTACACCTTTAGAGGAAAGGCGGGATAGAGGTGATATGATTGAGATGTTTAAATACCTCCGTGGCATAAATGTTCAGGGAGAGAGCCTCTTTCAATTGAAAGCAAGTTCTGCTACGAGGGGACATGGGATGAGGATGAAGGGAGATATGCGGAAATATTTCTTTACGGAAAGAGTAGTGGATCCGTGGAATAGTCTCCCAGTGGAGGTGGTAGAGATGAGGACAGTAACTGAATTAAAAAAAGCATGGGACCAACACAGAGGATCTCTAAAGGTAAAAAGGGGACTGTTGTAGTTGTTGATATGGAAGGACAGACTAGATAGGCCATGTGGTCTTTTTCTATCATCATATTTCTATGTTTCTATGAACTTGAATTCCTCCACACCTCTGCCATTGGGATGGCTAATTTTCCTAATTTTATTTGTTTTTAACCCTTCCTAGCCTAGTTGCTATAGTGTGGTGATTCTTGAATAGGAACTAAGGACATTGATTTCGTCCTGAACATGTGAACTTCATGGTTAGCAACTCAGAAGAAAATAAGAGTTTTTTCGATATTCATTAAAGATAAGTGACTGTTTAATGCACCATTATTGGGGTGAGAAATAAAATAAAAGAAGTTTGCCGTCTGGAGGGGGTTGGTTATGCTGTTCCAGCCCTCCCTCGGCAGGCTCCGACATAAGAAATAGAGCATGAACAATGGGTTTAGTATATTGATGGCTATATAATAGGTAGTCTTAAGCATAGCTACTTTTTTTTCACCCGAATTAGTGGCTGCTTGTTCTACATCTCTGCAGCCTTTTTTCCTGGGCTGTTTTTAGTTTAACAGAATATGAAAAGTATTTGTGATGGTTTACCTGCAGTTTGGTGTGCATCAGCATGCAAATGAAGGAACTTACTTGTGATTATTAATATCTTTTATAAGAGTTTACAAACTAATAAAAATGACTTGTGCCTTATAGGGCAGACGGGTTATGTATAAAGCTCACTGATTGTGCCTAGTGATGTGTTTGTCCATCCTGTATGGTTCTTATGACAGTGAATGGCTGCAATCGAACATAACCAAAAACACCCCTTACTAACACTGAAGGAAGAACTATCAAAATAAAACACAAACCTTCAGGACATACCAATGGTGAATTCACTAGTATGGCAAGAACAGTCGTCACACAGTCAAGTTTTTTGGGTTTTTAAGACCTTTTTTATGAAAGAATTTATTTTATTTAACAAGTTTTATATACCGCCTTTCTTACATTCAAAGCGATTTACATACAACATTGCAACTTTTAGAACTTTACTGAATAATGATGTGGACCATCAGATTAAAGCCCAAACTAGTCACCGTTAATTTTTAAATGACAGTGGATTTACAGGCCTCCCTTATCAGTCATCAGCTACATTCATTCCATTGGTTAAGTCCATTTACACATTCTTCTTTATTATAAACTCTTCATGTATTAGTTTTATTTTAATTTTTTTATGATATCCAAAATATTAAAAAAAAAAAAATTGTGACAAGAAATCTGTCTTCACATCCACCAAGGGATACCAGCACCAAAACAGTTGCAATTGCAGTGTAGTCACGCTCAGTAAAAAGTTTAGACTCGGCAGCGATCTTCATCATGCCACTGTCCACAAATGTCAGACTGGATACGTACCTGCTCAAAAATACTGTAGCACTCTTCACTTCCTCGCTTCAACCAAGATTTTGTTTTTTGCCTCAGGGGCAGGCGAATTGCTTTGTGGGCATGCTGCCTCTGTTCTTTTTGCAATGCAATAGCGACTGTGTCAGCAACAAAACAGCCAGTACAGCATGTATCACCTTGGAGTGCCTCTTTAGACTCCAAGCTGACATAACAAACTTTATTAGCAGTCAGTCATTCAGATGAGTGTTCAATTCCAAATCTTCATTTAAATCTCCCAGTTTTACTGTTTGCTGTTCAAAAATCCAGTACTGTTCCAAGTAGGATAATGTAACCCCCCCCCCCCCCTCCGGAGACCAAGGAGCATGATCAGTAATTGTCCACACCAAATCCATAAATGTATGATTATTCGATGAGCAGTGTTCCATAATGGGAGCTGTGATTGTGCAAATCTTTAACCGGCTTTTATGCTCCCCTAGCTGTACTTTCGCTGAGAGTAGTCTTACCCACATAAAAAAGGCAGTTGGGGTGTAACTCTGTCCATTGCTTCTCAGCGTACGTATACCATGTTAAACTAGTGAGTTCTAGGGTCCTCGGCAGAAACTGTCTTCAATCCTTTTAAGTGTCTGGTCCAGGCTGCTTGGGACAACTTATGTGCAGTATTTGAATTACAATGTTGCTTGCAAGGTCTCCCCAGGAGAGTCTCCCTGAGGCTGTTTGCTCAGGTAGGGGAACAGGCTGTTTCTCCCATCCCCTCTGCAAAGATGTTATCCCTGACACATGGATTTGGGCAGGGAGTTCTTTCCAGCGTGTTCTGGTGTCTTTGGACGGCAAGTCTCTCTTTTGTATGGGGCCCTTCTGGTCTGTCATTGCATCGGTCAATTAGGGGGTACTCCCATATCCGGGCCCTCAACATGGAATTTTTTTGCTTTCCTATTGTGAACAGCATTAGCTGTTTCCTTATCGTCCCTCAAATCCAGTCCAGTACGTGTGAGTTATCTCCCTCCTCCAGCAGCTGGGACCTGAGCATGTCAGATTTCTGATGTCACAGAATAAGAGCTCCCCCTTCAGCTCCAGGAAACCAGTATCTCAGTTCCCAGTAGCTGGAGAGGAGCCTTGGTGGTGGGCTCCACTGAAGGGATTAGGCCCATGCTGAAAAGATTGGAGGGAAAAAAAGACTGAAGCAGCATTATATACCCCCACTCTCTCACACCATCCCCCTCTCCCCTCCACCATAACACCTTTTCCTACTTATCTTTTTACACATAATACAGATAATTCATGCTTCCCCTTAGAACTTGCAACATTCCCCCTCAGGCCTCCTACCCTCCCCTCCCAATATAACACACTATTCTCTGGATTCCAGTTCGGATACACTCAACACTACCTCCATTCTATCAACTCTGCCATTCAACTACCAGCTACCTCTTCATAGCTATTTGTATATAGTTGCCCGAACTGGCGTTTGTATATAGTTACCTGCATTATATTATAAATTACCTGTACTGTTATTAACTTGTTCCATGTAAACTGTTTTGCCTCGTAGAAAAACGGTATATTAAATTCAGTTAAATATTGCCTGCATTTGGAAGCTGGGTCTAGCTCTTACCATCTAGGTATAGTTGTAGGCTGACAGTAGTGCAGAGACTGTCCTTCCTCACTGTGGTCCTTGAATAGGCCAGGTGAAGCCTGGGGTTTAATTCTCCTAGTGGTCCGAGGCCTCCCCCCACCAGCCGGACAGCCTAATACTAGCAGAGCTAGTTCCTTATTGTCCGTCCAGTCCCACACCTCTGGGTAGTGCACCCTCTCCAGCAGCTTGGAGACGGAGCATGTCAAGATCTGAAGTCACCAGTACTAATACCACTGGCACTGCCCAGCAGCTCCCAGTATGCTCAGTCTCCAAGCAGCTGGAGGTGGTGAGCCAGGGTGTTGGGGCTCACTGAGGAGCAAATAAGGAGTTAGATAGGGTTTCTTTACCTGTTGGTTTGAATTTGCTTCAACTTTGTTGGTTTCAGATTTAAAGCTTTAAAAAAAAAAGAAAAAAAAAAAAAGAAAAGAGCAGCAAGCCCTTGCGGAGGAGGATCTCTGTTTGCCCTATCCTCTCTCTCTTTCCTCCTCCTCCCTTGGATCTCGGGGGGGGGGGGGTGTTGAGGCGCCTGGCAGTATCCCGGAGTTTGGCAGCTCCCAATCCCGTTTTCAGCTGCAGCAGTTCAGGAGAGGACTGTTCCTGCTCTTCCCTCCTCAGCACCGAAGCAGTCGCTAGGCTGAGTACGAGGTCTGGGCATTCCCCGGCAGAGTTCCCGAAGGCAGCCAGAGCACTCCGGCAGGTCTCGCCTCAGTTCGGTACCGATACTGTGAGCAGGTATGTCTGGGGGAGATGTTTTCAAGACCGCGTGGTGAGGGGAGAAGGCCTGACGTCTTGTGGTTCCGGCTGCTGCGGAGGGGCGGGAGAACAAGCTGGTTTGTTTTCTTCCTGCGTTTTTCCCCGTTCAGGGGGAGAGCTCGCCCAGCCAATTTGGTCGGCGCTGTTTATTCGACAGGGTTCCCTGGAGAGGACTAGCTGACTTGTTTTCTCCTCTGTTGGTCCTTCCTGACCAAAATAAATAAAATAAACAGATAATTTAAACCAACAGAGGGCTTAAAAGAGAAAGGTGAAGGTTATAGCAGGGCTGCAAGTAGGAGAATAGGAGCAGTTGGAGGCAGTCTTATTCTTTCTGGTTGACGAAAGACCCCAGGCAGGTTGGAGCCTGGAGGCAGTGGCTTGGCATCCATGCCTGCGCGTCCACAGTGCCTGGTCTGTGGATTCTGGCGAGGAGTGGTGTCTAAGACGGGTGTGCTGTGGCTGTGCGGCAGAGGCTACTAGTATGGAGCAGGCACTGCAGGACAAGCCATGGGAGCCTGTGGCTTTGTCAGCACAGAAGATTCAGGTCTCTTTGGAGCCTCCTCCACCCTCTCTGGAAATATCTTCTGTGCTTCCCAGGCCCCCGACCCCTCAGGGTCTTGGGGGTTGGGGAGCTTCTAGGGGAGTTCTTTCCTGAGTTTGTGCTCTTATTACATCAGGCCTTTTGCTTGTGCCAGCAGGGCATAGCAGAGGCCTCCTCTTTGGCGACAGCCGGCGCGAAGCACGGTTCCATGGAGAAGAGGGATGATGTGGTTGCGGTGCAGGCCAAGAAGGCCAGGTCCTCGGAAGAGTGGCTGGAGCAGTCTCCCTTGTCGGAGGCTGATGACTTTGAGCTGGAGCTGGATTTGGAGGGTGAAGAGGGAGAGATCCTGGAGCCGGACGACCAGGCTCGAGTTGTCCGGATCTTTCGGCGGGAGGAATTGCCGGCCCTGATGGCGGAATCTCTTAAGGCGCTCAATTTGCCAGCTAGCCTGCCTGCAGAGAATGAGTCTCTGGAGGATCCTCTCATACAGGCACTGCGGAAGACGAAGTTAGTCTTCCCAGTGCACAGGGTGGTCAAGCAGATGATCCAGGAGAGTGGGACCTGCTGGAAGCATGTCTGAAGGGGATCAGGGCCATGACACGCCTCTACCACCTGTTGGAGCAGGAGCGCAAGGTGTTTAGGTCTCCACGAGTTGATGCGGCAGTGTCTGCGGTTATGAAGAAGACCACCATCCCGTGGAGGGAAGTTTGACATTTAAGGATGCACAGAACAGGAAGCTGGACATGCTGTTGAAGCAGGCTTTTGATATCAATGCTCTGTCTAAGCAGGCTTCCATTTGTGGGGCTTGGGTGGTGAGGGCCTGCCTGCAGTGGTCGCAATGCCTACAGCAGACTGGGGATTCCACGCTGGAGCAGGTAGAGGAGGTCGCCAAGCTGGAATCGGGGGCAGCTTATCTCTCATATCCATTATGACCTCATTTGCGGCCACGCAAAGAGTATGGCGTCGGTAGTCGCTATTTCTGGCTGCGCAATTGGGCAGCAGATAGCTCTTCCAAGTCCTGTCTTAGCAAACTCTCCTTTAAAGTAAAACCTTTTGGGGAAGACCTGGCTAGGTTGGTCAAGGATCTGGGGGAATTAAAGGGAGGATGCCTGCCGGAGGATAAGCCGAAGCAGAGCCGCAATGCCTCAGCTTCTCGGGACCAGCCTTGTGATTTTCGGCGTTTTTCGTATGTCCCGTCTTGGTTCCTTCCAGAGGGGTAAATTCCCCACCCGGGGACAGGGGTTTCGTGGTTTCCGAGGGATAGGCAGAGGTTTCTCTGCGGCCGCTGGCTCTGGTTTTAAGAAGCCTCCATGAATTGAGGAGGGCCCAATCAGGGGTTCAACCCTTGGTGGCTCGGCTACGGGTGTTTTACTCTGCTTGGGTCCCGATCATGTCCAAACAGTGGGTCCTGGAAATAATCCGCAAAGGCTATGCCCTCGAGTTGGCACGGCCAGTGGGCGATGTTTTCGTTCGGTCCCTTTGCAAGACTCTGAGCAAGGCGGCGGCAGTCAGGGACATCCTGGCGTAGATGCTTCAGCTCGGGGCAGTGGTCCCCGTTCCCTGGGAGCAGTACGGTTACAGTTGATATTCCATCTGTTTCGTGGTTCCCAAGAAGGATGGCGCCTTCCGTCCTATCCTGGATCTCAAGCGCGTGAACCGCTGCTTACGGATTCCGCATTTTCACATGGAAATTTTGTGGTCTGTAATCGTAGCGGTGAGGGAGGGGGAATTCCTCACTTCCCTCGATTTCACCGAGGTGTACCTTCACATCCCTATCAGGCCAGAGCATCAACGGTTCCTGCAGTTTGCAGTGCCAATGGGGCGCTTCCAGTTTCAGGCTTTGCCGTTCGGCTTATTACAGTCCCTCACACTTTCACAAAGAATCATGGTAGTGGTTACATAAGAACATAAACATAAGATATGCCATACTGGGTCAGACCAAGGTCCATCACGCCCAGTATTCTGTTTCCAACAGTAGCCAATCTAGGTCATATGTACCTAGCAGTTTCCCCAAGAGACACAGGTTCCACAATGCTTGTACTGGGTCAAGCATTGATATCTTCGGTCACTTCTTAATAATGGTTTATGGACCTTTCCTCCAGGAACTTGTCCAAACCTTTTTTAAACCCAGCTACACTAACAGCCTTTACTACATCCTCCGGTAACAAATTCCAGAGTCTGATTACACGTTGAGTGAAAAAATATTGTCTTTTATTAGTCTTAAATAGTTTACCCTGTAGCTTCATTGCATATCCCCATGTCTTTCTGTATTCTGATAATGTAAACAATCGATCTACGTTTACCCGTTCCACTCCGTTCATTAATTTATAGACTTCTATCATATCTCCCCTCAGCCGTCTCTTTTCCAGGTTAAAGAGCCCTAACCTTTTTAGCCTTTCTTCATAGGAGTATCCTTCCATCCCCTTTACCATTTTGGTGGCTCTTCTCTGAACCTTTTCTAAAATCACTATATCCTTTTTAAGATACGGCGACCAGAATTGCACACAATATTCAAGGTGCGGTCTCAGCATGGAATGATATAGAGGCGGCATAATATCTTTTGTTTTATTTTCCATTCCTTTCCTTATCATACCTAGCATTCTATTTGCTCTCTTGGCCGCCGAGGGTTTTAACATGGTATCCACAATGATGCCTAAATCTTTTTCCTGGGTGGTGGTTCCTAATGTGGAACCTTGCATTGTGTAACCATAGGTTGGGTTGTTCTTCCCTAGGTGCATAACCTTGCACTTGTCCACATTAAATTTCATCTGCCATTTTGATGCCCAGTCTTCCAATTTATCAAGATCCTCTTGCAATTTTTCACAATCCTTTTGGGTTTTAACAACTTTAAATAGTTTTGTGTCATCTGCAAATTTGATAACCTCACTCGTTATTCCACTTTCCAGGTCATTTATGAATATGTCAAAAAGCAGCGGACCCAGCACAGATCCCTGGGGTACACCACTATTCACCTTTCTCCATTGGGAAAATTGGCCATTTAGCCCTACCCTCTGCTTTCTATCTTTTAACCAGTTCCTGATCCACAATAGTACACTGCCTCCTATCCCATGACTCTTTAGTTTTGCCAAAAGTCTCTGATGAGGGACCTTGTCAAAGGCTTTCTGAAAGTCCAGATACACAATATCAACCGACTCACCTTTGTCCACCTGTTTATTCATTCCCTCAAAAAAACATAACAGATTAGTAAGACAAGATCTTCCTTGTCTAAAGCCATGTTGGCTGTCTCCCATTAGGTTGTGACTATCTACATGCTGAGTAATTTTATTCTTTATGATGGTTTCTACCATTTTTCCCGGTACTGACGTCAGGCTCACCGGTCTGTAGTTTCCCGGATCACCCCTGGAACCCTTTTTAAAAATTGGTGTTACATTGGCGATCCTCCAATCTTCAGGTATTAGAGATGATTTTAATGATAGTTCACAGATTACTGATAGCAGGTCTGCAATCTCATATTTCAGTTCTTTCAACACCCTTGGATGTATACCATCTGGCCCAGGTGATTTGCTACTCTTCAGTTTATCTAATAGTTGTAAGACATCTTCCCGATGTATCGATATTTCCTTCAATTCTTCCGCACCTTTAAATACCACTTCAGTCATGGGTAACATCCCTACATCTTCCTCAGTAAAGACCGAAGCAAAGAATTCATTCAGTCTCTCCGCTATCGCCTTGTCGCCTCTTAGTGCTCCTTTAACCCCTTTATCATCTAATGGACCAACTGACTCTCTCACAGGTTTTTTGCTACGAATGTACTTGAAAAGGTCTTTATTTCGCGTTTTTGCTTCCGCAGCAAGCTTCTTCTCAAATTCTCTCTTTGCCTGCCTTATCAATGCCTTGCATTTGACTTGCCAGTGCTTGTGCTGTTTCCAGATTTCGTCGTTTGGCTCTTTTTTCCATTTCCTGAAAGATGCTTTTTTGGCAACAACAGCCTCTCTGACCTCACCTTTAAACCATGCTGGCAGTTTTTTGGACTTCCTTCCACTTTTCTTAAAGCGTGGAATACAGCTGGTCTGGGCTTCCAAGATAGTATTTTTCAACAACACCCAAGCTTGATGTATGTCTTTAACCTTTGCAACTGCTCCTTTTAGTTTTTTCTTAACTGTTTTCCTCATTTTATCATAGTCTCCCTTTCGAAAGTTAAAAGGTAGTACTGTGGATTTCCTTACTATCCCTCCTCCACTAATTAAATCAAGGGCGATCATGCTATGATCACTATTGCCAAGTGGCCCCAACACCCTTATCTCTTGCACTAGATCTGGTGTTCCACTAAGGACTAGGTCTAATATGGCTTCCCCTCTGGTTGGTTCATGAACCAGCTGCTCCAAGAAGCAGTCATTTATTTCATCTAGGAACTTTATCTCCCTAGCATGTCCTGATGTGACACTGACCCAGTCGATACCGGGGTAATTGAAATCACCCATTATTATTACTGTGCTGTAACGTTTGTTAGCTTCCTTGATTTCTTTGAGCATTTCATCATCCATTTGGTCATTCTGGCCAGGTGCTCGATAGTACACCCCCACTGCCATTGCCTTCCCCCTTTTATATGGAATTTCAATCCATATAGATTCTACAGCAGATTTTGTTTCCTACAAAACTTTAATCCTTTCTGAGTCAATGCCCTCTCTAACATAGAGCGCAATCCCTCCACCAATTTGATCAGCTCTATCATTACGATATAGTTTGTACCCAGGTATCAGTGTCCCACTGGTTGTCCTCCTTCCACCATGTGTCTGATATTCCAGTCATATCTAACCTTTCATTTAGTGCTATATATTCTAACTCTCCCATCTTATTCTTTAGACTTCTAGCATTTGCATACAAGCATTTTGGAGAATGTATTTTATTCATGTTAATTTGGCTATTGTTAGATATGGGTAAATTGGGATCTTTAAGCTTTGTCTGCTCCATACTTGAGGGCATTTGGGCTACTTTACTCTTTTGTGGAACCTCTCTGCTTTTGGTAGTATCCTTCAAGGATACATTCTTCCGAACCATCCGCTCTTGGGCGACTGTCGGCTTTCCCCTAATATCTAGTTTAAAAGCTGCTCTATCTCCTTTTTAAAGGTTAATGCCAGCAGCCTGGTTCCATCCCGGTTAAGGTGAAGCCCATCCCTTCAGAAGAGCCCCTCCTTTCCCCAGAATGTTCCCCAGTTCCTAACAAATCCAAAACCCTCATCTCTGCACCATTGTCTCATCCACGCATTGAGACTCCGGAGCTCTGCCTGCCTTTTGGGTCCTGCGTGTGGAACAGGAAGCATTTTGGAGAATGCTACCATGGAAGTTCTGGATTTCAACTTCCTACCTAAAAGCCTAAATTTTGCCTCCAGAACCTCCCTACCACATTTTCCTATGTCATTGGTACCGACATGTACCAAGACAGCAGACTCCTCCCCAGCACTATCTAAGACCTTATCTAGGTGGCGCGTGAGGTCCGCTACCTTCGCACCAGGCAGGCATGTTACTGCGGCACTTCGAAAGGAAGAGATACTAGTGCATCTCTACCTTGATGACTGGCTGAATCGAGCAAAGTCTAGGGAAGAGAGCTTGCGGGCAATGTCATGAGTGGGTGCGGCTTTTGGAGCGTCTTGGCTGGATGGTCAACCGGACAAAGAGCCACTTGGTTCCTTCGCAGGTGTTGGAGTATCTGGGGTCACGCTTCGATACCCGGGCGGGAAGAGTCTTCCTGCCAGAGCAGCGGGCTCAGGGGCTCCGGTGGTTGGTGTGTCAGTTTCTGTGCCAGCCAGAGCCGACAGTGTGGCAGTACCTGCAGCTGTTGGAAACCATGGCGGCTACACTAGAGGTGGTGCCGTGGGAGAGAGCGCATATGTGGCCCTTACAACAGTCCTTGCTCCCGCGGTGGTCGCATCAGTCGGCTCCCGTGCCCACGGGGAGGGGGGTTTCGCAGGGTGCTTCACTGGTGGTTGTGTCTGGAACACTTGAGGGCAGGCATGCCACTCGAGCCATCTCAGTGGATCCAGGTAATGACTGATGCCAGCCTGTCAGGCTGTGGGGGCCACTGCGAGAGGAGTGGTTTGCTCAGGGGAACTGGAAAGAGCAGGAGGCCTGCTGGTCTATCAACAGACGAGCTGCGGGCAGTAGCCCATGCACTCGGCGCCTTTGAGTCGCGGTTGCGAGGAAAGGTAGTAAGGGTCCTCTCGGACAATGCGACCACAGTGGACTATCTCAACTGATGGGGGGTATAGGCAGCATGGTTCTGGAAGAAGAGGCGGAGCTGCTGTTCGGTTAGGTGGCGCCTCGACTCCAGGCCCTGTTGGTGGCTCATGTGGCGTGTGTCGACAACGTGATGGCAGACTACCTCAGCCGGGTACAGGTGGATCCCAGGGAGTGGGAGTTCCACTCAGAAGTCTTTGCACAGGTGGGGGGCGCCGGTCATGGACCTGATGGCAACTATCAAGAACGCCAAGGCAAGCTGTTTCTTCAGCAGAAGATGGAAAAGGATGTCAGGGGGCCTGGTTTACTGCCGCCTTGGCCTACGGAGGGCCTTCTATATGTCTTTCCCCTATGGGCTGTCATAGGCCGGGTGGTACAGTGGATCAAGGCACACCCGGGGCGGGTCATTCTAATCGCTCCGGACTGGCCACGATGCCCTTGATATGCCGACTTGATTCGGCTGCGGGAGGATTGGCCGTGGCATCTGCCCGGGCGGGAAGACCTGCTGACGCATGGGCCAGTGCACATGCCTCATGTGGATCGGTTCTTGTTTACGGCCTGGCCATTGAAAGGGCAAGATTGAGGAAAAAGGGGTACTCGGCACCTGTTATTTCAATCTTATTGAAAGCAGGAAAGAGTTCTACTTCTCTCACCTACATCCGTGTTTGGCATATTTTTGAGGCTTGGTGTGCAGAGCGACACGCTTGGCCTGCTGTGGCTTTCGTTCCAGAGGTTTTAGCCTTTTTGCAGGATGGGTTTGAGAAAGGCCTGTCGGCTAGCTCGTTGCAAGTGCAGCTAGCTGCGATGGCATGTTATCGCGGTAAAGTTCAGAAGGTGCCTCTGGGTTCCCATCTGGATGTTTTGCACTTCCTGCAGGCAGTGACTTGTCTTCGCCCCCCATGGAGAGCAATAGTTCCACTGTGGGCTCTTAATCTGGTTCTGAGGGCTTTGACGAAGGAGCCTTTTGAGCCTCACCTCGCTGAAGAACTTAACGTTGAAGACCGTTTTCCTGGTAGCGATATGTTCCATGTGCAGGATCTTGGAGCTGCAGGCCCTGTCATTCCAGGAGCTGTTCCTTTCCTTCTCTAGGGAGAAGGTAGTTTTGCGGCCCGTTCCTTCTTTTCTCTCTAAAGTATCTGCGTTTCATGTGAATCAGCCTGTGTCCCTTCCAGTGTTGGAGAGCGCGGGGGACAACGCCATCAATCTCAGCCTGTGCATGCTGGATGTACAAAGAGCCCTCGCGCGTTATTTGAAGGAGACGGCGGCCTTTCGGAAGTCGGATCGCATGTTTGCGCTCTTTGGGGGTCCGCACAAGGGGGAAGCTGCAGCA
Source organism: Ichthyophis bannanicus (assembly GCA_033557465.1). Lineage (NCBI taxonomy): Eukaryota > Metazoa > Chordata > Amphibia > Gymnophiona > Ichthyophiidae > Ichthyophis > Ichthyophis bannanicus. The sequence continues at coordinate 1,790,421,771 of CM066031.1, read as the reverse complement.
AAAGCTTCCATTTCTAGATGGATTTGGGAGGCGATCACGTCAGCGTACCTCTTCCAGGGGTGTCGGGTACCAGGGGTTAGTGCCCATTCCACAAGGACTCGGGCAGCATCCTGAGCCAAATTTAGTCTGGTGCCTCCAGTGGAAATTTGCAGGGCGGCTACCTGGTCTTCTCTGCATACCTTTAGTAAACATCATCTGGAGGTCCAGGCGGCAAAGGAGGCCTGTTTTGGGTCTGCGGTTCTGCGTGCCGGTCTTGCGGATCCCTCCCATTAAAGATTACTGCTCTGTTACATCCCAGAGGTGCGGGACTGGACTGGAGGGATAATAAGTAAAGCAAAATTAGACTTACCTGCTAATTGTTGTTCCTTGAGGAACTCCAGTCCAGTCCCGGATCCCACCCGGTTTGTTTACGGTTACACCTATTCTGGCTGGGTAGTTTCAGGGTGTCTCTGGGGTCTTGACGTTCAGGGGCAGACCAGGGGTCTTCTATCTCACTGGCTGCTTGTCGGTGTTTGGGGTTCCTTCAGGTAAGCTACTTTGTATCTCTCTCCCCCAGGGGAGGATTACGGGTTCTTCCTTGAGGGGGTGAAGGGGGATTCCACGTCACTTCAGTTTTTAGTATAGCTTAGTTTAGTTAGTTATTTGGCTTGGTTGGTGTCCTGCCTTTTTAACTACTTATTTATTGCTCCTGTGAGTCTGCTTTGTCAATAGGTACTGGAAGCTGGTGGGTGGTGCGAGCGGTATTAGTACTGGTGACTTCAGATCTTGACATACTCAGTCTCCAAGCTGCTGGAAGGGGGTGCACTACCCAGAGGTGCGGGACTTGACTGGAGTTCCTCAAGGAACAAAACAATTAGCAGGTAAGTCTAATTTCACTTTTTAGGACTCTCGTCTTTGGCTGCGACTGACAGCACAGTTGATTGAAAGAAAAAAAAATCCAAAGCACACAGGCAGCGGGAAGCTGCGAAGAGAGAGATTGGGTGGTGCTTTTGCTTTCTGCTTCCCGTTTGACTCGGACTGCAGACACATGGTTATGCGGCCAGGCTTCTGATTGGGACCACTCCTGTGGGCTTCCTGCGACGTTCAGGTGAGTACAGTCGTTCCAGCACTGGTCTGCCCATGTGTAGTTCAGTCCTTCAGAAGACACTATTAGGCAGTGTATGCTGTGTATGGCTTCCTGCTGTGTAGCCTGTGTGGGGAGCCGCGGGTTAGCTGAAAACTGAGTGTGTAGAGACTGCCTGAGACAGAGCAAGGCAGCGGAGGCAGTTTTCATGCGCCCTGGTAATGGAGCATGAATCGGGGTCGGCAGCATTTGAATCAGTTACTGCTTCAGAAGCCGTGGTTTTGGAAAGAAACACGGCCATGTTGTTTACATCCAGCCATTTCAGAATCTGCTAATGCTAAACAGCCCAAATGCAGGTCTAAACAAGTGGCAGGCCCAGGAGCAGCACCATTGGACTTAGCTAGTGCTCTGGAGTCACTGTTTTCCACTGATTTTATCTTATCTATGCACAAAACTTAATGTCTGAAGCAGCAGCAGTCTGCTAAAGTAGCCAGCCTGGGTCACTATCTGCATAAGAGTTGGTGGAAGGTCTTCTACGGGAAGGAAACCCAAAAGCAGGAGATCCTACAAAGAAAAAGCAGGTTATGGAGAAGGATGCCTGGGGGGAATCGGGCTTCTCCTGGGTCCCCAGACTCTGAGGAGTTGGGAGAAGGCCCTTCAGATCTCTGGGGAGAGCCTTGAGGTCAGTAATTGAAAGGGTGAGATCCTGCAGGGGGAAGACCCTGGGGTAGTTAGTGTTTTTCATAGAGGAGAACTTGCAGCTCTTTATTCATTTTTTGGCTGCCCTGAATATGGTGCTTACTCCAGCAGTGGTGGAAGAACCCTTAGAGGACCCTCAGTTGCAGGAATTTAAGGGTTCTCAGGCATGTTTCCCAGTGCACACTGATTAAGAAGATGATTGAGATGGAATGGGAACTTCCGGAGGCAGGCCTGCAGGGAGGTCGGTCTATGGCCTGCCTATACCCGATCCTGGGGGATGAAAGACTTACTGAAGATGCCCAAGGTGGATGCCCTAGTCTCAGCAATGACAAAAACCCCCCATGATTCCGGTGGAAGGAGGGGCGGCATTGAAAGTTTTACAGGATCGCAAGTTGGAGTAGCTCCTGACAGGCTTTTGACACAAGTACGCTGACCCTTCAGACTTCAATTTGTGGGCCTTATGTGACCAGGGTATCCATATGCGGGCTCCAAGGGTTTTTAGTTGCTGGAGGCAGCTAAATTGGGGTCTGCATTGGCTTATCTGGCAGATGCCTTCTATGATTTGGTGCGGGCATCCTCCAAGACCATGGCATCGATTTATAGAGGTACACAGATTTCTCTGGCTCCATAACTGGTCGGCGGACATCTCCTCCAAGATGAGACTCTGTAATCTTCCCTTTAAAGGCAAATTGCTGTTTTGAGAGGCGCTGGATAAACTGGTTAAAGACCTAAGGGAAACTAAAGGAGCCCGCCTCCCAGATGATAGGCCAAAAGGGCCGAAGCAGGGTAGTGGTGGCTTGGGGGGCAGCTCAGGGACTTCAAGAGGTTCCAGGCATCTCACTTTACACCTTATCAGCACAATCTCTTCCCTCAGAGGGGGCAGTCCTTTTGAGGTTACCTCGGAGCTAATAGGGGTTACTATTCCACCCCTGCGGCTCCCACTAGGAAAACCCATGAAGGCTGAGAGGCCCATTTCTTTATCTTTATTGGATTTTTTGCTTTACTGCACCTTCAGAGCCATCGGTGTTTACAGAGGAGCAAAATATAGCAGTGGCCAAAAGGCCAGAAATGGAAAAGAACTACATTTCTTTGACAGGAAAGCAGCAGTCACACTAGCAGTAAAGAGAGAGAAAGGAGAGTTCAGGGTGAGGAAAGAGGGAGTTAGGAGGGGTCGGGGGGGTCAGTGGGGGTCAGTGGAAGGTCATAGGCGATACAGAAAAGATTAGTTTTAAGAAGCGACTTGAATTTGGGGTATGATTGTTCCTGATGGAGGGGGAGGGAGGGAGTTCCAGAGGGACTATCCTAGAAAGAAGAATGCTGAGTGATGGGTTTTGTTCTAGGTGGGCACGGGCTGAGGAAGGGAGATCCAGGCAGTTGACATGCATAGAATGGAGGCTACAGGGTGCTGGGCAGAACTGTAAGGAGTCAGCCAGGTACTGTGGGGTATGGGTGTAAAGGGCCTTATGAGTTAGGATCAGGAGTTTAAAGATAATATGATGAGAGACGGGTAACCAGTACAGTTGAATTAGGTGAGGTGTGATGTGGCTATAGCAGGTAGTATGGGAGATAATCCAAAATGTTGCTGCCCAGATTATCTGTAAGCGGTGGAGTTGGTATTGAGGGAGACCAGCAAAGATGATGATGCAGTAATCGATCCGTGAAATCACTAGGGAGAGTGGTGAGAGAGGAAGGGGACAGAACAGCACTGATATAGCTTGAATTTGACAGAGAAAGAAAGAGCGATGTGTGAGAGCAGAGATGTGGGCGTGGAAAGATAGATCTGGGTCCAGTATCATTCCCAGGTAACGGAAAGAGGATACTAGAGGGATTGAGTTGCCTCTTTGCAGCTTCCTTTTGTGTCTTGTAGTTTTATAGTCTCTTTCCATAAGGTTTGTTCATTAATACCTTTCATGGATTGAAATATCTGTATCATATCTCTACTGTCCCTCTTTTCCTCTGGGCAGGGCTGGGCCGGCCCGGCCCAACCATTGGGCAAACTAGTTGGTCACCTAGGGTGGTAGCTGCTTGGTGGGGGGATCAAAGAGTAGGACATTCAATGCTAATGAATATATCAGTAGTTCTCAACCCAGTCCTCTGGGATCCCTAGGCCAGTCAGGTTTTCAGGATATCCACAATGAATGTGCATGAGAGAGATCTGCATACAATGGAAGCAGTGCATGAAGATCTATCTTATGCATATTCATTGTGGATACCCAGAAAACCCAACTGGACTTACAGGTCCCAGAGGACTGGGTTGAGAACCACTGGAATAGATGATGAATGACAAGGGAGGTTTAAGGTTTGCCTAGGGTGCCAACATCATGAATAGACTCTGGGGCTCACCCTGATTCTAGGGTATATATATTCAGGTCTTCTCTCATGTGGCTTCTAGTGCAAATACCATTCAAGCTTGACTGCCTGCTGGAGTATGTATTATCTTTCATCCTTTGTTGAAAGTGTAGCCAAACTGAACTTAGGATATTTACCACCTCTCCCCTAATAAATCTGAGAATGTATGAAAGCCCAGCTGCTGTTGCATTTTGGCATCTCTATCATCTTGTCAGCTTCATGAGGCTGTACAACTCCTTAGTGCAAGCATGCTTTGTAATCTCCTTTCTTTGCCTTTTCATAGTTCAGGAAAGAAAAAGTAGGCACTGTAATTCTTAAGAGCCATTGAAGCATGGGGACTGCTAATCCTAAAGGTCTGTAGGTAAGTCTGTTTCTGGGCAGTCATAATGCAAATATTCCCTGGAGCTTGAATGAAATGTGTACAACTATATCTCAGAGATTCATTGTACAAACCAGTTCTGTTTATGGCACTTGAGCCAACATTTGTATTTCTCATCAAAAGAGAGAGATACTTCTCCATCTTTCACAACATCCATAGCTCTCCCCGTAGAGCATCCTTCAACCCATCTCTTAAAGAAGTGCTTATCCCTTTCTTACCTTATGCCCACCATATTTCATCCATTGTAAATAGAAAGATTATGGACTGCATACATAGTAACATTTTATATGATGACAGATAAAAACCAGTATGGTACATCTAGTCTGCCAGTAAGGTTGCTAGAGTTGTGGTGTATGTCAGTGCAAGTCACCCTCCTCTATGCCTTTGTCTAGGGCTGCACCTGCTGCTCCATGCAGGTCACCCCCCTCTATACATTTGTTTAGGCTTTTACCCGACGTGTCATGAGTCACCCCTCCCCCATGCCGTCTAGGGTTGTACCCATCGTTCTTTACAGGTCATCCCCCTCTATGCCTTTAAGGATTGTGCCTGCTGCTCTGTTGGTCACCCCCTCTATTTGTTGAATTATAGAAGATATGTTTTTGATTCCATCATCTTTTTATATAGGGATCCTTTATCTGTTCCATGCCTTTTTGAATTGTGTCACTGTTTGGCCCTACCAGTTCCATCAGGAGGGCAGTCCAGGCATCCTCCACCCTTACTTTTTCACTGAATTTTCTGACATTGCTTTTAAGTTTCCTTATCGTTCCTCCAGTTTAGTCCTCCACCTCTGGGTAGTGCACCTCCTCCTGCAGCTTGGAGACTGGACCAATCAACACTCTACCATCACTGGATGCAGCCTGCAGGAAAACCCCCTCAGCTCCAGTGTGTCCAGTCTCCATGCAGCAGGAGGACCTACTGAGCCTAGGTGCTGGGCTCACGGAAAATCTGTTAGATAGCAGACTAGATAGTTTTATAAAGTTTTGGGATTTATTTGGAGTTCCTTTCAGTTATTTTCAGTTATTTTGAGTACTTTCATTGGCTTCAAATTTTCCTCATTCCTGCTGACAGTATCTTTAAAAAAAAAAAAAAAAAAGCCGATACGAAATTATCAGTTAACGGGAGGGTCGTTTTAACGCCCTACCCTGTCAGGCCCCCTGGCTTTCACATTTGGCCGTCTTTCTCTTCAGGCTCTCTGTCCCTTGACGATACGGGGCAGAGCTCCTTCCCGGCACACAGCCCGACTGCCGCGGTGCTTCTGGCCGTGGCTTCGGGACCTGCTCTGGCAGGCTGACAGCATAGAATGGTTACTTTAATTCGCTTTGTTTTGTTTTTCATTTTACTTTCCTTCGAAGTTCCTTTTTTCTTATCCCTTCAGTGCTGCTTTACAAAAAAAAAAAAAAAAAGTCCGGGCATCTACAAACTTGGTTTTGGAGCCGAGACCTTCCTGCCTTTAGGCGGTGGGGTGGCTGTGGGCTCATATGGCAGATCTTCCCCCCTGGACTGGACGGGGGTGATGCCTGGGGCAGCACAACGCAGCCTTTGACGGTTCCTGACAGGCTCTGTGTTTCTCTCCGGCACGGGGGCCCGATCGCAGGAGGCTCTTCGGCGGTTACTGCTCTGCCTAAAGCAGTACCGCGGGATAGAGCTCGTTTAAGATTCCCGGTCAGGGTAAGTTCATGAGCCTTGGCTCTTGCTCTTATTTTGGGGGCTGCAGTCTTTCGTCGGTGACCGGGAGGCCTGGAGCGGTTGCGGGCCTGGCTTCCCGCATTGTTTTTGGTGCCCTTTTGGGTGCGAGCCGGTAGTATTGGCCATTTTGCGGCTGTGAGGGGCCTCGCGGGTTGAGCCCCGGGCCGTGTTTTGAGGGCGGAGGTTTTATTCCGGCTTCTCTGCCTGTGCGTTTTTGTTTGGTTTACTTTCATTTTAAGTTCATTTTTAATTTACTTTTTCGCTGTATTTTTTGAGGCAATGAAGATTTCCCTTCTTCGGTAGGAAGCCACGTCGGTAGTTCTCCTTTCTACCTTGGGTTCTCTTCGGTAGGATTTCCCCAGTTTCTTGTTGCTCAGGCTACATACGCTCTTCGAAGTGTTTAAAAAACCCCAAAACAAAACAAAACCCCCCCGAAGAACTCAAGCTCAAAATGGCTTGACTCAAATGGAGGGGGCGGATGATCTGTTCTAATCTTAAATCTTTCCCTTCCTGGTGTACTGAGCCCTGCTAAGCCACGGCATCGGCTGGGTGACGCTCGTGGACCTGGGCTGTTACAGGGGCACCACCTAGGAGAACGGGGTCCTTACTGGCAGGGCATAAGCGCCTCTCTCTCTCTCTCGCTCTCGCTCTCTCTCTGGGCGGCAGGAGGCTCAGGGGATTTGCTTCCTAGGGTGATCGTTGTCTCCTCAGGTTCCCAGCGGCTGGCTGACATCAGCAGGATGCGAGCAGGGCGCTCTCCAGGCTTGTGTCTCAGTAGCACCATCCTGGCTCCAACGCGCCGCTTTCTATCTATAAGGCTCGGCTACCTGGCTCGTCAGTCCACGTGTCTGTCTAAACCTTTTTGGCTTTCAGGTCTGTTTTTGGGCGCCGCGCTGTCCTAGGCCTTCAGGGGGCTTAAACTTTACCAGTGTTTGAAGGAGTTTTCATCGCTGAGTTCTAGCCATCTTTATTTGGCCCTTTTTTCCCAGGGGGTACCTGTATGGAACATATAGCTGGGTGCACAGTCGGTACCACTGATAGGGCTTGCAGGTTCAGAGTAATTGAAACTCAGTAGCAAGGACACCAAAAGAATCCAAACCAGAACCTGGGAAACTCCAGTCATGGATCTCATGGCCACCTTCCCCTCCAAGTTCTACTGGTGGCCTGTTCAGTAGTTTTTCCAATGCTGCTGTAGGGGTTTTAAGACCTTCCTCGAAGTGTTAAGGTTGGTGGCTCCCTTTCCTCAGGGGGCTACGACTAAAGGTGGTATCCTGTCTCCCTGCAGGGTTGGGGGACTGATGGGTAGTCTTGACACATTTCATTCCTTGTTCAGTGTCCTCAGTTCACTTAGAGGAAGCCATTGTGTTTGGTTATTCTGCTGGTTTCCTCCCTCCTCGGATGCCCTCGATTAAAGCGTAAGTAGCTGTGGAATCAAGAAGACATGCGTTGGGTACATGTCCAAGGGCTGTCTGTGAGATGCTGCTGAAATGTGGTCATCTCAAGCAGGTATGGTCAACTTCAGGCCGACGGCTTAAAGGTTGCCGTGGGCTGGGTATTTATCTACCTCACAATAATTTTTTGGTTTTGCGTTGGCGGTCAACCTACTAGTTGAAATAGGGGTTTGAGGTCACTGGTTCTTTATATTTGTTATGGCCCATATGAGCTGCAGTTAGTCCCAACTCCTCCCTGGGGTCCGTCTGGATCGGGAACAGGCCTATGTGGGGTCAGAGTTGTCATTCCCACCATTTTGGGTTGGCAAGGGAACACTCCTAGGGCTCGTTCGTTATCTTTAGGGAATCCTCGGCCTCGGAGATCTCGGTTAAAGTTCACTTGAAGATACTGGGTACGCTTCCTTAGGGTGTCTATCCCTATAGGGATTTGCCTTTAAATTTTGCCGTTAGTTCCATTTCCTTTGGTGAATTGGCAATGAGACATTAGTTCTCCTTAGGGCTTAAGAGCAGATCTTCTTATGCCATACTTTTGAATTTCAGTCTAGAACTTTAACTTAGCAGCAGCTCTCGCCTTCTCTTCTTGTCTGCCCTCGTTATTCTTAGTGTTATAGGATGGCAGTTTGGGCATTGTTGCTTCCACATGTCCTCTTCCTCCTGGTCATGTCGCTGAGGAGCATCTGTTAAGACCCGTGATGTTAGGCAAGTCCCAGATTATGGGTGCAAGCCCAGGGCCCTAGTTTGCTGTTGGAAGGCGGTAGACTTGGGACAGTAGTTCTTGTTTCTATTCACAAACACCTGTGGTGTCGCAGGGGCAGGTTTGGGAGCCCTTAGCGTTTCAGCAGTATATGTTTATTTATATATATATATATATCTATATATATATATTTTTATATATATATATATATATATATATTCATGATAACACTTAGTCTATCCGCCTCGAAGGCCTGGGCCACGGTCTGGGAACCCACTGGGCAGCTGGTTTGCTCAACCGTGCTTTCTCTAACCATGTGTAGGCAACTGTCTGCTGTTGGTATTCTACAACTCAGGGAAGGGCTACCCGCAGTTCCATTGCCTGGGCTATCAAGGGTTAGTACCTCATCCACCGCAAGTGCTGTTCTGCGACGCAAGATTCTATGTCCAAGTTTGAAGCACTGGGGTCCTGCAGCGCTGCTCGTGACTCACATCTAGTATTCAATGTCTCCATCCCTGGTGGGGGTTGGTGCCATACAAAATTGTATTTTTCATCATCTTCACTCGGACAACAAACTCTAAAACCTCCCCTTCCATGTTGGTCGGGGTCTTCCACTGTTATTTGGACGGCTGGAGTGGTCCTCCATTTATCGTGCTCTTCCCAGGATCTTCTCTTCTATTTCTAGCACCTGTGCTATAGGAGAAGGACTTTCGGCATTTACCAGGGGCATTGACCCGGCTGTGCCGGTTTGTTAACGGGGCCCGTGTTTAGAGGGATGAGGAAGACGTATCGGTAGCACAGTCTGGGCCTTAGTGCTCCCGGGCGCTGGAAGGTTTCATAGCGGAAGCTAATTTTCGGTGGTTGGCCCCTGCATTCAGCCTTTGTGCAAGTGGCCTCTCTGCACTGTGTTGAGTGCTGGGTGCTGGGACACCCGTATATGTAGATGGGCTCCTTTGTTTTCAGTTCTCTCAATTGTTTAGGCTTAATTTTTAGGTGCGCTTTTTGCAGAGTGAGACTACATTTCGTTGCTCGGGTTGTATTATTACGCTAAGGTAAGGTCTCCTATACTGGGGGATGTACATCGCAATATTGTGCGTGCGGTCCTCATGGTGTTACTTGAGGTTGGAGATGCAATCGTGGGATCAGCTGTGGAGAGAGTAGTCTGTGGGGGTTGCTCCGTCAGTCTCCAATTCCCTTGATCCTTTGGGCTTTGCTCCCAGATCCTCACAATACGGTAGCGCTCATTTTCACTGGCGGTTCTTTAGGGACTGGTGTTCCAGTCATCGGGCCCGCGTTCCCACGAAGTCAGAATTGCTGGTATGTTTTTTGTTTTGCAGGTTGGAGTTGCTAAAGGACTGGCTGCCAATTCTTTGACGGTACAGTTAGCGGCCATAGTATGTCACATAGGTACGGTACTGCCTGTAGCTCTTGGAACGCACGGTGATGTAGTATGTTTTCTTGCAGCAGTCACCCGGTTGCGTCCAGTGCGGCACGTTTCCGAACCGCCGTGGGTTCTCAACTTGGTCTCCAGGGCGCTAGAGAAAGCTCTGTTTGCGTCCTTAAACCAGGTTTGTCCAAAGTCTTGAATCTCACTGCTGTGTTTTGGTGACCATTTCCTTGGCACGGCGCATTTCGCAGCTGCAGGCACTGTCGGGTATGACGCCTTCCTTTTGCTTTTCTGGTCAGAACGTGCTGTTCCAGCCGGTGCCGTCCTTTCTGCCTAAGCTGTCCCCGTCTCTTTATGGGAGTCACCCGGTGTCTCTCTCGGTCTTCCGGGCGGGCGAATGATGCGTTTTTGGGCAGGGCCTAAGGCGCTGGCGGTACAGGGATTCTGCGCCATTCGTAGGCAGTCGCAGGCCACCTCCTGCAGTCGCGGTGGTGGGTAGTGGCTGTTTGAGAGTTCCAGGAAGGTTGAGGCTGCGGTGCAAGTTTCCGTTTCCAGTGGAATCGAGGAGATTATCGTCTCATCTTGCGAAGATGTCTGTCTCGGCTCAGCCATTTTGCGTGCCGGCTGGGCAGGATCCCTCCCGTTAGTACTGCTCTGATACATCCCAGAGGTGGAGGACTAAACTGGAAGAACGATAAGGAAATAGAAATTACACTTACCTGGTAATTGCAGTTCCTTGAGTGACGACAGTTTAGTCCTCATTCCCGCCCTCACTTTTCTACTTTGTCTCGGCACGCAGTCTGGCCTGAAGATCGGTTATTCGGGTGTGTGTATTTATCGGGGACACCAGTTCTCGAGTTCTTTCGGACTTTCCTAAAGGTCCGCAGGTAGGAGAGTCCCAAATGGGGCGAAGTTCAGAGGCTTTCAGAGGATGCGAACAGCCAGATTCACCCCGTATGAGCGACGGGATTGCAGGGCGTGAGGTCAGTCTTTTCTGGGCTTATGGGGCACGAGCCGGTGTTATGTTCACCCCTATCAGGTCTGGGCAAGTAGCCACAAGGTAGCTAAAGAGATTCAGGCGTAGGTGGTGGTAGGTGATTGGCTGCTGCAGTGTTCTACCGCCTGGTTTCATTTCTCCACCGATCAGTGGACTTTGGAGTTAGCCCCGGGGAAGGTGCATACTGGACTTGCGCGTTCCTTTTCCGAGGTCGTTTTTCGTTGATTCCTTCACTTAGCACGGCAGATGACGGCGAATTTCTGTGGCAGAATCTTCCCTTTCCGAGTTCAGGGACGCTTTATATTTTGCTTACAGTTTCCATTTTGTTTTTTAACCGGTTGGCTATTTCTTTTCTTCTTTTCTTTTTGAGTCTGCTTTATCAATAGTTCACTGGAGCTGAGGGGGTTTTCCTGCAGGCTGCATCCAGTGATGGCAGAGTTTTGATTGGTCCAGTCTCCAAGCTGCAGGAGGAGGTACACTACCCAGAGGTGGAGGACTAAACTGTCGTCACTCAAGGAACTACAATTACCAGGTAAGTGTAATTTCTATTTACCTCCTTCCAGCTTCATTTTATGCACTCTTTTTACAACTTTCCCTTCTTTAAATAAGATGTTTGTTCATTAATAACTCTTTAATTTTTATTTATTTTATTTTCAAGATCATTTGATATACTTCCATTTAAAATATTTCATCATGGCAGCTTACGGTATCCAGTCCAGTGGATCCCAAAAATGCCCTGGATCCCAGGGGTACCTCACTATTCACCTTTCTCCATTGAGAAAATTGGTTGTTGAGCTCTACTCTCCATTTCCTATCTTTTTAACCAGTTCCTAATCCAGAACAATACACTGTCTCCTATCCCATGACTTTTTAATTTCTCCAAGAGTGTCTGATGAGGGACCTTGTCAAAGACTTTCTAAAATCCCAATACACTATATCAACTGGCTCAACTTTATATACCTGTTTGTTCACACTTTAAAAAAAATATAACGGATGAGTGTGACAAGACTTTCCTTGGCTAAATCCATGTTGTCTTTCCCCTATTAAAACGTGACTATCTACATGTTCACTAATTTTGTTCTTTATAATGTTTTCTGGCATTTTGCCTGGTATTGATGTCTGGTTCACTGGTCTGTAGTTTTTCGGATTACCCCTGGAACCCTTTTAAAAAAAATTTGCATTACACTGCCCACTCTCCAGTCTTCAAATACAGATGATTTTGATGATAGTTCACAGATTACTAAAATGGGGTCTGCAGTCTCATATTTCAGTTCTTTCAGCACCCTGGGATGTATACCATCCAGTTTAGGTGATTTGCTACTCTTTAGCTTATCAGTAGCTGTGTTACATCTTCCTGATTTATCAAGATTTTTCAGTTCTTCCAGTACACCTTTAAATACCTACAATGTGCTATACCATATTTATGCCGATGATATGCTGTATATCCCACTCCCCACACTTAATCCGGTATACTCCCTACTGATTGAATGCTTCAAAGCAATCTCACAATGGCTTAAGGCTCATAACCTTGCCATAAATTACCAAAAAATGGAAGTGCTTCATATTACTAGACATATGCTTCACCACACCACCGCACATAGACGTACAAGGAGAACAGCTCCAAGTAAAATCTCAGTACCTGGGAATCACTCTAGATCAAGGCCTCACACTAAAATAACATATAAATAAGACAACATACCTAGTCTACCAGAAAATAAAAGCAGTCCGAGCACTCCAACCATGCCTAGGACATTATGATTTCAGAACAGTACTCCAGGCCATGATATTACCACATCTGGACATTTGCAACATAGTCCTCCAGGGGCTCCCAGCTTCATCAAGCCACCCATTACAGATGGTGCAGAATATAGCCACTAGAGTCCTAACTGGCACACCTAAGTACGAACATATATCGCTTAAACTCAAAATTCTCCACTGGATCCCCCTAAAATCCTACTGCAAATATAAAACAATAATTGCCACCTTCAAAGCATTGCATCAAAAATGATAGACCCAGAAGAACCAGCACTTAATCCACATTTGTCATCCCATTAAGTAACATTGCACTCAAACAGTGTCAAATAGAGCACTCTCCCTCTTCACACTGAAGCTCTGGAATGCCTTACCAGATGATATCTGAACTATAAACAACCTGGAGGACTTCCATAAGAAAATAAACATATCTGTTCATGGAACACTTTGGCAAGCCACCTGATTAAATGATGTCCCACTGCTAAGATCCTTTATTCAGTAGAAGTTAAATGTTGTCCCACTGCAAAAAAATCTTTTAATCCATAGAAATCAGTACACTCTAGAATGTGCTAGTTAGAAGTTCAGTACATTCACACCCCCTTCTATTTTATTTATTAAACCAATTTTCTATACCGCCTTATCCTTCAATCAAAGCGGTTTACCCTTCCCTATGTTGCTCAATATACCTTGTATACATGAACTGCAATCTGTAGTTTTCCTAGTGCTTAGTGAACACTGTTCAGGGTATATTCTTGTACATAGTTCTCTTAGCAGACAATCTTTGCTCTTATGCTCAGTTATTAGTTGACTCTTCGTAAAATGTTGCATGTACTTTATATTTAACTGTTCTACATAGTCCTATTAGTGTACTCTTTCAATACTATGTTTAATTACTGATGGACTTGTAAAATATTCCATGTATGTTATGTTCAATTGTTCTATGTAAACTGCCTTGACACCTTGAAAGGCGGTATATATGTAAAATCAGCTAAAAAATACCATTTCAGACATGGGTAACTTCCCTACATAATCTTCAGTAAAAAAAACAAAGCAGAGAATTCATTGAGTTTCTCTGCTATGGCCTTTTCCTGCCTTAATGCCCCTTTTACCCCTCTATCATCTAATGGTCCAACTGACTCTTTCACAGTTTTTTTTGCTATGAATTAACTTGAAGAAAAGGGTTTTTGTGTGTTTTTCTTCCATGGCAAGTTTCAAATTCTCTTTGCCTGCCTTATCAATGCCTTGTATCTAACTTGACAGTGCTTATGTTTCCTGTCATTTTCTCCTTTTTTCCGTTTTCTGAAAGATGCTTTTTGGCCATAACAGCCTTTCTGACCTTGTCTTTAAACCATGCCTTGGGAAGTGGCCAGATTGGCAGGATTTGGGGCAGCCTTTACTGCGGAGCTCTGCTGTGCTTTGATGGACTCTCCACTGCCTGCCTTCCCACCAGCGGGTAATATGGTCATTTTAGCATCAGACTGCATTTCTCCCATATAGCAGAGTCATTTGGGCATGGTCCCCTGTTGGGTTTGGGAACTTGTTCAGAAGGTCTCTGTCTATTTGTGGGCTGGTTCAGACAGCAGAAGTTTGCCTTGATGAGCAGTCTGGATTTTTTTCTCAGCAGTTGCTGAGGGACTTAACAGGTGTCCTTCAAAAGGCTTTAGTGACGTTGTAAAATTAGCAAAGTTTTGGCCTGAACAGCATATTGTCTGACTGAGGAAGTAGGGAAGGGTCCTCTGCTGGTAATTTCAGTGACACCAAGAGACTCAAGCTCCAAGCAGATAGTTACAATAAGCAGTGGCTGCTTCCTGGTTTTCTTGGGAGTTGGAGGATGAAGTGCTTTCGCTTCTTGGGAGTCTTCTCCCTTAAGAAGGCAAGATTTCACTTGAAGAGGCAGATAAGTCTCTGATGATTGACTTGACTTTTTTTTTTTTTTTTTGCTTTGGAGGAACTCTAGGCTCTAATAGCCCAGGTCTCTACAGTGGTCCATATGGTGGTGCTTCCATCTCAGAAAATAGAGGGAGATGCTGACCTGGAGGGTTTGTGGAAGCCGGAAAAGGCTTTTCCTCTTCAGAAGGCCCTACAATGTATGGTCTTGGCAGAGGGGACTCCCAGAATGTGTCTTTAAAGAGTGGCAAAATAATGGGAAAGTGTTATGCATTGCCACGTGTAGACTTGGAGCACTTGGTCCAGCTCCCTAAAGTGGATGCACTTGTTAATACCAGTCACCAAGAAGGCCACTAGCCATGTGGTGGGCAGTGTGGCCTTGCAGGATGCTCAGGACAGGAGAATAGACGTGTTTTTTTTTTTTTTTTTTTTTTGAAGCACATGTTGCCTCCTCAGTGTAGGTGCAGTGTGCCTTGAGTGCTGTGTCACTGGGTCCAGCAGATGCCAGATTCCAAGGCTGGAATATGCGGCAGCGTTTCTTGTGAACATGCTTTATGACCTGATTCGAGAGGAAGCCAGTCTCTGGCCTCTTTTGTGGTAGTGTATAATGACTTTGGTTGCTCCACTGGTTTGATTCAGCATCCAAGATTCGTCTAAGCAAGTTGCCTTTCTGAGGCGAACTCCTCTTTGGCCACTGGGGCCTGGGTTTCCTCAGATCCTCCTCCATAGGATTGAACTTATTCTCAGCAAAGGGCTCAACCAGCGGACTCTGCTGTAAGGACTGGGATGTTTTTGTTTTCATTGCAGGATGCTGGCTTCATCAGTCTCTCATGCCTACAAAAGATTTAGGAGACAACAGTCATTTCACAGAGACTGTAAGTCTCAACATATCCCCTGTTGCTCCTCTAGAGAGGCCAAGGGTCTACAGTGAGATTTGGGGACTCATTTTGAATAGTGGTGGATCAGTTGTCTGCTTCATCTGTTTGCTGTGGAGTGAGTCCATATCACTTTGGACCAGTGGGACCTCGAGGTTGTCCAACATGGTTATGCCCTGGAATGCCTGGAGAGCCTTCCCAGTGTCTTTATGATAGCTCCTCCTGGCTGAGCAGTGAAGAGGCAGGCAGCTCGGTAGACGCTCATCTGACTACTCAGTCTGGGTGCTGTATTCAGGTCCCAATATTGGAGTACTGCAAGAGTCAGCATTGCATCTATCTTGTAGTTTCAAAAAAGGATGGCTACTTCTTGACTCAATTTGTACCTCAAGGGGGTCGCCTCGCTGCAAGTGCCTAGATTCTGCATGGAGGTATTATGGTCTGTAATTGTGGTGGTGTGCCCAGGCAAATTCTTGACCTACCTTGACCTGTCAGAGACTTATCTGGACATAGTCGTCTGGGAGTTTCGCCAGAGATTTGTGTTTGTCTTCTGGGAAAATTATCCATTCTAAGCTCTTCTGTTCAACTTGGCAACCACTCCCAGAACCTTTTTAAAGGTTGTGGTGGTAGTTGACGCCTACCTGCACCAGTAGGGTATCAGGATATACCTTTATCTGGAAGACTGTCTAATCTAGGCTGCCTGTAGTGGCTACTCACCAGATAGTTTAGGCCCTTGAGCGTCTGTGCTGGGTGATCAATTATACCAGAAATAGTCTGACTTCAGCCAGGACCTTAGAGTAACTGGGAGCAAAGTTCGACACCAAAGTGGGCAAGGTCTTCCTCACTGGGGAGAGGGTGTTTTCTTATGGCTGGGATGCTTAGGTTTGGTGCTCAGCTGGTGCCCAGAGCATGGAACTGTTTACAGCATTCCCTGTAGAACTTGGTGCTGTCTTATTAGCCTTCACATTCACTGGAGTACCAAGTTTATCTGTGCTGAGCTTGGTCAGGAAAGTCCCTTGCACCTGGTGATGGAATTGGCTCTCATTTCCCCTGACTGGGTGATGGTCATGACTGACGCCAATCTGTCAGGATGTGGAGCCCATTGTAAGGGACAGAATTCACAGGGCTGCTGGTTGAAGCAGAAAGCCTCTTGGCCAGTCAACAGATTTGGAAGCCAGGACAATTTGCCTGCCTCTGCTATGCTTCGGTTCCCAGTGGAGGGCTTGGTGGTGTGAGTTCTCTCTGACAATGTGACAGCAGTGGCCCATGCCAGTCAGGTAAGAATGAGGAGTGCAGTGGTAATAACAAAGATCATATTCTACAAGGGTCAGAATTTTCTTGCAGCTCTCACATCATGGGGATGAACAATGTGCAAGCTGACTTTCTCAATCACCACCAGCTGAACCCAGAATGGTGGAAGCTGGGACTTCTGCATTCAACCTGATAGTGGACTGCTGGAATCCACTGGTTTTTGAACTGATGGTATCCTCCAGGAATACAAAGGTGTCGCGCTGCTTCAGTCGAAGAAAATTGTGATTTGCTAGGTTAGACACCCTATTTAAGCCATGGCTGCTGAAGAGTTTGCTTTCGTTCCTCCTTGGCCACTTATCTAAGTTCTGCTCAAGATTGCCCGGCATCCTTCATTAATGATTCTGGTAGCTCCAAAACTGGCCTTTGAGGCCATGAGATGAGGACCTGATCAGGCTTCTTCAGGGGGATCTAGTACTGTTTATTTTATTTATTTAGCTGTATTTATATACTGCCTTTCACCGGTTCAAGGCGATTTACACAGAACAGGAGAGCATATACATTATAACAGTTTTTACAGCTATATACAACATGCAGTTGATAAATAAGAGTTTATAACTATATACAGATTTAAACTATGTACATTATACAGACTTAGATTATGTGCAGATGCACTTGACTGGCTTATGTTATGGGATAAAATGCTCTATGAATAGGTGGGTTTTCAGATGTTTTCTGAAGGTTTTGAGATCTGCGATCTTCCGGATATGGTCTGGGAGAGAGTTGCTCATTTATATGCTAGCTTCTTAGATTTGGTTTTGAGGTGGGGGAGGTGTTGCTGTGGCGTTGCTGTCACAGAAAACGACAGCAAACCCTCTCGCCAAAACCGGAGCCGCTCAGCTGCACATACATAGCTGAGCTGCTCCGGTTTTAGCGTGAGGGTTTGCTGCTGTTTTCTGTATCCACGGTGTCTATCAGACTTCAGAGAGCGATCGCTGATGCCGGAGGTGATTGTGGGAGCAGCGCTTGATTGGCAATTGATGCAGGGGCAGTAAGTCTTCACTTGCAGGCATTTCCACTTATTCTGCTTCTCCGGGCAGAATGAGAAGGTGAGTTAACTCTGCTTCCTCATTTGCTAATTGGCAAGGGGAGGATGAGTTAACTCTGCTTCCCCATTTAAGAGGTTAAAGGCACCACAGGTCTTTGCTTTCTTGGCATATGCCAGGGTTTGGTGGCTCCGAGGCTTGGTGTAGGGTTCAGGGTTTATCTGTACAGCTTGTGGACACCCCCTTGATTCTCACCTTCTGACAGAGGGGGAACTCAAACAATTCCTTAGAAGTTCACTTTGCAGCCTTAGCCTGCTTCAGGGGCAGAGTGGGCAATGATTACCTTGTGGCTCATCTGGATGTTGCTTGTTTTCTGAGAGATGTGAAATAGCTTTGTCCGCCCCATGATCTTGTGGTGTCATAGTGGGATCTTCATTTTGGTTCTTAAGGCCTTGTCATGCCTGCCCTTTGAGCTATTGTGCCATTTTTATGTGAAGGATCCTTCTTTGAAGGTGGTGGTCCTGGTGGCCATCACCTCAGTGAGGTGGGTATCCAAGCTACAGGCCTGTTTGTTTTATTTATTTAGACAGTTTTGTATACCGCCTTATCCTTCAATCAAAGCGGTCACAACACAATTGGGGGATACATTTAACACATGGGGATATGCAGGGCCGGATTTACCTTGAGTGAGGCCCTACGCCAACAAAAATTGTGGGCCCCCAGCAGGGGCGGCCCAAGGGGGTTGCGGGGCCTCATTTGCATAAGGGGCCTCATTTGCATAATGTTACCATATACTAACTTTTAGTAAACGTGCCTCTTAATGAGTGTATGGATAAAGAAAGACTAAAAGATTTCTACATTACTGTAATCCAGTGCCAACTGCCAGACACATTAGGAACTACTACAAACACTGCCCATTTAGAACCCATAGCAAACCCGCCGTATCCTAACAGCACTACCAGGACTCACAAAGCACCATACTCTACCAATCAAAAGGCAACACTGCAAATATTAAACCAATACATTTCAGAGAACAACAATACATGACCTACTGGGGAAAGAGAACAAGTGGCAATGTCAAATAGGAATTATATAAACAGAACACCTCAGCTCAGTTACACATGCAGAACATAGACCATCACCAAACAAGTAATCACAATTTAGAAACAGGAAGACAATAATTAAACTGGGAATCCCAAAAGTCAAACTTGGAATGTACAACACTGTAGAAATAAAACTATACATTAATTTGCTCTTGTACTAAACAAAGCGCAGACGTTAATGATGCACATTTACCAGAGCTGACATATTCCAATTAATTCAAAATAAAGAGATATTTTTCTACCTTTTGTGCATTTTTTTCAGCTGCAATTGCTCCAGCCACTTTCTTCTGGTTTCTTCGTGTCTTCTGCTAACTCTCCATCGTCTGCTGTCCATTTGTCCTTTCTTCTAGTTTTTTTCCATTCTCTCTCTACATCTGCTTTAACATACTAATCTTTCTCCTTTTGCTCTTTCCTCATTCCTATTTCATCCACTCAAATTTTACCCCTCCATCCTCAATCCTCACTTACTCTCCCAATACCCGGCCAATTGTAGATTTTTTATCCCTCCCACACAAAATATTTTTCCCTTCTCCATTTTACTCTTCCAGCCCCATCCCATTCTAATCCTCCCCCAACATCAGCTCCCTTCTAGTTCCAGCCTCACCCAGCATCCATTCCCTTCTAGTCCCTGCATCAGCCCATTTCCAGTCCTAGCCACCCATCAGCCCATTTCCAGTCCTAGCAACCCCCCAACCCAATACCAGTCCTAGACCCCCATCAACCCACTTACAGTCCTAATCCCCCATCACCCCATTTTCAGTTTAAGCCCCCCCTATAACCCATTACCAGTCCTAACCCCCCATCAGCCCACAGCCCATTACCAGTCCTAATCCCATCAGCCCACCTCCAGTCTTAACCCCCCCAGCCCATTTCCAGTCCTAGCCCCCCCATAGCCCATTACCAGACAGCCCCCATCAGCCCACAGCCCATTACCAGTCTTAACCCCCCCAAAGCCCATTACCAGTTCTAAACCCCCCCCAAAGCCCATTACCCGTTCTAAACCCCCCGCACCGCCCCTGACCAGTACTATCCCCATCAGCCCACCTCCAGTCTTAACCCCCCCAGCCCCTCTCCAGTCTTAACCCCCCCAGCCCCTTTCCAGTCTTAACCCCCCCATAGCCCATTACCAGACAGCCCCCATCAGCCCACAGCCCATTACCAGTCCTAACCCCCCCAAAGCCCATTACCAGTTCTAAACCCCCCCAACAGCCCATTACCAGTCTTAACCCCCCCAGCCCATTTCCAGTCCTAGCCCCCCCATAGCCCATTACCAGACAGCCCCCATCAGCCCACAGCCCATTACCAGTCTTAACCCCCCCAAAGCCCATTACCAGTTCTAACCCCCCCAACAGCCACACAGCCCATTACCAGTCCTAACCTCATCAGCCCACTTCCAACCTTAATCCCCCAACCCATTTCCAGTCCTACCCCCCCCCCCCGGCCTAAAGTAAAATTTAATTAAAAAAAAAAACCTGCTGGCTGCCGCCGCGGGGCCCCCTCTGCTGCCGCGGCAGAATGGACTGACCCGCGGGGGCCCCCTCTGCAAGCTTGGTCGCTCAGTCCCTCCCTCCCTCCGTGCAGGCTGTGAGAGGCGCGAAGGGAGACTTGTCTCCCTCGCGTCTCTGTTAAGCCCGCACCTATTTCCCATCAGCCCCTGCGGGCTTAACAGAGACGCGAGGGAGACAAGTCTCCCTTCGCGTCTCTCACAGCCTGCACGGAGGGAGGGAGGGAGGCATCGAGCTTGCAGAGGGGGCCCCCGCGGGTCAGTCCATGCTGCCGCGGCAGCAGAGGGGGCCCCGCGGCGGCAGCCAGCAGGTTTTTTTTTTTAATTTTATTTTTTAAAAAAAGCCTAACTTGTTCCATTTTTGTGGGCCCTTGCCAGCTGTGGGCCCTACGCCATGGCGTACATGGCGTATAGGTAAATCCGGCCCTGGGGATATGAGACACATACACTAATACTTACAGGGAACATGGGTAATGGAGGGTTAAGTGGCTTGCCCAAGACCACAAGGAGCATCTGTGGGACTAGAAACCCCAGTCCTTCCGGCCCAAGGTTGCTGTCCTCTAGTGGGATTTGAACCCCCCGACCTTCCGGCCTGAAGTACCTTGCCCCAACCACTAGGCTACTCCTCCCTCCCATGTTGGGATTCCCTACCTTTCCTTTATGGATGATATGGTTTGCTTGCATCTTGTCCTGGTGTTTCTTTCCAAGGTGACTTTGCCTTTTCATTTGAATCAGTCCATTTATCTTCTACTCTTCTTGGCGAGGGATAAAATGGCAGTAAACAGATCCATGCATTGGATGTCTGCAAGGTTCTAATTCAATATTTGGAAGTAACAAATTCATTCCACTGTTAGGACCACATCTTTGTCTTTTTCAGAAGATCTTGCCAAGGGAATTGCAGCATCTTAAGCCTACCATTGCATGCTGGATTAAGGAGGCTATCCAGTCTGCTTATATTTTGGCTGGTAAGTTGTGCTGGCAGGCCTTAAGGCTCATTCGACCAGTGCACAAGCTATGTCCTAGGCAGAGGCCAGGACTCTTTCTCTTGAAGATATTTGCAAGGCAGTGACCCGATTGACATTACATTCCTTTATCAAGCATTACAAAGTAGATTTACAGGTTAGGAAGGACTCCGCCTTTGTCAGAGGTTATCAGTAGGGCCTCATCTTTATACCAAATCAGTAGATCTTGGGTATGTCCCATTGGTTTAGCTGAATGAGAGATGGTGAAATTTGTTCCTACCTGCTAATTCCCTTTCCTTGAGTCCTGCTAGACTAGTCCAGAAACCCATCTTAGAAGACTTTGATTTAGGCCTTTTCTGTTCAAGCGCTGTTGATACTCGGAAGTATCCCCTGTGATTTGGCAGAAGTTGTAGCTGTTTCTCCTTTGTTTTTTTTCCAGATTTCTTTTTTTTATTATTCTCTATTTGCCTTTGCTGTATTTTGGGGAAATGTGTGTTCTTTTCAGATTTGTTGGCAAGTTCCAGACCTGCACCAATCTTTAAAGGAGTGCTATCACTGAAACTTTGTGTTCTCTGCCTCCATCTGCTGGTTGGGTCAACAACAACAGGAGCATTGCACAGTTCATGCCTGTTTGGGAGGTCCCTATTCCAGATTTAAATAACAATTCGGGCAGCAAAACCCCCAAATAAACTATTTGCTTATAGCCTTTTTTTCCAATCATAAATTGGATGAGTTGACTACTTATTTTTTCATGTGTTTCCTGTAGCATGATGTCGGCTGGCTCCACTCAGCTTGAGTGAAGATTGAAGTTGTTATGAGTAAATTTGAAACGGATTATTTTGATCTCCCCTTAGTGTCAACTAATGGCCTTTTGAACCTTGCCTGAAATAATCCTGGTATGTGTGTTTGGTAATTATGAACAGCAGGCAGAACAACTGGTGTGATACATGAACCAGAGACTTTCTTCTATTTTCCATTGGTAGGAATGCAAATCATCTGTCTCAATTGTTTGAACTTGTGAAAAATTTGAGTTGATCTGATACTTGATGTGAAAATTTGTGAAACAAAATAGATTTACTCTCCCTCATGTTCTGCAATAGCTGCCTCTAGAAGCCATCTAGTAAGAGGTAATATCTGATTAAAAATAACTTAATCTTTCTGGTGCTCTTTGTGGTCCTTCCCATGTCAGCATAGAGGCCTAAAATTGATTCTTAATTAAGTAGTAAAGTTAAAAGTACCAGTTTTATTTCATACACAAATTCAACTGTATGTGTGAGCTTATTTCATTTCCACACAGAGTTCATGTCGCTCAAAACCTAAATATATTCCTCATGAACAATACTGATGAGAACAGCTTATAAGTGTGTGGGGATTGCATTTCTGTCATTGTGACTTGACTGCTGCCGTTGTCTTTGCTTATCAGTAACGTACCCCTCAAGAGATGGGTCTTGTTTCTGGAGAGATCTGTTGTGGCAGATTTCAGGAGAAAGCAGTTATAATTCACGAGGACTTCATGATGGATGAACGTTTGTGCTCTCTTCTAAGTTTTATTTATTGGTTCAAGTAATTAAATATTGTGCTGCACCTATTCTTATAAATGCTGTGACTGCTTCCAATGCCACAGTAAGTACTGATATCTGTCTCTGTATTTGGTTCAGTTGTATTTGGATATCACCATGAGTAAATTTAGAACACATTGTTTACTAGATTATTTTTTCCACTTCTCTAAAAAGAGATATTTTAAGGGCAATGAACCTTTTTGTTAGGAAAGTAAATAAAAGTAAGAGGAAAAGGAGGCTGCTATGATCTTCAAAAGTAGCTGAAAAGGTGAGGAAAGAAAAGGGTTAACCTTCATAAAATTATAAGAGATTGCAGAAGGAGGAAGGCAAGCAATATCTGGAAAAGCTAAGGGAATACGGTAAAGCAGTCAAAGCAAAGATGCATATGGATGAAATAGCCAATACAGTAAAACATGGGGACTAATTTTTAGTGACAGGAGGAAGTGCAGAGGTGGCATTGTGTGAGACTTGAGGGTGAAGGGGAGGAATATATAGAGGCGGCTGAAGATAAGACGAAATTCCAAATCATCCCTCCAGTCCAATCCAGATCCGCAGCTTGTGCTCCCCGACCAGCAGATGGAGACTGAGCATGACCAGCTTCATTGATCACAAATTAAGGACCCTGTGCGTCAGGAGGCTAGCTAGTATTGCTCAGTCCCCTAGCAGGTGAGGGACGTCCCTGTGCATCTCACCTGAGCTTGAAAGATTGGTGGCTTGTCTTGGAGGCAGTGTTGGATTAGGCCAGTTCAGGTTCCCCTTTTTGTTTTTACAGCCCTGGGCACAAAAACCCTCCAAATATATATATTTAAAGAGGAGAGCAGCTAGAGGAATTGATTGGAAGTCAGGCTAGACTGCTTCTGGCCAGGAGTGCTGCAAACCCCCTCCCCCCCCTGTGTGGTGATGGCCTCATGGGCAGCTGGGATGTGCAGTCCCAGGTCCCCTCCCCATCTTGCTTGTGGCCCTCCAGGGCTTTAATTATTTATATTTATTTATTTATTTATTTATATTTATTTATTTATATTGTCAATAAGCTCAGTAGCTTGGGGATGGGTCCCAAGATGGTAAACTGGATTACAAATTGGTTGGCTGACAGACAACAGAAGGTGATGGTACATGGAGCTCACTTGGATGAAAGGAAGGTGATTAGCGGGGTGCCCCAGGGTTCGGTCCTGGGCCGGGCACTATTCAATGTATTTGTGAGTGATATTGCTGAAGGACTGAATGGAAAAGTCTGTCTTTTTGCAGATGACACAAAAATTTGCAAGAGAGTGGACTCCCCCGAGGGAGTGGTTAACATGAGGAAAGATCTAAAAAAGCTGGAAGAATGGTCTAATGCTTGGCAACTACGATTTAATGCGGAAAAGTGCAGTGTCATGCACTTGGGTAGCAGAAATCCGAGGGAAATGTACGCGATAGAGGGCAAGAGGTCGGTGTGCACGGTTCAGGAGAAAGACCTTGGTATGAGTATCTCTGATGATCTCAAGGTGGCAAAACAGTGCGACAAGGCAGTGGCAAAAGCCAGGAGGATGTTGGACTGCATACAAAGAGGGATTACCAGCAGAAAGGAAGAGGTACTTATGCCATTGTACAAGTCACTGGTGAGGCCTCACTTGGAATACTGTGTTCAGTTTTCGAGACCATATCTTGCAAAAAATGTAAAAAGACTGGAAACTGTTCAGAGGAAGGCAACCAAAATGATTTGGAGCCTACGTCAGAAGCCTTATGAGAAGAGACTTGAAGATCTAAATATGTACACTTTGGAGGAGAGAAGGGACAGGGGAGATATGATTCAGACCTTTAAATACTTAAAGAGAAATGATGAACAAACAAACCTCTTCCAAAGATGGGGAAGCTGTAAAACTAGAGAGCATAACATGAAGCTGCCAGTTGGTAAATTGAAAGGCAATGTCAGGAAATATTTTTTCACTGAAAGGGTGGTAGATGCTTGGAATGCCCTCCCGATGGAAGTGGTGGGGGCAAACACGGTGACGGAATTCAAAACAGCATGAGACAAACACAATGGATCCCTTTACAGCAACAGGATAAAAACAAAATAAACTGAAACATATAACTTCTGAACCATCTAACGTCTCAACAAATAGGGGTATCCTACATGGAGTGGTGGGTTCACCCCTAAACCAAGACATGGGGAGGGGTGGCCTGCGCCTACTCTTACCATCTTGCTGGGCAGACTAGATGGACCATGCTGGTCTTTATCTGCCGTCATCTACTATATATTACTATATTTTTATTTAACAATCACTTATATACCGCACCTTCCAGGGATCAAGTGCGGTTTACAAGGAACGAGTTAAAGAACAGCGCGGCAAGTCTGTTTTTACATGGAACATCAGTGAACTATGAACAAAAGTATATTTTTACATGAAACATTTAAGAACTATATACATTAGAGAACATTAGAGAACTAACGTAAGAGTTATAGACAGAAGGTATAATTGCCAGCGTGTGTGTGTTTTGTTGTGATGCATCAGGGATCCCAAACTGCGAAGTAGTCTGGGGGCGTTGGTTCTGACCGAGGGATTGACTGACCTCAGCGGAATGCGTGTGGGGCTTACCTGCCTAGAGTTGGGCTGTTCTGGAGGAATCGGGGCAGGTTTCTGGCAGGAAAGAATGGCTGTCTCGAAGTCCACCTACGGGGTGCGCCAGGGGACTGTGTCTGTGGCAGACCTCTGCACTAATGAGGGCCGGCCGGTGGAACAAGTCCTGCAGGTAGTGCAGTATGCCAGTACACTTGTTATCAAGGCGGAAGAGTCTTCTACAGCAGGGCCTTCCCTCCCACCTCCTGATCCAGGTTTGGCTCCAAAAATCGTCAAGGCAGGCCATGCGGAGGTGGAACCAGGAAAAGTGCAAGTGGCAAAAACTGCACTCAAAGCCAAAGTTAAAAGGAAGCACCAGGAGCCATTGAGCCCTAGGCAGGATCCGGGGATGCTATTCGCCCCTGAGTTTGTTCTGCTGCTGCATAGGGCCTTCTGTCTGAAGCAAGGCAGAGACAGTGACCTGGGGATGACTTCCTTAGGGGAAGATGACTCCCTCAGAGAAATCTCTACAGGGAGTAGGGCCCTCTGCAAAGAAGAACCGGTCCTGCATGGCCTTGCCCTCTTCAGAGGATCTGGTTTCTCCTTCCTCCTGGCCTTTGGGAGAGGTGGCCTATGACACGGAGGTTTGGGAGGCACTGGGAGATCCCGAGGAAGATGGGATGGAGCATCCCGGAGGGGATGAACCCACAGTGGTTTGAGTTTTATGCAGAGAGGAATTGGCAGGCCTCATTTCCAGCTCCCTGGGGGCTCTGAACATGTTGGTGGGTCCCACTTCAGAGGAGATGGAGCTGGAGGAATCCCCTTCTCCAGGTTCTCAAAGTTCCTCAGGATTTCTTTCTGGTACACAAGATGATCAAACAGATTATAGATACCGAGTGAGAACTTCCCGAGACCTGTTTGCGAGGGGCCCGGACCTTAATGCGACTGCACCTGCTGGCGCTGGATGAGAGGGAGCTGTTTCGGCTCCTGAAAGTCAGCACCTTGGTGACGGGGGTCACCAAGAAGACCTCAATTCCGGTGGAAGGGGGCGTGGCCCTGATGGACACTCAGGACTCTGGGCCCAGGGGATCCAGGATTCTGCGTCCAAAGTGTGTCTGATGTAGTCGGGGGCAGCTTACCTCACGGATGCCTTCTATGATCTGGTCAGTGTCCTCTAAGACCATGGTCTCTGTGGTCACTGTCTGCCATCTCTCTCTTGTTGCTATATAACTGGTCAGCAGATGTCTTTGCCAAGGTGAGGCTCACCCGGTTGCCGTTCTGCAGCAAGCTCCCTTTTAGGGAAGCACTGGAGATGGTTGTGAAGGATTTAGGTGACTCCAAAGGAGTGCGGCTCCCGGAGGACAAATCAAGGGGAGCCAAGTCCAGGGGAAGCTCCTGGGGACAGTTGTGGGGTTTTCAGAGATTCTGGACATCCCGTTTTGTACATTTCCAGTATGGCAGCTTTCCTGCCAGAGGCGGGGCACCCTTTTGAGGGCGAAGCTGGGGGAGAGGTTTCTACCACCAGTTCTCCAGTGGAGGCAAGAAGCCACAATGAAGCGAGAGGCGCCCAAAGGGACTGAAAGGTCGGGGGTCATCTCCTTCTCTTCTCCGCTTGGCCCCGGGTCACGCAGGACCAGTGGGTCTTGAAAATCATTCAGGATGGGTATGTGCTGGAGCTGTTGCATCCTGTGCCTGATACCTTCTTGATGTCCTCTTGCAAGTCAGCAACCAAGCACTTGGTGATCCAGAAAACCCTAGGTCGGCTGCTCCAGCTGGTAGCGGTGTGCCCAGTCCCAACAGACCAATCAAGGTCTGGTTGTTACTTTGTTTATTTGGTCTTTACCTAGAAGGAGGACATTCAGCCCTATTCTCTACTCTGTCCTCATCCTTCTTGACCTCTCTGCTGCTTTTGACACTGTTGACCACAACCTTCTCCTCGATACCTTGTCCTCACTTGGTTTTGGGGGCTCTGTACTCTCCTGGTTCTCCTCCTACCTCTCCCATCGCTCTTTCAGTGTGTGTTCTGGTGGCTCCTCCTCCTTTGCCACCCCACTCCCAGTTGATGTACCCCAGGGTTCCGTCCTGGGACCGCTCCTTTTCTCCCTCTATACCCAGTCCCTTGCTGCGCATATCTCCTCCCATGGCTTTCAATACCACCTCTATGCCGATGACTCCCAAATCTACCTCTCTACGCCTGTAATTTCTCCAGCAATCCAGACCAGGATCTCCGCCTGCCTTTCTGACATCGCTGCCTGGCTGTCTCACCGCCGCCTGAAACTGAACATGTTCAAGACCGAACTCCTTATCTTTCCACCCACAACCTCCCCCAAAAACCTCCCCTCTTCCTCCCCTCTCTGTCTCTGTGGATAACGCTGTTATCCTCCCTGTTTCCTTGGCCTGCAATCTGGGGGTTATCTTTGACTCCTCGCTCTCCTTCTCCACTCATATCCAACTCATTGCCAAGACCTGCCGTTTCTTTCTTTACAATATTGGCAAAATCTGCCCCTTCCTTTCCGAACACACTACTAAAACGCTTATCCACTCTTTAATCACCTCTCGTCTTGACTACTGCAACCTACTCCTTGCTGGTCTCCCTCTGAATTATCTTTTTCCTCTTCAATCTATTCAGCATTCTGTTGCACGACTAATTTTCCGCCAACCTCGTTATACCCACATTACTCCTCAGGTCACTTCACTGGCTCCCTATCCGTTTCCGCATCCAGTTCAAACTACTCCTTCTGACCTATAAATGCATTCACTCTGTGGCTCCTCAATACCTTTCATCGCTTATCTCTCCTTACAACCCCTCTCGGGAACTTCGCTCTTCTGGCAAACTACTTCTATCTACGCCCTCCACTCATACTGCTAACTCCAGACTTCGCTCCTTTCACCTTGCTGCACCTTATGCCTGGAACAGGCTACCTTTGTCTGTACGCCAGGCACCCTCCCTGGCCCTCTTCAAATCCAAGTTGAAAACCCTCCTCTTCACTATTGCATTCAGATCCTGACTTCTGTGTTTTGTCTTGACTTGATTGTAAGTGCCACGTTTTAGTGTTTTGCCCTGACTAGACTGTTAGCTCTGTGTTTTGTCTTGACTAGATTGTAAGCTCTGATGAGCAGAGACTGTCTCTTACATGTCTGTACAGTGCTGCGTACGACTGGTAGCGCTATATAAGTGCTCAGTAGATAGATTCAGCCCTATTCTCGATCTCAAGGTAGTCAGAGGACTGTGGGTCTCCTGGTTCCACATGGAAATGCTGAAGTTGGTGATTTTGGTGGTCCAGAGGAGAGTTTCTCACCTCCCTAGACCTCGCGGAGGCTTATTTCCACATTCTGATCTGCAAGGATCCACTAGTGTTACCTGTACTTTGCGGTGTCCATGGGACACTTTCAGTTCTGCGCTCTCCCATTTGGCCTGGCGACTGCTCCGCAGACCTTCACTAAGGTCATGGTGGTTGTAGCAGCAG
Source organism: Ichthyophis bannanicus (assembly GCA_033557465.1). Classification (NCBI taxonomy): domain Eukaryota; kingdom Metazoa; phylum Chordata; class Amphibia; order Gymnophiona; family Ichthyophiidae; genus Ichthyophis; species Ichthyophis bannanicus. Next base: position 1,790,393,129 of record CM066031.1, on the reverse strand, counting down.
CCCTAAGGTGGAAAGGGGTTCTGGTGCATCCCCTACCTGGACAATTGGTTGATCAGGGTCCCCTTCCTTGAGGAAAGTCGGTGGGCCACGGAGCGTGTGGTGGAGTTCCTTCGCAGTCTGGGCTAGGTGGTCAACCTTAAGAAGAGTTGCCTGCAGCCCTCTCAGCAGCAGACTGACTTGGGCGCGTGCGATTCGAAACAGCAGTGGGGCTGGAGTCCTTGCCTACAGAGTGTGTGATGAAACTGGGATCAGATCCTTCGGTTCCTCAGTGTGGCATTATCTGCAGCTGTTGGGCTCCATGGCGACTGCAGTAGAGTTGATCGCATGGGCGAGAGCGCACAAACATCCCCTGCAGTGCTTTCTAGTGTCGTGTTGGTCCCCACATAGGGAACTTCTCTCTCGACAGCTGCCTTGCCTGCTGGGAGTGATAGCTCTCTTCGCCTGCAGTGCTGTTGGGTCTCCCACTGGAAACTCCCATCTGGGTGACTGTGATGACCGATGCCAGCCTGGCCGATGGGAAGGGCACTGTATCTCCCAGTATGCCCAGGGCAGCTGGTCGACTGAGGAAGCAAGCTGATCGATCTACAGACTGGAGTTCAGGGCAGTGTGCAAAGCATTCAAAAGCTTCATCTGTCTTCTTCAGGGGCAGGCAGTATGAATGTTGTCGGACAATGCAACAGCAGTGGCCTACATCCAGCACGGGACTTGTGGAGGAAGCGGCCCTGCTCCTGCAGTGGATGGAGAGGCACGTCTCTGCTCTCTTGGCGGTGCATGTGGCTGGGAAGGAGAATGTCCAGGCAGATTGGTCCCTGCTGGATTTGTTCTTCTAGTCCATAACGGAACAGTGGGGCCAGCCAGTGATGGACCACCTTCAGCAGACAGCGGGAGCACATGTCGGAGGGGTTCGATGCCCTGGTGCAGATTTTGCCATCGGAGGGACTCTTGTATGTCTCTCCACCCTGGCCTCTGATTGGGCGTGTTCGTCATAGGATTTGGCACCACAGGGGCTTAGTGATTGCCCTGGACTGACCATGGAGGCTGTGGTATGCAGACTTGATCTGCCTGCTGGAGGCCATGCTGTGGCAACTCCTAGAGAGGGATGATTTCTTGATGCAGGGTCTGATTCGGATGCCCCAGGTGGCTCGATTCTCACTTAGGGCCTGACCATTGAGAGCACGTGTTTGATCAAGCGGGGCTACTTGCAGGCAGGCAAGCGCTCTACATCGTTCTCATACATAAGGGTGTGGAGAGTATTTGAGGCCTGGTGCGTTTCCAGAGGAGTATTGGCCTTCTCTGTTTTGATCTCACACATCTTATCCTTTCTGCAGACTGGCCTGGATAAGGGCCTGGCTCTTGGTTCTCTGTGGAGGACACATGCGGATGTCATCCGTTTCCTGCGGGTGGTGAAATAGGTTTGTCCGCCCAGAAGGCTGATGGTTCCACTGTGGGATCTGAAATTGGTCCTGTCGGCACTGACAACAGTGCCGTTTGAGCCCTTGCGGGAAGCCTCCTTGAAGGCTCTTACTCTTTAGACTGTCTTCCTGGTGGCAGTCTGTTCGGTGCAGCATATCTCTGAACTGCAGGCTCTGTCCTGTCGTGAGCCCTGGTTGTATATCCAGAGAAGGAGGTCTTGCACGCTGTCCCTTCTTGCCCAAGGTTGTCTCCCCCTTTCATGTGAATCAGCCGATATACTTGCTGGTACTGCGGAATTTTCCGGACAGGGATGGCGTTTGAGTCTTCTGGACACCAAAAGAGTCCTGTAGCTCTATTTGCAGCACACAGAAGGTTCTCCAGGAACATCTGCGCTGACAAAGCCCTGCGCGGAGCATTTCCCCAGCTTTCAAAGAGAGCCTTTGGGACATGCTACCATGCATGCGTGGTCCCCTTCCCATCCAAGGGTGCTATCTTGTTCAGTCTCCTTTTTTCCACAGAGCCCAACAGACCGAAAAATTCCTTCAAAAATTACCTTTAATAGTGTTTTTTTTTCCCCTGTTGCGTACCGGTTCCCCTTCCCGCCTCAAGCCGGCCCCATCCTCTGTGCCATTCTTGGCTCTTGCCTCCTTTTTGACGAGGCTTGCCCTCAACTAGTGTAGGCGCCATTTTTCACCCAGGGTCGTCGACCCCCAGCAAGGTATCCCCCACCATATCTCCTGGTGGGTTCAAAAAGTATGACCGGAGCAGCCAAACCATGTCTGTTACAGATACCCATGACTGTTGCTTGTGCTGCCTCAGCCTGGACCATGACAGGTACCACCTGTGACTTGTGCCGGGCCATGACTCTGAAAACCAACAAGAAAAGGTCACAGTTGCAGGAGAGGATGTTCTCTGTTCAACTCAGCCCCAGCTTCCCCGACACTGAGCCCCAAGCCAAGCATCTCCTGTGAGGGCCCGGGTGTCTTTGGAGTCCCGTGGCAGTGGCTCCTCTGTAAAGATGCTGGACCCTGTAAAGAAAAAGAAAAAATCCTCGACTCCGGTCGAAGTTCCACTGGGGAAATCTGGCATGGTTCCGTGGTGGGACTCGGACGACTCCGAGCAGCGCTCCCTAAGGTCTCTAAGAAGGAGTCCTCGGCTGGCGATGACCATGTGATGCTCCTCGAGGCCATGGTCCTCATTGAGGATGCACTCACGAGAGTGCCGGTGTCGGACCTGAGACTCTCTGTGCCCATGCCGAGAGCTGCAGAGTCTTCTGGCACTGAATCCAGAATGGTGGTCCTGGAGCAGAATATCTCTGCCATCCTGGCCCTGCAGCAGGTGATGTTGGGTTTGTCCACATCATCTGCCCTGACAACCTGGGTTCCCGACTGCAGCAGAGTCCTTGGCCGTCAAGCCAGGCCCCGAGTGTCACCGGCCTTTGGGATTGCTGCCACACATGTGTGGATCTCTTCCCGCCCAAAGGTGCCATCTTGCTCTATCTCCCTTTTTCTGTGGAGCCCTTCGGACGCTCGTCCTCGTCCCTCAGAAAACCTTTTTTCTTTCCCGGCTTTTTGGCCCCCTTTTCCAGTAGCACCAGTCCCCTCTCGTCCTCCCCATCACCCCTGCTCCGGCTGTGGGCCAGGGGATCCCTTTTTTCTCCTTTAGTGTTTTTTTTTTTTTTCTCTTCGGGCCCTTTTCACGCCCTTTCTTCCAACCGCTGGCCTCGAGGGTCTTTGACCTCGCAGGAGTGCTTTTTGCCCCCATGGCCATCAGCTTCAAGAAATGTGTCAGATGCTTCAAGAATGTCGCTCATGGACACCCACGACTGTTATCTGTGGTGTCTGGGGGCTGATCACAACCCGGAGCTCTGCTTGCTCTGTAAGAAAATGTCCGCTAAGGCCTTGCTAAGCCGTAAGCAGAAGTCCGACGACATTTTCCGTAAGACAGTCCCGGGGTCCCCAGTGGTGCCTCACCCCACCGATCCACCACTTGCGGGGTCCCCCCGTAGTGACCCCACACCCCAGGCATCACTCTGATCAGGGTTTGCCCAAGGTGGAATTGCGAAAGAAGAGGAGCTCGAAATCGCTGTCGGGGGCTCCAGACAAGCACGAGTGGTCTCTTGCTCGTTCCCTTAGCCCTCCTTGGCGTTCCTGAGAGTCGGACAAGGAGCAGCCTTGAAAGGTACCTCGTACGGATACGAAGGCCTCCGGCGATGGCGCTCGGTCTCCTGAGGGTCGTTCCGGCAAGGACCCCCTCTCCTCTTCCCATGCTAGACCTGGTAACCCTGGTGTCGACGGCGCAGGGACCCACTCCTGAGTGGGATTCCCATATGCTGGCACTGGAGCTCAGCGTTTTTGCCTTCTTAGCTGCCCAGCAGGCGCTTTTACCCAGCATGACTGGCTCGTACCTCGAGACTAAGGGTCCCCGAAAACTGCCTTGGAACCCCCCAAGAGCTGTGCACCTCACGAGGGTCCTTGGCACCAGTCTCGCTCGCCATCCCATTCCTCAGGGGCGAGATTTTCCAGAGTCAGTGCCTCCAGCTCCAAGCGGGCCTTGGCCACTGAATGTGGGGATCAGCCTGACTGAGTTCTCCTCTGACCTCTCGGGCTGGAAATCGGATGGGGACACATCCCCCTGAAACCCGCGCCCTTATGGATCTTCCTTCTGACCCGTCCCCTCCCGCCTCGCAAAGGCGGTCGCCCCTATGAAGACACCTCCTTCTTGGTGTTTGTGCGGGATATGGCTCGAGCCCTCAATCTGCCCTCGCAGACCGAGGAAGAGCCGAGGGCAGAGGAACTCAACATCTTGCAATATGAGTCTCCCCCTAGGGAGTCTCTCACGGTCCCGGTACCGTCCATCCTAACCCGGCTGCTCCTCCGCATGTGGGAAGCACCCACCTCGGCCCTATTGTCAGTAAAAGACTCGATGCCATGTACAGGATCCAGCATGACCCAGGGTTCTGGAAGACTCAGCTTCCCCATACCTCCATGGTAGTTGAATCCACGATGCGGAAGCAGAAGAGCCCGAAGTCTCGCTCATCGGTCGAACTGATGGCGATGTGCTCGCTTCGGCACCTCTCCTGGAAGGTAGTCTTCCTGGTGGGCTCACCTTGGCCCAGTGGGTCAGCGAGCTGCAAGCCCTCATGGCTGCGGCTCCCTACACAAGGTTGTACGGGAACAGAGGTTTTTCAAACTCACCCCAAGTTCCTACCGAAAGTTTTCTTCAATTTCCATCTCAACCAAGAGATTGTCCTACCGACTTTCCTCCCAAGACTCCATGCCGACCGGGCATTGGAGGTCCTTCATATGCTCGACTGCAAGAGGGCTCTTGCCTTCTACCTGCAACACACCCAGGATCATCGCAGGTCCGATCGGCTCTTCATTGCCTACGATCCTAATTGTCTGGGGCTCGCAGTCACCAAGCGCACCATCCCAATCTGGATGGTGGACTGCATCGCCTTTGCTCAGGCAAAGGCTGGGGCCCCACTGGATCGCAGAGTCACAGCACACGACGTCCGTTCCAAGGTGGCATCTGTGGCTTTGCTGTGCTCAGTGCCTCTGACAGAGATTTGCCGGGCTGAAACCTGGTCTTCAGCAAATACCTTCGCTTCACATTACTGCCTGGAAAGAGAGTCCTGCCGGGACAGCACCTTTGGCCAGGCTGTATTCCGGAATCTGTTCAGGGTATAAGCAGCTCCTGCCCCCCATCCCTTCTTTTTTTTGCGGCTACCGAGAGCTTGGCCCAAGGGCCCGAGGACTCGGGCTTCCTTCAGTTATCGGCTTCTGCTCACGGCCTCGTGGAGGCATTTTTGGCTTGCAGGTTTCGGTAGCCTGTAGCTGGGGAGTCCCATAAGTGAGGACTGACTTCCTGCTAGTTCCTGGAGAAAGCTTAGTTACTCACCTGGTGGTCTCCAGGGACAGCAAGGATCAGTCCTCACTACCCTCCCACCTCCCCTTAAGAGTTGCCATTTGTGTTTTTTCTTCCCTTTCATCTGCTGAGTAGGGCTCTAGCTATGGGACCTGACTGAGCAAGATGGCACCTTTGGGCGGGAAGAGGACCACGTATGCGTGGCAACAGTCCCAAAGGATTTCTTTGAAAGCTGGCGAATTGCTCCGCGTGGGCTCCATCAGTGCCGACATCACCCATAAGTGAGGACTGATTCCTGCTGTCCCTGGAGAATACCTGTTACAGGTGACTAACTGTGCTTTCCTTGAATCCCTCCAATACAGAATCCTTCCGTTCTTTTCTGCCACTTGCCTGACTATCTGGTAGTAGGTGGTACGTGGTGGCGAATGTAATACGGTTCCGTGGTGGATGGGGATCTGGTGCACTTTTGTTTTTTTTTTCTGTAAGAGAAAAAGGCAAACTCGGGGTTATCTTTTGGAGCTTGACTATGAGTTGTCTGGCAGTGAAGGAACTGCTGGACTGGGACAGGGATCCCTTCCCCCCCCCCCCCCCCCCAGTATCCTGTGGGGCCACTCAGGTTCCAGAGTGCTCTGTAGAGCGGGTGAGAGGGAGCCTTGGAGTTTCATGGTTGAGGCCCCTCTCTGGTAGCTGTGTCCAGGACATTTGTTGCGCCGGAGGTCTTGCACTGTTTGGTTTTCGTTGTTGGTTTGATTCTGCTTTGTGACTCCAATACTGGCTAGTCTCCTGATGCACAGGGTCCTCAGTATGTGATCAGTGAAGCAGGTAGTACTCAATCTCCACCTGGTTGCAGGGTACAACTCATGCATCTGGACTGGAGGGAGTCAAGGAAAGGCTGTAAGCAGGTAAGGCCTAACTATGCTTTGCTTAACAAATATTTCTGTTCTGTGTTCCCAGATGGAGTGGGAAAGGGACATAAGAACATAAGATATGCCATACTGGGTCAGACCAAGGTCCATCAAGCCCAGCATCCTGTTTCCAACAGTGGCCAAACTAGGTCATATGTACCTAGCAGTTTCCCCCAAAAGACACAGGTTCCACAATGCTTGTACTGGGTCAAGCATTGATATCCTGGGTCCCTTTTTAATAATGGTTTATGGACCTTTCCTCCAGGAACTGGTCCAAACCTTTTTTAAACCCAGCTACACTAACAGCCTTTACTACATCTTCCGGTAACAAATTCCAGAGTTTGATTACACGTTGAGTGAAAAAATATTTTCTCTTATTTATCTTAAATAGTTTACCCTGTAGCTTCATTGCATGTCCCCTAGTCTTTCTATATTCTGATAACGTAAACAGTCGATCTACGTTTACCCGTTCCACTCCATTCATTAATTTATAGACTTCTATCATATCTCCCCTCAGCCGTCTTTTTTCCAGGTTAAAGAGCCCTAACCTTTTTAGTCTTTCTTCATAGGGGTATCCTTCCATCCCCTTTACCATTTTGGTGGCTCTTCTCTGAACCTTTTCCAATAACGCTATATCCTTTTTAAGATACGGCGACCAGAATTGCACACAGTATTCAAAGGTGCGGTCACACCATGGAACGATACAGAGGCATTATAATATCCTTTGTTTTATTTTCCATTTCTTTCCCTATAATACCTAGCATTCTATTTGCTCGCTTGGCTGCTGCTGCACACTGGGCGGAGGGTTTTAACATGATCTCCAGGAACAAGCAGGAATGTAGTCTTCACATATGGGTATCGTCGGTACCGACGGAGTCAGCACGGGAACGCTCCCCGGCATCCAATAGGAAAGCTTTTGGGAGCATCCCACAGTGCATGTGTGCTGCTTTCCTGCCTCTGTACCTCTCTCATTTCAGTTCTTCGTTTTCCACGGAGCCAACAGGACACGGTACCGTCACTGCAGAAAATCTACCTTTATTTCTTATTTTTTGTGGTCGCGTCTGCCTTCATTCGATGCCTTCTGGTACCGCAGGTTCTCTTCTAATTTTTTCTCTAAAAAAACCCCCAACTTATATTTTTCTTCAGGGATCTTAACCTGTTTCTGGTGCTAGGCGCCATTTTGGGCACATGGCCCATTTTTCTGCATGATTGTTATTTATTCCTTCTTATTGTTATTATTGTTATTATATTTACATGTATATTGCATATTGATTTTAATTTAGTTATATAGTCCTTAATGTTGGATAATAACTGTTTGGTTTTTGTCTCGGCCCTTCTGTTTTTTAACGTTTTTTAACATTCTTTATTTAATGATTTTGTATTTATCCTTTATATATTATTAACTTACTGTAGTACACATTGTCTTTTCAATCTCATTTTAACATTGTTTATTTATTTATTTTATGGTAGCTGTATGTCCCCCGAAGAAGGCGTATGCCGAAACGCGTAGGGACTATTTCTCAATAAAGCAGTCTGGTTCAAACCTACATCTCTTGCTTCGTGTGTTCCTCCCTTGTTCTGCAAGAGTTACGCTCTTCCCCTTGTTCCCATTTTTCTTCAAGCATGGAGAAACCAGCCAGTGGTTTCAAAAAATGCTTAAAATGAGCGGTACCATCTCCGTCACCGACACCAATGATTGATGTCTAAAATGTTTGGGTCCTGAGCATTGTCCAACGGAGTGTCTCTCCTGCACGTAGATGACCAAGAGGGGCTGGCAGAATAGAGCTGCAAAACTCAGTACCCTTTTTGCTTCCGACACGATGTCAGTTGTATTGACGTCTTCCAGGGCTTCATCTTCCTCCCATGGATCTCAGGTAACCAAAAGTAAAACTAGTCTGTCCTCGAAGGGAAAATCTCCTTTGAAGTATCGAGATGCCTCGGGCATTTCCCTCGAGGACACTTCACCGGCAAAACCGCCCCAGCGGGAGTCTTCGAGCTCCAAAGCATAAATGGGGCTCCAGGATGTTCCAGAGGCCTCGACCTCTACGGAACTACTGGTGCCATGCTCTGGGGTTATAGCCGCATCTACCGGTACCGGCATCGGCAGGAGCGATGGATCACAGAATCCTCGCTATCAAATGCAGTCTAGCGGCACTCTTAGCAGCCTCGGTACCGCTAAGACCGCAACAGACAGTTCCACAGGTACCGGTACTGGTTACCGACAACACCTGCTTCGACAGGACTGCTTCCCCCCATGCCGATGTCCGGTATCGGGGATCAGGAACTGAGACACTTCGGTATCGACTTTGAGCGGTACTAATAACCATGCATCACAGGAGCACCCGGTGCTTGAGTCTTCCATTTCCAATGACTCTGATGATTCTACCGGTACCATGGTGAATCTATTAGAAGATTCAACTCCCTCTCCTGAACGCAGGATGTCGCCTCCATTAGATATGTCCTTCTAGGACTTCATACGTGATTTAGCAAAAGGCCTTGCAATCACTGTGATTCCAGAAAAAGAACCAAGGGGCAGAGGAATTAAGAATTGTTCAATACCCTTGGCTCCCAAGGAGGCAGCTATGCTTCCCATTCACAAGATCTTACATGATCTGATGTTGAGAATGTGGGAGACTCCTTTAACAATATCTTCACATTCCCGACGCCTGGACACTATGTACCGAGTGCCAAGTTGGAACCAAGGAACAGACACAAGGACTGGCAGAAGGCAATGAAGGTTTTTATTGATGACCCCTACTCGTTTCAGCCATTAGGCCTTCTTCAGGGGGTAATATACAAGAGGGCAAACCTCAAAAAAATAAAATCATAATACATAATTAATAGTCATAAAAAATAATAAAAATCATGAGATACATATGTCTTAAAACATATAACATATGAAGAAGCAATCAACCATAATAATAATAAATAGGAGACACATATATAATGATTAATATCATAAATAAACAATAGGAATAAATAAATACCATCAAATAATATCATCTTAAATATCAAATCAGTTAAAAAATGCAATGGATAAAGGATAAAAGGGAAAGAGATGAGGAGGATGAACACAAAGTGTTATAGTAAAATGAAACAAATACATAGTTATTAAATTCTAAGAAATGATAAAATAAGACCATGTAAATAATTAAATTATAATTGGCCAGAAAACCAGTAAATAGGACAATAGACAAATTATACTCTCTGGCGGGGTCCTTTTTTCCTATTTAATTCTTTAGTCTGTTTGACCGCGGAGCGTGTCCGCGGGGCGTGGCTCAAAGGGGCGTGATCTAAGGGGGTCATTTTGGCCCCTTGAGCGCCCCTTTGGCGCCACTGCGGCGTCTGCGGGGCACTCTCTCCTCCCCGCAGTTGTTATGGGGAAGCGGAAGTCAAAGGGGACGAATAAAGGTCCAGAGACCGGCGGCGGTGGCGATAAGCTGACCGGTCCTCTGGACAAGCATTTCGCCCCAACCCCGCTTGCGCAGTCCTCTCCAGATGGGGTCTCCCTGAGTTCTGGTGGGAGAACCCCTCCTCCCTTGCCGTTGCCGTCTCCAATGTTGTGTTTGCCTGATGAGTCCTCAGAAACCGCAAGTATAACAAAAATCAATGTTAAAATTCCTTTGCCAGTCCAGCTAGCTGTCTCTGACAACTTGCTCGACTCTTCCACTAAATCTTCTAATGAAGAGATTACCTTAAAAGACATATGGGGTGCTCTCCAATCTATTGATAAGAAAGTATCTGTATCGTTAAATGCCCTATGTGTTTTTTCTCAAGAAGCAGCCGTTGCTTTTCGGCAGCTCGATGAGAAAGTTACTTTAAGTGGGAAAGCTGTCGGTAAGGTGAACTCCCAGGTTAATCTACTTTCAGCGGCCAGTGCTGCTGCAGTTAAGGATTCCTTGATATTATACTCCAAATTGGAAGCCTTGGAGAATTCCTCCCGAGCTTGCAATCTCCGTTTCTTAAATTTCCCTCATTCGTCATTGTTGTCCGCCAGAATTCTCCTCGATAAGTACTTTAAGGAAATTCTAAAGTTTACAGATTCTGTTAATGTCTCTCATGCCTATTATCTCCTGTCTAGTACTAAACGTATTAATATTGTTGAGGGTGGTATGGATGAGATAATCCCCCCTATGACTGACTTGACTGCTTTTCTTGAGGACTCTACGGACATGATTTCTACTAGATCCACATTAATGGTCATATTACCTTCTATAGAGTGCAAGCAGCGCATTTTGCGTGCTTTTTTTAAGGTTAAGCTGGCCAGATTCTGTGGGCAAAGTATAAATATTTTCCCTGATGTTTCCCGCGAGACGCAATTGCGTAGACGTCAGTTTTTACAACTGAAACCTAGGGTATTAGCGTTGGGAGCAACCTTTTTTTTACGTTTTCCTTGTAAATGTATGGTGAATTATGAGGGTGACTCTTTTGCTTTTGTTGATGTCTCGCATTTAGAGAAATTTGTTGTTGATCGAGTAAGTAAACGGTAAGGGTTTGATCTGGGTATGTATTGATCCTTTTAGTTTGTGGGCCTGTATTGGCCCGGTTTTCTGCAATTTAATATTTCTTTTTAATACTATCTCTGTATACCTCTCTTGATGTGGACTAAATCTGTTATAATGTGTTTTATGATGTGATATTGTATCTTTGTTGATTTGCTTTAATCATTGTGATATTGTATTTCACTGAAAATCTAATAAAAAAAAAAAAAAAAAAAAAAAAAAAAAAATTATATAAATATATAAATACCTTCTGAACCGTACTTATCGCATAAGAAGACCCTATGGACCATTAAAATATAAATATAACACACAAACATCATATAAAAACTCATTGATAATTAAAATATCTTCAAATTACCAGAAAAAATGAATAATTGATTATATACATAAAGTGATGGATGAGAAAAATAAAGGAGGAGCTCTGTTATCAGTGGAAATGACAGGAGATGCACAAGGAGAGATCAGCTGAGATAAATGCATTGCCGTCGAAAGAATGCATAAAGGCATTGCCAACAAAAATTATATGGACACTCATTTGTAGTCTTGCTCATAATATGAGTCTTTAAAATTGTACACAATTTGAAACCTAAGGTCATTGCAAAAAACGCTGTTGGAAAAAATATAATATGATTGAAGCGCCAACATCGCCAGAATCTTAATCGCATATAGGGAACATTTCCCCAAACGATTATTGTATTAGGACCAAACCACAAAAAAAGAAAAAACAATATTGCAAAATTATACAACGGGTTATAACTATGATAAAAAGACAATTAAAAATCAAAACTGAAAGTAAAAAACGAATTGAATGAAACTCCTGCAAATCAGAAATGGAACGTACCACCCGATCCTAATAAACACATAAGTTATAAGTCAGCTCATATAGAGCAAAAAATATTTGTAAAGACTTAAAAGCAGAATCAAACAAAACAGATTTCATTTTATGTATAGATCTAATGACATTCAAAGTTTATTGAATAAAGCCCACACGAACTTAAAAGTAAGAACGACAAGCAATGCCTTTAGCATGAAGAAAACTAATTGCTCATGTATTAAAAAACACAGCGTAACCTACACCTATATCTAGCTAGCATAATTAAATTAAGAATCTGGATACCAATCAAAAGAGATCTATATAATTATAAGTGTTCACAATTTCATAAGGAGCTCAAAAAAGAAACGAAGGAACTCACTGCTCTCTGTGTCAAGAAAACTTGCTATTAGGTATGGGACCGAGTATGCTATCTCAGGGCATTATAACGGCGTTTCCCTGCCGAAGCAAGGTGAAAGTGCAAAAGTGAAAGGCTACTTAGAAACAGAATCGTAAATGTTAAAAATAAATGATTACCACCTTTCTTATCTCACACTAAGAGATTTGCATAATTATGAGAATGTTCACAATTCTATAAAAAAAAAACTCCAAAGAGAAACTCGCCGCTCTATACATCAAAAAGCTTACTATTAGATATGGGACCGAGTATGCTGTCTTAAAGTATTATAACGTTTTCCCGCCGAAGTAAGGTGACAATACAAAAGTTAAACACTACTTACAAACACAAACGTAATATTGAAGATGAAAAATTAGTACCTTACTTATCTAACACTAAGAGAATTATATATATATAAAAAATGTATGAAGTTTCCAACAAAGTTTCAAGCTTTTAGCGATATTGCTGAGCACCATTGTTAAAAAATAGAAAGGAAAGGGGAAAAAGGGGGGAAAGGAGGGGGAGGGGGGAAAGGGAAGGAGGAAGGGAAGAGGAAAGAGGAAAATGGAGGGGGGGAGGGGGAAGGGGAAAGAGGGGAGGGGGTGTTGGGTGGGGGTGTCAAGGGGGTAAGGTAGGGGGGTGATGGGGTGGGGGGTAGGGGGAGAAGAAGAACCAGGAGGAAGGAAAAGGGAAGGGTGGGGTGAGAGAGAGAGAGGGGAAACAAGAAAAGAGAAAGGGGAAGGGGGAGGGGAGGGGGGGAGAGGAAGGGGAAGGGGGGAGGGGAGGGGGGGAGAGGAAGGGGAAGGGGGGAGGGGAGGGGGGAGAAGGGGGGGAAGGGGGGAGGGGAGGGGGGGAGAAGAAGGGGAGGGGGGGAGGGGAGGGGGGAGAAGAAGGGGAAGGGGGGAGGGGAGGGGGGAGAAGAAGGGGAAGGGGGGAGGGGAGGGGAGGGGGGGAGAAGAAGGGGAGGGGGGAGGGGGAGGGGGGGAGAAGAAGGGGAGGGGGGGAGGGGAAGGGGGGGAGAAGAAGGGGAGGGGGGGAGGGGAGGGGGGAGGGGGAGGAGAGGAAGGGAAAGAGGGGGAAAGGAAGGGTGAAGGGGGAGGGGGGAGGGGAGAGAGAAGGGGGAAGGAGGGGAAAAGGAGGGGGAGGGGAGGGGGAGGAGAGGAGGAAGGGAAAGAGGGGGGAAGGGAGGGGGAGGAGAGGAGGAAGGGGTGAGGGGGGAGGGGGAGTGGGTAAAAGGGGAGGGGGAAGGGAAAGGGTGTGAAGGGGAGGGGGGAGGGGGAAAAGGGGGAGGAAAGAGGGGAAAGGGAAGGGAAGGGGAGGAAGGGGAATGGGGGGGAGGGGAACAGGAAGCAGAAGGGGGGGGAGGAGGAGGAGGGGGAAGGAGGGAAAGAAAGAAAGCATTAAAGAAAAACCAATAAATCAACATCTTGATTAAGACCTTGTGGGTGTAATGTCCGCAACTCATATATGAAACGCTGTTCCATTCTCAAGAGTTTTACTGATATTACCACCCCGCCAATGGGGTCTTACTACCTTTAACACCAAAAAGCGCAGATCCGAAACAGAATGTTGGGCGTCACACCAGTGCTGTACCAAGGGTTTTTCCATAATCTTCCTATGAATACAGCTCTTATGCTCTATTATACGCGTTTTCACGCTCCTCTCTGTCTTACCTATATAACACAATTGACAGGGACATTGAACCAAATAGATCACGTTAGATGTATCACAATTTGAAAAGTCACCTAAATTCACCTTATAAGAATTTGAAGGATTAACAAACTCTTTTTTTGTTACCATAACATTCTCACAAACAGTACATTTGCCACATCCAAAATGACCATATGCTTTAGGTACAAATTGTGGTTTAGTAAGAGACGATGGGACTAAAATGTCCCTGAAGTTGGAATTCTTTTTATAAGCTACTATCAATCGTATATCTTTAAATGAAGGCAATGGTGCCAGAATGTGCCAGGCAGCTCTTAGAATTCGAGTAATCCTTCTGGAATAGCTAGAGAAGGTCAGTGAGCATACAATATTGTTTTTTTCTTTTGTACGTGGTTGTAAAAGAGAATCTCTATCAGAGCAACGAGCCCGATGTAATGCTTTCTCAATAAATTTCATTGGATACCCACGATCTAGAAATCTTCTGCTTATAATGTTGGCCTGATCTTCAAAATCTATTTCCGTAGTACATAACCGTTGTACCCGTAAAAACTGATTTGTTGGAAAATTTCCTTTCAGAGAACGGTTGTGAAAGCTACTAAAATGCAATAATGAATTTCTATCTGTTGGTTTCCTAAATAAAGAGGTTTGGAAACCATTTGATGTTATCCTAATCAGAATATCCAAATATGAAATTTGCTCAAAATCATACGTATATTCAAATTGCAAGTGAGTATCCAAAGAGTTTAACCAGTCAATAAACTGAATTAATTGATCACTGGTCCCTTCCCAGATAAAAAATATATTGTCGATATATCGGCTCCAAAGATGTACTTGTTTTTGAAAAGGATATACGAAAAGAAAAACTTTCTCAAAATTCGCGACATATAAATTAGCCACGTCTGGTGCTACAGAGGAACCCATAGCAACCGCTCTAATTTGATGATAATATAAATCTTGAAAACAAAAGAAGTTGCATAAGATCAAGTTCGCCAATTGCATGAGGAAGTAAGTGGGTGTTCTAACTGGTCTTGGCCTTGTGATCAGAAGGCTTTCCAAGACTGTGAGGGCTGCTTCTTGAGGTATATTAGTATACAAAGATTTGATGTCCAAAGTTACTAATATAATCCCATTATAGGTGCCTTGATAATTATTTAAACACTGTATCATATGAGACGAATCGCGGATATAAGATGGAGCGAGTTCTACAAAGGGGCGTAGAAAAACATCTAGAAACTTTGAGATTGGTTCATACAAGGAGCCAATTGCCGATATTATAGGCCTACCTGGTGGATTTTCTAAAGATTTATGTATTTTGGGTAAAACATATATTGTGGGCTATGTTCCCTCTAATTTTCTGTAGGCTGTGTGCGCATAAAATATCAGCTGTGTGCAGCTTTTGAAGGAAGGTAAAATTTTTGTGCGCCACATAATGACACTCGGAGTTTTATACTTTAAAATTTGACTACACGTCAGAATACAGTATGTTACACCACACTGATTTTAATCAAATTAAATGAAAATAGACGATTACTAAATGAAGCGGGAAATTTCTAGTAATTACAATCATAACTTTTAAATTTTAAGACATCTGTGTTGTTTTCTATTAGAATCGGAGCCGTAATTTTTGTGCGCCCTGTTGTAAAGTATGTGCGCTCTCTCGGCGAGGTGTGTGCGCGTGCACACGCGCACAGCTTAGAGGGAACAGTGATTGTGGGCATTACAGGATGTTTCACTGTTAAAAAAATCTGCTTCCTTTGGGGTCAAGTACCCTGCCTCTCGGCCTACAAAAATGAGCGTATCAACCTTATCTTTCAAAATTTGGGTAGGATTATCCACCAACCGTATATAATAAGTGGTATCCTTAACTTGTTGCAAAATTTCCCTGATATAACAATCTCTATCTTGAACAACACGAGCTCCTCCTTTATCTGCCGGTTTATTGATAATTTCATAATTCTTCTTAAGTTGTTGCAATGCTTTATTTTCTTCCTTACTTAAAGTAAGTACGAGGCTTTTTCTCATCATACAATTTTTGCACTTCATGATAAATTACTTTCTGAAATGCCTCAATATGGACATTATTAGTTCTTGGAGGAATCCAAGTTGATGATCCATGAATTATAGATATATCTTGTGGTCCAGTTTCATGATCATTGAAGAACTCACGAATTTGTAATTTTCGAAAGAACTTAAATAGTTCAACTTGCGTAGTAAAGGGGTCATGCCGTTTAGTGGGCACAAAGGATAAACCTTTGTTTAAAACAGAAATCTCTAACGGGGTTAACTCATAACTTGAGAGATTAAATATACCTTCTAATGATTTGGCTGATGTTTGTAATTGTGGTCCCTGTCCCTCCCCCTCCCTCGAGAATGGAATTCCATGGGCTTGTGTATGCGGAACGGAGAGTCTTTTGAGGAATGAGGGTTGTCCTGGAACCCAGATGTTTTTCTGTATGAATTTTTTCCGCCCTTCCATAAGCTGTCCATACAAAAATCCTGTTTTTGTTTTTTCTGATTGTTTGGAGGGGGCTGGGAAGGAAACAAGGGAGCAGAAGATTCTACCAGATCAGTATGGTCACTACGACGACTTTTTCTATTATATTCTGGACTTCTTGAATCTGAAAAGTGACGACCCCTATTGTTGTTGTACCTATCGTTTTTCTGGTCATATTTTCTTTTTCTAGAAGCATTTCTAGTGGTATTAACTTCACTGGTCCAAAAATAGACATTGCCAGTTCTATAATCCTCCTCATCTCTTTTAAATTTTCTGAGTTTTCTATCTTTAATTATCTCTTTATATTCCAAAACATTTTTTTCATAATCGCTTTTCGATTTCTCAAATCTTTTATGTGTCTCCTTCAACATTGCTAATTTTAGACCTATTTTTGTGCGTAAAGATTCCGCCTTTTTACGTGCTGTATTAATAAGCAAAATCATGAGATCTATATGAGCTGACTTTTATAACTTATGTGTTTATTAGGATCGGGTGGTACGTTCCATTTCTGATTTGCAGGAGTTTCATTCAATTCGTTTTTTACTTTCAGTTTTGATTTTTAATTGTCTTTTTATCATAGTTATAACCCGTTGTATAATTTTGCAATATTGTTTTTTCATTTTTTGGTTTGGTCCTAATACAATCGTTTGGGGAAATGTTCCCTATATGCGATTAAGATTCTGGCGATGTTGACGCTTCAATCATATTATATTTTTTCCAACAGCGTTTTTTGCAATGACCTTAGGTTTCAAATTGTGTACAATTTTAAAGACTCATATTATGAGCAAGACTACAAATGAGTGTCCATATAATTTTTGTTGGCAATGCCTTTATGCCAGGGGTCTCAAACTCAAATTGCTTTGAGGGCCAAATGAGGACTTGTAGAGTAACCCGGGGGCCGCACAAGACGCAGGCCTCATTTGCATAAGGGCATCATTTGCATAAATATTTGCATAATGTTACCATACACTAACTTTTAGTAAACATGCCTCTTAATGAGTGTATGGATAAAGAAAGACTAATCGTCCCCCAACATCAACTCCCTTCTAGCTCCTGCCCCACCCAGCATCCGCTCCCTTCTAGTCCCCGCATCATCAGCCCATTTCCAGTCCTAGCTCCCTCCCCTGCAAGTGGCCTTGGTTGGACAGTTTTGAAACATGACAAACGTTTAACTGTTTCATTGGAAGCATCGTTGTGTGGAAGAGAGAAAATACAAAAAATGCAGGAATTAGTTTGCTTTAAATGTGTGGATTACAAAAAGGTTCACTGCGTCTCAGTAATTTCATAACTTCGTGCATGCAGTTTTTTCTCGTCTGTGGAATATGTTTTTCTTCTCCAAGATACAGGAGATTGTAACCTTGGGCAACAAGCTCTTTCACCATTGGAAACAAACTAGCCTGTGGGTGTTTAACATTTCCGTTTGCCTGCACCATCAACTATCCCCACGATTAACCTCAGACACATTTGAGAATGGATGCACTCAGCAACGCCCAATGTTCACCTGCTTAAAGGGGGCAAACCTAATTTTTCACTGGCAGGGGTCAATACATTTTGCAGATACGTTGTGTGCTTTTAAACAAGGGGAAAAATACCCAGCCTTATCCGGATGTTCACCATCCTCCTCTAGCTTCCCTTCTCTGCACCTGCGTACCTCCCTTCCACCAGCTGCAACTTTAACCTTCAGGTGCCAGGTTGAGAATACGACCCCCCCCCTCCATAGCGTCAGAGTTGCAAAGATGAGGATCTGTATCTAGTTAATAGATTGCTCCACGAGGCGCTCACGTGTGGCGGACTTTGTACCGGGGGAGGGAGCTGGACACCTGCTAATAAATCCAAAGACAAAAGAGCCCCCCCATCCCTCCTCAAATGCGCTGTTTGGCCGAAAGCTACACCGTGGGACAGGAAGCACTTCAGTATTCCAGTCACTGAGGGCTGCCGTGAGGAGGACAGCAGGTACTGCCACCCCCCCCCTCCTCCTCCCAATCGGTGGAAAACATAAATCGCCTAAGCCAAGAGGACTAGAAAGAGCGGGGGAGAGAGATGAGAACCGTGAGTTAGCCATTGCGTCACGACATTCATAAAACCACTGCTAGAGAACCCAAGGGGGCTTCTGCTCCAGTCTACCCCATCCCCTTTCTATGCTGCTGCTTCTGCTGCTGTATCCATACGCAGATCCGACCCACGGCCATACCACTACTACTGCTTCGTGCTCCTCCCCGGGCGAGGACTTGTTGGCGAAGAGGCAGCAGAGGCTCCAGCAGCAATTGTTGCTCGTCTCGCCTGTGGCTCCGCCTCGCTACCTGTCAGCGCGCTTCTGCCGCCGCCGGTGCTTCTTCCATTCATCCGATGTGACTGCGGCGGCAGAGGAGGGACGAGCGCCGGGGATTAGCCGGTCGGCAGCGGAGAGAAGAGTGATTTCCCTCTCACGGCTCTGTTAAGCCTGCCGGGGCTGATGGGAATTCCCATCAGCCCCGGCAGGCTAACAGAGCCGCGAGAGGGAAATACTACTCTCTTCGCGGCCCTGAAAGCTGCCGCTGATGGGAGCTGAGAAAATGCTTTGCCGGGCAGATGGGAAGGGGCCGCGGGACAGTTGATTCTGCTGCTGCCATGCAGCGGCAGCCGCAGCAGAAGCCGGGGGGAGGTTTTTGTTTCTTCGGCATCGCGGGCCGCACAAAGGTCTCTCGCGGGCCGCGTGTTTGAGACCCCTGCTTTATGCATTCTTTCGACGGCAATGTATTTATCTCGGCTGATCTCTCCTTGTGCATATCCTGTCATTTCCACTGGTAACAGAGCTCCTCCTTTATTCTTCTCATCCATCACTTTATGTATATAATCACTTAATTATTCATTTTTTCTGGTAATTTGAAGATATTTTAATTATCAATGAGTTTTTATGATGATTGTGTGTTATATTTATATTTTAGTGGTCCATAGTGTCGTCTTATGCGATAAGTACGGTTCAGAAGGTATTTATATATTTATGTAATTTCTCTATTGTCCTATTTACTGGTTTTCTGGCCAATTATAATTTAATTATTTACATGGTCTTACTTTATCATTTCTTAGAATTTAATAACTATGTATTTGTTTCATTTTGCTATAACACTCTGTGTTCATCCTCCTCATCTCTTTCCGTTTTATCCTTTTTTATCCATTGCATTTTTTAACTGATTTGATATTTAAGATGATATTGTTTGATGGTATTTATTTATTCCTATTGTTTATTTATGATATTAATCATTATATATGTCTATTTATTATCATCATCATCATTATTATGGTTGATTGCTTCTTCATATGTTTATATGTTTTAAGACATATGTATCTCATGATTTTTATTTTTTATGATTATTTATTAATTATGTATTATGATTTTATTTTTTTGAGGTTTGCCCTCTTGTATATTTCCCCCTGAAGAAGGCCTAACGGCCGAAACGCGTAGGGGTCATCAATAAAAACCTTCATTGCCTTCTGCCAGTCCTTGTGTCTGTTCCTTGGTTCTTGCTTACTTTTACAGATACACAGTTGTTTTTGGTTCCGTCCGAGTGCCAAGTTCTCCTGGTTTTCAAAAAACTCAGTTACCACACCATTCAATGGTAGTGGAATTGGCCATGTGAAGAATCAAGAGTGCAAAAACACACTCTTCTAATCCTCCAGGCCATGAATCCAGGACACTCAATGCCTTTGGCCGTCAATGTTTTCAATCCTCCATGCTGGGAGCCAGGATCAGTTCCCACATTCTGTATATGGGAATGTTCCTGGAAGTCATCACAAAAGATATGGAGTTCATTAGTCCTTCTTTCTCAGAGGAAAAAAGAGCTGACTACCTTATTCTTGGACAAACATGCCCAGAATGCCTCTAAATTTATGAACCGTGCTACCTTTGATTGTTTTGAATGTCTTAGCAGAACCTCTGCTATATCCATAGCGGCACGTCGTATTGCTTGACTTCAAGCATCAGGCTTGGAACAATGGGTGCAAGAAAAATTGGGAAACATTCCTTGCACAGGAGAAAATCTCTTTGGTAAGGACTGGCAAGACAAGGCCAATCAGCTTGAATCTGACAATACTACTTTGAACAGATTGTCAAAGGCTACAGCCAACCCAGCAAAAAAATCATTCAAGAAACCTTTTTTTTCAGTAAGAAAAGTCTTACCAATCTTACACCCATCAAACTCACTGTCCACTTCATGTTTCCCAAAAGGGACAACAACAGAACAGACAGCAGAGAAAGCCACAAGCTCAGAAAGCTCAACCGGATCAACAGACCCAGCCCCCTCAGGGTCTTTGACTTCCACCTAGAGAACTTAGTCATTCTGCCTCTAAAAGGTCCAGAACCCTTGACCATTCCAGGCAGACTATGCCATTTTGTCAAAAGATGGCAACAAATAACATCAGAAAATTGGACTCTGTCCATTGTAAGATTGGGATACAAGCTTCATTTCCTCAACTTGCCCCCACCTACAATTCTGAGAGAATTCAAATTCTCAGGGCCCTGCCACTGACCTCTTGTGGCAGGAGGTCACATCACTTCTGGCTCAAGGAGCAATAGAAGAAGTGCCCATATCCCAACAGGGGACAGGGTTCTACTCCCCCTATTTTCTTATTCCAAAGAAGACAGGGGGGACACAGGCCTATACTAGACCTCAGAGAATTAAACAAGTATTTGTTCCGAGAAAAGTTCAAGATCTCCCTCGGAACACTTTTACCATACCTTCAAAGTCAAGATTGGCTATGTTCTCTAGATCTAAGAGATGTATACACGCATATTCTCATCCACTCAGATCACAGGAAGTTCCTTCAATTCTTGATCCAAGGAAGACACTTCCTTTCGGACTTGCCTCTGCTCCGAGAGTCTTCACAAAATGCATGGCAGTGGTAGCAGCATTTATGAGGACTCTGGGAATATTTGTTTTCCCTTACTTAGACGATTGGCTCATTTGAGCATCGACAGCTCCAGAGGCCAGCTTCGCGCTCTCTCGAGCAGTGACAATTCTTCAATACTTGGGGTTGGTCATAAACCTCCCAAAATCTCATCTCACCCCCTCTCAATCTCTAGAATTCATAGGGGCTCGTCTAGACACACGGCAGTCAAAGGCTTTCCTGCCCCAGCCATGCTATCTATGTATAATACAACTGGCATCTCAAGCATCTATCAAGGTATTTCTGACTGCTCGGAAGATGCTTCAACTGCTGGGACACATGGCATCCACTGCCCATGTGGTTCTCCTATGCTCACCTGCGCAGGCGAGCAGCCCAGTGGACCCTTTCCTCTCAGTGGTCACAAGCCTCGGGTCGACTGACAGACAAAATCAGAACTACCACCAGTACATCCCTTGTACTGGTGAGAACCTGTTTGGTAGAGATTGGCAGGAAAAAGCCAATGAGATGGATGCTGAAAATTCCACCTTGGCTAGATTATCCAAGTCCACAGCTGATCCTGCTAGAAAGAAATCTTTCAAGAGACCATTCTTTTCTAAGAAGAAAAGATATTATCCTGCTTATGCTCAGCAGGCACGTTCAGCAGGTCAGTTTGTCAAGAAGGGTCAGCAACCACCCAAACAGAAGAAAGCAAAGACTGCTAAGCCTCAGCCGTCACAGCAGTCTCAGCCTCCATAAGACCTTTGACTTTCAGCTAGAGAACTTAACCTTTTTGGAATGGTGGAGGGCTCTGGTCCTCCGAGAGCCAGGAAGGCTATGTCACTTTGCCCCCAGATGGGGGCAGATAACAGCAGAGCATTGGACACTCTCCATCATAAGGGAAGGGTACAACCTTCATTTTTCAAGCATGCCCCCTCATACAATAGTAAGGCAGTTCAATTCTCCGACCTCTCTCATCAACCTGTTAGGGCAGAAGGTCGCTATTCTTATTGCCCAAGGGGCAATAGAAGAAGTACCCATTCATCAGCAGGGTACAGGGTTCTACTCCCCTTATTTCCTTATCCCAAAGAAAACAGGGGGATACAGACCTATCTTAGACCTCAGAGAATTGAACAAATTCCTTGTCAAAGAGAAATTCAAAATGATTTCTCTCGGGTCTCTGCTGCCATACCTTCAGAGTCAGGATTGGCTTTTTTCTCTAGATCTCAAGGATGCATACACCCATGTCCTCATCCATCCAACCCACAGAAGGTTCCTTCGGTTCCTTTTTCAAGGAAAGCACTACCAATACAGGGTACTTCCTTTTGGCCTGGCCTCAACCAAGGGTGTTCACGAAATGCATGGCTGTCGCAGCAGCATTTCTCCATACTCTAGGGATATTAGTCTTCCCCTACTTGGATGACTGGCTCATTTGAGCCCCAACAGAGTCAGAGGCCAGGACTTCTCTATCCTGCACAATGCGTATCCTTCAGTATTTGGGTCTTGTAATAAACATCCCAAAATCCAGTCTAACTCCCACTCAGTCTTTAGAGTTCATAGGAGCTTTGCTGGACACCAGAAAGGCCTATCTCCCTCAGGCCCGCTGCCTTCGCATGGTGCAGTTAGCTTATCAAGCAGTGCTAAAGCCTCATCTCACTGCTCGAGAAATGTTACAACTACTAGGCCACATGGCATCTACTGTACATGTGGTTCCCTATGCTCGCCTCCATATGAGGGCAGCCCAGTGGACTTTGTCCACTCAATGGACCCAGGCATCAGGATGCCTGTCAGACAAAATAGCAAACACAAGTCGCCTTATTTTGTCCCTCCAGTAGTGGAAGTCCACTCAAAACCTGTTTGCTGGGGTCCCCTTTTCAACAACCCTTACCCCAAGCAACTCTCACAACAGATGCTTCTCCAATGGTTTGGGGAGCTCATCTGCAAGACTTCTCCACCCAGGGCACCTGGTCTCCACAAGAGAGTCATCTACATATCAGTCTCTTGGTGCTCAGAGCAATCTTCCTTGCTCTGCGAGTGTTCCACACCCTGCTCAGCTACAAGACAATCCTCATTCATGCGGACAATCAAGTAGCTATGTTCTATGTGAACAAGCAGGGGGGAACAGGCTCTCTGTCGCTTTGCAACGAAGCTTTGCGACTATGGGCCCTCACCAGAGAGCATCAGATTCATTTTCTGGCAGTGTATCTTCCAGGCATTCATAACTCTTGGGCAGACAGACTCAGTCGAGTTCTGCTTCCACACGAGTGGTCTCTGCATGCAGACCAGGTGGCCAGGATATTTCAACTTTGGGGAACCCCAGACATAGACCTCTTTGCAAGTCCGTGGAATGTCAAACTTCCCCGGTTCTGTTCCAGAATTCTGGCTCAGGGGGCTCAGGCCAGGGATGCTTTCCTCCTTTACTGGGGTCAAAACTTCCTGTATGCTTTTCCACCCATTCCCCTAATTCCCGAAACACTGTTCAAGCTTCAGAGAGACAGAGGCCATATGATTCTCATAGCTCCACATTGGCCACGGCAAGTGTGGTACCCTCTGCTTCTACATCTCTCTCAAGCTCCCTCCCTGGAGTTAGGGTCTGCTCCAGATCTATTTCAGGAGGACGTAATGTTATGGCATCCCAATCCCCAGTCTCTGTGTCTCGGGGCTTGGTTGCTGAAGGCCTAGATCTCCATGATCTTAATCTCCCTCAGCAAGTAAAAGATATTCTTTTTGCTTCCAGGAAACCTTGCACAAGACGCTCTTAAGCTTTCAAGTGGAAAAGGTTTACCATATGGTGTTCGCAAAAGGGTCTTAACCCGCTTGCGATAACTCTGGAATCATTGCTGGAGTATCTCCTTCATTTATCCAATGCAGGTCTTAAAATTAATTCAGTAAGAGTCCATTTGAGTGCTATTGCAGCTTCCTTTAAGCCTCTAAATGGACAGCCTATTTCCTCTCATCCTCTTACAGCAAAATTTGAGAGGCCTTCTTCTAACTAAGCCTCCCATTAGGCCACCACCGGTGGCATGGGACTTAAACCTGGTTCTTGGGCAGCTCAGGAAGCCACCTTTCGAACTTTTAGCTACTACCTCCTTGAAATGCCTTTCTTGCAAGGTTATCTTTCTCATTGCAATCACATCAGCACGCCACATTAGTGAGTTGCAAGCGCTAGTAGCTGATTCACCTTATACAAGGTTCCATCATGACAAGGTAGTCCTTAGGACTCATCTACACTTTATGCCAAAGGTGGTCTCGCCTTTTCATCTAAACCAAGCGGTCCACCTACCTGTGTTTTTTTCCAAGGCCTCATGCATCAAATGCAGAGAGGAATCTCCATACCTTGGACTAAAAGAGCTTTAGCCTTTTACTTACAAAGAACACAGCAACATAGAAAGTCCTCTCAACTCTTTGCTGCTTTTGATCCTTCTCATTTGGGACTTCCAGTCTCCAAGAGAACACTATCTAACTGGATTGCTCAGTGTATTTCCTTTGCCTATCAGAGTAAGAACCTTTCTCTGGAGGGCCATGTCACAGCTCACAATGTGAGAGCCATGGCAGCCTCAATGGCTCATCTGCACTCTGTGTCTATCGACGACATCTGTCGAACAGCCACTTGGGCCTCGGTTCATACCTTCACAGCCCATTACTGCTTGGACAAGGACTTCCGCCGGGATGCCTCGTTTGGTCAGGCTGTTCTCCAACACCTGTTCCATACCTAATCAACTCCTACCCACCATCCCTGGTAGGATGCCAGAGATCCATGGGGGGAAGTGGAGCCCTGTTCAGGGACACACAACTTCTGGGGTCTCTCCCTGGCACCTAAAGCTAGGGAGTCCCCATATGTGATGACTACATTCCTGCTTGTTCCTGGAGATAGCATAGTTACTCACCTGTAACAGGTGATCTCCGGGAACAGCAGGAATTTAGTCCTCACAAACCCACCCACCTCCCCTAGGAGTTGTATCTCTCTATCTCTTTCCTTTCCCTCTCTCTTTCTTTGTCTTAGCTTTAAAACTCAACTGGAGAGAGGCAGTTGGGAAAGGCGGGAAGGCAGCATGCAGGCGCTGTGGGATGCTCCCAAAAGCTTTCTAATTGGATGCTGGGGAGCGTTCCCGCGCAGGCTCTGTCGGTACCGACGATACCCATATGTGAGGACTAAATTCCTGCTGTTCCCGGAGATCACCTGTTACAGGTGAGTAACTATGCTTTATTTGAACTCCATGTTCAGCTAGTGTTAGGGAAATGTGCACAGTTGTTTAGTTAAAATGGCTGAAAGTGAAATTTTAAAAATAAAATTGGAAAAAAATCCCCAAATTTAAAAAATTATCAGGTGCAGATAGCCCCTTTCTGCTTCTGCCACAAGTGTGACAAACAAAAAACAAGCCCAGGTCCTCTTCTTCATTAGTCCCAGACTCTCTCCTGAACCTCTTTTCCCATCCATGGATTATAACCTTTCCATGGCGAAGACGTGATCCTTGAATTTGATCCCTTTTCTATCCTTCCTTGCTGGCACAGTAAAACAGATGATAGTCAAGCCTGAAGCTGACACAGTTATGTATATTTACTATACAAATTGTTACCGGTCAATCAAAAACAGAGCTAATGCTGCTTTATTGAATGACAGATGTTCAAAGGCCAGCTCCACTTACACTATTGAGCCAGTGGGACAAGAGACTAAGGGGATGGCTGGTGTCTCATGAATAGTTTACACCTTAAGGATAGAGAAGAAAATCAGTGAGATGGGCGGTGCACAGTCTGGGGAGGAGGGCTTGGCTAGGAGTGTGGGTCGTCCCCCCCCAACCAAGCTAGAAGGATGACTTATGCGTCTAGACATTTTTCAAGCTTTCAAAATGTCTTTCTATAGTTCCCCAGCCACACCCCAATGTGAGTGAGCCTGCCCTGCCTGCTTTGAGTGTAACTAGCAGCAGAGACTGGGGGCAGAATCTAGCCAATGGAAAGACAGTGGTGGCAGATGACTGGAAGGCTGCCTAGTCACAGGAAGGTGGGGGGGGGGGGGGTGGAGTTGAGACGGGGGGGGGGGGGTGATAGCTCTTATGCTGTACTTTATTCATCGGTAGTGAGGAGGGGCTGGATTCTGCAAGAGGGACTGGACTTATTTTTGGATAGAGCTAATGAGTGCTGCAAACATAAGCAAAACATATTTACATATACTACCAGTGTCAAACATAAAATTACTTGCAGTGGTTTTTTAAAATTGCTTACTTGTGATGGGACTATTTAGGCCAAACAGAGGTTTTTCAATAATATTATTTGAGGCAGGACCGTACCAAGTTAGAAATGCACCCTGTGCAACTAATGAATCTGGTGTCCCCCTCCACCCCAGTTTCATGCAGTAGCTCACTCTTGAACCTCCTGGAAGCCTAATGATGATGTTAGCGCCCTTTCTGTACTTGCACCCTGTGCAGCCACACCACTCGCACAGCGATTGGTATGGCCCCAATTTGAGGATGTTTTTTTTTTCTGAAGATAACAGTATTTGAGAAAACAAGAGTTCATAAAAATCATGAAAACTCCATAAGCTACCCCCAAAAGCAGAGATTTTCTTTCTGGAATGATGCACCACTAATTCTTTGAACCAGATATTAAAGCATGAATAGGCAGGGGGTGGGTAGTAAGGCAATGACTGGTCTGTGATGGTCTCATTGACATGACTGTTGGTGGTGATGTCACTTTGACAATGTCTCTTGAAAGTAATCCCCAAATGAGGAGGGTGGATGGTGGTTGTAGTGTAGCTATGTCTTCCTTACCTTGTGGTGTTTGATTTCAGGTTCTAAAGGATAAGCTGCTACATCACTTGGTGAGAAGAATCTTCATATTCAGATTTAAAGAAGATTTCATCCACAGGTAAATATTCTGTTACTCTTGCAGGAAGTTAGACTTCACAGGTTAGGGGCAGAGGAGAGGAGAAACATTTACTCCTGCTGGAATTCTACACACAATAATTATTTTCCGGAGACCAGCAGGGGTATGCAGTCACACTCTGTGGTGAAATCCCTGGACTGAGCCTTGAGCAAGATCTCCCACAGCTCAGAGAGGCTTTGTTGCTTCACTGAGCATGCATGCCTGCTTCCTGCCTGCTTGTGACGAGAAAATCTTCTTTTTTTTCTTTCTCTACCTTGCAGAAGCCTGCATGGGTCTCCCTTCCCCTGCATTTTTGCCTTTTTTGTGTTTTTTTTTGCAGTTCCCTTGCTCGATTCTCATACTGGGTTATTTCTGTTATTTTTTTTTCAGCCATACGATTTTTAAGCAGTCTGCCAGCATAAAAGATGAACCTTTCTGCCTGTTCCTCACTGGTTCTGGCAAAAGATAAGATAAACCTGTTTACCTTCACTTTACTGCGCGACTGCGGAAAAGTGCTTTTTCAATTGCGACTGTGCTCTGTTTTCATTGGCTGACAAGAAAAAGGCAAAATATTGTGTTTTAAACGTTGAGATGTTTCCTTCACCTTTCTTGAGCCAGGCTTTGCTCATTACCACCACCTCTGCAGGGCCAGCTCTCTCATTTTACCTAGAGCCAAGCCTTGCGTGGTATTGCCACTTGTGCAGGGCCAGCTCTCATGTCAGACTCCTCCTCATCTCTCTGTTGGATGGGAGGTTTGGTGTACATGAGGCCTCTCATGAATCGGGAAACCATCAGATGGACTGAAATGGGCTTACCATCGACAGGGTAATGCGAAGCGGCAATAGCCAAGAGATGAAAACATATTGCTTCAACAATAGCTTGCCTCGATCTCCCCCATGAATATTCGCAGGGACATATTCCACCACTGTACATTTAAAATCGTCAATTGTATGTTTATAACGATTGCAATGCTGAACAAGCGGCGTTTCAATCCTATCTTTCAAAATACTATATTTGTGCTCTGCCAGTCTCGTGCGCAAAGGGCATGTTGTCCTCGCTATATACAACTTAAGGCACGAACACCATAAAGCATATACTACATATGAGTTGCAATTAGCACCTTGTTTTAAATAATATGATTTAGATGAAAATGAAACAGGTAGTTTATCTTCCATAATGCCGCAATAAATACAGCGGCCACATCTATTATGGATATTGTTAGACGTCAATCGAGGTTGTCTAGGTGTCGCTGGACATAAATAGTCTCTCAGATTCTTGTCACGTCTATAAGCAATACGTAATGTACTCGTAGATAACATCAGGTGTGAAGAAAAAATTTGCCATCTCTTTCTTATACACGCTGTTAAACGACTAGACAAGCTAGAGTGAGGTAGAACACATGTAATGAAAGATTATCTGACATGGTGGATCGCCGAGAAGACCCCGACATAGAGGGTGCACTATTTGACTGTGGTAACAGAAGCCACTCCCTGTGGTTGAATTTAGCTCTTTTATAAGCCTTCTTCAAAAGGGAATCTGGGTATCCACGTCTTTTAAACTTAGAGATCATATTTGAAGCTTGTAACTCAAATTCACTATTAGAGGAGCAAATACGCCGACATCTTAACAACTGTGAATAGGGTAAACTGTTCTTCAGATGAGTAGGGTGATAACTGGAGTAATGCAACAGAGTATTCTTATCTGTAGGTTTGGTATATAAAGTTGTACTGAAATGATCAACATGCTTTGTGACCTTTACATCTAGAAATTGAATAGTAAATTTTTGAATGTTAATATCGAATTTAATCGATTCTCTACATTCAAATAATCAAAAAACCACATAAGTGTATCTTTCTGACCACTCCACAACAAAAATATATCGTCGATATATCTGTACCATCCCATTATATATGTTGCATACTCCGAATTATAAACCCATTGATTTTCAAAGTCACTCATATAAAGATTCGCCAAAGAAGGGGCGAACGTAGCCCCCATCGCAGTGCCTGATATCTGTTGGAAAAATTCTTGATACACAAAATAGTTTCTCTTTAATGCTAATTCTGCCAAAGCCAATAAAAACTTTGTAGGTACTTTAAAAGGTTGTGTCCTAGCTTCCCAGACTTTAGCCAAAACTTGTAATGCTTCATCCTGAGGAATTGAAGTGTGAAGAGTTTAAGGAACTACAAGATTTATCATGTATGAATGATGTTACTATCAAAAGGGCTGATAAGGGCGGTGCTGTTACAATGGATACTAATAGTTATCATGACGAAGTGATGAGACAATTGAATAATATTGACAATTTATATAAGATTAGCCACGGATCCTACGAGGGAATTACAGAACATTGTGGCAGATTTAACTACAGCAGCAGTTCAAGAAGGCTTTTTGACAGAGAAAGAAAACGTGTATTTAAATCCTCTTTATCCGAAAGTCCCTGTCTTTTATGCCTTACCTAAGGTGCATAAAAGGCTGGATGATCCTCCAGGACGTCCTATTCTTTCTAGCAATGATTCACTGCTAGAGAGGGTAGGTAAATACCTTGATGTATTTTTGAGGGATGAAGTGCCCCTCATCTCTTCTTTCATTAAAGACACGACACATTTTTTGAATATCTTGGTGAATTTTAATCATGTTAACCAAGTGAGTTGGATGGCAACTCTAGACGTGGCAGCATTGTACGCTTCAGTTCCTCAGATAAATCTTTCATTACATGTGTTCTACATCACTCTAGTTTGTCTAGTCGTTTAACAGCGTGTATAAGAAAGAGATGGCAAATTTTTTCTTCACACCTTTTGTTATCTACGAGTACATTACGTATTGCTTATAGACGTGACAAGAATCTGAGAGACTATTTATGTCCAGTGACACCTAGACAACCTCGATTGACGTCTAACAATATCCATAATAGATGTGGCCGCTGTATTTATTGTGGCATTATGGAAGATAAACTACCTGTTTCATTTTCATCTAAATCATATTATTTAAAACAAGGTACTAATTGCAACTCATCATATGTAGTATATGCTTTATGGTGTTCGTGCCTTAAGTTGTATATAGGGAGGACAACGCGCCCTTTGCGCACGAGACTGGCAGAGCACAAATATAGTATTTTGAAAGCTAGGATTGAAACGCCGCTTGTTCAGCATTGCAATCGTTATAAACATACAATTGACTATTTTAAATGTACAGTGGTGGAATATGTCCCTGCGAATATTCGTGGGGGAGATCGAGGCAAGCTATTGTTGAAGCAAGAACAAAAATGGATCTTTTCTCTTAATACACTTGATCCGAATGGATTGAATGATAAGATTGATTGGACATTGTTTTTCTGACAATTATAGGGTGGAAGGCGGGAAGTTAAGGTTACGGGAATAAATTTTATATCTAGTGTTTAAGATCCGATTGGGTTGATTGGGTAGCTGTTGAGTTCCTTGCACACATTCCTCTCTTTTCTTTGTATAGAGCTGCTTAATGAAGTAATAAAGTTGTTGAAAATGACGTCATTTTAAGAACAGCGAATCAACGAATGTGAAGTTGGTCTTTAAATTATGATGTCAGACGCGCTAGTTTTAGCAGTGGAGGCACTTATGTTGCCCGTAGATTACTTTTAGGAAACATTGCATTGAGATGTAGTAAGTTTGACTAAAGAGTCCCTGAAGAAGCCGGAAAGGTGAAACGAAAGCTTTTGTTGGACAGCTTTACTGAAAATATTGACAACTTTGCTGGCGTTTTTAGCGCCGATTTTAGAGTGCGTGATTCAGCTAACAGAGTATCCTGTGATTTCGGCATTTCCCAGATAAGTATGCAATTTTCACCTGCTGTTGAGTATTGGTTATATATTTGAAGTCTTTATGCTCTCTTTTGCAGGATAACTGGGATTTGTGCATGAGCTTGCAGGCGTCTGTGGCTGTGTGCGTCACGTATGCTTTTAAGAATACATTCCTTATGAGTAGTTAAAATAATATTGATAAATTTATTGAGAATAATGAGTTTTAATGAAGTTTTTGAAATCCCGAAAAGTACTTTTTGGAGATGTATTTAATATAATTTGTTTGTAAGTATTAAAGGTGTAATTTAAAAATAAAACTAAAGGTTTTTGACCCGTGATGTGCATTAAACCATCTAACCCTATGGTGATTCATTTCGCCAAATGTAGGTTTCTCTGAGGTCATTTTACCTTTTCTAAGAAATATGAATGTAGTGTACTGAATTGGTAGATATTGTAAGTAGTGAATATTTAAAAAGGGTTGATGCTTTTTGGTGTTATTACTATATATACACTGCCATGTGCCCCAGGAAACATAGGAGCAGGCAGGCTGGTACTGATGACTATAATATGGGTGCTGCTGAGGAGCTGCAAGACTTGAACCCTCTGACTTGGCAGGAAGGCCTTGGCTTGCAGAGTGTAGATGCACACCAATGAAATCCAGAGTTTGAGGGTTGGGCTCAGATTTCTCAGCATTGAGGGCGAAGCCGAGGTTCTGTAGAGTGATAGCAGTGTCCCGCACAGCTCAGGCTGCTGTCTCTTTGGAGGCACTTGAAATCAGCCAGTTATCTAGGTAGGGGCAAATGTAGTGGCCCTGACGAAGAAGGTGGGCTGCAATGTGACTGCAAGACACATGGTAAAAACGCGAAGGGCGAAGGATAGCCTGAAAGGAAGAACTTTGTATTGATAGTGGTGGTTGAGGATTGTGCTCAGCGAGTACATTTTCAGCTTTTCCTGCTTGATAAAAATATTGAGGCAACAGGTCGAGGATCAGCCAAAGTTCTGCCAGACATTTTGGAAATCAAGAAGAACCTGGAGTGAAACTCCTAACTACTTCTGGGAAGTGGGACAAGCTCATTGGCATTGTTGAGGAGGAGCTGAACCTCAGACCCAAGAAGCCTGCTGCCTTGGCTGGGGCATCAGCTAAACAGTCATGAAGGTCTTCACATAGACTGAACATGTGGAGTCAGGCTGTGCATCTGGCAGAAATAGCTGTAGCCGTGGACCAGGCCACAGAGTCATAGATTTTTATTTTATTTTATTTATTTAACAGTATTTCTAAACCGCCTTATCTTAATAATCAAGGTGGTAGCACGGCAAACAATCAGGTCAGGTGAGTGTGTTATACATGCAGTGGGGGGAAATTGAGTGTGTGTCGTGTTGTGTGTTAGATTGGTATGAGCTATTTACAGAGTGGGCTATATACAGAGGTGCAAAAACAAATTCCATGCATACATTGGTTAGGCGGGATCATGCGCTGTTGTTCATTCTCTGAAGTTATGTGATGTGTCCATAGTGTTCTATGAACAGTATGGTTTTTAGCTGTTTTCTGAAGTCTTTTAGGTCTGTAGCGGCCCTCAAGTCGTCCGGGAGTTTGTTCCATATTGTTGGAGCGGCCATTGAGAGTGCTCTGTCTGTTGTGTCCTTGCGTGTGTGTTTGTATTCACTGGGGGTGCTGACTCTGTTGTAGGTTTGTTTTCTTCTGGGACGCGTACTGGTGTCTGATTGTATGAGTGTGTGTAGGCTGTTGGCTGATGTGTGGTGTTTGATCTTGAATATGTTTATGATAGTTTTGTATTTGATGCGTGCACCGATTGGAAGCCAGTGTAAGTCTTTTAAGGTGGGTGTGATGTGCTCCTGTCTTGCCGTTCCTGTTATGATTCGTGCAGCAGTGTTTTGTGCTAGTTGTAGAGGTTTGAGGGCTTGTTTCGGTAGGCCGAGGTATATCGGATTGCAGAAGTCCAGTAGTGGGGTTATCAGTGCTTGACAGACGGTACGGAAGTGTTCCGGGGCAAGGAGCGGCTTTAGTCTTCTGATGATTCGCATCTTGTAGTAGGCTTTTTGGGTTGTTTTGTCTATGTGTGGTTTGAGATTGAGTTTATTGTCCAGAGTAACTCCGAGGTATCTCACTTCTGATCTTATTGGTATAGTGGTGCTTTGTATCTTTAGATTTGGTGGGTGTTTGAAGCCTTGGTTCCGGGTGATGATTAGGGCTTCGGTCTTGTTGTAGTTTATTGCTAGGTTGTTGTTTTGACACCAACTCTCCATTTGGGTGAGGCAGTCTGTTATCTTAGAGAAGTCCGGGTTGTTGATTGATATCGGGGTGTAAATCATTATGTCGTCTGCATAAATTGTGTATTGAATGTTGCTCTTTTTCATGATATTGCAAATTGGTTGTATGTAGATGTTAAATAGGAGAGCTGAGAGTGCGGATCCTTGAGGTACTCCTTGTTGGACGTTTATGGGTCGGGAGGTGTTGTGTCCTGACTTGACCTGTAGCTGTCTTCGGTTAGGTACGAGTGGAACCACTTCAATGTGATACCGTGTATACCAGTGTTCTTTAGTCTTTCTAGGAGGGTGTTGTGGTCCACTGTGTCGAAGGCTGAGGAGATGTCGATGAAGATCATTATGATTCCATTCATGGTGTTGTCGATTATTCTTAGGATGCTGTCGAAGAGGTAGATCAGTAGCGTTTCGACTCCATGGTTGGGACGAAATCCGTGTTGGTTGTCATCGAGTGTTTCCTGTTTGTCGATGTGCTCCTGAAGTTGTAGTTGGACCGTTTTTTCAATGATTTTTGCAAGGAAGGGTATGCTGGAGATTGGTCGATATGCTGCTGGATCCTTTTTGTCGAGATTTGTTTTCTTTATGATTGGTCTTACTGAAGCAAGCTTTAGTTGTTTTGGCATGAGTCCTTGAGTGAGTGAGTTGTGTATTATTTTATGTATGGTGGGGATGAAGCAGGATTTGGTGGCTTTGACCCATGACACTGGGCATGGGTCTGTAGGGGCAGTGCTTGTATTGATTGTAGAGATGATGTGGGATATCTGTTCAGTTGAGGGTGAGTAGAATGTGCCCCAGGTTTTGGGGTGTACGTCCGACCTGGTGGTCCCACTAGATGTTGTTCGCTCCGTGGAGTGAAATTTGTCTTTGATGTGATCTGCGAAATCCTGTGGGTCAACCTGTACTTCGCCTTCTGTTGTTTGTTCTTTTGTGAGGATCTTTACTATTTCAAAAAGCTCTCTGGGTTTGTTGATAGAAGTATTTATCATGTTTGTGTGGAATTCCCTCTTTGATTGGTTGATGAGTTCATTGTAGTGTTTTTGCTTTGTTAGATAGAGATGCTGGTCAGCGGTTGATTTGTTTTTTCTCCATCTCCGTTCAATCTTCCTGAGCTCTCTCTTTTCCTTTCGTATTTAGATGGTACAAATGATATGGTAAAGGAATTTGTGTAAGTCTGCAGCCAGGGAAGCTGGATCATCTAAAGAGGGGCCATCCAGTTGCAGCAGCAGGTCATGAAGGTAGTACAGCATATGTAGCTGATGGGCTAATATGCACATGGCAAGGGTACTGCTCTGATAAGATTTAGGTTCCATAGCATCCAAGGACCACTGCTCCTTCCAGGAGGGTCTGGTAAGACTGCTTCTGTCACCAGCTGGTGCTGGTCCAGACTGACAACCAGGGGGTGATGTTCTAGGTGAACAAACAGGGTTGCACGGGTTCTCATACCTTTTGTCAGGAGGAACTGCTCCTCTGCTCATACGCAATCCAACAGGGTATCCTCCTGTGGGCAGTGTACCTGCCAGGCCAGGGCAACCTGCTGGCCGACACTCAGCAGAGTTCTCCAACCGCACGAGTGGCAGCTGGACCCCAGAGTAGCCAGTTGGCTTTTCTGGCTCAGGGGGGAACCCGTGATGGACCTGTTTGCCAGTCCGGACAACTTTCAGTTGCCCACTTCTGTTCCAGGCAGGCTCACCCCTCTATGGTGGGAGCGGACGCGTTCCTGGTCTCATGGTCGGGAGGCCTCATGTACGCCTTCCCTCTGACGGTGCTGATCGCCAAGATCTTGTTCAGGACTCTCCACGACAGGGTCTTGCTCATCAACAGAGGCAGGTCTTGTCAGACAAATCTGATTGATTTCTTTGACTGGGTGACCAGGGAGTTGGACTGAGGGAGAGCCCTAGATGTGGTGTATTTAGATTTCAGTAAAGCTTTTGACACTGTTCCTCACAGGCGATTTATAAACAAACTGAGCAGCCTAGGGATGGACCCTAAAGTTACTGCTTGGGTTAGAAATTGGTTGGGTGGGAGGCGACAAAGAGTAAAGATAAATGGAGCTCTCTCTGAGGAGAAGGATGTTACCAGTGGTGTGCCCCAGGGATCTGTCCTTGGTCCTATTCTTTTTAACATCTTTGTTAGTGATATAGCGGAAGGGCTGTCGGGTAAGGTTTGCCTCTTTGCGGATGATACCAAAATCTGCAATAGAGTAGACACCCAGGAAGGTGTAGATAACATGAGGAGGGATCTAGCTAAGCTTGAAGAATGGTCTAGAATTTGGCAGCTGGGATTTAATGTTAAAAAATGTAAGGTCATGCATTTGGGCTGCAGCAATCCAAGGGAGCAATATAGTATAGGGGGTGAAGTACTTTTGTCCACTAAAGAAGAGCGGGACCTCAGTGTGGTTGTGTCTGATGATCTTAAAGTAGCTAAACAGGTAGAAAAGGCGACGGCAAAAGCTAGAAGGATGCTTGGGTGCATACGGAGAGGAAGGGCTAGCAGAAAAAAGGTGATAATTCCTCTGTATAAGTCTTTGGTGCGACCTCATTTGGAGTATAGTGTGCAATTCTGGAGACCGCACCTTTAAAAGGATGTGAACAGGATGGAGTCGGTGCAGAGGATGGCTACTAAAATGATTAGTGGGCTTCATTATAAAGCATATGAGGACAGACTGAAGGATCTTAATATGTACACCTTAGAGGAAAGACGGGATAGAGGTGATATGATTGAGATGTTTAAATACCTCCGTGGCATAAATGTTCAGGGAGAGAGCCTCTTTCAATTGAAAGCAAGTTCTGCTACGAGGGAACATGGGATGAGGGTGAAGGGAGATAGATTCAGGAGTGATATGCTAAAATTTCTTTACGGAAAGAGTAGTGGATCCGTGGAATAGTCTCCCAGTGGAGTTGGTAGAGATGAGGACAGTAACTGAATTCAAAAAAGCATGGGACAAACAGAGGATCTCTAAAGGTAAAAAGGGGACTGTTGTAGTTGTTGATATGGAAGGACAGACTAGATAGGCCATGTGGTCTTTTTCTGTTGTCATATTTCTATGTTTCTACGTATGTTTCTATGATAGCCCCTCAGTGGCCCAGGGAACAGTGGTTCCCACTGCTTCTGCAGTTGACGGTGGAGATCCCCTTCCCCTTGTGGAGCATCCCGGGACTCCTATCTCAGGAGGGGGTGCTCTCCCGCACCCCAACCTGGGGTCCCTGTCGCTGAAAGCGTGGCTTCTGAGAGGGTAACTCTAGCTCCTTTCAACCTTCCGTTTGAAGTGGAGGACATTCTGCTGGCCTTTTGCAAGGCCTCGACTAGGAAGGCTTACGCTCTCAAATGGCGCAGGTTCTCTGTCTGGTGCGCCGAACACGGGGCTGATCCTTTCTCGTGCCTGGTAACTCTGGTGTTAAAGTACCTTCTCCACTTCTCCCAGTCTGGGCTCAAGTCTAACTCCATCCGAGTGCACCTTAGTGCCCTGGCTGCACCCACCCACCCGGTGAATGGTAAGCCCCTCTCGGTCCAACCGTTGGTGACCTGTTTCCTTTGGGGCTGGCTCTTATCAAAGCCCCTGGTTTGCCCTCTGGCAGCCGAATGGGACCTCAGTGTAGTGTTGGGGCAGCTCACTCACCCACCCTTTGAACCTCTGGCTACCTGCCACCTTCACTATCTCTCTTGGAAGGTGGTTATCCTGTTTGTGCTCACCTCCACTTGCAGAGTTAGCGAGCTTCAGGCCCTTGTGGCAGAGTCATCTTATACCAGGTTCTACAAGAATAGAGTTGTGCTTCGCACACATCCCAAATTCCTGCTGAAGGTAATGTCGCCCTTCCATCTCAACCAGGAAGTGGTGCTCCCTACCTTCTTTCAACCTCATTCCAGTTGGGCGGAGATGGTCCTTCACACCCTGGACTGTAAGGGGGCCTTGTCCTTCTATATCCAACGCACTCTGGGCCACCGCAAAGCGTCTCAGCTTTTCATCTCCTACGACTCCAGTAGGCTGTGGGAGGCGGTGACCAATTGCCCTCGCTTATGAGCCGGCGAGGCTCCCGTTGGAAGGCTGCGTCACGGTCTACCGTGTCAGGGCTACGGCAACTTCGGTGGCAAACTTGCCCTCAGTCCCAATGGTGGACATCTGCCGCGCTGTCACCTGGTCTTCAGTCCATAACTTCGCAGCCCATTACTGCCTGGAAAGAGAATCCGGACAGGACAGTGCCTTCGGCCAGGCTGTGTTCTGTAACCTTTTCGGGGTTTAGGCAACTCCTACCCTCTGACCCTTCTGTGTTCAGGCTACCGGAGTGCTGGTTTTCTTTGGACACAGGGGGTCCTACTGTAGTTGTGCACATGGATTAAATTGCTGCTGCTTGTGACTCTCCATGAGGGAGCCCTATTTTTGCTATGGGCTTTCGGTAGCCTGTAGCTGGGGAGTCCCATATGTGAGGACTGACTTCCTACTTCTTCCCGGAGAAAGCATAGTTACTCACCTGTAACAGGTGTTCTCCAGGGACAGCAGGAATCAGTCCTCACAACCCTCTCTCCTCGTCTTGGAGTTGCTCCTTTACTATCTTTTATCTTTGCCGTCTGTTAGCTATGTCATCTGACTAAGCAAGATGGCACCTTTGGGCGGGAAGGAGACCAGGGGGGTGTGGTGGCATCTCCCAAAGGCTTTCTTTGAAAGCTGGGGGAGATGCTTCTGCAAGAGCTCTGTCGGTGCCAACGTCACCCATATGTGAGGACTGATTCCTGCTGTCCCCAGAGAACACCTGTTACAAATGAGTGACTATACTTTCCTCGTCACCATTACTTCGGCAAGATGTCTGGGGGAAGTTCAAGCACTGGCGCATTATCCTCCCTGTACTCAATTCTTCCATGACATGTCGTCCTCCGGACATATCCTCTCGAAGGCTGTCTCTGACTTTCACATCAACCAACCTATAGTGCTACCTGCCTTCTTTCCGAATGCCTCTATGGGCTCTCCTGTACTATCTGTATCGTACTGATCCTCTCCACAAGTCATCTCAGTTGTTTCTGACTTTCAGTCCCAATAGCTCTGGGCAGCCGGCAGTGAAGCTGACCTTTTCTCGTGGACTGTGCACTGCATTGCTTTTTGCTACGAGCAAGCAGCTTTCCCTTTTCCAGGATATGTTGCCCCTTATAAGCTCAGGGCCACGGCTGCCTCTATAACCATTTTGGCTTCTATCTCCACCCAGGTCATCTACAAGGCAGCTACCACACCTTCACCAAGTACTACAGTTTGGATCATTCATCCGCGATGGACTTTGTCTTTGGCTAGGCTGTTCTCCAGAATCTGTTAGCTCGTGTGGAGGAGAAGAATCAGGTAGCAAACTTCAGGGCTGCCTGATTCCACAGACATTTTAGACAACCAAACGTACCTGATTAGGCAGCCCCTAGCTCTGGACTCACTATTGAGTGTGACTGCATCCCCCTTCTTGTCTCCAAAGAAAGCATAGTTACTTAACTGTAACAGGGGTTCTCTGTAGATAGCAGGAGTAGGCCGCCACACTTTCCCGCCCGCCATACCCTCAACAAACCCCCCCCCCCCCAAAAAAAAAACAAACCCAGAAGGCAACACAGGAATTGTCACCACCAAACAGACCAGCATCACCAGTTTCCAGTTTTTGTCTGTCCTTTGCTCTGGTACGAACTGATTCTCTTGTCGCAAGCAGGCGAGAAGTTGGTATGCATGCTCAGTGAAGCAGCAAATCTTCTCTGAGCTGTGGGAGATCTGCTCAAGGCTCATTCTAGAGACGTCATCATTGAGTGTGACTGCATACCCCTGCTGTCTATGGAGTACCCCCGTTAGAGATAAGCAACTACTCTAAATCATTGTACTTTTTTGTGATATTTCTTGTATTTCAAATTAAGTATTACAGAAAATCAATATGCTGAGTTATTTTGACATAGCGCATGCAGAATTTTGCATAATTGACTTTTTGACACAGCATTTTGAATTTTGTGTGCAGAATTCTAGCAGGAGTAGAAGTTGGAGGATCATACCTCACCTGATTTTTGGAAAAACCAGTCCCCTTGACAGGAGACCTGCAAACACTGCAGCAACTGCTTTGAATTCACA
The DNA here is from genome assembly GCA_033557465.1 of Ichthyophis bannanicus. NCBI lineage: Eukaryota > Metazoa > Chordata > Amphibia > Gymnophiona > Ichthyophiidae > Ichthyophis > Ichthyophis bannanicus. Next base: position 1,790,354,219 of record CM066031.1, on the reverse strand, counting down.
AAATCTTTCTTTGGGTACAAGCTTTTATATTTTTTATTTGATTTCTTAAGATACTGTGAAAATATTTGCTTTACATTTCTGAATGAATTCTTTATTTTTCCCATTAGTGTATAGCCATGTACATATGCATTTGATAATGATATAAGCATAAATTTAGCATTCAAAATTGTCAAGGATGTCTGTCTTCTATAGATAAAAGTAATATTTGTCAAAAAGCTGTATATGTTGGATGGCACCTATAAATCCTCCTCACCCTGTTTTTTTTTTTTTTTTTTAGGAGGCCACCTCTTTATATTTTTTTTTTGTTTCCTAATTTTGGAGATTGGTTGATTTTATTTTATACACTTGATGTTTCTATCACAATTTTCTTGTTTGCCAAAAAGATGATATAGTTGTGTTTATGGTGTGCTTTTTCTTATAAAAACAATTACTATATACCCTTAGTAACCACCAAGCATGCACTACTAACTTCAAAACTACTAATATTACTGTTATAAACTTAGGATTTCATAAATTCAATATGGCAATAGCGACCTCGGGATGGCCTTACCCCTACATTTGGTGAAATTAATCATCATAGGGAGATGGCAGACGCTCACATCATAGGTCTAGAGACTTATTATTTTTACCAATTATATATCCTTTATTCAAATTCACTTCAATATAATTATTATACATCCACAAAAGTACTTTTTATGATCCTTCAAAACTAAACAACACACAGACAAAATTAAAAAGAAGCGTCTCACTTTATTTTATTTTGTTTGTGTGCTTTTCTATACCGCCCCTTCCAGAGATCAGGGGCGGTTTACAAAGAACTTTTAAACAATATAACAAACAGTGAAATATTGCATTACATAGAACATTAAGGGCACATAGAAACTGTTACAGAGAAACAATATTTTATTTACATGGTTGAGTAAAAGTACTGCTTATTTACAGATGAAAGTATGGTATTTAAAAGTTATAAGAGATCGAGACCAAAAACAACTATTTACAATAATTATTTGCAAACATATTATAATAAGAACTAGGTGTGCAGTGTTGGGAGGGGGACTGTTAGAATAGTCATTAGAAGAATGATTGGGATTCAGTAAGTACAATGAATCACGTATGTCTGTAGGCAAATGCTAAGGGAGTGAGTCTTGAGTTATGTAGGGTAGACTTGTGTTTGGTTAGTTGTGCATTCTTGTGTAATATGTTTGATTGTGGGTTGTAGGTTGCAGTAGTGTTGACTAAACAGGTAGGTTTTAAGTTCCTTCCGGAAAGGGTAAGGTCCTTAATCTCTCTTAGGTTTAGTGGTAGTTTGTTCCATTGGTTGGGTGCATAATATGAAAAGGCAGTGTTGGTGGTTATTTGCTTTAATTTTCTCACGGCATTGGGAATTAATAGCATGTTGAGATTTGTTCTTCTTCTAAGTCTGTTTTCTGGTGGGGTCTGAAGTAATGTTGCTAGATGTGATGGAGCTAAGTCATTAATGAGTTTAAAGATGGTGACGAGGGTTTTATATTGAATCCTACTAGTGATTGGAAGCCAGTGTAGAGCGTATAGGATGGGGGAGATATGGTCGCATATTTTGGCTTTAGAAATGATCCGGGCAGTGACATTCTGGGCTCTTTGAAGGATGTGCAGATTCTTTTTAGAGGTACCTTGAAGTATGCCGTTACAGAAGTCTAAATGTGGCATAATGAGAGCCTGGACAACTGTTCTGAAATCGTTAATGTCAATGAGGAGTCTGAGTTGTTGGATTGTTCTGAGCTTAAAAAATATAGTTTTGGCGGTCTGTTTTATGTGGTGTGTCATGCTCAGTGTTTTGTCCAGAGTAACTCCCAGATATTTAATTTTAGACTTGACTGGAAGAGTAATGTTCATCAGATTGATGACAGATGGAGGAGTGAAATTGGTGTTTCTGGTTACGAAGAGTGCTTCAGTTTTTTTAAAGTTAATATCCATATGGATTGTGCGGAGCCATTGTTCAGCTTCAGAGAGGCATGTGGCGATTCTGTTGGAAGTCAAGGTTAGCTATGTCACAAGGGGCGAACAACATGGTGATGTCTGCATAGATAAAATAACTTAGATTATGGTGTTGAAAGATTGTGCAAATAGGTTGGATATAAAGGTTAAAAAGTAAGGCAGATAGCGAGGATCCTTGTGGGATACCTCGTTCTTGAGGGAATGGTAGTGATGGGGAATGATCTATCTGAACATATTGGAAACGATTAGATATGTAAGACTTAAACCAGCTAAGAGTGATATCTTTTAAACCTAATTTTGATAGCCTGGATAAGAGGGTATTGTGGTTCACACTGTCAAAGGCTGAGGAAATATCAAGGAATATAAGCAAGAAGGCCTGCTTCATATTATCCATACCTCAGATTAGTGAGTCAAAAAGGGATATGAGTAAGGTTTCTACTCTGTGATATTTTTATTTATTTATTTATTTCAACTTCTTATATACCGCACTCTTTGACATCAGCGCGGTTTACAAATAACAGAAAGAAACCAGAACAACAGGCTGTTTGGTATTACATATAACAGGAGTATCAAACTTGGATAACATGGGGTAACTATTTACATGGAGTATATAATCTATTAGCTAGATAACATGCTCAAACTATTTACATAGAATTAGCAGGGGTGCTTGGGACAAGCGGGATATTGTGGAATGTGCTAGGGTGAGGTTGTTATGTTACGGTTCATGTGGGGTAGTATTTGATGAAAAGGTGCAGTTTAAGGGCTTTTCTGAACTGGGTTAGGTCGGTTATGGCACGTAGATCAGGTGGGAGAGAATTCCAGTATTTTGGTGCGCTAAACATGAAAGCTCTGTTTGATGTTGATAGGCTGCACGTTGTAATAGCCTTTGGGGTTGTTAGTGAGTTTAATGCTGCCTGTCTCCTATTTCTATTTGATGGAATGGATTGGATGAGTGCGGTGAGTGATGTGGACGATAAACCATTTAAGGCCTTAAATGTGAGAATGAGGGTTTTGAATGTAAGTCTTCCGTGTATAGGGAGCCAATGGAGTTGTTTGAGGATAGGGGTGATGTGTTCACTTCTGGCCGCTCCTAGAAGAACCCTGGCAGCGGTGTTCATTGCGAGCTGCAAGGAGCTTATGGTGGATTGTGGTAGTCCTTGTAGAATGGAATTGGCGAAGTCGAAATGCGGCAGTATCAGAGCTTGGTAGATGGTTCTGAAGTCTTCGTGGTCTAGTAGGGGACGCAGGTGTCTGAGGGTGCGTATTTTGAAGTATACAGATTTTACGATATTGTTTATGTGTGATTTCATGTCGAGTCTATGGTCTAGTGTGACTCCGAGGTATTTTATTGTATCCTTGGTGCCTAGGTCAGCTCCCTTGACACTTATATGTGGTGGTGGGGTGAAGTTGGGGTCTCTTGTGATAAAGAGAACCTCAGTTTTCTTATGCTGAATGCGGAGGTTCTGTGACAGGAGCCATTGTGAGACTGCATCGAAGCAGTTAGTTATAGGCAATAAGTCCATTTGCATTGTGGAAAATGGCATGTAGAGTAGGATATCGTCGGCGTATATCATACATTTCACATTGAAGGACCTGATGATATTGCAGATAGGCTGCATATAGACGTTGAACAAGAGGGATGATAGTGAGGACCCCTGCGGAACGCCTTGTCTTTGGTGGAAAAGTTTTGATTCTCCTGTTGCGGATTTGACGTATTGCATCCTGGTGTCGAGGTATGATTTACACCATTCAAGTGCTGAGTTGCAGATGCCTTTTTCTTTCAGTCGACCGAGGAGAATCTCGTGATTTACCGAGTCAAACGCTGCTGCTATATCCAAGAAGATTAGCACAACGCCTTGTCGGATGTTGTCTATGGTATTGAGAACATCATTGAAGAGGGTGGTAAGCAGTGTCTCCACGCCGTGGAATTCTCTGAATCCGTGTTGAGAATAGTCTAGAGGGGCTGTGGAGTCTATGTGGTCTTGGATTTGGCGCTGTGCCTCTTTCTCAAAGATCTTTGCTAAGAGGGGGATACTGGCTATAGGCCTGTATGAGTCTGGCCGTTTTGGGTCTAGTTTAGCGTTTTTTAGCAGTGGCCTGATGGATGTGAGTTTTAATGCAGATGGGAAGGAGCCAGTGGTGAAGGAGAGGTTCATGATTCTTGCAATGAAGGTGCTAAAGTCACACCGCAGATCCTTAATCCAAAAGGCTGGGCAGGGATCGGTTTGTGCAGTGGTCGTGTTGAGTGAGGAGATGGTGTCTTCAATGTGTTTGGAAGAAGGCGTGTTAAGTGAGGATAGGGATGTTGGGCAGGTTGTTTCTTGTATATTGTTTTTTGAGAGTTCATCTGTCTGTAGGAGTTTTGATTGCAAGTAATCAGCGAATTCTTGCGGGTGAATATCATTATTTTGTTCAGAGGATGGTTCCTTTGATAGTGACTTAACCAGGTTGAAAAGGTCACGAGGTTTGTTCAAAGATCTCTTGAGCATATCTGAGTGGTATTGCTTCTTTCTGGCTGCGATTGCCTCGCGGTGAGTTGAGAGGTGAAGTATGTAGGCTTCGTGGTCATCGGTGGCTAGTGTGCGGCGCCAGCGTTTTTCTAGCCTTCGTAGGTGAGTAAGAGAGGCCCGTAGTTCCGGGGAAAACCATGGAGCAGAGGTTCTTTTCCCTGAAAAGGTCTTTTTGTTTGGTAGTTGAGCAACAGCGTTGAGGCTGTTGTTCCAGGCAGTGATTGACTCGTCAAGGTTGAGTGACGTGTTGTTGAGGATTGGTTGGGTACTTGACAGAATAAGTTCTCTGTTGAAAGGTCGAAAGCCCCGTGTTACTCTGGATGTATTGGCGAGTTTGCTGGTGTTCATATTATGACTGTTGTTCAGGGGGATTCGTAGGTTTATAAGTTTATGGTCAGACCATGGGACATCGGTGATCGATTCTACAATGTTGCTATTTTGCTTAGAGAAATGGTGTGGGGCAAATACCATGTCAAGAATGTTTCCTTTGGTATGAGTGGGTTCAGTGGGCGGAAACCGTACTGGTGTTCATCTAATGGGAAGTTGGTATCAATATGATCTTGTAGTTGTATCTGAACTACCTTTTCAATGATTTTGGCTAGAAAAGGTATGTTGGCAATGGGACGGTATGAGGAGGGGTCATTACTGTTAAGGGTTTTATTTTTTAGTAGAGGGTGAATTGCTGAATACTTGGTCATCCGGCATGAAGCCTTGAAGTAGAGATTGGTTTACAACTTTCAATATGTATGGAGCGAGTTCAGATTTTGCTGCTTTAACCCAAGACACTGGGCAGGGATCAAGTAATGAAGTGGTAGTATTGAGGTTTGATATAGTCTCCAGAAGTTGTTTGTTGGAGATTGTGTGAAACGAGCTCCATTCAGTGATGGTGTTTGATGTGGTAGGGGCCAGGATAATTCCTGGACGGGTACTTAGTTTAAGCTTGTTGGCAAAGTGGTTTGCCGGGAGTTGGGGGTCTATTAGTGTTTTATTTGGGGTGTGTTCGGGAACCTTAGTTAAGGATTTAATAATCAAGAAGAGTTCTCTGGGTCGGTTGATGGCTTTTGATAATGTTTTAGTGTGATATAGTCTTTTTGTGGTGTTAATGGCTTCCTTATAGGTTTTTAGGTTTGTTAAGTATTGTACCCTGAGTTCGGGGTTTTTTTTTCTTATGCCATTTAGTTTCTAATTTCCTGAGGTTTTTCTTTAGTGCAGCAAGCTCGGAAGTGTACCATTTCTCAGATGAGTTTGTTCTAGGTTTTCTTTTATTTGAAGGTAGATATTTAGCTTCTGCCTCTACAACAGAGTTCCAGATTGATACAAGTTCATTGAGATTGTTTGAGGTATTGTCTAATTTAGTGGAGATTGATTCCAGAAATCTTTCCTTGTTAAACTGGCGGAATCTTTGTTCTATGTTTTTGGCATTGCTGTGAGGTGAGTTAGGGAGTTGTGAAGGGAGAGAGAAATGTATCATGAAATGATCAGACCATGGTACCTGAGTTGTGGTGGGTGGGGTAAAATGAGGTGAGAGTGTGAAGTGTGATGGTAGGAATATTACATCAAGGGTGTTACCTTTGCAGTGAGTAGGGTGAGTAATTATCTGCCTGAATCCCATTTCATCCATTGCTTCGAGGAAGGATAGTTCATGGCTATTTGGTAAAGAGGCAAGGTTAAGATCTCCTAAGATAACAGAAGGTATTCTCAGTGAGGAGTTACATGCAACTTCAAGGATTATGTCTAAGTTTTGTATGTCAGGTGTGGGGGGTCTATAGATAAGGCAGATGGCCATGGAGTGACTTTCTATTCTGAGTATATCTATACCATCATGCTTATCTAGTAAGGTAGGTGAAAGATTAAGATTAGCTTTCGTTATTACGAGTACTCCACCGCCTCTTTTTTTGTCTCTATTACTGCTGAGTATGGTATAACCATGTACTCTTAGTTAAGGAGAACTGAATCAAACTCATTTAGCCAGGTTTCCGTTATACAAAGCAAATGAGGTTTTTCGTCTGAAATGAGGTCAGTAATGATTGGGATTTTATTCCTGATTGACCTGGCATTGATAAGGATGCAGTTTAGTTGCGTTGACTGGGTAGTGATTTGCTTGGGGTTATTCATTGGTGTTGAGTTCAATTGGATTAACCTTTGAACATGGATATATTGGTGATTGCGTGGTCTGCCCATGGAGGGTTTTCTGTTATCACATTTTTGTGTGTTATGTCTGGGCCTGTATGGAATGATGTGAATGTGGGCTGGCTTTAAAATGTTTGTAGTTGGGGTTAGAGAGTGAATGGGAGGAGTGTGAGAAAGTAGAAACCCTAGCGTGAGCATTAGGATGTTTAAAGTGAGTGTTAGAAATCTTCCTAGATCCATTGTTAAACAGGCGTAAATTGTGGAATCTCCAGGAACAAGCAGGAATGAGTCTTCACATATGGGTACGTCGGTACCGACGGAGCCTGCGCGGGAACGCTCCCCAGCGTCCAATCAGAAAGCTTTTGGGAGCATCCCTTAGCGCCTGCGTGCTGCCTTCCCACCTTTCCAACTGTCTCTCCTCAGTTTTCATTTTTCCGCGGAGCCGGCAGGACGTCCTCCTGTCACTGCAGAAATTTTTTTCTTAATTCTTAATTCTCTTTTTCTTGTGGTCGCGGCTGTTTCCCCGCCTCCACTGGTACCGCCGGTGGGTTTTTTCTTTTCTTTTTCTCAAACTCAAGGAGATTTTTCCCTCAGTTTCTGTCTTAAATTTTTGGGCCTGTAAGGCCTCTCCATCATGGAGCCGCCTTCTCCTAAGAAGTGCCTTAACTGTGGAAATACAGTTTTCTTTTTAGACTCCAATAACTGGTGTCTAACCTGTTTGGGTCCTGACCCTTTTCCTCCGGAGCCATTAGGCTACCATTTTATGAGAAGACATTTTCCATTTCGAGTTTCCCCTCGATACCGCGTTCCTTTCCAGTGTCAGGGCACCGACCATTTTTTCTCTACAGGATCAGGTAACCCACAAACAGTCTGTTAAGACTAGCCAATCCTTGAGTGGTAGGTCTCATGCCAAGCATGATGACGGCTCCGGCCTTGCCCTCAAGGCCCTATTGGCTTTAAAACCCCGGCGGGAGTCTTCGGTCTCCAAAGCCTTTCAGGGGTTTCAGGTTGTTCCTGGGGCTCACCCCTCACAGAACATACCTGAGCCATGCTCGGTGGTGGCATCCGCTTCGAGCGGTACCGATACCCCGGCATTGGCACTGGTGTTGAGCGATCCACTCCTCACCAGGGATCATTATCTGGCGTTCTCGGTACCTTCGGGACCTTCGGGACCGATCGATACGTCCCAGATTGACTTTCCAGTATCGGCAGCACCGCCGATACGACCACCGACGTCGGTATCCTCTAGACATCCATCGATAGACTCGCTTCCTTCGATGCCGAGTCTGGAATCGATATCTAGTCTGGAAGACTGGGTACCGACGTGTCTCGGAACCGACGCTTACCGATTCCGGTTGCGCGGTACCAAGGATGCTCACCAAGAGTTTTCGGTTACCTCGGTACCGCTTGCGCAGCCTCCGATGACTGCTTCGATGTCGCTATCGCCTTCGATTCCGGCTCAGCTTCCAGTATCGGTATCGGTACCGGTACCGGCAGTAACATCGGGACCAGCTCCTTCCATGCATTTTTCACCAGGGTCGCTCCTCTCTATACCTAGTTTGGAGTCGATACCTGGCATGGATGATGCAGTACCGACAGATTCAGGTCATAACCACTGGTACCAGTATTCATCCATAAAGGATCCTTTTCTGCACCGGACAAGTACATCCTCTGGTGCCCGGGCTACTCCTTCAAGTCTAGCCTGTCCAGGGATGGTTCCCATTGGAGATCCTTTTCAGAATTTTCTCCTTGACATGGCAACATTCCTTGCTATTCCTATTCCTGCCTATGATCCTACACAAGGCTCTTCTGGGGAAAAGGAAAATATAATGCTTCCTTTACATCATTCTTTGCAGGATCTTCTTCTGAAAATATGGGAAACACCTTTTGAGGGTTTCCTCACCTCCTACAGCAACTGATCTTTTGTATCAGGTGCCCCCTTCTCCAGGGTTTCAAAAGACTCAACTTCCCCCATCATTCTATTGTGGTAGAATCAGCAATGAGGAAGGTGAAAAGTAAGAAGCACTCTTCTTACCCACCAGGTCGTGAGTCTAGAACACTAGATGCCTTTGGACGTCAAACCTTCCAGACATCTATGCTATCTACAAGGATTCTCTCATATATTTTTTATATGAGTCTATCCCTTCAGGAGGTTACAAAGCAGTTGTCTCTTCTAACTTCCTTTCTTTCAGAGCCCAAGACTGCAGACCATTCCTCACTACTTAGTCATAGTCAAAATATCTCTTGGTTTCTTACTCGTGCTTCTCTAGACTCTTGAGTCTGTTAGCAGGACCTCTGCTATAGCCATTGGGGCACGACGTAAAGCCTGGCTCCAAGCTTCAGACTTAACCAGATGGGCACAACAAAGACTGGGTAATACTCCTTGTACTGGAGAAAACCTCTTCAATAAGGAGTCTTTGCGTCAGGTTGCTCACTGCTCCGCTGACTTCCCTGTCTCTGAGGCTAAGCCTTCTCCTTCCCCACTGGGTAAGAAATGCCCTACCAAACCTTCTTTCCCTAAAAGAAGGTTTTATTCCTGCCCCTCATTCAGATGTTCCCAAACAAGGGAAACCTCACCCTGGTCTGAAGAATCCAAATTCAAGCCAGGAAAATTAACCCTCAATGGGGTTCTAATTCATCTCTTATAACATACAGTTCACTTCTTCTCAGCAGAAGTTTTTTCACTGTTTTTTCATTTAAAACTCTACACATGGATTCCTGTTCCAGGACATCCACTTGCTCTTAGGTAGCCTGAGCTGTCAGGAGATTCATGTCTGTGGGTCACAGGGTTTTCCTCCTCTTCCTACCATGAAGAGAGGTTTGCCAACTATCTCATGATAGTTTCCCTGTGCCACCATGAATTTTTTCCTTCTACAGACTTACCATATAGCAAGTCTCCATTCAGCTCCTATTTTTCTTTACCCTCGTCTCCAGGGCTTCCCCTGTACGAGTGGTACCATACAACTGGAAGGCTTTCTTAGCCTTTCTAGTCTTCCTTTCCTTTCCAGTGTAGAGTTTTCTTTGGAGTAACCTCCCTGCTTCATTGGGCAGCTCATCAGACATATTCAGGATTTTCTCCTCTTGTTCTGTCTGTTCTCTCTGTTACAAACTTCTCTCTGCTGTTCTATTCAGCAGCTGCCCATGCAGGAGTTCCAGTGATTGGACTACTTGTACTTTTCTACGAGTTCCAGTCTTGTCTACCACTACTTTTCTCTGGCCTTAGTAGTGCTTCCAAGATAGTACTCATCTATCTTGGATAATCCTTATCGCTTCTTTTCTGTCGTCTCCAAATCCCTGGAGTTGGCAGCATAACTGAGGTGGCAGCTGGTTTCCTCCAACAGCCACTTTTATTTCCCAATTCTCCTGCATAGTGCTCTCTGCAATCCTACTGAGAAGCTTTCCACTATGGGCCCTTGCTAGAGAGCATGGGGATTTTTTCTCTAATTACTATCCTATATGGTTGAAAAAGGCTTATTCAGTCATTCCTCATGACTGTAGGGGTTCTTTACACCCTTCTATTTCCTTTTAATAAAGGACATAAGCCTTCTCTATATGACAGTCTAAAGAGTTACCCATTTTCTACAGGAAATATGCTCTTTTTCCTTGCAGCTTGTCCTCATGGTATCCTAATCCTTTATGGACAGCACATATTTAATTAAACAACGCATGATACCCCCACCCCTTGTTCTTCAAGTGGGTCAACCTGGTATCTCATCCTATGAGTCTTCTGTCCATTTACCATGCAGGAGTTCTATAGGACTCAGGACTTGCTGTTTACAGACTGATATTCTCCTCTGTTTTTCACGCAACCATCCTGGTTATTCACTGGATAGCATTCCTGCACCATCTTAGCCAGGGGGAATAGATTCTCTATATATCTTCTCAAGTAGGTTCCACCTTCTTGTTATTAGATGAATCTTTCTCCTTCACATCTCCATGTGAATGTTCTTATGGGCATATCTCTATCTGCTTAGTTGCAGACATTTATTTTTAGACATCTATATACATGTATGTATATATCTCTATATACTTCTCTATAGATACATATGTCTGTAAGCTGCGTGTGCATTTTTTATGCCCCTCCAGATCTCACTATATATATATATATAATATATATATATATATATATATATATATATATATATATATATATATATATATATATATATATATATATATATATATATACACACACACACACATACCCCTGTGTGTATATATATATATATATATATATATGTGTGTGTGTATCTGTCGAGATGCTTCCTTATAGGTACATATGTCTTCACATATTTATCTCTGTCTATGCTTATAAGGGGTTTCACCTTCCTATAGGTTCCAGACAGTATGCTTGTATATCTTCATAATGTCCCTCAGTATGTCTGGGGTATTATGCACACAACCACTACTGTGGTACTGACAGCTCCTACTTTAACCCTAGGTCTAGGTATCCCTGAAGCTCCATGCTTCACTATCTTTCCTATCTCTCAACAGATAGGAAAGACAGGGTGGATCTTCAGTAGATCTGAAGTTTCAGCCCTTCAGACATCTGTCCTCCTTGGGAATATGGGCTTTTCCATACCCCTTCTTCCCTCAAGGACTGGGCTAGTTGTCCAAATCAGTCAGTCGTCCTCTTTTGTTCCTAAATGTTACTAACTCTGTATCCAAAAGAGTTCCCAGCTTTTTCCATAAAGCTTCCACTGAAGACCTGACAGTTTTGTACTACCCCAGTTGACACCTGGGTCACCTGTCAATTCCAGATTTGGACCTTCGCCTTCACTTCAGTGAGGTCACCTTGAAGATTCCTCTACTGGATCTCCAGTAGACTCCATCAGCCTCTCTACTTCCTGCAATCCAGTAGGTGAGGTCCATATTGTGATTGCTCATGTCAATATTTTTCATGATAATTATCATACATACAAGGACTCCTTACCTGTAGTCCTTAGGTTAGCTGTTTTCCTACAGCTCCTCTTTTCAACTCCTACCCTCCATCCTCAGGATGCCTGGCCATATGAGGTGTAGCATGTTCCAATCCTCACCATGCTAGGGCTCCAGGCATCTTAGCTTGGGAGTCTCCATATGTGAAGACTCATTCCTGCTTGTTCCTGGAGATAGCACAGTTACTTACCTGTAACAGGTGATCTCTGGGAACAGCAGGAATAAGTCTTCACAACCCACCCACCTCCCTAGGAGTTGTATCTCTCTATCTATCTTCCTTTCCTCTTTCTCTCTTTTTGTCTCAGCTATAAAACTCAACTGAGGAGAGACAGTTGGAAAGGCGGGAAGGCAGCACGCAGGCGCTGAGGGATGCTCCCAAAAGCTTTCTGATTGGACGCTGGGGAGCGTTCCCGCGCAGGCTCCGTCGGTACCGACGTACCCATATGTGAAGACTTATTCCTGCTGTTCCCAGAGATCACCTGTTACAGGTAAGTAACTGTGCTTTATACAAAATTATACCAAGATATATAGTATATAGCAGTAGTACAGGAACTATGAAATATCTGTATTATCAGGCGAGATCAGCAAAAATGTTGGATAATTTTACCAATTGACAACAAGGAAAATATTATATTTATCAGCAAGCAAGCAGCAATTCTGTATTTAATAGCAATAAAGGAAACCGAAAGGCATGAGATGCAAATATGTGTTCAGGTTACCTCTTATCGGTCAATTAGTCCTTGTTGCGGCTTGTCAAGAGACTGCAATGTAAGAAGGAGCGGGTTCAAAATGAGCAAGATTCACGTAAGGTGATGAAGGTGTATCCTCGAGATTCTGGGTAGAAACTGTGAGGGCCGCTGCCTGAGGGCCGTGCCAAAGGGCCCTCTGGTGAGGCCTTAGGCGCGGGCCCGCAAGGCGCGGGTGCGCCGTTGACGCTGGCCTTTTAAGTAAGAGAGGGCAGCACGTGGCTGGGACGCCGCTGCTGGAGGTGGAGGAAGCAGCTTTTCTCCCTCCTGGGAGACCGATGCGCTGGAAGAGGCTTTGGTCCGGGTCGATGCTTCTTTTAAAGTTGGAGAGGTGAGTATATGGATACCGGAACTCATAAGATGCAATCCACTTTACCTGTAACAAGAAAAAGGAAAATTCTCAGAAGTCAGCATATCTATACATTCAGTGAAAATATATGATCACTTATCTGAGCATCTTCTGAGTCCAGCACATATCGATGGTTAAGTGCTGTTTATCTCAATAATAACCGCAACCCCGGTAAACAGACAGCCCAAGCCTAAGCCCAAGCCGTCGGTCTCCAAGGCAAGCTATCCAACAAAAGCTTTAGTTTCACCAAATAGGCTCCTTCAGGGATTATAACTACAATTGCTTCACCAAATGCATATATTTTCACTGAATGTATAGATATGCTGATTTCTGAAAATTTTCCTTTTTCTTGTTACAGATAAAGTGGATTGCATCTTATGAGTTCCGGTGTCCTCCATATACTACGTAGAAGTGCAGACGCTTCTTATTAATTTTGTCTGTGTGTTGTTTAGTTTTGAAGGATCCTAAAAAGTACTTTTGTGGATGTATAATTATATTGAGGTGAATCTGAATAAAGGATATATAATTGGTAAAAATAATAAGGCTCTAGACCTATGATGAGAGCGTCTGCCATCTCCCTATCGTGATTAATTTTGCCAAATGTAGGGGTAAGGCCATCCCGAGGTCGCTATTGCCATATTGAATTTATGAAATCCTAAGTTTATAACAGTAATATCAGTAGTTTTGAAGTTAGTGGTGCATGTTTGGTGGTTACTAAGGGTATATATTGTTTGTAATAGTTTTCCCTTAGGCAGTTATATATAGTGCTTGTTCTTATGCCATTCTCTTTGTTTGCAGTTAATTAGGAAGACATACAATTTCCTGGTAGTTAGGGATGTTAATGATTAAACACACAGATACTAAGAAGGTATTGAGTGCATGTACTGATAAGAGCGGAAAACTGTAGGAAAAAAGTATAGCTTAACATAGTATGTGTGTGTGTGTTATGTTTACTTGTAGAACATTTGATATACATGCACATCTTTCATGTTGACATGCGCAGTCCTAATGTAGCTCAGTTGGCATGTTTAACAGGTAAGAATAGCATGCAGAAGGATATACACACACAAAAAAGATGGTCCTTATCCTTTTAGACCAATCCAGACATGTATGGGCCATGCTTCCTTGCCAGATGGTGGAGGCAGACTTGGTATCTGTTGGTTCAGCACCGAGAGAAGTCAGTATGGTCTGTTTCCAGCAGCTGGCAATGTGTGGGGACTGGTGCAGCAGTGCAGATAGTAAGGGCAAGGAGAGCCAGGCCTATGGTCCTGTGGCCTGTGTGCAAAGCTTGGTAGACCTAACGTTGCTTGGAGCTCAGGTATGCCTCTGTCTACTAGAGCCGACAGCAGCCCATTGTCCAACACCATTTCCTAGGGGTTCCAGCACTGATGAGCCAGAGGGCAGACAGGAAAACACCAGGGGCGGCTCAGGGGGTTGGTAAGTTTGGGACATAAGAACATAAGATATGCCATACTGGGTCAGATCAAAGGTCCATCAAGTCCAGTATCCACCAGTAGCAAATCCAGGTCACAAGTGCCTGTCAGGTTCCCAGAAGGTAGACAGATTCCATGCTGCTTATGCCATGGGTAAGCAGGGTATTTCCAGTCTAGTTTTATAATGGTATATTGACTTTTCCTCCAGGAACCTGTCTAATCTCTTAAATCCAGCTACCCTAACAGCTTTTAAACTACATCCTCCATACTGAGTGGAGAAAATATTTTTTCAATTAGTCTTAAATGTGCTATATTGTAGCCTCATTGTGTGTTCCCTAGTTTTTCTGCATTTTGAATGAATAAACAACAGATCTAGGTTTACCCATTCCATTCCACGCTACTCATGATATGAAATAGGTCTACAAAATATCTCCCCTCAGCTGTCTCTTTTCCGAGTTGAAGAGCTCTTACCTTTAAACCTTTCCTTGTAGGAGTATCTTTCCATCCCCTTGACCATTTTGGTGCTCTTCTCTGTAGCTTTTCTAATTCCACTATATCCTTTAAGATATGGCGACCAGAATTGGACACAATATTCAAGGTGCAGTTGCACCATAGAGCCATACAGAGGCATTTTTAATATCTCTTTTCTAAACATTACAACAACTCAGATCATCCCTCAATAGACTTAGATAATGGCTAACCAGATTTTATCTAACAAATCCCAAATGACCTACACATACAATTCTTCATAGCTGATACTGTACTTTGAATAACGCTTAAGCCCCACATAATGTGTATTTGTACATAATGTATATAGTTTACACTGTTCTATACTGTTCTGTATTAACACTAGTTGTTTATCTTATTGTATTTAGTCATATGATGTTTATGTAAAACAAACTCCGATTTGTTAACTGTTGTTTATTGTGAACCGCAACTGAACTATGGAAGATGCGGTATATAAATCATTGTTAAATAAATAAATAAATAAATAAATACAGCCAATATGTCATATAATAAGAAAATTCAAGATAGATTATGCCATTGACGCAGATGACATAATGCTGTATATGCCCTTCAGTGTCAACATACCTAACTTAGCAATCTGGCTCAAAAACTATGGTCTGAACATCAACTAAAAACCCCCAAAGTATTGGTAATCAACAAAAAACAAAAATATACCCCACCGCAAACTATACCAATCAAAATCAATCTTGAAGTCAAGAGGTAAAATACCTAGGTGTAACATTTGATAAACATTTTGTTTTCAAAATGCATATTAGTAATACAAGAAGGAAGATGTTTAATAAAATAAGATTCCTACAACACATGAAATCCCTATTACCGTACACTGATTTCAGAACTCTGATGCAAGCAACGATGATCCCACATATTGACTATTGTAATAGTCTACTACATGGCCTACTAAAACAATCCCTTCATTCACTTTTAATGGCACAACACACTGCCGCACGAATTATCCACAATTCACACCAAAGTGATCATATAACAGCCATACCTCATGATCTCTATTGGTTACCTATCCAAAGCCGAATAAAATACGTTAATGACCTCATTCAAAATTATTAGAAAAATTGCACCTACAACTCTATCCCACTTAAGGTTGCACTGAATATCCGCCAAAGAAGCAGCTAAATGAATAACACACTATCAACCCCGTTTGACTACAGAAAGACTAAATAATATACTGGCAACAGAGTATTTGAGTACGTGTCCCCAGTGCTCTGGAACTCCCTTCCAGAAAGACTCTGAAACATTACAGATCTATCCACGTTCCATACCAAACTCAAAACTTTTCTGTTCATTGAACACGTCAATCAAAATGAACTAACCTCGGAGTTTGACCCAACATAACACATTTCACATGCTGCATCATACTTGATCCATTCTGATCAATACCCACACTACCACCCTCTATTAAATCAGCCTCCCCCATTACTGTAGATAATCCATTCTCTCTAAACTGTATATAAGTTCAATTTTTCAGAATCATGTAAATTCAACGATTGTTTGTATTCATGCACCTATTCTATTGTTAAAATGTTCAATGTACCAGTTCAGTTTGTAAACCTCTATGATTACCTGACAATGTCACAATTAAAATAAATAAATTATAAATTATAATATCCTTGGTTTTATTCTCCTTTCCTTTCCTTATCATTCCAAGCTTTCTAAGAACATAAGATAATGCCATACTGGGTCAGACCAAGGTCCATCAAGCCCAGTATCCTATTTCCAACAGTGGCCAATCTAGGTCATATGTACCTAGCAATTTCCCCAAAAGACACAGGTTCCACAATGCTGGTATCGGGTCAAGCATTGATATCCTGAGTCCCTTTTTAATAATGGTTTATGGACCTTTCCTCCAGGATCTTATCTAAACCTTTTTTAAACCTAGCTACACTAACAGCCTTTACTATATCCTCCGATAACAAATTCCAGAGTTTGATTACACGTTGAGTGAAAAAATATTTTCTCTTATTTGTCTTAAATAGTTTACCTTGTAGCTTCATTGCATGTCCCCTAGTCTTTCTATATTCTGATAACATAAACAATCAATCTACGTTTACCCATTCCACTCCGTTCATTAATTTATAGACTTCTATTATATCTCCCCTCAGCCATCTCTTTTCCAGGTTAAAGAGCCATAACCTTTTTAGCCTTTCTTTATAGGGGTATCGTTCCATCCCCTTGACCATTTTGCTGGCTCTTCTCTGAATCTTTTCTAATAATGTTATATCCTATCTCCAGGAACAAGCAGGAATGAGTCCTCACATATGGGTACGTCGGTACCGACGGAGCCTGCGCAGGAAAGCTTCCCAGAAAGAAAGCTTTTGGGAGCTTCCCACAGCGCATGCGCGCTGCCTTCCCGCCTTTCCTAACCAACTCTCCTCAGTTCTTCTTTTCCGCGGAGCCAGCAGGTCGTGTTCCTGTCACCGCTGAAGAAGTTCTTTATTTTAATTTATTTCTTTGGTCGCGTGTCTGCCTTCCCCGACGCCGGACCGGTACCGCCGGTCTTTTTTCTTTTCTTTTCTTCTAAAAAAAAAAATATATATATATATATTTTTTTTCCTCACTTGGTGTATTTTTCTTCTTAAGCCTCCAGGCCCACAAGAAACTTTCCTTCATGGAAAAACCAGCCTCTGGTTTTAAAAAATGCACTAAGTGTAGCGGTACAATTTCTGTTACAGACACCCATGAATGGTGTCTTAAATGTTTGGGGCCTGAGCACTCCGTTCCGGATTGTCAGTCCTGTTCCCTCATGTCTAAACGGGGGTTACAGAACCGAGCAGCCAAGCTCCATGTGCTGTTTCCCACGGATGCACCAGCGGTGACATCGACATCTTCCAGGTCTTCCTCTCCTGATGGCTCTCAGGTAACCAAACATACTTTTAGCAGGTCCTCGAAGGGCAAATCTCCCTCCAAGTATCGAGATGCCTCCGGGCTTGCCCTTGAGGATCTTGCCCCAGCCAAACAACCCCGGCGGGAAGCTCCGGCTTCCAAAGCTCCTCCTATGGGGTTACAGGTTGACATCGATGGCACGGCCTCGACCGATCACCTGTTAGACTGCTCTGGGGTACCGGCACAATCTCCCGGTACCGACATCCAGGCAGTCGTGACGTCCATGGATCACACTGCAATCCATGCAGCAGGCCATTCTGGCTTTCATCAAGGCTGCGACGCCATCGGTACCGCAACAAGCCCTGTTGTCAGTGCCGGTACCGGTACCGGCGCCGGTACCGGTACCAACCTCGATACCGGTACCGGCTGCATCGACATTGGCCAGGATGCCGCTTCCGGCTCCCTGTCCTGGGCTTTTTCTCGGTACCGACCCGGTACCAGGGACACCCGTGTCAGTACCGATCGATACGCCTATCGATCTTTGGAATCGGGCAGACGATACTTCGATTCTTCTGATGATTGAGTCATCGGATGAGTCCCCTGAAGTATCTGTCACCCTTCCTGAGGAGCCTTCTTCTCCAAAAAGGAGACTGTCTCCTCCAGAGGATTTGTCCTTTCAAGACTTCATAATAGAAGTAGCTAAAGGACTCTCTATTTCAGTAACCTCTGAAAAAGAACCTAGAGCAAAAAAATTAGATATTTTGGGATACTCTAAGGTTCCCAGAGAGGCAGTCACCTTGCCAATTCATGAAATTCTTCAAGGACATTTGATTGAATTGTGGGAGACTCCTCTCACCCTTTCTCCTCATTCTCGTAGATTGGACACTATGTACCGTGTCCCTCCCTCCTCCTGGATTTCAAAAAACTCAGCTTCCTCACCACTCCATTGTGGTGCAGTCAGCTATGAAGACGATAAAGAGTACCAAAAGACACTCTTCTACTCCTCCAGGAAGAGAATGCAGGACCTTGGATGCTTTTGGTAGGAAAATCTTCCAAGCTAGCATGCTTATTGCCAGAATCAATTCATACAGCCTTTATATGGGTATGTTTCTGAAGGAGGTTGCAGAAAAGCTGCACAACTTTCTCCCTTTTATTCCAGAAGATAAAAGGGATGAATTCCTTCTTTGGCTTAAGCATACTCAAGACATTTCAAAGTTTTCCAACAGGGCAGCCTTTGATTCTTTTGAGGGTGCCAGCAGAGCCTCGGGCATTGCTATAGCTGCTCGTAGAATTGCTTGGCTCCAGGCTTCTGATCTAGAACCCTGGGTTCAAGATGGTTTAGGAAATCTGCCCTGTACAGGTGAAAACCTATTTGGCAAGGAGTGGCAAATTAAAGCCACTCAAATGGATGCAGAAAATGCTGCTCTGGATAGACTTTCTAAATCTACCTCCACTCCGGCCAAGAAAAATTCTTTTAAAAAGTCTTTTTACAAGAAGGGCAGATTTCCTTCCACTTCTGGTCAACAGTCTTCTACAGGTCGCTTTGCCACTAAGCGTCAGCAACCTAAACAGGCCAGACCTAAACCTGCAGGGGCTGCTGCAACCCAGCAGTCCCAAGCCCCTCAGGGTTTTTGACTTGACACTAGAGAACTTAACCTTTCTGGCTCTACAGCAGCCAGAACCTCTCACCATTCTAGGAAGGTTAGCTCATTTTGCTCCCAGATGGGAGCAAATCACATCAGAGCAGTGGACCTTCTCTATCATAAGAGAGGGCTACAAACTTCATTTCTCAGACCTTCCTCCCTACACCATGGTGAGACACTTCAATTCTCCCACATCTCTCCTCGACCTTCTGGATCAGGAGGTGACTACCCTTCTGGCCCAGGGGGCCATAGAAGAAGTTCCTCTTCTTCAACAGGGGTCAGGGTTTTACTCCCCCTATTTTCTCATTCCAAAGAAAACGGGGGGATACAGACCCATTCTAGATCTCAGAGAATTGAACAAATTCCTATGCAAGGAGAAGTTCAAGATGCTTTCTCTAGGCACTCTCCTTCCATACCTGCAGAGTCATGATTGGCTTTGTTCTCTAGATCTCAAGGATGCGTACACTCATGTCCTCATCCATCCATCTCACAGAAAATTCCTACGTTTTCTGTTCCAGGGAAAACATTACCTGGGACTTGTGGTAAACCTCCCAAAGTCCCAGCTCACCCCTACTCAGTCCCTGGTATTCATAGGGGCCTGGTTGGACACCACTTCTGCAAGGGCCTACCTTCCTCAGGCCCGTTGTCAATGTCTAGTGCAGTTAGCCTCCCAGATTCAGTCAAAGAGCCATTTAACTGCCAGGGAGATGCTACAGCTGCTAGGCCAAATGGCTTCCACAGTACATGTGGTACCCTATGCTCGCCTACACATGAGAGCAGCTCAATGGACTTTGTCCACCCAGTGGACTCAAGCTTCAGGAGCTCTCTCAGACCAAATAGCAAACTCTAAACGTCTCTTTTGGTCTCTCCAATGGTGGATGTCCACTCAAAATCTGTTGCTGGGGTCCCCCTTCCAACCTTTGTTGCCCCAAGCAATCCTCACAACAGATGCCTCCCAAACAGGTTGGGGAGCTCATCTACAGGACCTCTCCACCCAAGGCACTTGGTCCCCACAGGAGACCTCTCTTCATATCAACCTCTTGGAACTTCAAGCAGTGTTCCTAGCTCTCAAGGTCTTTCATACCCTCCTCAGCTACCAGACAGTCCTCATTCAAACGGACAATCAGGTAGCCATGTTTTACATAAACAAACAAGGAGGAACTGGCTCTCTGTCGCTTTGCAACGAAGCTCTAAGATTATGGGCCTTCGCCAGAGAGCATCAAATCCATCTCCTGGCAGTATACCTCCCAGGAATTCAAAACTCTTGGGCAGACAGACTCAGTCGAGTTCTGCTTCCACACAAATAGTCCCTGCACATGGATCAGGTGCTCAGAATCTTCCAGGAATGGGGAACCCCGGACATAGACCTGTTTGCAAGTCCGTGGAATGCCAAACTTCCCTGGTTCTGTTCCAGAATTCCGTGTCAGGGAGTTCAGGCCAAGGATGCCTTCCTCTTTCATTGGGGTCAGGATTTCCTGTATGCCTTTCCACCCATTCCTTTGATTCCCAAGACCCTGTTCAAACTTCAGAGGGATCAAGGATCTATGATCCTCATAGCTCCACGCTGGCCACGCCAAGTGTGGTACCCTCTACTTCTGCATCTCTCCAAAGCCCCCTCCCTGGACTTGGGAGCTGCTCCAGACCTTCTGTCTCAGGAGGGGGACTTTGTGGCATCCAAACCCCAAGTCCCTTCACCTCAGAGCTTGGTTACTGAAGGCCTAGATCTTCAAGACTTCAATCTTTCGCAGCAAGTGAAGGATATCCTCCATGCTTCCAGGAAACCTTCCACTAGGCGTTCCTATGCTTTTAAATGGAAAAGATTTTCCATTTGGTGTGCTCAAAAGGGTCTTGACCCTCTGGCACTTCCTCTGAATTCTCTATTAGAATATCTCCTGCATCTTTCCAATGCAGGCCTTAAGACGAATTCAGTAAGGGTCCATTTAAGTGCTATTGCAGCATCCCTTAAGCCTATCAATGGACAACCTGTTTCCTCTCATCCTCTTATTGCAAGATTTATGAGAGGCCTAACTTTAACTAAACCTCCCATTCGACCTCCTCCGGTGGCATGGGATTTAAATTTGGTTCTTGGTCAGCTTATGAAGCCACCTTTTGAACCCTTAGCCACTACCTCCTTGAAATTTCTTTCATGGAAGGTTATTTTCCTTATTGCAGTCACTTCTGCTCGCCGCATCAGTGAACTGCAGGCCTTAGTGGCTAATCCACCTTATACAAGTTCCATCATGATAAGGTAGTCCTTAGGACAAATCCTCACTTTATGCCTAAAGTGGTCTCACCTTTTCATCTTAATCAAGAGGTATATTTACCTGTCTTTTTTCCAGCTCCTCATGCATCCAGTGCAGAGAGGAACCTTCATACTCTAGATTGTAAAAGAGCTCTTGCTTTTTACTTGCACAGGACACAGCAACATAGAAAGTCTTCCCAGCTTTTTGTTGCTTTTGATCCTTCTCATTTAGGACTTCCAGTCTCTAAGAGAACACTGTCCAATTGGATTGCTCAGTGTATTTCTTTTGCTTACCAGAGTAAGAACCTTTCTCTGGAGGGCCATGTCACAGCTCACAATGTGAGAGCCATGGCCACCTCTATGGCTCATCTTCATTCTGTGTCCATCGACCAGATCTGTCGAGCAGCCTCCTGGGCCTCGGTTCATACCTTCACAGCCCATTACTGTTTGGACAAGGACTCCCGCTGGGATGCCTTGTTTGGTCAGGCTGTCCTCAGACACCTGTTCCATTCTTAAACAACTCCTGCCTTCTGTCCCTTAATGGATGCCTGAGATCCATAGGAAGACGAGGAACCTTTCAGGGTCTCATACCCTTGGGGATCTCCCAGGCATCTTAGCTAGGGAGTCCCCATATGTGATGACTCATTCCTGCTTGTTCCTGGAGATAGCACAGTTACTTACCTGTAACAGGTGATCTATGGGAACAGCAGGAATTAGTCCTCACAACCCTCCCACCTCCCCTAGGAGTTGTATCTCTCTCTATCTTTCCTTTCCTCTCTCTCTCTATTGTCTCAGCTTTAAACTCGAGCTGAGGAGAGTTGGTTAGGAAAGGCGGGAAGGCAGCGCGCATGCGATGTGGGAGGCTCCCAAAAGCTTTCTTTCTGGGAAGCTGGGAAGCTTTCTTGCGCAGGCTCCGTCGGTACCGACGTACCCATATGTGAGGACTAATTCCTGCTGTTCCCAGAGATCACCTGTTACAGGTAAGTAACTGTGCTTTTTAAGATACTGTGACCAGAATTGCACACAATATTCAAGGTGCGGTTGCATCATGGAACGATACAGAGGCATTATAATATCCTTTGTTTTATTTTCCATTCCTTTCCTTATGATACCTAGCATTCTATTTGGTTTCTTGGCTGCCGCTGCAGACTGAGCAGAGGGTTTCAACGTATTATCCATGATGACATTTAGAACCTTTTCCTGGGTTGTGATTCTTAATGTGGAACTTTGCATCACATAACCGTGGTTCGGATTGTTCTCCCCTAAGTGCATAGCTTCATTTGCCATTTGGGTGCAAAAATGCAGTGTGTGCCTTCGAGTCAGTACTGACTCCTGTTGAACCAGCAGCTTCTGGGTTTTCTTGGCAGTGTGACGAAGTAGATTGCTAGGCCTTTCTTCTGAGTGACTTGCCCAAGGCCACAAGGAGTGCTTGTGAGAACCAAATCCTGATCTCTTGGTTACTAAGCCAGTACTCTAACCACTAGGCTACTCCACTCCATTTGGATGCAGTGCCTCCCAATTTCTCAAGGTGGTCCTGCAGTTTTTCACAATCCTTTTGTGTTTTAACAACTTTGAAAGATTTTTGTCATCTGCATATTTGACTACCTCACTTGCTACTGTTCCATTTTCCAGGTGGTTTGAGTATGCTAAAGGGTGGGCAGCAGGCTTAGCACAGATCCCTGGGGCACTCCACTATTCACCTTTCTCCATTGAGAAAATTGGCCCAGCCCTACTCTGTGTTTTTGTTTTTAATCTTTTAATCTGTTCCTAATTCACAATAATACACTGCTTCCTATCCCATGACTTAATTCCACAAGTCTTTCATGAGGGATCTTGTCAAAGGCTTGTTGAAAATCCAAATACACTATATCAACTGGCTCACCTTTAACTACCTGTTTGTTCATTCCTTCAAAAAATATATAACAGGTTAGTAAGGCAAGACTTTACTTGGCCCAGTCCATGTTGGCTTTCTCATATTAAACCATGACTAGTAATTTTTTTTTCTTTATAATGGTTTCTATCATTTTTCCTTGCACTGACCTTGGGCTCAGCAGTTTGAAGTTTCCCAGATCACCCCGGAATCCTTTTTAAAAATTGGCATTACATTGGCCACTCTCCAATTTCCAGATATTACAGACTATTTTAGTGATAGTTCACAGATTACTAATAGTAGGTTTGCAATCTCATATTTGAGTTTTTTCAGCACCCTTAGATTGTAAGCCCTCTGGAGACAGGAAAATACCTACGGTACCTGATTATAACTCACCTTGGTCTACTACTGGAAAGGCAAAAGCTAAATACTACTAAATAAATAAAGAGGTATACCATCTGGTTGAGGTGATTTGCTACTGTTTCAGTTTATCAAATTGCTGCTGTTACATCTTCCTGGTTTGAGATTTGTTTGTTTTTCCGATATATCACCTATAAATATCATTGCCGGCGTGGATGACTTCCTACATCATCTTCGGTAAAGTCTGAAGTCAAAAATTCATTCATTCTATCCCTTATGGCCTTGTCTTCCTTTAGTGCCCCTTTTACCCCTCTATCATTTAATGTTCCAACTGATACTCTCACTAGTGTTTTGCCACGGATGTACTTGAAAAAAGTTTTTATTATGTGCTTTTGCTTCTAAGGCAAGCTTTACAAATTCTCTTTGCCTGCCATATCAATGCCTTGCATCTAATTTGCCAGTGCTTATGTTTCCATCATTTGGCTCTTTCCTTTTCTAATTTTGAAAGATGCTTTAGTTTTGGCTCACTTTTAACCATGCTGGCAGTTGTTTGGCCTTTCTTCTACCTTTCTTAAAGCATGGAATCCATCAGTCTGGGCTTCCAAGATAGTATCTTTAAACAAAGCTCTTGCTTGATGTAAATCTTTACTCTTTCCATCTGCTCTTCTTTAGTTTTGTTTTGTTTTTTTAAACCATTTTCCTCATAGTCTCCCATTTGAAAGTTAAATTCAACCGCATGAATTTCCTTGCTGTCCTTCTTCCATTTATCAAATCAAACATGATCATATTATGATCACTATTGCCAAGTGGTCCCAACACTATTATCTTTCGAACCAGATCTTGTGTTCCACTAAAATAAGATAGCTTCCCCTCGTGTCAGTTCATGAACTAGCAGTTCCATGACAGTCATCTATTTCAGCTAGAAACTTTATCCCCCTAGCATGTCCTGATGTGACATTGAACTAGTCGCTACCACAGTAATTGAAATCGCCCATTATTGCTATGTTGTAATTTTTGTTAGCTTCCCTAATTTATTTTGGCCTTTCATCATCCATCTTTTCATTTTAGCCCTGCGGATGGTAATATTACATAGTAACATAGTAAATGGCGGCAGATAAAGACCAGTATGGTCCATCTAGTCTGCCCAGTACAATGGCAAGAGTAGGTGCACCTGCCGCTCTGCAGGCCACCCCTCCCCATGTCTTTGTTTAGGGGTGAACCTACCACTCCATGTAGGACACCCCTATTTGTTGAGAAATTAGACGGTTCAGTTTATTTTTATTTTATCCTGTTGCTGTAAAGGGATCCACTGTGTCTGTCCCATGCCATTTTGAATTCCGTCACCGTGTTTGCCCCACCACTTCCATCGGGAGGGCATTCCAAGCATCCACCACCCTTTCTGTGAAAAAGTGTTTCCTGACATTGCCTTTCAATTTACCACGTTGCAGCTTCCTGTTATGCCCTCTAGTTTTACAGCTTCCCCGTCTTTGGAAGAGTTTTGTTCATTATTTCCCTTTATAAGTATTTAAAAGTCTGAATCATATCTCCCCTGTCCCTCCTCTCCTCCAAAGTGTACATATTTAGGTCTTCAAGTCTCTTCTCATAAGGCTTCTGACGCAGGCTCCAAATCATTTTGGTCGCCTTCCTCTGAACAGTTTCCAGTCTTTTTACATCCTTTGCAAGATATGGTCTCCAAAACTGAACACAGTATTCCAAGTGAGGCCTCACCAGTGACTTGTACAGTGGCATAAGTACCTCTTCCTTTCTGCTGGTAACTTTGTATGCAGCCCAACATCCTCCTGGCTTTTGCCACCACCTTGTCGCACTGTTTTGCCTCCTTGAGATCTTCAAAAATAATCACACCAAGATCTTTCTCCTGATCCATCCACACCAACCTCTCACCCCATATCGCGTACATTTCCCTTGGATTTCTGCTACCCAAGTACATGACTCTGCACTTCTTTGCATTAAATCTTAATTACCATGTATTAGACCAATCTTGCAGCTTTTGTAGATCTTTCCTCATGTTAACAACTCCCTTGGGGGAATCCACTCTGTTGCAAATTTTTGTGTCATCTGCAGAAAGACAGACTTTTCCATTCAGTCCTTCAACAGTATCACTCACAAATACATTGAACAGTGCTGGGCCCAGAACCGACCCCTGGGGCACCCCGCTAATCACCTTCCCTTCATCCGAGTGAGCTCCATTTACCATCACCTTCTGTTGTCTGTCAGTCAACCAATTTCTGATCCAATTTACCATCTTGGGATCCATCCCCAAGCTACTGAGTTTATTGATAAGCCTCCTATGAGGAACAGTATCAAAGGCTTTGCTGAAATCCAGGTAGATGACAACCATCGCATGCCCCTGATCTAGTTCCCTGGTCATCCAGTCAAAGAACTCAATAAGATTTGTTTGGCAAGATCGTCCTTTGATAAAACCATGTTGCCTTGGATCTTGCAACCTGTTGGTTTTGAGAGCGTTCACTATTCGCTCTTTCAGGAGTGCCTCCATTACTTTTCCTGCCACTGAGGTAAGGCTCACAGGCCTGTAGTTTGACACTTCTTCCCTGTCACCACTTTTGTGTAGAGGTACGACATCAGCCATTCTCCAGTCCTGAGGAACCTTTCCTGTTTCCAAGGATCTGTTGAAAACTTCCTTTAACGGCCGTGCAAGAACCTCTCTGAGCGCTTTCAGTATCCTGGGATGTTTCCCATCCGGTCCCATGGCCTTGTACATCCTCCCTCCACCCCCATTGCCTTTGCCTTTTTACATGGAGTTCTATCTATAGAGATTCTACAATGAATTTCCTGCTAAACTTTTGTCCTGTTTGACTCAATACCCTCTTTAACATAGAGCACAATCCCTCCACCAATTTGATGTACCCTATCATTGCGATAAACAGAGGATAGTGAGGTTTTTGGAGTCCAATAGATTGCAGGACCCAAGGCAGCATGGTTTTATGAGAGAGAGAGATCTTGTCAGGCATATCTAATTAATTTCTTTGGCTGGTGACCAGAGAGCACAGAGAACCCTAGATGTGGTGCCCTTAGATTTCAGTAAAGCCTTTGACACTGTTCCGCACAGCTGACTTATAAATAGAGCACCCTAGGGATGGATCCTAAAGTTACAGACTGGATTAGAAATTGTGTGGGAGGCGACAAAGGGTACATGTAAATGGAGCTCACCCTGAGGAGAAGGATATTACCAGTGGTGTGCCACAGAGATCTGTCCTTGGTCCAATTCTCTAACATTTTTATTAGTAAGATTGTGGAAGGGCTTATTGGGTAAGATTTGTCTCTTTGCAGATAATATAAAAATCTGTACTAGAGTAGACACCCAGGAAGGAGTAGATAACATGAGGATGGATCTAGCTAAGTTTGAAGAATGGTTGAGAGTTTGGCAGCTGAGATTGAACGCTAAAAAATGCAGGGTCATGCATTTAGGCTGCAAAACTCCAAGGGAGAAGTACAGTATAGGAGCTGAAATGCTTCTGTCTATGAAAGAAGAGCGGGACCTGGGTGTGATTAACTTGTTGTTGTTGTTAAGTGCCGTCGAGTCGGAGTCGACTCATGGTGACCCTCTGGATAGCTATCCTAAATTGTGTTCGGTCTTCAGTCAGGCAGCTCATTGTTGATAGACTGGTACCTGTAGCTGCTGTTATTGTATCGATCCATCTCTTTGCGTTGACCTATCTTGCCAAGCATGTCTTTCTCTAATGATCTCTCTCTTTGCATGATGTGTCCAAAGTATGAAAGTTGAAGTCTTGTCATCTGAGCTTCTAAAGAAAAAAGCTTAGGTTTGATCTCCTCTAGGACCGACTGGTTTGTTCTTCGTGCAGTCCATGGTATACACAGTATTCGCTGCCAGCACCATAATTCAAAGGCATCAATTTTCTTCCTGACTATCTTTTTCACTGTCCAGCTTTCACATCCATATGATGTTATTGAAAATACCATGGCTTCAACAAGTTGAATCTTTGTATGGAGAGAGACATCTCTGCTCCTGAGAATCTTATCTAGGTCTTTGATAGCCATTCTGCCAAGAGCAATGCGTCGTCTGATTTCTTGACTGCTTGTTGCTTCTTTATTGATAGTTGATTCAAGTAGGTTAAAGTTGTTCACGATTTCAATATCTTCTCCTTCAACGATGAATCTGTTGATTATGCCAGTTGTCATGATCTTTGTCTTCTTTACATTAAGGTGCAGGCCGATTTTGAGACTGTTCTTTGATTGTGAGAAGCAAATGTTTCAGATAATCTTCACTTTCAGCCAGTAATGTGGTATCATCAGCATAGCGAAGGCTGTTGAGTCTTCCACCAATATTCACATCTCTGTTGTCTTCATACAATCCTGCTTCTCTGATTTGTTCTGTATATAAATTAAACAGGTAGGGGGAAAGTATGCAGCCTTGTCTTACACCTTTGCTTATTTTAAACCATTCTGTTTCTCCTTGTTCCATTCGAACTGTTGCTTCTTGATCAATGTACAGATTGTGCAAGAGTACGATCAGGTGTTCTGGTATACCCATGCTTCTTAATGTGGCCCAGAGTTTCTCATGGTTTACACAGTCAAAAGCTTTGCTATAGTCGATAAAGCACAAATAGATATCCTTTTGGTATTCTTTAGACTTTTCAAGGATCCATCTCACATCCGCAATGTCTCTCGTTCCTCGCCCTTTCCTGAACCCTGCTTGCACTTCAGGTAGTTCTTGTTCCAGGTATGGTTGTAGTCTCTTTTGAATAATCTTCAGTAGAATCTTGCTGGCATGTGGGATCAGAGCGATTGTGCGATAATTTCCACAGTCAGTTGGATCACCTTTCTTTAGTATTGGTATAAACACAGATCTTTTCCAGTCAGTTGGTCATGATGTTGTCTTCCATATTTCTTGGTAGAGCCTTGTAAGTACGGTAACAGCTGCATCAGATTGCTGTAATACTTCTATGGGAATGCTATCAATGCCTGGTGCTTTGTTCTTTGATAAGGCTTTCAATGCTGCTTCAACAACTTCTTTCATCACCAATGGTTCCTGATCATAAGGTACAGGTTGAAACGGTTGTTGGTCCACTTGATCTTTGTCATATAAAAACTCTGTATATTTCTTCCATCTTTTCTTGATCTTTTCACCATCATTCAACATAGAACCTTGAGGATCTTGTAACATTCCAGTTCGAGGCTGGAACTTTTTCTTTAACTCTCGTAGCTTTAGGAAAGTCGATCTTGTTCTTCCTCTAATAGTTTCTGCTTCTATTTCCTTGCATGCATCATTGTAGTACTTTTCCTTGTCCTGTCTTGCTGCACGTTGGAAATCTCTGCTGAGTTCTGTGACTGTCTTTCTTTCTCCTCTGGCTTTAGCCTCTGCGTTTCTGGGCAATTTTCAGAGTTTCTTCCGTCATCCATTTTGGCCGTTTTTTCTTTTTCACCTTTTGAAGAGACTTCTTGCTTTCTTCCAACACAACCTTCTTGATTTCATTCCATAACTCTTCTGGAGCTCTGTCATTTGTATCTAAAGCAGCAAATCGATTTTGCAGGCAGTCTTTAAATTCCAGTGGTATATTCTCAAGGTCATATTTTGCTGCATTTATGAGTGGTTTGCTCTTTTTCAACTTTAGCTTGAGTTTGCATATTAGTAGTTGATGATCTGTACCACAGTCAGCTCCAGGTTTTGTCTTTGTTGATGTTATAGAGCTTTTCCATCGTTGACTTCCACAGATGTAGTCAATTTGATTTTTATACAATCCATTGGGTGACGTCCATGTGTACAGTCTCCGCTTGTGTTGCTGGAAGAAGGTGTTTGAGATGAATAGATAGAATTCTGCAAGACCAACGATCAGTCTTTCTCCAGCTTCATTTCTGTTGCCAAGTCCATATTTTCCAACTACTTTGTCTTCTTTGTTGCCAACTTTTGTGTTCCAGTCACCCATGACTATCAGGATATCCTGTTTGCATGTTCTGTCAATTTCAGCTTGTACTTGTTCATAAAACTCTTCACTTTCATTCTCTTCTGCAGCTGTTGTTGGGGCATATACTTGAATTATAGTTGTGTTGATAGGCATTCCTCGGAGACTAATAGAAATTAAGCGTTCGCTGACTGCATTGTGTTTCATTACAGTTCTTGCAAGTTTCTTCTTTGTTATAAATGCAACACCATTTCTTCTTTGTCTTTCATTTCCAGCATAGTAGACCATGTGATCATCTGATGCAAAGTGCCCAATGCCAGTCCATTTCAGTTCACTGACACCCAACAGATCAAGTTGTACACATTCCATTTCATTCTTGACCACCTCCAACTTCCCTTGGTTCATGCTTCGTACGTTCCATGTTCCAATGTGTAAGACATCTTTACAGCTTCTGACTCTCATTTCATGTGCAGCTACATCAGAAGTCAGACGTCCTGAGGGCTTTGATCCAACCACATCATAAATGCTGGCTTTACTCTGAAAAGTCTTCAGCTCTTCCCCAGTAGCTAGTTGAGTGCCTTCCGACCTGGGGGTCTCATATTCCAGCACGACAGCACAATTTGTTTTGTTGTAACTATCCATTGGGTTTTCATGGCAAGATACAGAAGTAGATTGCCGGGCCTTTCTTCCGCGCAGTTAAAGATTGGTGGTGTTGCCATTGTCACAGAAATGTGATCCTCTGCCGTCAACACTATCCCATTCTGCTGCTGCCCAGATGGGTGGTTTGTCTTGGTCTGGCACCTCTGATTAACTTAAGGTGGCTAAACAGGTAGAAAAGGTGATAGTGAAACCTAGAAGGATGTTTGGGTGCATAGGGAAAGGAATAGCCAGCAGGAAGGAGGTGATAATTCCTCTGTATAAGTTTGTGGTGAGACCTCTTTTGGCATATTGTGTGCAATTTTGCAGACCACCCTTTGAAAAGGTGCAGAAGATGGCTACCAAAATGATTAATGTGATTCGTCATAAGGCATATGGGAACAGACTTAAAGATGTCAATAAAATCTCTAAAGGAAAAAAAAAAAGGGGGAGACTAGTAGTTGATATGGAAGGGCACATTGGATAGGCCATATGATCTTTTTCTGCCGTCATGTTTCTGTAATTTGTACCCAGGTATCGTAGTGTCCTACCCTCCCTTTCACCTTAATGCCCTTTCTGTTTGCTGTTTATTTTCTTTGCTTTTACTTTTTTGGATTTCGGTGGGGTTGTGTTTGACTCTCTGCTCCAAAGTAAAAATAAATGAAAAACTCTCTGGCAGTTCAGCATCAGGCCTGGTGAGGAGTAGGGGCTGGGGCCTCCTTTTTCAGGTGTCTCTTGCCAGCTTGATAGCTTTAGGGATTCTGTGTTTGAGGTTCTCTTTTTGCAGCCGTTTTTCAGTTAGGCTTTGTTTTGTGGTTTTTCTTCTGACTGTTGCAGTGCTTAATTGCCTGGTGCTGCAGGATCGCTGTGGGGGGTATTTTTTTGGCATCTTTGGAACCCCCTATGGGTGGGACCGATGCCATTTTTGGTGCCTCTGCTGCCAGTGAAGTGACTTGAAATGTCTGTGTCCACTGGACCCTCTGATATAAGTGGGGCTCATGTGATCTCTTTCAGTGTGGCCACAAATTTCTTAATATCCACTTTACCTTCAAGAGTCTGCATGGAACACTCGGAGCTTGGCTCGGTTATTCTAATTTCTGAATCTCATTTCTTCCCTTATCTGACTATCACCTGCTAAGCTTTGCTCTTCATTACTCCCCACCTCAATCTCGCCCGGTTTCCTCCAACCTTTTTAGAGATGTTCCTGCTATTGACCCTTCCTTATCGTAGCTCCAGTCTAGTCCCGTACCATAGAGTTGTGTACCTCCTCCCGCAGCTAGGAGACTGAGCATGTCACTCTTTTAGTGACCCTAGTATAAGTAGTCCAGGGACCGCCCCCTTGAACCAGTTTTGCTCAGTCTTCGTGCAGCAGAAGGAGGTTGTGAGTCCAGTGGTCCGGGACTCACTAGAGCAACGAATAAGGCTTTTAGTATTAGTCAGTTTTTCGTATTGAAGGAAAAAATAAAAGGGTTCTGCCCCTTTAAATTGGCGATTTCAATTGGGTCTGTCAAAATTTACTGGAACATCGCTGGTGAGCTACCCCCCTTCTCCTCCCTCTCTCTGGTGTGGAGAACTACCAGAGGAGTGTGCGGGGGTTGAGCAGGGGCTTCTGGCTTCGTTTCCCCTGAGGCGGGAAAGAAGCCGTTGAGGATGGTGCCACGTGCGCGCGTCTCTGGCTCTGTTGGGGGGGCAGTGGAACCGGCAGCGGAGGAAGCGCCTTGCTACAGGGAGAAGACGGCACCGGGTAAGAGAGAGTACGGCGAGGTTGATTGAGCAGTGCCGGTAGCAGACACAGCGGTTTTGATCAGGGCCTCGTGCAGGGTGCACAGCTTGTGTGGGCTCTGAGGGGACAGGCCCGGACCACGTCGCAAAGCGCGGGAGTCGCAGATCAGGCGGGAAGCTTCCCAGGAAACCCTAGTTTATTCTCAAGTCGAGAGAGGGGCTGTCTCGGTAAGCGTAAAAAAAAAAAAAAAAAAGTGCAGTTTTGAAGCTTTGGGTGAAGCAGTGGGTCCCGGGCTCCTTGTTAGTCACTGTATTGAGCAGGAGGCTTCATGCCTGGTAAGCCTAGGTGCCTCTTGTGTGGGGCACGTAAAGGATCAGTCTCTGAGTTTGGATTGTGCAGAGGCTGCAGTTTTGAAACGTCCATGGCAGATAGAGAGCTAGAGGGGTCTGAGGCTATAGGAGAGGTGGTGATGAAGGATCCCTCACTGTCCCCGGAAGCGAGGCAGGAACCCAAGCCGGGGGCGTTCCTTGGCGTCGGAGGGGCCCTTTCCCCAGGTCCCTTTACAGGGGGGTCTGGGGGCGATCTTTTCGCCCAAGTTTTTATCTCTGTTACAGCAGGCTATTGGGGGGCCTTGTGCTGTGGGGCCGGGGACCTCGGGAGTTGAGGCTCGAGGGTCTAAGAGGCCGGGGGCTAGCTTAGAAGAGGTAGCCGGGAATGGTGCTGATAAGAGATCCAAGCTGCGCTTAGAGGGTGAAGAGCAGGACTTGGAGGATTCAGATGGAGAACAGGATTTAGAGGAAGGTGAGATTACGGAGCCAGAGGAACAGGCGAGAATTGTACGAGTGTTCAGGAGAGAGGAGCTTTTGGCCTTGATTGCCAAAACGCTAAAGGCCTTAAATGTCCCGGTCTCTGATTCGGATTCTGCGGAGGACACGGCGCTGGAAGATCCTCTATTGCAGGCAGTAAGAAAGTCCCAGAGGTCGTTTCCCATTCATAGGATTTTTAAGGAGATGATTCAGGAGGAATGGGATGCTCCGGAAGCTAGCATCAAGGGGGCTAGGATCATGGCTCGGCTTTATCCTCTGGTGGAACCAGATAAAGATATGTTTAAGCCACCGAAGGTGGACGCAGCGGTGTCCGCGGTGACTAAGAAAACCACTATTCCAGTGGAAGGGAGTGTAGCGCTTAAGGATACGCAGGACAGGAGATTAGATTCTTTGTTGGGACAGGTGTTTGAGGTGAATGCCCTGTCCTTACAGGCCTCGATTTGTGGGGCCTGGGTGGCACGGGCGTGTCTGCAGTGGTCCCAGAGGTGGAAGGGGACTCAGGCGGATGAAGTGGCGGAAGAGGCAGCCCGCAATGAGTCAGGGACGGCGTACCTGGCGGATAGTCAGTATGATTTGATTAGAGGGCTGGCTAAGAGTATGGCATCAGTAGTGGTGGCCAGGAGGTACCTGTGGCTGCGGAATTGGGCAGCTGATGGGGCCTCCAAAGCATGGCTGGCTAGGCTTCCGTTCAGAGGTAAGCTCCTCTTTGGAGAGGAGTTAGAGAAGTTGGTTAAGGATTTAGGGGAGTCGAAGGGAGGTCGGTTGCCGGAAGACAAGCAAAAGCAGGGTCGGACAGGAGGACCATCCAGGAGTCAGCTGAGAGAGTTCAGGCGTTTTCGACCCTCCCGGTTTGCCCCGGCGCCTATATGGCGCAAGGATTTTGGGGATTCAGAGGGGCAGGCAGAGGTTTTGCAGCCTCCACGTCCCTGGGGGCCAAAAAGCCGCAATGAAGTGAGGGGGGTCCAGGCGGGAAGGTACCGGTAGAAGGTCGATTACGAGGTTTCGTTCCTGCCTGGGCCCAGATTACTTCGGATCAGTGGGTGTTGGAGATCGTGCAAAGGGGCTATGCTCTCAAGTTCCAACACCCAGTGAGGGACGCGTTTGTGTGGTCTCCGTGCAGAACGACGTCCAAGAGAGAGGCGGTTTGCCAGACGTTGGAAAGGTTGATAGAGCTGGACACGGTAGTACCGGTACCGCCGGACGAACAAAGTAGAGGTCGGTACTCGATTTATTTTGTGGTACCAAAAAAGGAGGGTACCATAGTCCTATTCTAGATCTAAAAAGGGTGAACAGGTATTTCCAGGTGTCGCATTTTCGAATGGAGACGTTGAGGTCAGTCATGGTAGCGGTACGACAGGGAGAGTATCTAACGTCAGATTTGTCGGGGGCTTACCTGCACATTCCGATCAGGAGGGAGCATCAGCGGTTCCTCCGCTTTGCTGTGCCTATGGGACATTTCCAATTCCAGGTGATGCCTTTTGGACTTGCGAGGGCGCCAAGAACATTCACCAAGATTATGGTGGTGGTGGCGGCGGCGTTGAGAAGGGAAGAAGTGTTGGTGCACAGTATCTGGATGACTGGTTAATTCGAGCGAAGTCGCGGGGAGAAAGTCAGCAGGCGACAGCTCGAGTGGTGTCCTTCTTGCAAAGCCTAGGTTGGGTAGTCAATGTGGCAAAGAGCAAGTTGACGCCTGCCCAGGATTTGGAGTATTTGGGGGCTCGTTTCGACACGTGCAGGGGAAGAGTCTTCCTGCCGCTGCAGTGGGTCCAGAAATTGAGACGTTTGATTCGGGAGTTCCGGGCGCTCAGGGCCCCGTCAGCTTGGCAGTACCTGCAGCTGCTGGGGACGATGGCGGCCATGATGGAGGTAGTGCCGTGGGCCAGAGCTCACATGAGACCTCTGCAGAGGGCATTGCTCCGGAGGTGGTCTCATCAGGTGGATACATTGTCCAGGACGTTGGTGTGTCCGTGGGAGGCTCGAAAGTTGCTGCGTTGGTGGTTGCAGCCGGGGGGCCTGGAGAAGGGCATGCCATTAGAGGCACCAAACTGGAAGCCCTTGACAACAGATGCGAGTCTGTTCAGTTGGGGAGCGCACTTCGAGGGGCAGTTTGCCATGGGGTAGTGGTCCGAACTAGAGAAGGAATGGTCCATCAACAGGTTAGAGTTGAGAGTGGTGTTTTTAGTGCTTCGCGTTACTCAGGGAAAGGCGGTCAGAGTATTCTTCGACAATGCCACGGCGGTGGCTTACATAAATTGGCAGGGCGGAACCGGCAGCGTGCCGTTGGAGCAGCGTGCCGATGGATTGCTGGAATGGGCCGAGCACCATCTGGAGGCGTTGTTGGCGGCGGCGCATGTAGCAGGAGTAGACAATGTGACGGCAGACTTTCTGAGTCGTGTGCGATTGGATCCGGGAGAATGGAGTCTGCATCAGGAAGTTTTCGAGACGCTGGTGCGGCATTGGGGTCGGCCAGTGATGGATCTTATGGCAAAGTTCGAGTCGGCAAAGGTCGACAGGTTTTACAGCAGAAAGAGAGAAAGGATGTCAGAGGGGCTGGATGCTCTGATTCAGAGATGGCCGGAGGGCAGTCTTCTGTACATGTTCCCGCCGTGGGTGCTCATTGGCAGAGTTCTCCAACGCATAGAACGGCACAGGGGGCTGGTTCTGCTAATAGCACAGGACTGGCCAAGAAGATCGTGGTATGCTGACTTGATGCGTCCGCTGGTGGAACCACCGTGGAAGCTCCTGGACAGAATGGATCTGCTGGTGCAGGGGCCGTTAAACATGCCTCAGGTACATCAATTTTCTCTTACGGCTTGGCTTTTGAGAGGGCAAGGCTAATGGGTAAAGGTTACTCGTTAGCGGTGATTGCTACCTTATTGAGATCTAGGCGACGGTGCTCGTCACTGGTGTATATCAGAGTGTGGAGGTTGTTTGAGGCTTGGTGTGAGGAGAGACAGTTGCGAGCATTGAGATCCACGGTAGCGTAAGTTTTGTCCTTTTTGCAGGATGGGTTGGAAAAGGGCTTAGCAGTGTCTTCCCTCCGGGTGCAGTTGGCGGCTCTTGCCTGTTACCGAGGAAGCGTGCAGGGGAAGACGCTGGGAGCTCATCGAGATGTGAAGAGATCTTTGAAGGCAGCCTCTTTGTTGAGACCTCCTTGCAGAAGAGTAATTCCAGGTTGGGATCTCAATGTGGTATTGGAGGCGCTGGTGAAGGAGCCTTTTGAGCCGTTGGCTCAGGCGACCTTGAAGGATCTCACGCTAAAGGTAGTGTTTTTGGTGGCTATTACATCGGCAAGGAGGATCTCGGAGTTGCAGGCCCTGTCGTGTAGAGAGCCGTTCTTGTTCTTTTCTAAGGAAAAAGTGGTGCTTCGGACGGTACCATTTTTTTTGCCTAAGGTAGTCTCCGCCTTCCATGTAAATCAGGTAGTGGCTCTGCCTGTTTTTACCAGGTCAGCGGAAAGAGGGGCTGAAGGTAAGTTGCATAGATTGGACGTAGGGCGAGTCCTAAAGGTGTATTTGCAGCGAACGGAAGTGTTGCACAAGTCCGATAGACTGTCCTGTTTGGATGATCGCATCAAGGAGAGCCGGCGTCTAAAGCTTCTATTGCTAGGTGGATTAAGGAAGCCATTGTGTCCGCTTATCTGCTGAAGGGCAGAGTAGTGCCGCAGGGGCTGCAAGCACACTCTACGAGATCCCAGACAGCATCCTGGGCAGAGTGTGGCTTGGTTCCTGCGGCGGAGATTTGCAGGGCGGCAACCTGATCGCCGTTGCATTCCTTTGTCAAGCATTATAGGATTGATGTGCAGGCGGAGGGGGATGCGAGATTTGGATCGGCAGTGCTTCAGGCTGGTCTGGCAGGTCCCTCCCGTTGAGTATGTTCACTGTTCTGCTACATCTCTATGGTACGGGACTAAACTGGAGCTACGATAAGGAAGGTTAAATTAGACTTACCTGCTAATTGTAGTTCCTGGAGTAGATCCAGTCTAGTCCCGCTTCCCACCCAGAGGACTGCTGCCAGGGGATAGCCTGAGCACATGGGAAGGGACGCAGGCAGTTGTGGAGCGGACTTTACACAGCGATTTGCAGGGTCGGTACGGTTGGGTCGCCAACTTCTCTGAAGAGTGTAAAGCCTCTCTAGAGGAGGGCTTGGGAGAGGAGGCGGCTCCTTCTGTTCCAGCCAGGATATACTATTGGTTAACTTTAGGAAGTTAAGGTTCCTTTCTGGCTAAACGTTCTAGTGTTTTTTTCTTAGAGTCCGTGTTGGGACTAACTTGTTTTTTGCTCTGGTGAGTCGGCTTTGACAATAGCATACTGGTTCAAGGGGGCGGTCCCTGGACTACTTATACTAGGGTCACTAAAAGAGTGACATGCTCAGTCTCCTAGCTGCGGGAGGAGGTACACAACTCTATGGTACGGGACTAGACTGGATCTACTCCAGGAACTACAATTAGCAGGTAAGTCTAATTTAACCTTTCTACTGTTATCTTATCTTTTCTTTCCTTTGCTATGTTTGTTTATTGTCTTGATTTACCGCTATTCAAATAATAACATAGCGGTTTACAAAGTTTAAAATACAAGAAAGCCAATCAGGGAGAAAGGAAAAGAAGTTACAATAGGTGACAGGCAAGCACACAAGACATTTAAATACAAATGACTAAGAAGAAATGGAGTAAGAAAGAGGTAGGAAAAGGTAGTTTCACACAAAAGGGGAAGGGAGGTCGAAAGCTGAAGAAAAAATGTGAGTTTTCAGATTCTTTTTGAAAGTGGAAAACTGTGATTCGAGCCTAAGGGAGGTTGGTAGGGAATTCAAGAAAGCAGGACCAATGAAGAAGAAAGCAGAGGAGCAGGTAGACTGTAGGTGAGCGCGGTATGGGGAGGTGTAAACGGTTGATGTGCAGTGAACGATTTGGAATATGGAATTGGATTAGATCTACTAGATACTGAGGGGTGTGGCTGTACAGGAGATGGTGAACTAGTGTGAGAATCTTACAGCGAACACGAAACTCAATGGGAAGCCAGTGGAGTTGAAGAAATAGAGGAGTGACGTGATCCTGGTGTGAAGAGTGGAAAATAAGACGTGCAGCTGTGTTTTGGATACGTTGAAGACTATGAAGTTGAGAGTGAGGAAGACCAGCTAGAACAGAATTACAGAAATCAACGCGTGACATAACCAGAGAAAGGAGAAGAGTGGTGAGAGCCTGTGGAGTGAGAGAGGGGCGAATAGCATGGATCTGGCAAAGAAAGAAGGAAGTCTTGGTAACGTGAGAAATGTGAGCCCGAAAAGAAAGGTCTGAATCAAAAATTACACCTAGATACCGAAAGGAAGAGACGAGAGGAATACATGTGTCAGAAGGAAGGGGCCACCGAAGGGAGAGGACTACCATAGGTGAACCATGTCATCTGAGTCTGTTAATGAGGCTGTTTCCTGTAACTCTGCGCATTTCTATGCTCTAGCTATTCTTGCTCAGCCCATGCAACGTCCTGTGAGGTGCACTATGCTTCAGCCCTGGCCATCTTCGACCACTCATTATCTTCATTCCTGTGCCCGCTCAGCTGAGCGCATTTGGCTCAAATCCTGCACTGTTGCTGACTTCACTTCAAATTTATGCCTCACAAGATCATCTCTATCCCCCCTTCACTCTCAACTCTTCCCTCAACAGCTGCTACCCTTTCTAATATCTTCGATGAGGAAACCTCTCATCTTCTCTCCTCTTCTAAACTCACTTCCTGCTCTTTTGATTCTATCCCCGCCTTTCTCCTTCATTCCATCTCTTCCATGTCATCCTTTTCATTTCTCAACCTATCACTCTCCTTTGCAACCATGCCAGCAGCCTTCAAGAATGCTTTGGTCACACCTCTCCTCAAGAAATCTTCATTAGACCCTACCTATCCTTTTAATTATCGACCGATTTCTCTCCTCCCCTTTATTACTAAACTACTTGAATGTGTGGTTGTTGCTCTGTCTCAGGTCCAGTCCGGTATTATCTGTTTCCAGCTTCAGCAGTCAGGCATTTGGTAATTCTTTCAGGTGTCTCTGGTGGTCCTAGCTTAGTCTGCTATCAAAGAAGAGTCCAAAAGTCCTTTATGACTGCTTCTAGCAGTGAGGTCTATCTCTGGGGTTCCCCTGTACATTAGGGTGAGTAATCCAATAGTCCCAAAGTCCATGTTTAGTGAAATCCCTTCCTACGCTGGGGTCTGCCCCCCCCCCCCTTTTCTGGGCAACTGTCCCCGGTTTCAAAGTAGCCCTTGCCAAGGTCCTTTGTATCAACACAAATGTGAATGATATTCAAATTAGATCAGGAATATGCAAATGTCTTCCCAACATCCTTCAATTTAGACAAACATATACATCAAACATTACAATAAATCACCTCCCACCCTTAAGTCTCTGATTCAGCCAGGGTGCGTCTCAGGTGTAGAATTATCTGGACGCCCCACCACCTTCCATGTAGCTGCTATTATCACCCCAATTTTGGTGGGTTATTCAAAGGCCATGTACCATCGGGTCAAGCGGGCATTGTTTTTTTCATAGCATGTAGCCTCC
Source organism: Ichthyophis bannanicus (assembly GCA_033557465.1). NCBI lineage: Eukaryota > Metazoa > Chordata > Amphibia > Gymnophiona > Ichthyophiidae > Ichthyophis > Ichthyophis bannanicus. The sequence goes on along the minus strand of CM066031.1, from coordinate 1,790,315,032 downwards.
TTAAGGCTGCATGGTTGGTGAAGAGGGTGAAATACCTACCTAACAAATAGTATCTTAAGGCATCTACAGCCCACTTGACCACAAGGCACTCCTTCTCTGTGATTGAATACCTATTCTCTGCCTCCCCTAGTTTCCGACTAAGGTACATGACTGGGTGTTCTTCTCTGGCCACATTTTGGTAATACGACTCCCAAACCTACCCCAGATGCATCTGTTTGTAACACAAATGGCTCTTTGACATCTACATTTCTTAACGCTGGTTCTTTACACAGGGCCTACTTGAGGTTAACAAAGGCCTCTTCCCATGTACCCCAATGTACCTCGTTAAGGGATTTAATTTTCAGCAGATCGGTAAGGGGAGTGGCCAGTTCCGCAATGTGAGGCATGAACCGCCGGTAATAGTCTACTAGGCCCAAAAATGCTCTAACTTGCTTTTTGGCTTTTGGCAGGGTCTTCCCTTTTTTCCGGGAACAAGCAGGAAGTCCTCCCAATGGGTGACGTCTGTGCCGATGGAGCCCTCGTGCGGAGCAAATCCCCTGCTTTCAGAGAAAGCCTTTGAGAGTTGCCAACACGCATGTGCCATCCCCTTCCCGCCCAAGGGTGCCATCTTGCTCAGTCTCCTTTTTTCCGCGGAGCCCTTCGGATGTAGTCCTTGTGTCCCCGTAAAAAAGTTGATGATTTTTGTCTCTCTTCTCGACCGGTCGACACCGGTACCTCTTCCCGCCTTTGGCTTGGTACGTAGGTATCGAGTCCATCTCTGTTTTTCGGTTTTTGTCCTTCGTGACTGGCATTCATGTCTTTTTTTTCTTTTTCACTGACAGCCCGCGTCTTCGACCTTGCAGAGGCTCCTTTTTCCCCCGATGGCTGCCAGTGGATTTAAAAAATGTGATCGGTGTGTGAAGCTGATGTCCCTCACCGATAAGCATGACTACTCTCTCCGGTGCCTCGGGCCCAATCATGACCCGTCGGTCTGTGGCCTGTGTAGGAAAATGTCCTCGAAGGCCCTGAAGAGCCGCCAGCAGCAGCATGATAGGATGTTTCCTATGTCCGTACCTTCGAGAGCCGGGACCTCATCCGAGGTCTCCACGTCTCGGGGGAGCTGTCCGAGCCCGAGCAGCTTCGAGGTTCCTCGGAAAGGGGGTCTCCCTCGAGGGAGCACAAGAGGAAGAAGAAATCCTCGAAGGCATCTCTGGATGGCTCCGAGCGACCCGGCTCCTCGTGGGGCTGGTTGCGGAGCCCCGAGCACTGGCCGGGATCTTCGGAGACGGAGCGCCCGATTGAAGATGCCTCGCAGAGAACCAGAGCAGCCGAGGCAAGGTACCCACGGTCCTCATCGAGGACTCCCCTCCTGGGGAACTGGCGTTGAGGCTCGAGCCAGTGGCTGCGGAGCCTTCCGGAATAGAGTCCAGGATGGCGGCCTTGGAGCACAGTTTACTGCCTTCATAGAGCAGCAGCGGGCGCTGATAACTGGCCTGTCCGGTTCCTCCACCCGACCACCAGGCCCTCAACATCAAAGTTGACCCCGGAGGCCGAGCCGATCCTCGAAGCCCTTTGGGCTCGAGTCGATCCTTAGCCGAGGTCTCTCTTGGCCTCCCGTGTGGGACCGATGTTGTTGCCGCCGAGCCTGCCGGCGTTGGGGCGGTCGGCGCCGGGGCCCTCTGCCTAAGGAGCCCCCCAATTCCTCCTTGGAGGTGTCAGCATGGGAAACGGAGGATGAAGAGTCCCTGGATACCGGCTGGCACAGGGATCTACCATCTGATTCCCCGGTATCCGAGCCTCGGAGAATGTCCCCGCCGGAGGACATGAGGATCTTGGACTTCTTGCGGGATATGTCCAAGACGTTGGCGTTCCCCATGGAGTCGGAGGAGGATCCTTGAGCTCGAGATCCTCCAGTATGGGGCCCCCCCTTGGGAGGCACTTACTGTACCTGTGCCTCCAATCCTGGAATGACTGATGCTCTGCATGTGGGAGACACCGGCGTCGGTGCCGGCGATCAGCAAGCAGCTCAACTCAATGTACCAAGCCCGCTGGAGCCCTGGGTTTCTGAAGAGCCAGAAGACGCACTCCTCTGTGCCTCCCGGCAGGGAGGCCCGCAACTTGGATGCCCTCGGCAGAAAGTGCTTTCAAAGTTCAATGCTGACTTGTCGAATCCAGGCCTACCAGCTGTACATGTGCATGTACCTGAGGGACCTGGTGAAGGAACTCGCTGGGTTCTCTGATGGTCTCTCCCAGGAACCCTTGCATTGCTTCAAGGATCTGTCTAAAGCCGTCCATGAGTGCTCGAAGTTTGTCTCGAGCGGCCTATGACGGGTTCGAGTCGGCAGCCTGGGTAGCCGCGGCTGGCATCGGTGCATGCCGTCAGGCATGGCTGCAGTCTGACCGCGAACAATGGGTTCAGGACAAGTTGGTCTATGTCCCATGCCAGGGGGAGAATCTCTTTGGCAAACCTATGACCAACAAGGCCACAGAGTTGGAGACCGAGTATATGACAAGGACACAGCTCTCCAAGAAGACCTCTGCCCCTTCTTGCAAGAAGAGTTCGGGTATAAAGCCCTTTTACCCGAGGAAGGGTGCTGCTTACCGAAGCTACCCCCATTTTCAGGCCTCCCCGGTTCCCCAATAGGGGCAGCAGGTCAAGGGATAGGGGCATGACCCACGTAAGCAGAAAAGCCCCATCTCCAGGAACAAGCAGGAATAAGTCCTCACATATGGGTACGTCGGTACCGACGGAGCCCGTGCGGGAAAGCTCCCCAGCTTCTTAGAATAGAAGCTTTTGGGACCTCCCACTGCACATGCGCACTGCCTTCCCGCCTTCCTGAACAGCTCTCCTCAGTTTCTCTTTTTCCGCGGAGCCAGCAGGTCGTGTTCCTGTCACCGCTGAAGAAATTGTTATTTTATTTGTTTCTTTAGACCGCGTACCTGCCTTCCCCATACCGATACCGGTATCGCCGGTCTTTTCTTTCTTTCTTTAAAAAATTATAATTCTTTTTTCTTATTTTTTAGCTTTTTGGTCACTTCAGAGAGGCCTCTCGGCCTACTCAATTTCTCCTCATGGAGAAGCCAGCCCCTGGATTTAAGAAGTGTACCAAATGTAATGCTGTTATTTCAGTCACAGACACCCATGAATGGTGTCTGAAATGTTTGGGGCCTGACCATTCCATACCGGACTGCCCATCTTGCTCCCACATGTCTAAACGTGGGCTGCAGAACCGGGCCAACAAATTCCATGTGCTGTTTGCTTCAGAGAATACAGCATCACAGTCATCCAGGTCTTCTTCTCCGGATGGATCTCAGGTAACCAAACCTTCTGTGGGCAAGTCCTCAAAGAGCAAATCTCCTTCAAAGCATCGAGAGGCTCTTAGCTTAGAACTTGAGGACCCTGCCCCAGCCAAACAACCCCGGCGGGAAGTCCAACTTCCAAAAACGCCAATTCAGGGGTCTCAGGTTGATATCGATGCTACGGCCTCGACAGATCACCTGTTAGCCTGCTCTGGGGTACCGGGTCACTCCGGTACCGACATCCAGGCAGCTATGGCGTCCATGGGCGATACTGTACAGTCCATGCAGCAAGCCGTCATGGCTTTCATTAAAGCTGCAACGCCATCGGTTCCGCTTTCAGCGGTTCCGGGCCCGATACCGGTATCGTCCGCCATGCCGGTATCGAGGCCGTCCACCTCTAAACGCAAGTCGGTACCGTATGGGCTTTCGCTCCATACCGGTTCCATACCCGATACGCCCGATATCGATACCGATCGGTACGCGTATCGTGCGTTAGAGGAAAGCACCGATTCCTCTGAGGATTTTCACTCCTCTGATGATTCTGCTGAGTTTTCACTCAACTTACCTGAGGAGCCCTCTTCTCCTAAAAGGAGAATGTCCCCTCCAGAGGATTTGTCCTTCCAGGACTTTGTTTTAGATATGGCTACAGCCCTTTCTATTACCACATCCTCTGAAAAGGAACCCAGATCCAAAAACTGGATATTTTGGGATACTCAAAGGCCCCTAAGGAGGCAGTTACCCTGCCTATCCATGAAATCCTTCAAGAACAACTGATGGATTTCTGGGAAAATCCTTTGACTTTGTCTCCTTATTCCCGTAGGTTGGACACCATGTATAGGGTCCCTCCTTCTCCTGGTTTCCAAAGACTCAATTGCCCCACCACTCTATTGTGGTGAAGTCTGCAATGAAGAAGATTAGGAGTACCAAAAGGCACTCTTCCACCCCTCCAGGACGGGAATGTAAGACTTTGGACTCTTTTGGTAGGAAAATTTTCCAGGCTAGTATGCTTATAGCCAGGATTAATTCCTACAGTCTCTATATGGGCATGTTCCTGGAGGAACTTGCCAAAAAGGTGCGGCATTTTGCCCCCTTTATCCCTGAGGATAAAAAGCAGGGATTCCTTTCCCTAGTGAAACAACTCTTAGAGGTTTCTAAGTTCTCTAATAGGGCAGCATATGATTCCTTTGAGGGAGCCAGTAGGGCTTCGGGCATTGCTATTGCAGCCCGACGTCTTGCTTGGCTCCAGGCCTCTGATCTGGAACCTTGGGTTCTAGATGGCTTACGGAATCTGCCCTGTACAGGTGAGAACTTATTTGGGGAAGAGTGGCAAATCAAAGCCACCCAGATGGATGCTGAAAATGCCACCTTGGAAAGACTTTCAAAGTCCACTTCAATTCCTACTAAGAAAAGTCTTTTAAAAGGCCTTACTATAAGAAGGCCAGAGTTGCTTCAAATACTGGCCAGCAGTCTTCTCAACCTCGCTATACTGCTAAGCGTCAGCAATCCAAACAAGCACGAGCTAAGCCTGCAGCAGCTACTGTAGCTCAGCAGGCTCCAACCCCTCAGGGGTTTTGACTTGCTCCTAGGGAACTTGCCACTTCTGGTTCTAACACAACCAGAACCTCTCACCATACCCGGAAGGTTGGTTCACTTTGCTCCCAGATGGGAACAAATCACAACAGAACAATGGACCCTCTCTATCATTCGAGAGGGTTACAAACTTCATTTCTCCAGCCTTCCTCCCCATCATATGGTGAGACCATTCAATTCTCCCCCATCTCTCCTAACCCTGTTGGGTCAAGAGGTTTCCTCTCTTCTTGCCCAAGGGGCCATAGAAGAGGTTCCTCTTCCTCAACAAGGGTCCGGTTTCTACTCCCCTTATTTTCTCATTCCAAAGAAGACAGGGGGATTCAGACCAATCCTAGATCTGAGAGAATTGAACAAATTTCTCTTCAAGGAGAAATTCAAAATGCTGTCTCTCGGCATTCTCCTTCCTTACCTCCAGGGTCAGGACTGGCTTTGTTCTCTAGACCTACAGGATGCGTATACACATATACTCATCCATCCATCCCACAGAAAGTATCTTCGCTTTCTGTTTCAGGGAAAACATTTCCAATACAGAGTACTCCCCTTCGGTCTAGCCTCTGCTCCAAGAGTATTCACAAAATGCATGGCAGTCGTAGCCGCATTTCTAAGAGGCATGGGAATCTTTGTCTTCCCATATCTGGACGACTGGCTCATCCGAGCTCCAACTCAGTCACAGGCCCAGATTTCCCTGGACCACACAAGGAGCCTTTTGCAGTATCTGGGACTGGTAGTAAACCTTCCCAAGTCCCAACTCATCCCTACTCAATCTCTAGAATTCATAGGGGCCCAGTTGGACACCATCACTGCAAGGGCCTACCTTCCACATGTTCGAGGCCAGCGCCTCCTGAGTTTGGCTTCCCAAGCTCAGTCCAGCACTCACTTGACAGCCAGGGAAATGCTACGCCTTCTGGGTCATATGGCCTCCACAGTGCATGTGGTGCCCTATGCTCGTCTTCATATGAGAGCAGCTCAATGGACCCTGGCCACTCAGTGGACTCAGGCGTCAGGAGCGCTCTCAGACCAAATACAAACCTCCGATCGTCTGTTTTGGTCCCTCCACTGGTGGACTTCCACCAAGAATCTGTTGTTGGGGGCTCCATTTCAACCATTGCTACCCCAAGCAACCCTCACAACAGATGCCTCCCAAACAGGGTGGGGAGCCCATCTGCAAACTCTCTCCACTCAGGGCACTTGGTCTCTACAGGAGACCACCCTTCATATCAATCTTCTGGAACTGCGAGCAATTTACCTTGCCCTCAAGGTCTTCCACTCCCTCCTAGCCAACCTCACTGTCCTAGTTCAGACGGACAATCAGGTGGCCATGTTTTACATAAACAAACAAGGAGGGACGGGCTCTCTGTCGCTTTGCAACGAAGCTCTAAGACTATGGGCCTTCGCCAGAGAGCATCAGATTCACCTGCTAGCAGTGTATCTCCCAGGAGTTCAAAACTCTCGGGCAGACAGGCTCAGTCGAGTTCTGCTGCCACACGAATGGTCCCTACATTTGGACCAAATAAACCGAATCTTTCAGGAATGGGGGACCCCGGACATAGACCTCTTTGCAAGTCCGTGGAATGCCAAACTTCCCCGGTTCTGTTCCAGAACTCCGTGTCAGGGAGCTCAGGCTACGGACGCCTTTCTCCTGAATTGGAGTCAGGCATTCCTATATGCCTTTCCACCCATTCCTTTGATTCCCAAGACTCTGTTCAAACTCCAGAGGGATCATGGAACTATGATCCTCATAGCTCCACGCTGGCCACGCCAAGTGTGGTTCCCTCTACTTCTACAGCTCTCCCAGGGATCCTACTTGGATCTGGGAGCTGCGCCAGACCTCCTGTCTCAGGAGGAGGGGACTTTGTGGCACCCAAACCCCAAATCCCTTCACCTCAGTGCTTGGTTACTGAAGGCTTAAGCCTTCAAGACTTTCATCTTTCCCAACCAGTGAAAGATATCCTTTCTGCCTCTAGGAAACCCTCTACCAGGCGTTCCTATGCTTTCAAATGGAAACGTTTTTCCATTTGGTGTGCTCAGCAGGGTCTTGACCCTCTGGCACTTCCTTTGAATTCTCTTCTTGATTATCTCCTGCATCTATCCAATGCAGGCCTCAAGACGAATTCGGTAAGAGTCCATTTAAGTGCTATTGCAGCATCCTTGCAACATATAAATGGACAACCTATCTCCTCTCATCCTCTTGTTGCAAGATTCATGAGAGGCCTGACTCTCACTAAACCTCCCATCAGACCACCCCCGGTCGCATGGGATTTGAATCTAGTGCTCGGTCAACTTATGAAGCCACCTTTTGAGCCAATGTTTTCCACCTCCTTGAAATTTCTTTCCTGGAAGGTCATCTTCCTCATTGCAGTCACTTCGGCTCGCCGCATCAGTGAGCTGCAGGCTTTAGTGGCCAATCCACCTTACACAAGATTTCATCATGATAAGGTGGTCCTTAGGACGAATCCCCACTTTATGCCTAAAGTGGTCTCGCCTTTTCATCTTAATCAAGAGGTATATCTACCTGTCTTTTTTCCAGCTCCTCATGCATCCAATGCAGAGAGGAACCTTCATACTCTGGATTGTAAAAGAGCTCTCGCTTTTTACCTTAATAGGACTCAGCCACATCGAAAGTCTTCTCAACTTTTTGTGGCCTTTGATCCTTCCCATTTGGGACTTCCAGTCTCCAAGCGTACACTTTCCAATTGGATTGCTCAGTGTATTTCTTTTGCTTACCAGAGCAAAAACATTTCTCTGGAAGGCCATGTCACTGCTCACAATGTGAGGGCCATGGCAACTTCTATGGCTCATCTGCACTCTGTTTCCATAGATCAGATCTGTCGAGCCGCTACCTGGGCCTCGGTTCATACCTTCACAGCCCATTACTGTTTGGACAAGGACTCCCGCCGGGATGCCTTGTTTGGCCAGGCTGTCCTCAAGCACCTGTTCCATTCCTAAACAACTCCTGCCCACCTTCCCAGAATGGATGCCTGAGATCCATACGAAGATGGCGAACCTTTACAGGGGATCCCATGCATCTAAGCTAGGGAGTCCCCATATGTGAGGACTTATTCCTGCTTGTTCCTGGAGATAGCACAGTTACTTACCTGTAACAGGTGATCTCTGGGAACAGCAGGAATTAGTCCTCACAACCCACCCACCTCCCCTAGGAGTTGTATCTTTTATCTATCTATCTTCCTGTCCTCTCTCTGTTGACTCAGCTATAAACTCGAAACTGAGGAGAGCTGTTCAGGAAGGCGGGAAGGCAGTGCGCATGTGCAGTGGGAGGTCCCAAAAGCTTCTATTCTAAGAAGCTGGGGAGCTTTCCCGCACGGGCTCCGTCGGTACCGACGTACCCATATGTGAGGACTAATTCCTGCTGTTCCCAGAGATCACCTGTTACAGGTAAGTAACTGTGCTAAACCCCAGGCACCTGCTCCGGCCTAGCCTGGCAGTGGCTTTTGACTCCTAGAGCATGGCCACTCTTCCCACAGGGGAAAGGCAGATCACAGGGGGCAGGCTTGCTCTGTATGCCCACAAGTGGACAGCCATTATCACCGATGCCTGGGTCTTGCAGGTAGTCCAAGAGGGCTATCTTCTTCACCTAGCCCAGGTGCCGCCTCACTATTTTACAGGAGAGCCCATCAGGTCTCCACTTCACCGGGACCTTCTTATGAAGGAGTTAGCAGGTCTTCTCGAGGATCAGGCGGTAGAACTGGTGCCCTACCACTTGCAGGAAAGGGGCTTCTACTCCAGGTACTTTCTGGTGCCAAAAAGGACAAGAGGCCTTGTCCTCAACCTGGGCAACCTCAACAAATTCCTGGTGAGGGAGAAGTTCAAGATGCTCTGCCTTGGAATATTGTTGCCTTACCTTCGCCAGGGAGACTGGCTATGCTCCTTAGACCTGAAAGATGCGCATACACACATCCTAATACACCCAAACCACAGGCAATATCTACGCTTTGTGGTGGGGGGGGGGGGGCAATCACTACCAGTACAGAGTATTTCCCTTTGGCCTTGCTTTGGCCCCCAGGGTGTTCACAAAGTGCCTAGATGTGTTTCCTGCCTTTCTCAGGCTCCAAGGGGTCTTTGTATTCCCCTATATTGACGACTGGCTCATCAGAGGTTCCTCGGCCATCGAGGCCCACAACTCGCACCATCCAGGTGTTGCAGCACCTAGGATTCATGATCAACTACCCCAAGTCCAGCCTCACTCCAACTCAGCAGCTAGAGTTCATTGGGGCCAACCTTGACACCCTTCAAGCGAAGGCCTATCTGCCTGCAGACAGGGCAAGCAGACTTATGGCTCTGGAAGGTCAAGTGAGTCGCAAGTCTGCAGTGCCAGCAAGGCTTTTCCTGCACTGCCTCAGGCACCTGGCTTCCACAGTCCATGTGACCCCAGATGACCACCTCCACATGCGGACCGCTCAGTGGTGCCTCAGAGACCAGTGGTCTCAGGCCTCAGGATGCCTTCGGGAGAGGGTCAAAGTTTCCAAACATCTGGTACGGTCCCTAGCCTGGTGACTCCAACTGCATCACTTAGAGGTGGGGATTCCCTTCCAGGTCCCTCTGCACACGAGGATCCTGACCACGGATGCATCCCTGCTGGGCTTAGGGGCCCATTGTCAGTGTTTCCGTACTCAAGGACTGTGGCCCCCGAGCGAGAAGGCCCAACAAATCAATTTCTTGGAACTATGTGCCATCCGCCTAGTACTAGGAGTTTTCAAGCAGCTGCTGGCCCACAAATCTGTCTTGGTGCAGACAGACAACCAGGTGGCCATGTTGTATGTGAACAAACAGGGTGGCACGGTGTCCCACCCCCTATATCAGGAAACCCTAGACCTATACTCCTTTGCAGCCCGGCATGGCATTTGTATCCGAGCAGTCTACCTGCCGGGCCAGGACAACTGGCTAGCAGACAGGTTAAGCAGGATTCTCCAACCCCACGAATGGCAGCTGGACCACGGGGTAGCCATTTGGCTCTTCCAGACCTGGGGGCGGCTGGTGATGGACCTGTTTGCGAGTCCGTACAATCACCAGTTGTCCCTTTTCTGCTCCAGGCGACTCCACCCGCACAGGGTGGCTGCCAATGTGTTCCTGATATCTTGGTCAGGGGACTTCTGTATGCGTTTACCTCGACACCTCTGGTGGCCAAGATGCTGTTCAAGATTCTCCAGGACAGGGCCTCGGTCATCCTTATTGCTCCTTGGTGGCCCAGGCAACCCTGGTTCCTGCTTCTTCTGCAGCTAGCAATGGAGGCCCCAATCCCCTTGGGGTCCTCCCCCAGTCTCCTGTCTCAGGAGGGGGGGCTCTCGTCTGTACCTCAATCTCAGCTCACTCAACTTGATGGTGTGGCGGCTGAAAGGGTAATTCTCGCTCCGCTCCTGTAAGAGGGCGTTGGCCTTCTATATCCATCGTACGCAACTGCATTGGAATGCCTCTCAGCTTTTCGTTTCTTACGACCCCAGTAAGCTGGGGGTGGCGGTATCTAAGCGTACGCTGTCCACCTGGGTGTCAGACTGCATTGCCTGGGCATAAAGGGCAGCTGAGCTTCCTATGGAGGGTCTGGTTACAGCCCATAGGGTCAGGGCCATGGCAGCATCAGTGGCTCATTTGTGCTCTGTTCCTTTGGCGGACATCTGCCGGGCCGCCACCTGGTCTTCGAGTCAGACTTTCTCAACCTATTACTGCCTGGACACGGAGTCCCAGTGGGACAGTGCCTTCGGCCAGGCTGTACTCCGTAACCTTTTCGAGGTCTAAGCAACTCCTGCCCTCCGACCCTTCAGGTAGACAAAGGCGAGTCTGTTGATATAGTGTATTTGGACTTTTCAGAAAACCTTTGACAAGGTCCCTCATCAGAGACTTTTGGCAAAACTAAAGAGTCATGGGATAGGAGGCAGTGTACTATTGGGGATCAGGAACTGGTTAAAAGATAGAAAGCAGAGGGTAGGGCTAAATGGCCAATTTTCCCAATGGAGAAAGGTGAATAGTGGTGTAACCCAGGGATCTGTGCTGGGTCCGCTGCTTTTTGACATATTCATAAATGACCTGGATAAGGGAATAACGAGTGAGGTTATCAAATTTGCAGATGACACAAAACTATTTAAAGTTGTTAAATCTCAAGAGGATTGTGGAAAATTGCAAGAGGATCTTGATAAATTGGAAGACTGGGCATCAAAATGGCAGATGAAATTTAATGTGGACAAGTGCAGTTATGCACCTAGGGAAGAACAACCCAAACTATGGTTACACGATGTGAGGTTCCACATTAGGAACCACTACTCAGGAAAAAGATCTAGGCGTCATTGTGGATAACATGTTAAAACCCTCGGCCCAGTGTGCAGCGGAAGCCAAGAGAGCAAATAGAATGCTAGGTATCATAAGGAAAGGAATGGAGTATAAAACAAAGGATATTATAATGCCTCTATTGTTCCATGGTGCGACCGCACCTTGAATATTGTGTGCAATTCTGGTCGCCGTATCTTAAAAAGGATATAGTGTTATTAGAAAAGGTTCAGAGAAGAGCCACCAAAATGGTAAAGGGGATGGAAGGGATGCCCCTATGAAGAAAGGCTAAAAAGGTTAGCGCTCTTTAACCTGGAAAAGAGATGACTGAGGGGAGATATGATAGCAGTCTATAAATTAATGAACGGAGTGGAACGGGTAAACGTAGATCGATTGTTTACGTTATCAGAATATAGAAAGACTAGGGGACATGCAATGAAGCTACAGGGTAAACTATTTAAGACTAATAAAAGAAAATATTTTTTCACTCAACGTGTAATCAAACTCTGGAATTAGTTACCGGAGGATGTAGTTAAGGCTGATCTCCAGGAACAAGCAGGAATGAGTCTTCACACGTGGGAGACGTCTCCGACGGAGCCCGCACGGGAATGCTCCCCAGCATCCAATCAGAAAGCCCTTGGGAGCATCCCCTGCGCCTGCGCGGTGGCTTCCCGCCCTTCCTACTGCCTCTCCCCAGTTTTTCGTTTTCCGCAGACCAGGCAGGATGCCCCTCCTGCCACCGTAGAAATGTTTTCCTTTGTTCTTGTTTCTGTAGTTGCGGCTTTTGCCGCCGACGGTGGCACCTCCGTACCCCTTTCTTTCTTTTCAATTAATTTTCATTTGAATTTCATTTATTTTTGGTCGCCCGAGGCCTACCGGGCTTACAGCATGGAGCCGCCTTCTCCCCAGAAGTGCCCTCACTGCGGGGACCTGTTTTTCCAATTGGACTCCAATGCCTGGTGCCTCTCCTGTTTGGGGCCTGACCCTTCTTTCCCGGATCCCCCGGGCTACAGTGTCGGGAGAAGACCCTCCCTTTTTCGGATATCCCTCGACGACGTCTTCGCGCCCAACGCGCGGTCGTCGGGTTGTGCTTCTCTCCAGGATCAGGTATCCACACAACGGTCTGTTAAGACTAGCCGAGTCTTGAGGGGTGAGTCTCATGCGCGGCATGGCGACAGCTCCAGCCGACCCCTCAAGTCCCCCTTGGCTAATATACCCCGGCGGGAGTCCTCGGGCTACAAAGCATTTACGGGGTTTCGGGATGTTCCTGAGGTTCGCTCCTCACAGAACATTCCCGAGCCATGCCCGAGGGAGGTACCCGCTTCGAGCGGTGCCGATTCCCCGGCATCGGCGTCGAGTGTTCCACTCTTTGCCAGGGATCGTCAGCTGGTGTCATCGGCGCCTCCGGGGCCGATCGACTCGACTGGGTCTGACCTCCCTACACCCCAGCCATGCTCGGGTGTGGTACCCGCTCCGGGCGGTACTGAGACCCCGGCATCGGCGTCGGTGTCGAGCGTTCCGCTCCTCACCGAGGATCGTCGGCTGCTGTCCTCGGCGCCTCCGGGGCCGATCGACTCGGTCCAGCCGGGCGTTCCTCCATCACTGCCATGCACGGGGGTGGTACCCGCTACGAGCGGTACCGACCCCTCGACGTCGGCGCCGAGCGTCCCGCTCCTCACCGGGGATTGGCGGCTGCGGTCCTCGGCACCTCCGGGTCCGACCGACTCGCGCCGGTATGGCGTCCCTAAGGGGGTAATATCTGCTTCGGGCGGTGCCGACCCGTGGGCGTCGAGTGACCCGCTCCCCACCAGGGATCTCCAGCCGCTGCCCTCGGCACCTCTGGGGCCGATCGGCTCGACACAGTCTGGTCCTGCGTTCCGGCCATGCGCGGAGGCGGTACCCGCTTCGAGTGCGCCGGCGTCGACGGTTCCACCCCTCGCCGGGGATGATCTCCTGGCCTCGCTCCCCTCGACCCGAGCTGGGTCGCCGGTACTCCAGCCCTGCGCAAGGGTGGGACCGGTTTTGAGTGGCGCCATTCCGCCGGCAATGGCAGCGGCGTCGAGCTCAAGGAATCGCCATCAGCCTTCCCCGGGGACCTCGGGGTGTGTCGACCAGCACACGGGCGACCCCCCGGCATCGACGCGGCCGTCGAGGGCCCCGCCCTTTCCTAGAAAAGGGGCCTCGGGGTCTTCGATCGCCTCGATCCCACCGCAGGGACTCGTCGTCGGGTGACCTGGCTCCCCTCGGGGACGGGCCGTATGCCCCGGCAGGTTTTCCCTCCGGGTAGGATGGGTTCGAGAGGGGGCCCGGCATCAGGCAGCGCCCGCCGATCGACATCGGCGCCTTGTCAGATGACCCCCTCTCCACCGAGCACCGGCCTCGGGGGCCCTTGATGCTCGCAGCACCGGTCGGCGCGGTTCCGATCCGCGCTCCGGGATCTCCACCACTGGCGCGGTCGCTCCCGCCGGGGTCCTCGAGGAAGGAGTCGATCTCCTCACTCGGTTCGATGCCCAGCCTGGAGTTGTTGTCCAGCCTTGAAAGCCTGGCCGCGGTACGTCTCGGGATCGGCCCCTGTCCCCTCCCGCAGCGCAGAGCAGAGACCGCTGGCCCCTGCCCTCTGACGGCTGCGGATTCGCTCCAGTCACGGGGGGAAGCGCCGCCCCCGGGTTCGGGGCCGAGGCCGATTCCTGCGGCGCCGTCGGTGCCATCGACCTCTTCGATGCCTAGCTTGGAATCAATTCCAGGAGCCGACGACGTCATGTTGACTGCCCCGATCCGGGTCGGTTGGTCCCCTCCTCTGCCCAGCGGGCATCGGCCCGAGCGGCCTCTTAGTGCCCTGGCGGCCTCTCCCGCCATAACTGCTCCGGCAGAGCCGCCTTTTCAGGATTTCCTCCTTGACATGGCGGACTTGCTGGCCATCCCTATCCCGGTCCCGAGCCCAGGCCCTGCGGAACAGGCAGCCGTGATGCTTCCTATGCATCCCTCCCTGCAGGATCTCCTGCTGGGGGCTTGGCGGTCGCCTTTGAGGGTTCCGGCGCCATCGACTGCGATGCAGGCTCTGTACCGGGTGCCTCCGTCCCCGGGTTTTCAGCAGCACCAGCTTCCACATCGGTCCATTGTGGTGGAATCGGCGCTGAGAAAGGCCGGAAGCAAGGAGAAGCATGCTTCTCGCCCTCCAGGCCGTGCCTCGAAGACGCTAGATACTCTAGGACGTCAAGCCTTCCAAACGTCTATGCTGGCGGCCCGAATTATTTCATATATATTTTATGAGTCTGTCGCTTCGGGAGGTCACCGAGAGGTTATCTCGGTTATCCACCTTCGTACCTGCAACCAAGTCCTTTGAATATTCCCTGCTTCTTTATCACTGCAGGAATATCTCTGGGTTCCTTTCTCGTGCTTCGCTGGACTCCTTCCGGTCGGTCAACAGAGCCTCTGCTGTTGCCATTAGAGCACACCGTACAGCATGGTTGCAGGCGTCCGAGTTGTGTAGACGGGTACAGCACAACCTGGGTAATTCTCCCTGCGACGGAGATCACCTCTTCAATAGCGAAGCCTTACGTCAGGTCGCACAGTGCTTCGCTAACCTTCCCAGAGTTAGCAGCCAGCCTAGGGCCCGGCCCCCCCCGGCGGTGGTAAACGCCTCTCCAGACCCCCCTTCCCTAGGAAGAGGAAATGCCAGCCCTCCGCCCACCCTCCAGGCGCGCCCAAGCAAGGGACCTCTCACCCCGGGTTGATGTCCCCGGGCCCGCACCAGGACTCGCATACTAAGCATTTTTAGACTCAGGTGGGCGGCTGCCTGCTCTTAACCTCCTTACCAGAAGTTTAGAATAGAGCTCTACTCTGGGGCTCGTTCAGTTGTAAAATGGTTCGGGGACTTATCTAGGGGTTCAGGTCTTCTCCTCCGTGGGAAAGGGAGACCACCTTACGCCGTGATAGCTATGGCCCACGGTCACCCTACTACTCTTCGGTACGTCCCCGAACCCCTCTCAGCCAGTATTCTCTTGCTGATTGCTTCCGTACCGGAAATTCCCTTCCAGCTGCTATAGTCCCCCTATACTCACCAGGGACTATCCCCTCATGTCCCCCGATTGTGCGGGGGACAAGTTCTACGTGCAGGTCCTGGGGACACATATAGGGCCTCCAACCCCTGCGGCGTTCTACCGGACTGATGCTATCCTCCGTCCCCCACGCTACCGCGCTCTTAGCTCGCCGATCTGCCCTTGTCCTCTGGGAAAGATCCCTCCCCTGATGGATCTTGCGGCCACCTCTCCAGGTGGACGTTCTGGGGATCGATGGCAGATCCGCCTTACCTGGGTGCTGCTCATGTAGGCAGGCCCCCCGGCATGCCTGCGTTAGTACCGGAGGGGGCGTCCCCTTGTCCACCGGCTTAGATATACTAGATATCACCTGCTTGGCAGGCGCCTTTGGGGGATCCCCACAGTACCTGTGTTCTACTGCCTTTTTTCCCCTATGGCCGGTACTCCCCCCCCCCCCCCCGGGGGTCCGGCCAGTCCGCCTGCCTATCCCCCGATCGGCCCGCGGACTGGTGGTACCCTACTGCTGTGCAGTCAACAGCTCCTTTTTTCAGTTAGGTCCTCTTCCCGGAGGCCCGGACCCTTGTCTCCCTATCTCTCGCTAGGGCAGACTGTGTACCCCTTCTGCTCCGGGGTACACCTCTACTCTTCTCCGGGATAGGCTCTCTAGTTCGGCCTGTCTTCCACTGTTAGTCCTCTGAGTTATGGACTCTACTCCTAAGGGAGTGCTCAGCTTGCTGTGAGCCCCCTGGAAGACCTGCCGTCCTTCTCCTGACCCAGCTGACGCCTGGATCTCATGGCCTTCCGGATTTGGAACTTCCTCCTCGCTGCGGTGAAGTTTCCTTGATGACCTCGCTACTGCGTCAACAGTGCCTTCATCACAGGACTACTTCCGACAACCCGGTGGGTAAGCAGTACAGGGTTCTAAACCATTAATTCATTAAAATTTAATGGCCGGTAAGCTCTATATGGTACTAGGTCATTTACCCATTAAATGCTTAACGATTCTCTTCATGCACCCCTCTGACTACTCCCGTAGCCTGGGGGTCTTTTTGCTGTATCCTAATGGTACCTGTTCTGCACTCTTAAGACTTGCCTCCGTAGTCTTTGGATTCGCTGTTCCTCTATTCAACTCCTGCCCTCCATCCCTCAGGGGATGCCGGAGATTCAGGCTGGGCAAATGCCATCCCGTCCTGGGCTGCGCTTATGGGATCTCCCCGGGCATCCTAAGCTAGGGAGTCCCCACGTGTGAAGACTCATTCCTGCTTGTTCCTGGAGGTAGCACAGTTACTTACCTGTAACAGGTGATCTCCGGAGCAGCAGGAATTAGTCTTCACATCCCGCCCACCTCCCCTAGGAGTTGTATCTCTCTTTTCTCTATTCCTTCCTCTCCTCTCCTTCCGGCTCAGCTATGAAACTCAACTGGGGAGAAGCAGTAGGAAGGGCGGGAAGCCACCGCGCAGGCGCGGGGGATGCTCCCAAAGGCTTTCTGATTGGATGCTGGGGAGCATTCCCGTGCGGGCTCCGTCGGAGACGTCTCCCATGTGTGAAGACTAATTCCTGCTGTTCCGGAGATCACCTGTTACAGGTAAGTAACTAATTGTGCTTTAGTGTAACTGGGTTTAAAAAAGGTTTGGACAAGTTCCTGGAGGAAAGGTCCATAAACCATTAAGAAGGGACTGAGGATATCAATGCTTGACCCAATACAAGCATTGTGGAATCTGTGTCTTTTGGGGAAACTGCTAGGTACGTATGACCTAGATTGGCCACTGTTGGAAACAGGATACTGGGCTTGTTGGACCTTGGTCTGACCCAGTATGGCATATCTTATGTTCTTGTGTGTTCAGGCTACCGGAGTACTATTCCCTTAGTTTGCATTGCTATTGCTGCTGCTTGTGGCTCTCATAGAGGGAGCCCTTTTTAGCTATGAGTTCTCAGTAGCCTATAGCTGGGGAGTCCCATATGTGAGGACTGACTTCCTGCTTGTTCCCGGAGAAAGCGCAGTTACTCACCTTTAACAGGTGTTCTCTGGGGACAGCAGGAATCAGTCCTCACGACCCTCCCTCCTCCCCTAGTAGTTGCATCCTATTTTACTTTATTCTTTTGCCGTCTTTTTAGCTATGTCATTTGACTGAGCAAGATGGCACCCTTGGGTGGGAAGGGGACCACGCATGCGTGATGGCAACTCCCAAAGACTCTCTGAAAGCTGGGGATTTGCTCCGCACGAGGGTTCCGTTGGCGCCGACGTCACCCATATGTGAGGACTGATTCCTGCTGTCCCTGGGGAACACCTGTTACAGGTGAGTAGCTACGCTGAACTGCCTGTACTTTGCTAAAGGCGGGTCACACTACCCCATTTCCTATCCAGTGACCTAGGTACTGTACGTTCTGGTTTGCCAACTGAAATTTCATAGGGTTAGCCGTCAACCCTGCCCACCTTAAAGACATACACACTTTACACAGGTGGATTAGGTGTTCCTCCCAAGTCCTGGAATAAATAACCATATCATCAAGGTAGGCCCCTGTGTACTCTAGATGTGGTTTGAGTACCTTATTGATAATATGCTGGAATGTAGCTAGCGCCTCATGCAAGCTGAAAGGGAGGATAGTAAACTGGTATAGGCCCCAGGGTGTTCGAAAAGCTGCTTTTCCTTAGAGGACTGTTCCAAGAGAATCTGCCAGTATCCTTTCGTTAGTTCAAGGGTTGAAATATATATAGCCACTTTCAACTGCTCTACCAGTTCCTCTATCCTGGGCATAGGGTAGGCATCAAAAGTTGAGATGGCATTCACTTGACTGAAATCGATACAGAACCTAGTGGTTCTGTCAGGTTTGGGCACTAGGACTATTGGGCTAGACCATTCACTGTTGGACTCTTCGATGACCACTAAATGCAGCATATCCTCTAGCTCTTTCTCAAGCTCCCTTTGGCCTGGGGAATGTGATATGGCTGTTGCCTTATGATTTTGCCATCCCAGGTGATAATTCTGTGACTTCCGAGGTGTATTCTCCCTGGCAGGGGTGAGAAACACGTCTGGGAACTGGGCTAGCAAGTGCTTCACCTGTCACTTCTGGTCTCCCATCAACTCACTTCCTATTGAGACCTCCATGGAGTCCTTTGGGCAATCTCCAAACCCAGATCCTCTTCTTCACTTACTTGAGCTCCTAGCACCTCCCTACTCACCCTGGGTTTGAGCAAATTAATGTGGAAGGTCTGTACCTTCCTTTTCCGCTGCTCCACTTCATAATTTACAAGCCCTAGTTTCCAGCACACCCTAAAGAGGCCTCTCCACTTGGCTAGTAGCTTATTATTGGAAGTGGGCAGCATAACTAATACCAGGTCTCCTGGCTTAAGACTTCTCTCCCGTGCCTGCTTGTCATAATAGACCTTTTGCTTTTCTTGATTTTTCCTCCAATGTTCGTTAGCCCACTGGGAGAAGGTTCTTAACTGGGTTTTCAATTGGGTAACTTGTTCAATTACAGATTGTAACCCTCTTTCTATTCATATCCAGGCTTCCTATACCACATCCAAGAGTCCTGTGGGTTGTCTCCCCATCAAAAGCTCAAATGGGGAAAAGCCCAGTGTAGATTGGGGACCTTCTCTATATGCAAACAGGACAAATGGGATCACTTGCTCCCATGTCAGACTGTTATAGTTTTAGGCACTTGATATATTGCCCTTTACTTGTGTGTATCAGAGCAGTTTGCAGATATATTCTAACCTGAGGCATTGGAGGGTAAAGTGGCTTTCCCTGTTATTGCCTATACTTTTTCTAACCATTTGTATCAGGGTCTGGTTAAACCGCTCGAAGAGGCCATCTGTTTGTGGGTAATAGAGGCAGTCTTGGCATAGTTTGGGATCAGGCATGTTAAGACTGCCTGTTTAATCCTTATTAACACACGCTCTACTTATCTTTTAGATTGTGATATTATTTAATTTCAATCATTAATCTTCATGCTACTCAATACGTATTTTAATCCTTTCGCTATTAGGATAATGAGTTTGAATTAATTATGGACAAAAGGTCTCAGACTTATCAAAAACGCCAACTTTCAGACTTATAGTGTATCTAATGGCTGTGCGTCTTTTCACATCAATGACCTTGTCCTTATACCATTAGTTTTTCCCCCCAAAAATCTCTTCTCTTTATACATATGTTTTTCTTTTTTTTCCTTGTTTTTCAAAACATGAAACAGTGCTTAGCTTTTCTGTGCTTTCCCCAACGCCATGCCTCAGCGCCTTCTCTGTGTTTCACTGTGTTTCTTCAGGGGGGTTTTCTTTTCAAAAGCACTAATAATAAATAAAATAGAAATTTTACTAATTTATCACGTCTGATAAAGATAGTTTACCGTTTTCACAATTCATTAGATATAGGAGGAATTGTTTAGGCAATATTTCAAAAATCAATCAAAACTTTAAAAAAATAATTTGCGGAAAAGAGGATATCTAGAACGTGTGATACGACGAGCATATAAGAGGGCATCGTTCAACAATGGAGCCTTACTGTTACAACCTCATAGAAAAGAAAAAATGGATGACACCAACATAAATTTAATTACAAAGTATTCACCTTTTAGTACCCAGGTAAAACGCATCATAAAGAAACATATGAATGTTTTAAACATCATTGCAGGCTTGGAAGATAAAAATATTGTGTGTGTGTGGCAACGCCACAAAAATTTAAAAGAGAGATTAAGCCCGGCAATTCTGCGACCTTTATTAACTCAATCGATAGATGATTGGGCAGGACACAGGAAATACGGAGACTGCAGAATTTGTGAAATTACTATGCAATTAACAAATTTTCAATATCATGGCAGATCCTATCAGCTCAGAAGGAAAGCATCCTGAAACACCAATCATGTGGTATATTGTATCCAATGCCCATGCAGCTTGATCTATGTAGGTAAAACAATTCGGCCTTTCAAGATAAGAATGAATGAACATCGAAGCCGATTGCACTGCAAAACAAGAGAGGCACCGATGATAGATCACTGTTTGGAACAAAGTCACAAGTTTGAGGAGCTACAATGTTTCTGTATAGATCAAGTGGTTGCTTGTAATAATGGGAAATCAAGAGAACAAGTCCTATTGACCCGTGAGCAAAGGTGGATCTACAATCTACAATCTGTAACCCCAGGAGGTTTAAATGCCCAAATAGATTGGGGCGTCTGCATATGAAGTTAAAAACAAGCAACGCAGAACAGCAGGATAAAGATCGATTAGTTAAACTATAGACAAACTAGGATTAAATTAATAGTTAAAGTGATTGACAAAGATTAAATTAAAACACAGGTGAAGGGCAGGAAGTCATCAGTAACATTTCGATGCATCTAGGGAAAAGGAAAAATAATACAAAAAACCACAGGTGAGTGGAGGAAATGGACCGGTACTATTTAAACGCAGAACGTTGATGACAGTTCACATGTGCGATACAGCTGGGAAGAGAGGCTCAGAGAAAAGCAGATGAATGGAAAGCTGACAGCATTCATAGTACTTGTATAACGGAGGTAATCCAAGGAAACATAGTGGAGTAGTACATGATGGTTTGGGCAAATCGATAGTAATCATTAGTAGATATAAAAAAATAAGACAGACATGATAAATTAGTAAAATTTCTATTTTATTTATTAGTGCTTTTGAAAAGAAAACCCCCCTGAAGAAACTCAACACAGTGAAACGCAGAGAAGGCGCTGAGGCATGGCGTTGGGGAGCACAGAAAAGCTAAGCACTGTTTCATGTTTTGAAAAACAAGGAAAAAAAGAAAAAACATATGGATAAAGAAAAGAGATTTTTTGGGGAAAAAAACCCTAATGGTATAAGGACAAGGTCATTGATGCGAAAAGACGCACAGCCATTAGATACGCTATAAGTCTGAAAGTTGGCGTTTTTGATAAGTCTGAGACCTTTTGTCCATAATTAATTCACTCATTATCCTAATAGCGAATGGGTTAAGATACGTATTGAGTAGCATGAAGATTAATGATTGAAATTAAATAATATCACGATCTAAAAGATATAAGTAGAGTGTGTGTTAATAAGGATTAAACAGTGAATTCCGCTCTGAAAGTAGACCGCATAGTTGCATTGTTAAGACTGCCGCCTAACTGTCTGGACAAAAGGTTGGTGCCCTGATCTGTCAAATGTTTTCTGGGAAAGCCTACCTCACAGAAAATTTTCAACAGTTCCATATTATCTGACCTGCAGTAACTTTCCGCAGGGGAATTGCCAAGGGATAGTGGGTGGCATAGTCAACAAGTACTAAGAGATACTGGTAACCTGCCATGCTCATATCTAATGGACCCACAATGCCCATGGCTGTTCGATCCAGCGGTGGTTCGACCCCCTGGGATTGGAATCAGGGGTGCTTTATTGGGCTGGTTCTTATTTTTCCATTGGCACACAAGGCATGCCTGGCAGAACTTAGTCACCTCCTGATATAGGTTACAGTGGTGTGCAAAAGTCTGGAATCACTTGTAAATTTGACTTTTTTTCAACTTTGTGACCTTATATCTTAATTTCTTTTTCCTCCCGGTGGCTTTTTCTGTGTATCATGATAAGTGATAGATTTGGCTATTAGGGCCAACTTTTAGCATTGGTTTGGCCCTTATTTTCTGAGTTTGTTCCCCATAGTTGTCCTGTTGATAGATTTTCTGTGAAAATCGCGTAATGTACATCGTTGGCCAACGATATATTATTGTAAGTATGCTTTAAAATATTATGGATGCATGCCAGATTTCCTTCAAATTTAATGTATGTGGCCTTGAAAAAGGCTGTTTTTATGTGTCAGTGATGGATCAATATTTGGCCACCCTTTGTTCTTGATCACCTGACTGCACCTTGTTGGCATTGAATGAACCAGTCTGACAAGGTGATAATTGGTGACAATGCGGTTCCAAGCTGCAATGAGTGACTCAGTCAGCTTTGATGTCGGATGCCTCTTGGATATTTCCAAGGCCATCTTGTGCCATAGGATCTCGATTGGATTCAGATCTGGAGACTGGGCAGGCCAGTCCATTGACTTGATGTTCCACTGCTTCCAGCTGATCACCTGTCTGGAGTGCTTGCAGGGTGCATTGTCATCTTGGAACAGGAACTGGCCAAGAAACAGCTGGTGTGCTGATGGCACCATGCGCTTTTGCAGTATGGTGATGTACTTGGCCCCGTTGACCATTCCATGGACGATGTGAAGACGTCCAACGCCACTGGCAGCCATGCAGCCCCAGACTATAACCTTCAAAGGATGCTTCACAGTGAGGTTGAGACACTCAGGCTTGAATTCCTCTCCAGGAAATCTTCTCACATAGGTGTGGGCCTGGTTACCAAACAGGCAGAAGCTGAATAGCACCTTTTCTCCAGGACCAAGCAGGAAGTCAGTCCTCACTTATGGGTGACGTCGGCGCCGACGGAGCCCTCGCGGAGCAATTTTCCCCAGCTTTCGAAGAAAGCCTTTGGGAATTGCAGCGCGCATGCGCGGTCCCCTTCCTGCCCAAGGATGCCATCTTGCTCAGTCTTCTTTTTTCCGCGGAGCCCTACAGACGTCGTTTGTGATCGCCGCTGAAAAAGTTGATTTCTTTAGTTTGTTTTTTTCTCGGTTCGACGCCGTGTCTCTTTCCCGCCCGGCCTCGATACTCCAATATCGAGTCCGTTCACATTTTTTCTTTTTTGTCCCTTGTAACGGGCGTTCCCGCCAATTTTTTCTTTTTCCCTGGCAGCACGGTCTTTCGACCTCGCAGGGGCCCTTTTTCCCCGATGGCTGCCAGCGGTTTTAAAAAGTGTGATCACTGTACCAGACTTATGTCTCTTACCGACACACATGACTGCTGCCTCCGTTGCCTCGGACCCAATCATGACTCGGTGGGTTGTGGTCCGTGCAACAAAATGTCCTCGAAGGCATTGAGGAGTCGGCAGTCACAAAAGGAACGTATCTTCTCTGACTCCACGTCCGGTTGGGCCCGGACCTCGTCAGAGGCTTCGTCTCGTGACTCCGGCCCCGAGCATCGTCAGAGTTCCTCTGAGCGGGGGTCTCCCGGCCGGGAACATCGTCGGAAGAGGAAACCCGTGAGGGTGACGTCGGAGGACGCTCCTGGTCCCTCGGGGGCCAGGTCGCATAGCCCCGCCAGCCGCCCCGGGCCCTCGGAGGCGGAGAGGTCGTCAAAGCATCCTCGTCTTGAAGTGGAGTCTCCTGGACGCGTGAGTACTGTAGTCCTTGTGGACTCACCTCCCAGGGAACCGACGTCGGGCCCTACGCCGTCGGGGCCCGAGTCGGGGACTGCTGGGTCTTCTGAGTTTGATCTCAGATTGATGGCCTTGGAGTGCAGTATCGCTGCCTTCATGGACCAGCAGCGGGCATTGATGGCCGGCATCGCCAGTGCATCTGCCCCGACCACCGGGACGTCGATGTCCAAGTCGACCCCGGAGGCCGAGCCGATCCTCGAGTCCATGCGAGCTCGAGTCGATCCTCGGCCAAGGTCTTCCTCGGCTTCCCGTTCGGGACCGAGGTCGTTGACGCCGGCCTCGGCATCGGGGCGGAGGTCCTCGGCCCCCTCCCGCATGGAGCCGCTCGATTCCTCCACGGAGGAGTCGGGCTGGGACACGGAGGAGGACGAGTCACCCGGTTCTTTTCAGACTCGGTGCGTCCCCTCCGACTCACCCGAGTCCGGAGCCTCGGAGACGGTCCCCCCCGGAGGATACCCGGTTCTCCGACTTCGTGAGGGATATGGCCAAAGCTTTGGCCTTCCCCGCGGATCCGGAGGAGGAGCCCCGAGCCGAAGAGCTCGAGGCCCTCCAGTATGACTCTCCCCCGAAGGAGGCCTTCACTGTGCCGGTTCCTCCGATGCTGGAGCGCCTGCTCTTCCGCATGTGGGAGAGCCCGGCTTCGATGCCGGTGTTAAGCAAGCGGGTCGATTCCATGTATCGAGTCCGCAAGAGCCCCGGGTTCCAGAGGGCACAACTGCCGCACCATTCCATGGTGGTGGAATCGGCCATGCATCGACTTAAGAGTCAGAAGATGCACTCCTCGGTGCCTCCGGGTAAGGAGGCCCGGAACCTGGATGCCCTCGGTAGGAAGTGCTTCCAGGGCTCTATGCTTGCTTGCCGAGTCCAGACATACCAGCTATATATGGGCATGTATCTTCGAGACCTGGCGAAGGAAATCGCCGGGTTCTCTGCTGGTCTCTCTGAGGAACCTTTGCAGAGGTTCCAGGCCTTGTCCACTGGTATTCGAGAGTGCTCGAAATTTATTTCTCGAGCAGCCTACGATGGCTTTGAAGCATCGGCTCGAGTAGCTGGAGCCGGCATCGGTGCTCGCCGTCAGGCTTGGCTTCAGTCATCTGACCTCGAGCCATGGGTGCAGGACAAGTTGGTCGATGTCCCCTGCAGAGGTGAAAACCTCTTTGGCAAACCCATGGCTGATAAGGCGGCAGAACCCACTTATCTGGTCAATCAAATGTATATTTATAATCTGATCAATCAAATGTATATTTATTATTTCATTTGTTGCTCAAACCTGGGTGATCAAAATGTAATGTATATTTGTAATTTCTATGTGATTGTGGTGTACCCCTCCCTCAAATCATACTGTATTTTCAATCTGATTTTATACTTTACTCCCATGTATTTTACACCATTGGTCCGCTGCTGATCGCTGGAAGTGGCGGCATAAAAATGTATACCAAATAAATAAATAAAATAAAGAACTCGAGTCCGAGACTCTCACCAGAACTCGCCTATCCAGAAAGACCTCTGCCCCTTCACAGAAGAGGAAGGGCTTGGGGAAAAAGCCTTTTTACCCGAGGAAGGTGTCTGCCTATAAACAGCACCACCCACAATATCAAGCCTCAGCAGCTCCCTATCAGGGCCAGCAGGCTAAGGGGCAGGGCAACGGGTCCCGTAGGCAGAAGGCCCCCAAGCCCACTACACAGGCCCCTGCTCAGCCGGGTGGGGGTTTTTGACTATGCCGGCATAGCCTCTCCCCCTCCGCGACTTTCGCTCAGCACGGGGGGCTGGCTGACCCACTTCGCCCACAGGTGGTCAGCCATAACATCCGATTCCTGGGTGCTGCAGGTGGTTCAAAAGGGCTACCTCCTACATTTTCACCAGGTTCCTCCTCCCTACTTTCCAGGGGAGCTTACCAGACCCCCTCTGCACAGGGACTTACTCCTTCAGGAGCTGCAAAGTCTGCTCTGGGAACAGGCTGTGGAGCCAGTACCCCAGCACTTGTGGGGTCACGGGTTTTATTCGAGGTACTTCCTGGTACCGAAAAGGACAGGAGGCCTCAGACCCATTCTGGACTTGCGCAACCTCAACAAGTTCCTGCAGCGGGAAAAGTTCAAGATGCTTACCCTTGGAATCCTACTGCCCTACCTCCGGCAGGGAGATTGGCTATGCTCCTTGGATCTAAAGGATGCTTATACTCACATCCTTATTCATCCGGACCACCGGCAATATCTGAGATTTGTGGTGGCAGGGAATCATTATCAGTACCGCGTACTGCCCTTTGGCCTCTCCTCCGCTCCCAGGGTGTTCACGAAATGCCTGGCAGTGGTGGCAGCCTTCCTGAGGCTTCAAGGCCTCTTCGTCTTCCCCTACCTGGACGACTGGCTCATCCGGGCACAGTCTTCCCTAGAAGTCACTCAGGCCACTCAACGCACAGTGGCTCTGCTTCAGCACTTGGGCTTCGTCATAAACTTCGAAAAGTCCACTTTGCTCCCCTCTCAGGATCTCGAATTCATAGGAGCACGGCTGGACACTCTGCAGGCTCGGGCCTTCTTGCCTCTGGAACGGGCCAACAGGCTCATGGCTCTAGCTGGCAGGTTCCACAGCGCGTCACCGGCCTCTGCCAGACAAT
This sequence comes from Ichthyophis bannanicus, assembly GCA_033557465.1. Lineage (NCBI taxonomy): Eukaryota > Metazoa > Chordata > Amphibia > Gymnophiona > Ichthyophiidae > Ichthyophis > Ichthyophis bannanicus. Next base: position 1,790,289,006 of record CM066031.1, on the reverse strand, counting down.
TCCTGCAACTGCTCGGTCACATGGCCTCCACTGTCCATGTCACTCCGAATGCCCGTCTGCATATGCGACCTGCTCAGTGGAGCCTTCGCACTCAATGGCATCAGGCCACAGGGAGACTGACGGACTTAATACAGATCTCCGACCGCCTGGTCTCCTCTCTGCAGTGGTGGCTTCACCTGCCCAATCTGGTACTGGGCATGACTTTTCAGTCTCCTCCACCTTCTCAAGTGCTCACGACAGATGCCTCTCTCCTGGGATGGGGAGCACATGGCCAAGGAACATGCACTCAAGGCCTTTGGACGCCTTGGGAGACTGCTCAGCAGATAAACTTCCTGGCGCTGCGGGCGATTCGCCTAGCTCTACGGACCTTCTCTCACCTCACTTCTCGTCGGTCTGTTCTGGTGCAGACGGACAATCAGGTCGCCATGTTCTACGTGAACAAACGGGGGCACGGGCTCCCTCCTATGTCGGGAGGCTCGGAGACTGTGCTCTTGGGCAGTCGACCACGACATCCTCCTCAGGGCTGTTTACTTGCCCGGGCAGGAAAATTGCCTAGCCGACAAACTGAGCCGGATTCTGCAGCCGCACGAATGGAGGTTGAACCCTGTAGTTGTCCAGCGGATCTTCCGCCGGTGGGGCCTCCCCACCGTGGATCTGTTTGCCAGTCCTCTGAACCGGCAACTTCCCAGGTTCTGCTCCCGGCACCCGCACCCTCTCAGAGTAGCGCCGGATGCTTTCCTCATCTCGTGGTCCACGGGCCTACTGTATGCCTTTCCTCCCACGCCACTTGTGTCCCGGGCGTTGTTCAAAGTTGTCTAGGACAGGGCCTCCGTGATCCTGGTAGCGCCCAGGTGGCCGAGACAACCCTGGTTCCCTCTGCTCCTACAACTAGCGGTGGACACCCCGATCTACTGACACAGGATCAGGGTACTCTCCTCCATCCCAACCTCCGGGCCCTTCATCTGATGGCCTGGCTGCTGAAAGGGTAGTCCTAGCTCCGCTCTTACTTTCTCCGGAGGTGGAGGCTGGCGTCTCGGCGACCTTCCACCCGGAAATCTTACGCCCTTAAATGGCATTGCTTCTCGGTCTGGTGTTCTCAGTGCTCTGAGGACCCCTTTGCCTGCTTAGTATCGGTGGTACTGCTATATTTGCTTCACCTCTCCGATCTAGGCCTCAAATCCAACTCTGTCAGGGTCCACCTCAGTGCTCTCTCTGCACATCATTCGCCGGTGGAGGGCCAGCCTCTTTCCGCGCACCCCTTGGTGGCGCGTTTTCTCAAGGGCCTGCTTCTGCTTAAGCCCCCGCTGCGCCCTCCAGCTCCTGACTGGGATCTCAATGTGTCTTGCAGAGGCTTACCTGTCCGCCTTTTGAACCCATGGCTACCTGCCCTCTGCGTTTCCTCTCCTGGAAAACCCTCTTCTTGGTGGCCCTTACCTCCGCTAGGCGCGTGAGTGAACTACAGGCTCTAGTGTCGGAGCCCCCTTACACTAGGTTCTACAAGAATAGGGTGGTCTTACGGACTCACCCTAAGTTTCTTCTGAAGGTGGTCACCTCTTTTCACATCAATCAAGAGGTGGTTCTTCCGACCTTCTTTCCCAGGCCGCATACCAGCCGAGCTGAAACTGTCCTGCATACCCTGGACTGCAGAAGAGCCTTGTCCTTCTACCTTGACCGTACGCGAGAGCATCGGAAAGCTGTCCAGCTTTTCATATCTTTTGACCCCAATCGGTTGGGGGTGCCCGTCTCTAAGTGTACTTTGTCCATCTGGGTAGCTGACTGTATCACCTGGGCTTAAGGGGCAGCCGGCCTCTCCTTAGAGAGTCGAGTCACGGCTCACCGTGTCAGGGCGAAGGCTGCGTCAGTGGCTCATCTCCGCTCTGTTCCGTTGGCTGACATCTGCCGGGCCGCTACTTGGTCTTCAAGCCAGACCTTTGCGGCTCATTACTGCCTGGAGATGGAGTCCCGCAGGGACAGTGCTTTCGGACAGGCAGTCTTCCACAATCTCTTTGAGGTCTAAGCAACTCCTACCCTCCGGCCCTGGTGTTGGCTACCGGCCGGATTCGTATTCGGAGAAGATTCCTTCCTTCTGTACTGTTGAACTTGAGGGAGCTCATTTTTTTTTCGGTTGAGGTCTCCGGTAGCCTTGAGCTCGGGAGTCCCATAAGTGAGGACTGACTTCCTGCTTGGTTCTGGAGAAAGAGTACCGTATTTTCGCGCATATAACGCGCACCCGCATATAATACGCACCCGCATATAATGCGCGGAGATTGGGCTTTTATGTAATAAAGTTCTCACATTACGCGCCCTCGCATATAGCGCGCACGTTATATGCACGTAAAAACGGTACTATGAGTGCTCAAGGAGCTTGAGATTTGGATTTCAAGTGGATTGTTTGTTTTTTTACTTCAGGGCTTCGTCTTTAGCTAGAGATTGAGATTGTGGATTTTGTAGATTATTGTATTATCTCAAACTTTTCCTTGCTGTTATGTGGATATGTCTTGTGTGGCAGTAAATTCACTTTGGTTTTGAAATAAACTCCTGGCACGTGGACTTTTTTTGAGTGGAGTAGCAGAGTGAGTGATCCCCCAAGGCCTGGCCTCACAGCTCTTGCTGCTCTCACCCCGAGAAACCGATACCAGACCCTGCGGTAAGGTAAGCGTGTTACCCTTCAGCCTCTGAAAGTGAACTCCTTGTCTTTTACAGGGAATAATCCCCACCAAACAGGAGTCACATTAGTGACATGCCTACTAAGTGTGTACGGTGGCACTTTAATCTTTCTGCCCATCTTTGAACTACAGTCATAAAAAGCTCACCCTCAGAACAAAAGAGAAGACACCTTTGCTGGGCTGTAATTTACCTGAGAGTGCAGCTGTTACTCAGCACTTTGATGACAGAGGCTGTAGTGGTGCCCTGAAGGACTAGAAAGGGGGGCTGTTACTTCTGGAGAGAAATCTGAAATTGTGAGTATATACTTCTGGGAATTTTTCTGAAAGGAATTTTTTTCTTTTAAAGCTAATTAATCTGTGAACCCACTATTTTTTGTTAAATCAGTCAGGGCCTAGTAGCAAAAGTTTAAGATTCAATTTAAAACACAGAACAGAACTTTCTGGTTACCTTTCATACCCAGTAGAGAGCTGTAGTTTAAATTTCATAGTCACTCAGGGCCTAGCATTAGCAAAGTATTTTTAGTTTCAATTTAAAACACAGAAGAGAGCTTTCTGGTTAAATTTAGAATCCAAAATAAAAGAATTCCGATTTACCAAAAATCACCCTATGTTAGAAAAATATTTTTGTCGGAGACTATCTTCCCAGTGCTGTGTATTCAAACAGAGCACCGCCGTGATGTCTCCTTTTATTAATATTAAATTTATAAAGAACAAAAGTACTTAACTTTAGTAAAGAGATGCCATTGCCATTGCTGCCAGAATGACTATCCGACGTAGCGCTCGTTTCGGGTTCAATATTTTATTCTTTTAATGAACCCTGCTTCAGGTTTGTCTTTCAGCTGCTATTGGCAAAGTAAAAAGCTAACAGATGGAAATGTGATCAGCCGTTTAAATCCTCGGCGTCTGACGTCAAAGAAGAGGTGAAATATCAGAGCCAATAAATTAGCTCACCAGAGGGAGGGAACACCCACCAACAGGGAATCCCTTTCAGGGAGCTAAAGCAACCTCAAATGATAGTATGCCAATCTATTTGTTGGTTTAAGCCCCTAGGGGTCACCGAGTCCAATCTATAGATCCAGCGCTGTTCTTGATATTGCAATCGCAGTTCACGATCTCCCCCACGGGGGTCCAATGGTATGAAATCTAATATCCGCCAGCGTAATGCGGTAAAGGAATGACCATGTAATAAACAGTGTTCAACAATAGCGCCGAGAGGGATCTCGTCCTTAATCTTGATGCATGCTCTGATAATCTGACGCGAATCTGACGTTTTGTCCGGCCAACATAATATAGGGAACAAGGGCATACAATGAGGTATACAACAAATTGAGTAGCACAATCTGTATGCCATTTTGTTGAATATATACGGGTTGTATGAACATCCACCCAATCTGGTCCCACTATGGATGAAGTGCAATATATACAACCACCACAAACAAAGTGGCCTTTATCCAAATGGCAAACTTGTGGTCGATCTTGAATATTGGTTGTCCTCATAAGAAGATCCCGAAGGTTAGTGCCCCTAGAATAAGCTATTTGTAGATCTTTATCTCGAAAGCAGGGGTGTATTCCCATTAGCGGCCAGAAACGTCGTAGAAGCTGGCCGCTAATGTTGGCCGGACAAAACGTTAGATTTGCGGCAGATTATCAGAGCATGCATCAAGATTAAGGACGAGATCCCTCTCGGCGCCTATTATTGAACACTTTTTATTACATGGTTATTACTTTACCGCATTACGCTGGCGGATATTAGATTTCATACCATTGGACCCCCGTGGGGGAGATCGTGAACAGCGATTGCAATATCAAGAACAGCGCTGGATCTATAGATTGGACTCGGTGACCCCTAGGGGCTTAAACCAACAAATAGATTGGCATACTATCATTTGAGGTTGCTTTAGCTCCCTGAAAGGGATTCCCTGTTGGTGGGTGTTCCCTCCCTCTGGTGAGCTAGTTTATTGGCTCTGATATTTCACCTGTTCTTTGACGTCAGACGCTGAGGATTTAAACGGCTGATCACATTTCCATCTGTTAGCTTTTTACTTTGCCAATAGCAGCTGAAAGACAAACCTGAAGCAGGGTTCATTAAAAGAATAAAATATTGAACCCGAAACGAGCGCTACGTCGGATAGTCATTCTGGCAGCAATGGCAATGGCATCTCTTTACTTAAGTACTTTTGTTCTTTATAAATTTAATATTAATAAAAGGAGACATCACGGTGGTGCTCTGTTTGAATACACAGCACTGGGAAGATAGTCTCCGACAAAAATATTTTTCTAACATAGGGTGATTTTTGGTAAATCGGAATTCTTTTATTTTGATATATACATAATTCCGGTTGGGTCTAGATTTTCTACTAAATTTAGAATCCAGCAGAGAGCTTGTAGTTTAAATTTCATAATAGGTTAGGGCCTAGCATTAGCAAAGTACTTTTAGTTTCAAATTAAAACACAGAAGAGAGCTTTCTGGTTAAATTTAGAATCCAGCAGAGAGCTTGTAGTTTAAATTTCATAATAGGTTAGAGCCTAGCAGCAGCAAAGAGCTATAATTTAAATCAAATCAGAATATAGCTTACCTCAGCAGCACAGGACAGGGTACTGTGTAGCAGCCCTCTTTTAATAAGTGTTATATCCCTCCCTCCCCACACCCACCCTCCCCTGGGATAATCACAGCTTTATAGGTACTTGCACAACTTAAAAGACAGGAGGTGCTCTCAGGTGAAGCTCATTACCCAAATCAGTCATACACTAAGGACCTGAGATTAATTAAGCTTCAGGTGAACAAGGTATATTAAACTTATTAGGTACAGTTTTAGTGGTATAAATATCCATAGCACCCTTTAGTACGTAAAGAACTTAAAGATCTAAACACAAACTTAAAACTAAGATGCAGGCAGCGGGATGTGGGATTTCCAGTCTTTTGCATTGAGTGTCACATGTATGATTTTCTCCCAGCTGGTGAGAGCTCTTACGTGTGCACTAGGTGCAAGGAGCTCTTTGCTCTCAGGGAACAAGTCAGTTCTCTAGAGGCTAAAGTAGCAGACTTGGAAAGCATAAGACAGACAGAGAGGTACATAGACGAGACCTACAGGGATATAGTCCTGAAGTCCCACCTCCAGTCTGGCAGCATCCCTGTTGCCATGGAGGAGAGAGGTCACGTGACAGGAGAGCCTCACCCTGGTGTGGCAGGAAGTGATCCTGTAACTAGGACCTGTCCTGCAGGTGATGTAAACCCCTCTCGCACCGAGGAGGTTTCTCCAGGGCCAAGTGCCCATGAGGGAAGGGGTAGGACAGCAGTTATAGTTGGTGATTCGATCATTAGGCATGTAGATAGCTGGGTGGCTGGTGGACGTGAGGATCGCCTGGTAACATGCCTGCATGGTGCGAAGGTAGCGGACCTCACGCGCCACCTAGATAAGGTCTTAGATAGTGCTGGGGAGGAGTCTGCTGTCTTGGTACATGTCGGTACCAATGACATAGGAAAATGTGGTAGGGAGGTTCTGGAAGCTAAATTTAGGCTTTTAGGTAGGAAGTTGAAATCCAGAACTTCCAGGGTAGCATTCTCCGAAATGCTTCCCGTTCCACGCGCAGGACCCAAAAGGCAGGCAGAGCTCCGGAGTCTCAATGCGTGGATGAGACAATGGTGCAGAGATGAGGGGTTTGGATTTGTTAGGAACTGGGGAACATTCTGGGGAAAGGAGGGGCTCTTCCGAAGGGATGGGCTTCACCTTAACCGGGATGGAACCAGGCTGCTGGCATTAACCTTTAAAGAGGAGATAGAGCAGCTTTTAAACTAGATAATAGGGGAAAGCCGACAGTCGCCCAAGAGCGCATGGTTCGGAAGAATGTATCCTTGAAGGATACTACAAAAAGCAGAGAGGTTCCAAAAAAGAGTAAAGTAGCCCAAATGCCCTCGAGTATGGAGCAGACAGAGCTTAAAGATCCCAAATTACCCATGTCTACCAATAGCCAAATTAATATGAATAAAATACAGTCTCTAAAATGCTTGTATGCAAATGCTAGAAGTCTAAAAAACAAGATGGGAGAGTTAGAATATATAGCACTAAATGAGAGGTTAGATATGATTGGAATATCAGAGACATGGTGGAAGGAGGACAACCAGTGGGACACTGTGATACCTGGGTACAAACTATATCGTAATGATAGAGCTGATCAAATTGGTGGAGGGGTTGCGCTCTATGTTAGAGAGGGCATTGAGTCAGACAGGATTAAAGTTTTGCAAAAAACAAAATTTGCTATAGAATCTCTATGGATTGAAATTCCATGTAAAAAGGGGAAGGCGATGGCAGTGGGGGTGTACTATCGTCCGCCTGGCCAGAATGAACAAATGGATGATGAAATGCTCAAAGAAATCAAGGAAGCTAGCAAACGTTACAGTGCAGTAATAATAATGGGTGATTTCAATTACCCCGGCATCGACTGGGTCAGTGTCACAGCAGGACATACTAGGGAGATAAAGTTCCTAGATGAAATAAATGACTGCTTCTTGGAGCAGCTGGTTCATGAACCGACCAGAGGGGAAGCCATATTAGACCTAGTCCTTAGTGGAACACCAGATCTAGTGCAAGAGATAAGGGTGTTGGGGCCACTTGGCAATAGTGATCATAGCATGATCGCCTTTGATTTAATTAGTGGAGGAGGGATAGTAAGGAAATCCACAGTACTACCCTTTAACTTTCGAAAGGGAGACTATGATAAAATGAGGAAAACAGTTAAGAAAAAACTAAAAGGAGCAGTTGCAAAGATTAAAGACGTTCATCAAGCTTGGATGTTGTTGAAAAATACTATCTTGGAAGCCCAGACCAGCTGTATTCCACGCTTTAAGAAAAGTGGAAGGAAGTCCAAAAAACTGCCAGCATGGTTTAAAGGTGAGGTCAGAGAGGCTGTTGACAAAAAAGCATCTTTCAGGAAATGGAAAAAAGAGCCAAATGACGAAACCTGGAAACAGCACAAGCACTGGCAAGTCAAATGCAAGGCATTGATAAGGCAGGCAAAGAGATAATTTGAGAAGAAGCTTGCTGCGGAAGCAAAAACATGAAATAAAGACCTTTTCAAGTACATTCGTAGCAAAAAACCTGTGAGAGAGTCAGTTGGTCCATTAGATGATAAAGGGGTTAAAGGAGCACTAAGAGGCGACAAGGCGATAGCGGAGAGACTGAATGAATTCTTTGCTTCAGTCTTTACTGAGGAAGATGTAGGGATGTTACCCATGACTGAAGTGGTATTTAAAGGTGGGGAAGAATTGAAGGAAATATCGATACATCGGGAAGATGTCTTACAACTATTAGATAAACTGAAGAGTAGCAAATCACCTGGGCCGGATGGTATACATCCAAGGGTGTTGAAAGAACTGAAATATGAGATTGCAGACCTGTTATTAGTAATCTGTGAACTATCATTAAAATCATCTCTAATACCTGAAGATTGGAGGATCGCCAATGTAACACCAATTTTTAAAAAGGGTTCCAGGGGTGATCCGGGAAACTACAGACCGGTGAGCCTGACGTCAGTACTGGGAAAAATGATAGAAACCATCATAAAGAATAAAATTACTCAGCATGTAGATAGTCACGACCTAATGGGAGACAGCCAACATGGCTTTAGACAAGGAAGATCTTGTCTTACTAATCTGTTATGTTTTTTTGAGGGAATGAATAAACAGGTGGACAAAGGTGAGTCGGTTGATATTGTGTATCTGGACTTTCAGAAAGCCTTTGACAAGGTCCCTCATCAGAGACTTTTGGCAAAACTAAAGAGTCGTGGGATAGGAGGCAGTGTACTATTGTGGATCAGGAACTGGTTAAAAGATAGAAAGCAGAGGGTAGGGCTAAATGGCCAATTTTCCCAATGGAGAAAGGTGAATAGTGGTGTACCCCAGGGATCTGTGCTGGGTCCGCTGCTTTTTGACATATTCATAAATGACCTGGAAAGTGGAATAACGAGTGAGGTTATCAAATTAGCAGATGACAGAAAACTATTTAAAGTTGTTAAAACCCAAGAGGATTGTGAAAAATTGCAAGAGGATCTTGATAAATTGGAAGACTGGGCATCAAAATGGCAGATGAAATTTAATGTGGACAAGTGCAAGGTTATGCACCTAGGGAAGAACATCCCAAACTATGGTTACACGATACAAGGTTCCACATTAGGAACCACCACCCAGGAAAAAGATTTAGGCGTCATTGTGGATACCATGTTAAAACCCTCGGCCCAGTGTGCAGCGGCGGCCAAGAGAGCAAATAGAATGCTAGGTATGATAAGGAAAGGAATGGAAAATAAAACAAAAGATATTATAATGCCTCTATATCGTTCCATGGTGAGACCGCACCTTGAATATTGTGTGCAATTCTGGTCGCCGTATCTTGAAAAGGATATAGCGATTTTAGAAAAGGTTCAGAGAAGAGCCACCAAAATGGTAAAGGGGATGGAAGGATACTCCTATGAGGAAAGGCTAAAAAGGTTAGGGCTCTTTAACCTGGACAAGAGACGGCTGAGGGGAGATATGATAGAAGTCTATAAATTAATGAACGGAGTGGAACGGGTAAACGTAGATCGATTGTTTACGTTATCAGAATATATAAAGACTAGGGGACATGCAATGAAGCTACAGGGTAAACTATTTAAGACTAATAAAAGAAAATATTTTTTCACTCAACGTGTAATCAAAGTCTGGAATTTGTTACCGGAGGATGTAGTAAAGGCTGTTAGTGTAGCTGGGTTTAAAAAAGGTTTGGACAAGTTCCTGGAGGAAAGGTCCATAAACCATTATTAAGAAGTGACCGAAGATATCAATGCTTGACCCAGTACAAGCATTGTGGAACTTGTGTCTCTTGGGGAAACTGCTAGGTACATATGACCTAGATTGGCCACTGTTGGAAACAGAATACTGGGCTTGATGGACCTTGGTCTGACCCACTATGGCATATCTTATGTTCTTATGTTCTGTAGCTGCGTTGTTAAAAGCAAACCCCTCGTGCTGGTTTCGTTCCAATCGCAGGAAGAGGGGTTTAGTTCCCGAAAGCTAGTCGGGAAAAAAGATTTGGTATAGTGCGCACCCGCAAATAACGCGCGAGAGGGTTGCGCGGTAGGTAAAATCGCATATAGCGCGCGCGTTATATGCGCGAAAATACGGTAGTTACTCACCTGTAACAGGTGTTCTCCAGGAGCAGCAGGAATCAGTCCTCACTACCCTCCCTCCTCCCCTTGGAGTGGCAGTCATTCTTATATGTTTTGCTAACTTTTTTTGCTGTCTCTTCGCTATGTCATCAGACTGAGCAAGATGGCATCCTTGGGCGGGAAGGGGACCACGCATGCGCGCTGCAATTCCCAAAGGCTTTCTTCGAAAGCTGGGGAAAATTGCTCCGCGAGGGCTCCGTCGGCGCCGACGTCACCCATAAGTGAGGACTGATTCCTGCTGCTCCTGGAGAACCCCTGTTACAGGTGAGTAACTACTCTTTCCCACATTTGTCGACCAGGTTGAGTGCTTTCTCACCCACGCGATCCGGTTGCGCCTTTGTATGTCAGTCATCAGTGGCTTATTCCGTGCTTTGCAGCCCCGGAGACCAAACTGCAGGCACCGGCGATGAACTGTTGATGAGCTGACATTGACCTCACTCTTGTGTGACCACTCTCGAAGTAGCTGAGGAGGGGTCAACTTGTGATTAGTCAGTGAAATGTGTCGTAGTGCGCGGTCCTGGTGTGATGTTGATGCACGTGGACGACCTGAACGAGGCTTGTCCACCACTAAAACCCATTTTTCTTTCTTCTGTACATTCTTAACAGCGCTCTGACTGCAGCCAACTTTCCTGGCTATCTGACGGCTTGAAAATCCTTCCTCGCTCATAAAGGACACACGAACACGCTCCTCCAACGTCAGGGTCCGAGTCATCTTCATGATTGATCCAGAAAGCGTATGAAATTCAAAAATTCCGTGCGTTTTTATAGCTGCACTGTTGGCTAGATATCTGCATTGTGATTGGTTAGTGAAACCAGCCTCCTGATTGGTCAGAAATAACGTGTGCATATTGGATAATCTTGATCCAGTTTTGACACAGGATCCACAAAAATCGCAGTAGCTATCTCCCAGTGTCAGTAAAGTATTTAAATTGGAAGCAAGGAATGCAAAAAAGTCAACTCTAATAGCCAAATGTATCCCTTTTAGCGTGGTAGAAAGATGAATATGCTGGGCTAACGCAAAATTAAAAAAAAAAAAAAAAGTGAGTACGAAAAAGGCAAAACTCACAAGTGATTCCAGACTTTTGCATACCACTGTAGGTCAGAAGAACCATTGTGTAAGGTGTGCAATAACACCCTGCTTCCTTAGGTGTCCTGCCAAGGGATGGCTGTAGGCCAAGATCAGTAGAGCCTCCCAGAATATCTGGGGCACCATGAGCTGGGCTTGCTCTCCTTTCTCTTCCCGGAATCTAATCTGATATGAGGTTATTCCTCCTTCTAAAGAGAGGATAACTATCCTTACCCTTCTCAGAGCCCGCCCCTTCTGCCTTACCCCGGGCTTCCTGCAAGGAATGGGTCTCTTGCTTGCTCTTCAGAAAAATTATCGAACTTGGAGAGCACTTCCTCCACAAGAGCCTAGACTCCCCCTGCTGAGCCCTGCTAGTCTTTTCCCCTCTCTCTACCACATTTGGGGTTGCAAATGGGAACAACTCCTCGAGACCGGGTCAGACTTTTCCTCCGCGGTATAGTCTTGGTAACGGGTGGCTACTAAAGCAGAGTGGAAGCCGGTTAAGTCTTATAACCCCTCCCAATCCCGGCCTAGGATTATTGACATTGGGAGCCCCTTCACAATGGCCATTCCTGGTGGTAGTTCTTTGTTATCCCAGGTGATTTTTATCTCATAAGCAGGGTTATTCTATATGTTCCCGTGAACACACCTCACTCGTACAGGGCCTATGTATCTATCCTGTGTCTTATCAACCCTACGCTCCGGGCCAAATCTCGAGATGTCAGAGACTGATTACTCCCAGTGTCTGAGAGCTTCCAGGTCTGTTCCACCAATCTGGATCCTTTTTCAACGGATCCACTCCAGCTTCCTGGGTCCCCCGTGAGTCCTACATCAGAGAAGAAACATTTCCCTTTTAGACACTCCCATTGGAAATGGCCCAGCTCACCGCACACAAAGCATCGTGGCTCTCTTCGGGACTCCTGAGTGGGTTTCTTCCCTGTGGGGTCCTTAGGGTTATCCCAACTTCCCTTTGGCCTAGGGGGTCCTTTTCCCACAGGGATCCCTCGGGGTATCTCCTTTCTCTAGGGACTCGGGGTCCTTGGGATTCAGCGTCGATAAAGTTCTCGGCGAGGCCTATAGCCTCAGTCATGGACATGGGCCCCTGCCTGTATACCCATGCCCATGGGCCCCTGCCTGTATACCCATGCCCGTACTTCCCTTGGCAAAATACAGAGAAATAGTGCTAGAACAATCTTCCTTATTATGTTAAGTCCAGAATTCTTATCAGGTTCCAGTCACCTGATGGCCCAATCAGTTAATCTGTGGGCCACAGCCCTAGGCCTTTCTCCTGGGTGAAGTTTGGTGACCTGAAGACACTTTTGATAGTTCTCTGGGGATAGCCCCAACTGGTCCTGGATAGCTGCTTTCACCTCGCAATGGTCCATGGCTTAAGTATTGTCTAGGGACCGATAGGCTGCCTGGGCTTCCCCTGTAAGCAGCGGTGCTAAACGCATGGTCCACTGGTTCAGGGCCAACCTGCTGCTGTAGCCACCCTTTCAAATGTCAGAATTTACGCTTTGGGATCGTTCACCAGGACCTATTTTTGCTAAGGTGAGGATCCGGGTCCCCTCCAGTCCTCCCGTTGCAACACATCCCTCAATTGGGTCCACCTCAGGTTTCAATGTCCTCGCCGATCTGATCATACTGTTGGTGAGTTTCTTAAGCTCCTGAGTTTGTACCTTGAGAAAAGTGGCTGGTTAAGGTGCGCCTGTCTTTCCAGGATCTGGACTATTGTCTGATCCATTGGCTCATGCTGGAGTCGCGTCTGTTCAGTCACCCAACGAACCAGTTCCTCTGAAGTCATGGCTGTAAAGCAAACAGAGAAAACAACCCCAGTGTAGGTCTTTAGGAGAGGTCCACCAAGAAAAGCACAACGCCACGTGAATAGAAGAAACCCAGTCCAAGAATGTGGTAAAAAGGAAGGAGGCGTTTATTATAAATAAATTATGTCAATATGTATATAGTTACCCTGTATTTGCTCCAAGTTTTATTCCCTGTTACAATGTAAGCGCAAAACAGTTTCGACTGAATTGAGCAACCTTGTTGAATGTAAACCGCACTGATAACAAATAGCGTGGTATATAAAAGATGTTAAAAAAAAAAAAAAATTAGATAAACATGCCACAATGCCCGACACAGGCCGCGTTTCGAAATACCTTCTTCAGGCGTCTTTCAGGAGTCTTTCAGTACAAGATCATTACATTTGGGCTTACCTAACAATAGAGGTATTAATATACGAAATGGATTGGTAACACACCCTTACAATTCTGTCTTTATTTGTTTTTATCAATATGTACACATTTTGTCAATGTTTTATCAATGTGATTCCACTTGTTATAAGTTTGTTGATATTTAAAATATTTGTTTTAGTGGTTTTTAGTTTCAGTTTTTAATTGATTTATCAATATTGATTACTTTTAATATTTTTTTACTGTTTTATTTGGTTAGGAGTGGTTATAATATGTCTATATAATTGTGTTTTGTTCATGCATTTATGAATGTAGAACGCCAGATTCCCCTGAAGAAGGTATTTCGAAACACGGCCTGTGTCAGGCGTTGTGGCGTGTTTGTCTAATTTATAATAAAGAACTCCTTCTTCGTCAGGGATATGGCCAAGGCTTTGGCCTTCCCTGCGGATCCCGAGGAGGAGCCTCGAGCCGAAGAGCTCGACGCCCTCCAGTATGACTCTCCCGCCAGGGAACACTTTACTGTACCGGTTCCTCCCATGCTGGAACGACTACTCTTCCGCATGTGGGAGAGTCCGGCCTCCTCGCCGGTCTTAAGCAAGCGGGTCGATTCCATCTATCGAGTCCGCAAGAGTCCTGGCTTCCAAAAAGCACAGCTACCACACCATTCCATGGTAGTGGAATCGGCCATGCATAGGCTTAAGAGCCAAAAGATGCACTCCTCGGTGCCTCCTGGCAGGGAGGCCCGTAACCTGGATGGCCTTGGTAAGAAGTGTTTCCAGGGCTCTATGCTTGCTTGTCGTGTCCAGACCTACCAGCTATACATGGGCATGTATCTCCGAGACCTGGCTAAAGAGCTAGCCGGATTCTCCGCTGGATTGTCCGAGGAACCTTTGCGGAGGTTCCTGGCCTTAACAACTGGTATTCGGGAATGCTCCAAATTCATGTCCCGAGCAGCCTATGATGGCTTTGAAGCATCGGCTCGAGTGGCCGCAGCCGGCATCGGTGCCCGCCGACAGGCTTGGCTTCAGTCGTCTGACCTTGAACCCTGGGTGCAGGACAAGTTGGTCGATGTCCCCTGCCGAGGTGAGAACCTCTTTGGCAAGCCCATGGCGGAAAAGGCTGCACAGATCGAGACGGAGACTCTCACCAGGACTAGGCTTTCTAGAAAGACCTCCGCCCCTTCCCAGAAAAAGAAGGGCTCGGGAAAGAAGTCCTTTTACCCGAGAAAGGCGGCTGCCTATAAACACTACCCTCAATATCAGGCCTCCGCAGCTCCCCAACAGGGCCAGCAGGCCAAGGGACGGGGTAACGGGTCCCGTAGGCAGCAAACCCCCAAGCCTGCACCACCAGCCCCTGCTCAGCAGGGTGGGGGTTTTTGACTACATCAGCATAGCCTCTCCCACTCCGCTGGCTCCTCCCAGCACCGGAGGCCGGCTGGTTCACTTCGCCCACAGGTGGTCCAACATCACTTCCGATGCCTGGGTGCTTCAGGTCGTACGAGAAGGCTATCTTCTCCACTTCCATCAGGTTCCTCCCTCTTATTTTCCGGGAGAACCTCCACGACACCCTCTGCACAGGGACTTACTCCTTCAGGAGTTATCAAGTCTCCTGCAGGAACAGGCTGTGGAACCGGTGCCCCACCACCTGAGAGGTCAAGGCTTTTATTCCAGGTATTTTCTAATACCAAAAAGAACAGGAGGCCTCAGACCCATCCTGGACTTGCGCAACCTCAACAAGTTCCTCGTGCGAGAAAAGTTCAAAATGCTTACCCTTGGAATCCTTCTGCCCTACCTCCAGCAGGGAGATTGGCTATGCTCCTTGGATCTAAAGGATGCCTACACGCACATCCTCATCCACCCAAGCCACCGCCAATACCTACGGTTTGTGGTGGCAGGAAATCATTACCAGTACAGAGTACTGCCCTTTGGCCTGTCCTCCGCACCGCGAGTCTTCACAAAATGTCTCGCGGTGGTGGCGGCCCATCTCCGGCTTCACGGCCTCTATGTCTTTCCGTACCTCGACGACTGGCTCATCAGAGCAGCGTCCGCTCCGGAGGTCACCAACGCCACGCACCGCACGGTGACCCTTCTGCAGTACTTGGGCTTTGTCATAAACTTCGCAAAGTCCACTTTGCTTCCCTCACAGGATCTCGAGTTCATCGGCGCAAGACTGCACACTCCTCAGGCGCGAGCTTTCCTTCCTGCCTCTCGACAGGGCTCAACGGCTCATGGACCTAGCCGGCCGTTTTCGCAGCCAGTCCCTGGTCTCCGCCAGGCGCTTCCTGAGACTGACTGCTTGGCCATATGGCTTCCACCGTCCATGTGACCCCCAATGCCCGCCTGAATATGCGGCCTGCTCAATGGTGCCTTCGCAAGCAGTGGCAGCAAGCCACCGGCGGTCTAGCCGACTTAGTGCGCATCTCCGAGCCGCTGGCCTCTTCTCTCCAGTGGTGGCTTCATCGGCCGAACCTGGTACTCGGCATGCCTTTTTAGTCACCTCAGCCGGCTCAAGTGCTGACGACAGATGCGTCCCTCCTGGGTTGGGGAGCACATTGCCAAGGGGCATGTACTCAGGGTCTTTGGACCGCGTGGGAGTCTGCTCAACAGATCAACTTCCTGGAGCTCAGAGCAATTCGTCTGGCGCTCAGGGCTTTCTCCCACCTGACTTCTCACCAGTCCGTCCTTGTCCAGACGGACAATCAAGTGGCCATGTTCTACGTGAACAAACAGGGGGGCACGGGCTCCTTCCTTCTCTGCCGCGAAGCTCAGAAGCTCTGCTCTTGGGCCGTCAGTCACGGCATCCTTCTCAAGGCAGTTTATCTCCCAGGCCAAGAAAATTGCCTGGCGGACAAACTCAGCAGGATCCTCCAGCCGCATGAGTGGCGCCTGGATCCCTTGGTAGTTCAGAAGCTCTTTCTAAAGTGGGGCCTCCCCACGATGGATCTCTTTGCCAGTCCTCTCAACCGGCAACTTCCTCGCTTCTGCTCTCGTCAGCCACATCCCCTTCGAGTTGCGGCGGATGCTTTTCTACTCTCATGGTCGGAGAGCCTTCTGTATGCTTTTCCTCCCATCCCGCTAGTCTCTCGAACTCTTTTCAAGGTTCTCCGAGACAAAGCTTCCATGATCCTGATCGCTCCTCGCTGGCCCAGACAGCCGTGGTTTCCACTCCTGCTGCAATTAGCGGTGGAGGATCCATTCCCTCTGTGGTTTCAACCGGATCTCCTCACTCAGGATCAGGGGTCTCTGCTACACCCCAATCTCAGATCTCTCAATCTAATGGCCTGGCTGCTGAGAGGGTAGTCCTTGCTCCCCTTCTCCTGCCGGCAGAGTTGGAAGAGGTCATCCTAGCTTCTCGGCGACCTTCTACCCGCAAATGCTACGCCCTTAAATGGCGTCGCTTTTCCGTTTGGTGTACCCAACAGTCTCAGGATCCCTTCTCCTGCTCGGTGTCGGTGATCTTGCAGTACTTGCTCTACCTCTCTAATCTGGGACTTAAGTCCAACTCCGTCAAAGTTCACCTCAGTGCTCTTTCAGCAATTCATGTGCCGGTGGACGGCAGACCTCTTTCCAGCGACCCTCTCGTAGCGAGGTTTCTCCGAGGTCTCCTTCTACTTAAACCACCTCTGCGCCCGCCAACGCCTGACTGGGATCTGAATGTGGTTTTACAGCGGATCACCTGTCCGCCTTTTGAACCTATGGCTACCTGTTCTCTCCGTTTTCTTTCTTGGAAAACATTGTTCCTGATAGCCCTCACTTCCGCTAGACGCGTAAGTGAATTGCAGGCCCTCGTGTCTGATCCCCCTTACACTCGGTTCTACAAAAATAGGGTAGTCCTACGGACTCACCCAAAATTTCTTCCAAAAAGTGGTCTCCCCTTTTCACATCAATCAGGAGGTGGTACTTCCGACCTTCTTTCCCAGACCACACTCCAGCCGAGCTGAAATGGTCCTACATACCCTGGACTGTAGAAGAGCATTGAACTTCTACCTTGACCGTACGCGGGAGCACCGTAAAGCTGCTCAGCTTTATGTGTCTTTTGACCCCAATAAATTGGGGCTCCCGGTCTCCAAGCGTACTCTGTCCATCTGGGTTGCGGACTGTATCGCTTGGGCTTATGGGGCAGCCGGACTCTCGTTAGAAAGTCGAGTCACGGCTCATTGTGTTCGGGCGAAGGCTACGTCAGTGGCTTACCTCCGCTCTGTTCCACTGGCAGACATCTGCCGGGCCGCTACTTGTTCTTCGAGCCAGACTTTTGCGGTCCATTACTGTCTCGAGAGGGAGTCCCGCAGGGACAGTGCTTTCGGACAGGCAGTCCTCCGAAATCTCTTCGAGGTTTGAGCAACTCCTACCCTCCATCCCGGATGTGGGCTACCGGTGGGTAATAATTCAGTGAAGATTCCTTCCTTCTGTGCCGCTGAGCTAGAGGGAGCTCATTTTTGTGCTTAGGGTCTCCGGTAGCCTTAAGCTTGGGAGTCCCATATGTGAGGACTGACTTCCTGCTTGGTCCTGGAGATAGCGTAGTTACTCACCTGTAACAGGTGTTCTCCAGGAGCAGCAGGAATCAGTCCTCACAACCCTCCCTCCTCCCCTTGGAGTTGCAATCATCTACTTAAGTTTTTTTGCAAATTTTTATGCTGTCTTTTAGCTATGTCATCAGACTGGCTAAGATGGCACCCTTGGGCGGGAAGGAGACCGCGCATGCGCGCTGCAATTCCCAAAGGCTTTCTTTGAAAGCTGGGGAAAATTGCTCCGCGAGGGCTCCGTCGGCGCCGACGTCACCCATATGTGAGGACTGATTCCTGCTGCTCCTGGAGAACACCTGTTACAGGTGAGTAACTACGCTTTACAGGTGATTAACTACTCTTTCTTACAGTGCCTTCAGGGTGGGATACCCATAATGATTGGGGCAGCCTCTGCTTGACCTTCTTTTTGCTTCTGTTTATCAGCAGGTAAAGTGCTGATCCATAGGTTAGTTTTCCTGTGCCCCCTGCATGCAGTCCACTGCGTTCTTCCCATTCAGATTATACACTGTAAATTAGTTTCTCCAGGACCAAGCAGGAAGTCAGCCCTCACATATGGGTGTCATCGGCGCTGATGAAGCCCCAGTGGAGCATTTCCCCAGCTTTCTATGAAAGCCTTTGGGAATGCAGGCACGCATAAGCGGTTCCCTTCCCGCTTAAAGGTGCCATCTTACCTCAGTCTCTTTTTTTCCGAGAAGCCCACCGGACGTGTGTCCTGTTCTCCCGGTTAAAAGTAGATTTTTTTTCGGCGATTATCGCTATTTTTTTCTCCGGTTCGACGCTGGTTCCCCTCCCGCCGGGTTCGGTACACCGGTATCGAGCCTGATTCTTCTTTTTCGGTTTTTGCCCTTCGTGGCTGGCGTTCGCCCCCTTTTTCCATTTTTCCCTGGAAGGCCGGTCTTTTGACCTCGCGGGGACTCTTTTTTTTTTCCCCTATGGCTTCCAGTGGCTTTAAGAAATGTGATCGGTGTAAGAAATTGTCTGTCACCGTCACACACGACTGCTGCCTCCGGTGCCTCGGCCCTGACCACGACCCTAAATCGTGCGGGCCATGTGGGAAGATGTCTTCCAAGGCACTCCGAAGTCGACAGCAGCAAAAGGAAAGGCTTTTCTCGGACTCAGCCTCCGGCCGGGCCCGGACCTCGTCTGAGGCCTCGACATCTCGGGATTCCGATCCCGAGCGCCGTCGAAGCTCCTCGGACAGGGGGTCCCCCGACTGGGAACGTAAGAGGAAGAAGCGGCTCGCGAGGGTGTCGTTGGAGGAGGTCCCTGGCTCCTCGAGGGCCAGGTCTAAGACCCCCGACCGTCGCCCCGGGCCCGTGGACCAAGAGAAGCCTGCCAACGTTCCTCGCGTGGAGCCGGACTCTGCTGGACACGTAAGCCCCTTAGTCCTCGAGGACTCTTCTCCCAGGGAGCCGACGTCGGGCCCGGCGCCACCGGGGCCCGAGTCGGTGGCTGCTGCGTCTCCCGAGCTGAGTCTCAGGATGACAGCCTTGGAGAGCAGACTGTCTGCCTTCATGCAGCAGCAGCGGGCACTGATGGCCAGCCTGTCGGGCGCATCAGCCCCGACCACCGGGATATCGACTTCGAAGTCGACCCCGGAGACCGAGCCGATACTCGAGTCTATCATGGCTCGAAGTCATCCTCGGTTGCGGTCTCCCTCGACCTCCCTTTCGGGACCAAGGTCTTTGACGCGGGTGCTCCAGGGCCCCGCGGGGTCGAACCCCAATTCCTCCTCGGACAAGTCCGCCTGGGAGAAGGAGGACGAGGAGTCTCCCGATACGTTCAAGACTCGGTGCGTCCCGTCCGACTCACCGCAGTCGGAGCCCCGGAGTAGATCCCCTCCGGAGGATACTCGGTTCTCGAAGTTCGTCCGGGATATGGCCACTGCTTTGGCTATTCCGGCGGATCCCGAGGAAGAGCCTCGAGCTGAAGAGCTCGAGGCGCTGCAGTATGACTCTCCTCCGAAGGAGGCCTTTACTGTCCCGGTTCCTCCGATGCTGGTGCGGCTCCTCTTCCGAATGTGGGAGGCACCGGCCTCGGCGCTGGTTCTCAGCAAGCGAGTCGACTCGATCTATCGACTCAGAAAGAGCCCTGGTTTTCAGAAGGCACAGCTACCACACCATTCTATGGTTGTGGAATCGGCCATGCATCGTCTGAAGAGCCAGAAGATGCAGTCCGCGGTGCCCCCTGGCAGGGAGGCCCGAATCCTCGATGGCGTTGGTAGAAAGTGTTTCCAGGGCTCGATGCTTGCTGGCCGTGTCCAGTCGTACCAGCTGTACATGGGCATGTACTTGCGGGACCTGGCCAATGAGTTGGCCGGGTTCTCTGCTGGTCTCTCCGGGGAACCCTTGCAGAGATTTAAGTCCTTGTCCTCCAGGATTCGGGACTGCTCGAAGTTCATGTCCCGCACCGCCTACGATGGCTTCGAGGCTTTGGCCTGAGTTGCGGCAGCCGGCATCGCGGCTCGACGCCAGGCATGGCTGCAGTCATCTTACCTCGAGCCATGGGTTCAGGACAAGTTGGTCAATGTCCCTTGCTGAGGTGAAAACCTTTTTGGCAAGCCCATGACCGAGAAGGCCGCTCAGCTCGAAACAGAGCACCTTACACGGACAAGGCTGTCTAGGAAGACCTCTTCCCCTTCTCATAAAAAGAAGGGCTCAGGTAAAAAGCCCTTTTACCCGAGGACGGGCACTGCCTACAAACAGTACCCTCAATATCAGGCTGCCCAAGCTGCCCCCCAGGGTCAGCAAGCCAAGGGTCGCAGGTTTATGGGCCCTGTAGGCAGAGGACCCCCAAGCCTCCCGCCCCTGCTACCACTCAGCAGGGTGGGGTTTTTTGACTCCTTGAGCGTAGCCTCTCCTCCCCTGCTCTCCCAACCCTGCACAGGAGGTCGCCTCACCCTCTTTGCCCACCAGTGGCTCCTCATCACCGGGGACAGTTGGGTGTTGGACAATCCACAAGGGCTATGCCCTGCATTTTCACCAATTGCCTCCCCCATATTTTCCAGGGGAACCTTCAAGGCCTCTCATGCACACAGACCTTCTCCTACAAGAGCTTCAAGGTCTGTTGGTGGGCAGGGCGGTGGAGCCTGTACCTCCCCCCTTACAAGGTCACGGCTTCTACTCCAGATATTTCCTGGTGCCCAAAAGAACCGGTGGTCTTCGACCCATCCTGGACCTCAGGAACCTCAGCAAGTTCCTGGAGAAAGAAAAGTTCAAGATGCTTACTCTTGGAACACTTCTGCCCTACCTCCAGCTGGGAGATTGGCTATGCTCCTTGGATCTAAAGGATGCGTACACTCACATCCTCATTCATCCAGACCACAGAAAGTACCTAAGGTTCATTGTGGGAGGAAACCATTATCAATACAGAGTGCTGCCTTTCGGCCTCACCTTCGCCCCCAGAGTCTTTACAAAGTGCCTAGCAGTGGTGGCGGCCTACCTGAGAAATCAGGTCATCTTTGTCTTCCCCTATCTGGATGACTGGCTCATCAGGGGTCAGACGTACCAGGAGGCCAGGCAGGCCACCCTGAGAACTATTGCTGTTCTTCAAAGTCTGGGGTTTGCAATAAACTTCTCAAAGTCCACTTTGCTCTCCCCTCAGAACTTGGAGTTCATAGGAGCAAGGCTGGAGTCTCTGCTGGCAAAGGCTTTCTTGCCAGAAGCCAGGGCCCACAGATTGATAGCCTTGGCAACTCAATTTCTAAGCAGGTCGCTGGTCTCCGCCAGGCTCTGCCTAAGACTTCTTGGCCACATGGCTTCAACAGTACATGTGACCCCCAATGCCAGGCTCCATATGGGGCCTGCACAGTGGTGCCTTCGGACTCAGTGGTCACAGGCCACAGGCAGCCTCAGAGACAAAGTAAGGGTGTCCAGACAATTTCTGAACTCCCTCAGCTGGTGGCTACATCCACCCAACTTACTGAAGGGAGTGCCCTTTCAGATTCCTGGGCACACGGTGGTACTGACCACCGATGCCTTCTTGCAGGGCTGGGGAGCTCCTTGTCTAGACAAGTGCACCCAGGGCCTATGGTCTCCTTGGGAGGCGGCACAGCAGATCAATCTCCTGGAACTCAGGGCTATTCGCCTAGCTCTCAAAGCTTTCACGCCTGCCCTGTCTCATCATTGTGTCCTGGTTCAAACAGACAACCAGGTGGCCATGTTTTATGTGAACAAGCAGGGCGGGACTGGGTCCAGGCTCCTTTGTCGGGAAGCCCAAGACCTTTGTTCCTTTGCCCTCAGGGCTGTCTACCTTCCAGGCCAGGACAATCACCTGGCCGACAGATTGAGCAGGATTCTGCAGCCCCACAAGTGGCAGCTGCATCCTTCAGTAGTTCAGAAGGTCTTCCTAAAATGGGGTCTCCCTAAAATGGGGTCTCTCTGTGGTGGATCTCTTTGCCAGTCCACTGAACAAGCAACTGCTAAAGTTCTGCTCTCGACAACCGCATCCTCTGAGAATAGCAGCAGATGATTTTCTGATTTCATGGTCTCGGGGCCTCCTGTATGTGTTTCCTCCCAGGCCCTTGGTGGCCCGAACTCTCTTCAAAATTCTTCAGGACAAGGCCTCGGTCCTGCTGGTAGCTCCCAGGTGGCCGAGACAGCCTTGGTTTCCACTTCTGCTTCAACTGGCGTTGGATCCCCCTCTGGGGTTGCAACCCGACCTTCTCTCACAGGAACAGGGTTCCCTTCTGCACCCCAATCTCAAAGCTCTCAATTTGATGGCCTGGAGGCTGCAAGGGTAGTTTTGGCTCCCTGGGGCCTACCTCAGGAAGTTGAGGAGGTTGTCTTAGCCTCTAGGAAGCAATCCACTAGGAAAACCTATGCTCTCAAATGGAAAAGGTTTTCTCTCTGGTGTCAGCTACGTACAGAGGATCCTTTCTCCTGTACTGTTCCAGTAGTGCTTCAGTACTTACTGCACTTATCAAATCAAGGACTTAAGTCCAATTCTGTTCGGGTCCACCTCTCAGCTCTAGCAGCTCACTACTCACTGGTGGAAGGACATTCTCTGTCTGGTCACCCCTTGGTGTCCCGCTTTCTCAGGGGCTTGCTTTTGCTCAAGCCTCCTATCCGTCCTCCTGCCCCTGAGTGGGAGTTGAATGTGGTCTTGCAGCAACTGACTCGCCCACCTTTTGAGCTGATGGCTACTTGTCCACTGCGCTTCCTATCCTGGAAGGCACTCTTCCTGATAGCCCTTACCTCGGCTAGGCGAGTGAGTGAGCTTCAGGCCCTGGTCTGTGATAGGCCTTACACCAGAATTTATAGGAACAGGGTAGTTCTCAGGACTCATCCAAAGTTCTTTCCTAAGTTTGTCTCCTCTTTCCACCTCAATCAGGAGGTGGTTCTTCCAACATTCTTCCCTAGGCCTCATGCAAGTCAGGCTGAAGCAGTCCTGCATACCCTGGACTGTAGGAGGGCCTTATCCTTCTACCTTGACTGTACGCAGGGGCATAGTAGGGCTACTCAGCTCTTCGTATCCTTTGACCCCAATAAGTTGGGGTTGGCTGTGTCCAAGCGTATGTTGTCCATATGGGTGGCTGACTGTATCACCTGGGCTTACAAGGTGGCTGACCTTCCTTTGCAGGGTCGGGTCCCGGCCCACCGAGTCAGGGCAATGGCTGCCTCAGTGGCTCATCTCCGCTCTGTGCCCTTGGTAGACATCTGCAGGGCTGCAACTTGGTCTTCAAGCCAGACCTTTTGCGACCCATTACTGTCTGGAGAGGGAGTCCAGTAGGGACAGTGCTTTTGGCCAGGCAGTACTCCGGAATCTCTTTGAGGTTTAGGCAATTCCTGCCCTCCTGCCCTCTGTTGGGCTACCGGTGGAGGTTGTGTCCTTGAAAAGCCTTTCTTTGCTGCTGAGACTAGAGGGAGTACTCTTGTTCAGCCTGGGTTCCTCGGTAGCCCAGAGCTAGGGAGTCACCCATATGTGAGGACTGACTTCCTGCTTGTTCCTGGAGAAAGAGTAGTTACTCACCTGGAGCAGGTGTTCTCCAGGAGCAGCAGGAATCAGTCCTCACAACCCTCCCTCCTCCCCTTGGAGTTGCAGTTGTACATAGTTTATTTTTCATTTTTGTGTGCTGTTCATTTGACTGAGGTAAGATGGCACCTTTAGGCGGGAAGGGAACCGTGCATGCGTGCCTGCATTCCCAAAGGCTTTCATAGAAAGCTGGGGAAATGCTCCGCTGGGGCTTCATCGGCGCCGATGCCACCCATATGTGAGGACTGATTCCTGCTGCTTTGGTGAACACCTGTTACATGTGAGTAACTACTCTATGTATGAGCAGTTTCGCTCTCTTGCACCTCTTCATTGCTATTAGGCATCCTGCAAAGCCAAGGCTTACTGTTTCCAGCCAAATTTCCCAGTTTGGTGATGGTTTTATTTGGGGGAGGGTGGGATTATGAAGCATTAGGGAGTTGTCAGTCTTGGTTGGAGGCTCCACACCCCTCCCATGGTTGCTGTTTTGTCCTTTTTGCAGTTTGGCCTGGACCAGTTTTGGCCAGCTGGTGGCCCTGGCAGACTATAGGGGTTGTCCCCTCCAGTCTAATCCCACACCTCTGGGTATTATACCTCTTTCAGCAGCTTGGAGACTGAGCATGTCATCTTTTTGATGGCACAGGGTGCTGGATTCGCTGAAGGGACAATTAAGGAGATAGGTTTAGAGTTTGCTTTTTATTTCCCCTGTTAATGTGCAGGCTGCTTTGTTTTTAAAGGCAGAAGTTTAAAAAAATATATCAGAAGGAACAGAGAGAACCTGGGGGATAACAGGGCTGAGGGGAGGATATTTCTTCTTTCCCCTCTCCCCCAGGATTTCAGGGAGGGGTGTTCTGTGGGGGCCACCTTCAGTCAGAGACTTCTGGGGGCTTCCGAACCCATTATCGGGTGAGGAGCTACCTTGGGGGCTGTAGTTGATAGGAATAAAAGCTGGCAGCCCCAAGTCGCCCCCTCAGTGCTGAAGCTGGGAAGGAAGGCTGAGTGCGAGGGGTAGAAAAGCCATGCTGCAAAGAGGCTCCAAGGTAAGAGGGGGTGGGGGTGGGGAGGACAGCAGGAACCCCTAGCAACTGCCAGATTTTTTTTATGTGGGAGACACCGGCATCGGTGCTGTTGGTGAGCAAGCGGCTTGACTCGATGTACCGAGAAGCAAGCGGTTCAACTCGATGTACCGAGTCCGGGCTTCCAGAAAGTACAGCTGCTGCACAACTCCATAGTGGTGGAGTCGGCCATGCATTGACTGAAGAGCCAGAAGACGCACTCCTTGGTGCCCCCCAGTAGGGAGGCCCACAGCTAGGATGCCTTCTTCAGAAAGTGCTACCAAGGCTCGATGCTTATCGCCTGGATCCAGGCCTACCAGCTGTACATGGGCATGTACCTGAGAGACCTGGCGAAGGAGCTCACTGGGTTCTCTGCTGGTCTCCGAGGAACCCCTGCAGTAGTTCAAGATACTGGCCAAAGCTGTCCGTGAGTGCGCCAAGTTTGTCTCGAGCAGCCTATGATGGCTTCAAGTCAGTGGTTTGAGTAGCAGCGGCGGGTATTGATGCCCGAAACTGGGCCTGGCTACAGTCGTCCGACCTTCAACAGTGGGTTCAGGACAAATTGGTCAACATCCCATGCCAAGGAGAGAATCTCTCTGCCAAACTCATGACAAAAAGGCTGTCAAGCTGAAGTCCAAGTTCATTACGAGGACCAGGCTCTTTTAAGAAAAAAAAAAAAAAAAAAGACCGCTGCCCCTTCCTGACAGAAGGGCTCGGGTAAAAAGCCCTAATACCTGAGAAAAGGGGCTGCTTACAGAAACTACCCACATTTTCAGATCACCCCGGCTCCCCAGCAGGGTCAGAAGGCCAAGGGACATGGGCGAGGCTCTCGTAAGCAGAAGGCTCCCAAGCCCTAGGTGTCGGCCCAGCCCAGCCAGGGGAGGATTTTGACTCCTTGAGCATAGCTTTTCCGCCCCAAGGAGGTCAGCAGGAGGATGTCTTATTTTTTATGCTTAAAGGCGGCTAACCATCACCACAGATTCCTGAGCCTTCCAGGTGGTCTGGCTCAGACACCTCTTCCTTTCTTTCTGGGAGATCCCCCCCCCCCCCCCCCAGGTCTCCCCTTCACTGGGAACTTCTGCTGAAGGAACTCGCAGGACTTAAAGGACAGAGCAGTAGAACCAGTACCCCACAATATCAAGGGCAAAGAGTTCTATTCTAGATACTTCCTCATACCAAAAAAACAGGAGGCCTAAGGCCCATCTTCGACCTGCGCAACCTGAATAAATTCCTGGTGAGGGAGAAGTTCAAGATGCTCTCCCTTGGAACATTGCTGCCTTACCTCCAGTAGGGAGATTGGCTATGCACCTTGGATCTAAAGGATGCTTATACCCACATCCTCATTCACCGCAACCACAGACAGTATCTGCGGTTCATGGTGGGGAGCAGCCACTACCAGTACAGGGTACTACCCTTCGGCCTGGCTTCCACCCCAAGGGTCTTCGCCAAATGCCTGGCAGTGGTGGCCACCTTCCTCCGCCGCCAGGGGGTGTTTGTCTTCCCCTACATGGATGATTGGCTTATAAAAGGAGGCACAGCTACAGAAGTGCAGCAGGCAACCACATGTACTATCCAGTTCCTGCAACATCTGGGGTTTGCAATAAACTACCCCAAGTCCCACCTCCTCCCGACAATGTCTGGAGTTCATAGGGGCAAGGCTAGACTCCCTCTGGGCAAAGGCCTTCCTCCCCAGAGACTGAGCTGACCGTCTCAGTGCACTAGCCCTAGACGTACAACACCATCTCTGTCAGCTCTGCTTTTGCTGCGCCAACTCAGGCACATGGCCTCCACGGTCCATGTGACCCCAGATGCTCGCCACCACATGAGTACTGCACAGTGGTGCCTTCAGCACCAGTGGCTACAGGCAGTCCCCGGGACAAGGTTTCAGTGACCTGCTAGTTGGCGGAATCTCTGACCTGGTGGCAAACCCCCCAAACACCTCGAGGCGGAGATGCCCTTCCAAACTCCAAACCCCTTAAGGGTTCTCACGACGGACGCTTCCCTGCTGAGGTGGGGAGCCCACTGCGAGAACTCCACACCCAGGGCAGCTGGTCGCAGGATGAGAGCATCCAGCAGATCAATCTCCTGAAGCTTCGGGCAATATACCTAGCCCTCTGAGCATTTTGCCACTACCTATGGCACCAACCCGTGTTGATCCAAACAGACAACCAGGTGGCAATGTTCTACATGAACAAGCAGGGGGGGGGGGGGGGGCACAGGATATCGCACCCTCTACCACGAGGTGCTGACGCTCTGCTCCTACACAGTCCAGCAGGGCATATTCCTATGGGCAGTATACCTGCCAGGTCAGGACAACTCCTTTGCGGACAGATTGAGCAGGGTCTTCTAGCTGCACGAGTGGCTGCTGGACCCCAGAGTGGCCAACCGGCTTTTCCACCTCTGGGGAACACCATGGGCGGACAACCACCAGTTGCCTCGTTCTGCCCCTGGCAAGCCCACCCCTCCTGGGTGGCGGCTGGCACGTTTCTCATTTCATGGTCAGAAGGTTTCATGTACGCCTTCCCACCCACACCACTCATTGCCAAAATGCTGTTCAGGACCCTCCGTAACAAGACTTTCCTGATTCTGATAGCCCCTTGATGGGCCAGGCAGCTGTGGTTTCTGCTGCTCCTCTGGTTGTCAGTAGAGACTCCCATTCCACTGGGGAGCTCCCCAGGGCTCCTATTTCAGGAGGGGGGGGCTCTCTCCTGCACCCCATCCTGGGGTCCTTATCACTGACAGCGTGGCTGCTGAAAGGGTGACCTTTCCCCTTTCAGTCTCTAGGGAGAAATGGAGGAGATCCTGCTGGCCTCCCTTAAGGCTTCCACCAGGAAAGCGTACGCTTTCAAATGGCGCAGATTTTCGGTTTGTTGTGTGGAACAAGGGGTTAACTCATTCTCCTGCCCGGTGCAGCTGGTGCTGCTGTACCTTCTCCATCTCTTGCAATCTGGGCTCAAATCAAACTCCATCAGAGTTCACCTGAGTGCCCTGGTGGCGCATCATCATCATCTTGGTGGATGGCAAACCCCTTTAGGTCCAGCTTCTGGTGACCAGCTTCTTGAGAGGATGTCTGTTATCAAACCCCACCCCCCTCCCGTCTGCGCCCCAGCGACAGATTGGGACCTTAATGTGGTATTGGCATAGCTCATTCACCCACCTTTTGAGCCTCTAGCTACCAATCACCTGCAGTACTTCTCGAGGAAAGTGGTGTTCCTGGAAATGCTCAGTTCTGCTCGCAGGGTTAGTGAGCTCCAAGCCTTAGTGGCAGAAACGCCGTATACCAGGTTCTGCAAGAACAGAGTTGTGCTCCACATACACCACAAGTTCCTTCGATGATAGTATCCTCCTTCCACCTCAACCAGAAGGTGGTACTGCCCACCTTCTTCCCAAGACCTCACTCCAGTAGGGCGGAGAATATCCTCCACACCTTGGAATGCAAGAGGGCCCTGTCCTACATTCAGCATTCCCAGGGTCACCGAAAAGCTACTCAGCTTTTCGTTTCCTATGACCCCAGTCAGCTGGGGGAGGCGGTGACCAAACGAACACTGTCTACCTGGGTGGTGGACTGTATTGCCCTTGCCTATGAAGAAGTGGGGGCTCACGCTGGATGGCCGGGTCATGGCACACTGTGTCAGGGCCATGGCAACTTTGGTGGCAAACCTGCGCTCCATCTCGATGTTGGACATTTGCCAGGCTGTCACCTGATCTTCAGTCCATACTATCACAGCTCATTACTGCCTGGAAAGGGAGTCTAGATGGGACAGCGCCTTCGGCCAGGCCATGCTCCGTTATCTTTTTGGGGTCTAGGTTGCTCCTACCCTCTGACCCTTCTGTGTTCAGGCTACTGTAGTGCTGGTTTCCATTGGAAAATGGGTCCTACTGCAGTCTATATCTGCAGATTCAATTGTTGCTGCTTCTCATGGCTCCCCTTGAGGGCAACCGTGGTTTTTTCCTACAGGCTTGCAGTAGCCAGTAGCTAGGGAATCCCATATGTGAGGACTGACTTCCTGCTTGTTCCCAGAGAAAGCGTAGTTTTTCACCTGTAATCTGTCCTCACAACCCTCCCTCCTCCCCTTGGAATTGCTCCTTACCATTTTTCTTTTTGCTGTCTTTTAGCTATGTCATCTGAATGAGCAAGATGGCACCCTTGGGCGGGAAGGGGACCACGCATGCGTGGTGGCATCTCCCAAAGGCTTTCTTTGAAAGCTGGGGCTGATGCTTCCAAGAGGGCTCCGTCAGCATCTGTCACCCATATGTGAGGATTGATTCATGCTGTCCCCGGAGAACACCTGTTACAGGTGAGTAGCTACGCTTTACAAATTGGAAAAAAAAACAACTTAACCTCCCTAATCAAAGACTGGCGAGGAATGTACAACGTAATTAAAGGGCATGAATAATCTGGTACAAACTCCAAAGAATTTTAAAAATCAATATAAATAAACTTTGAGCCTTTACTGGAAGTCAATTTAATCTGACTAAATAAGGTGTCGCCCTGTGCCATCTGGACCCCCCTCCCCCAGCGCTAACCTCACAGCTGCATTTTGCAAAACCTGCTTTCTTTGTGGTAATCTTAATGGGTTTACCAGAAAAACAATGTTGCAGTAGTCCAGATGGGAGGAAAAGATGGCCTGTACAATCAATTGCAAATAAGTTACCTCTAAATATGACCAGAAATATTTTTTAAAATTGTTAACTACCAAAAACCATCTTAACCAAAACTAGGACTTGTGGTTCCAGAGTTAGCCAGGAGTCAAAAATAAGCCCCAAAATCTTAATTTCATAACTTTACGGAATTACTGCACCTGCTATGGTTGGTAAAATTTGAAGTACAGTAGAGAATCCCACCTATTTACAAAATTCAAGTCTCTTCTGGATTAATCTGTAACTAATTCCTAGACATCCAATTATAAATCTGTTGGAAATATTTATTGATTATAATTGTATGTCACCTGAACCATTGTGTTCATGGGAGCTATGAGAGTGATGGTATTAACATTTGCATAGTAAAGAACTCAGTTCTTGCAAAGTAGGACCCCAAAAACTCCCATAGCCGTAATCCAGATAAGCAAGGGTTCCTTCTGGTAAGGTCTGATTTTTCAGACATCCCCCAGGCCTTGTCAGATCATCTTGGACTCTAGGAGCCAGTTTGAACATTTAGGAGCCGGCCCCCCAGACCTTTGTCACAGTGCCCCCTCCAATCCCCCTAAAAAGTGTATCGTAGTTCCTTTAAGAGCCTGATTTACAGTTTTCCCATTTTCTGTAAGAGAAGAAAGCTGCTTAAATCAAGCACTTAACATGCCATTAGACAATGCTGCCAACAGAAGGCAGCGACCCTTCTCCCCTTCCCACCAACCTTGGTGAAAATGTCAGCAGCATGTTGGTGTCCCTTTATATTTGTACCCAAAGCAACTTCTGTTTTGCTTTGCATTATCACCATGGCCTGGTAATACGTAAAACAAAACAAAACAAAAAACTCCAATAGCCCCCCGCACCCTGACTTCACATGCACTCTCATAGTGCTCCCCCCAGCCAACCAGTCTCACATAGCCCCCCCAGCCAGTCTCTCTCTCTCTCAAACATCACCCATAGCATCTCAGTCTCTCTCATAGCCCCCTCACCATCACCTCAGTCCATCTCTTTCTCCCTCTCCCATCCATCGCCTGATATATCTTATCAATCGTGCCACACTGTTTGTTACTCCACAGCCTTTGGCTGTGGATGCAACTTGAGCTGCGTGGTGCAGGAAGTTTGCTGATATCACAAGACTTGAAACCGTGAGATCAGCAAATTTCCTCCACCGCAGCTCAAGCTACATGCAGAGCCAGTCACGGTGGAGCAACAAACAGCGTGACTAGAATTCTAAGACACACCAGATGAAATCCCAGACCCCAGGGTTCAATTTATAGTTGTTATAGCGACCTAGCCCCTAGGATTGGTCGAGCCCTGCCTTAAACCAATGCCCCCTACCCCAGCAGAACTTTTTTTAATTTATTTTTTATTTTTACATTCTCTTATATACCGTGCTATTCTGCATCAGTGCGGTTTACATTGAACAAACTGAAATTACATTGAACAGGGCATTATAACTTGGAGATAACATGGGCTATGGAGGGTTACGTGGCTTGCCCAAGACCACAAGGAGCACCTGTGGGACTAGAAACCCCAGTCCTTCCGGCCCAAGGTTGCAGTCCTCTGGTGGGATTTGAACCCCCGACCTTCCGGCCTGAAGTACCTTGCCCCAACCACTAGGCCACTCCACTCCATCTATCTCAATCTATCCAGCAGCAACTCACAAAGGCTTGTCTTCCAGTATCTTTAATAGATCTTTAGTAATTCATTATTGCAACTATCACTGTTTTAGTACTTAAACATACTTCTGAATCTCATTTGCATTCTATCTCAAAGATCAAATTCAGAAAGAAAGTTCAAATTGATCTGTAACCAAAGCTTCTGTAATCAATGTTAAAACAGGAATATTAGCCATTGGCCAATAATTTTAGCATTGAGAATCATTTATTTATCCCCTTTTAACAAAGGGGGCAATTATCACATGGCTTAATTCCTGAGGAAAACTACCTTCTAACAGAGATTGATTTATTAGTCTAGATATCAATAAACTGAAATCTGGGGTACCTTTTAATAGTTTCCCGGGACAAGAGTTCATTTGGGGAAGTTCCTTTCACAAACTTCCGAATCAAGCATCTAACTACTGTAGGGGAAATTAGGCAGAATTCATTCCCAAACACAATGGGCTATAATCCCGAACCCCCACCTCCATGACCCCTATCATGCATATCCAAAATTCCCTCTCCTCCCCTGATGAATACAACTCAACCTTTCATCTGAAAAACGGAACAAAATTCTCAGCCTTCAAATCAACTTCTAGTTCTTTTGTAGGTAATGCTGATATTTTCCTTACTACTTGAGAAGGCTCCCCAGAGTTGTTTTGTCTCCAGAATAACCTAATAAATTATTACATTTCTCTTTTTCTCCTTTATTTCGACTTATAAATTTTAATTTGTGCTCTCCAGGCTAATTTATCATCCTTCTCCCCTGTTTTTCTCTCAAGTCGTCTTTTTCTGCAACAATTGGTCAGTGTACCATGGGGAAGTAACAGAATGAGGGAGAACAGCAAACAAAATGGGGCTACCTTATTCAGTGGCTTATCAATCACTCTGTTACACAAATTCACTGATACTACTGTAGAGATTCTAATTGAAGTAGGTAGATTCAACTTTTATTCCTCCCAGAACAAGACTTGATCTATTTTACCCCAGGAGAGCCTCATTGATCCTGTTGTCTGTTTTTCATGTACAGTATCTCTTCTTTTTTGTTAGACTTTAGGATCAAATTATCTGACCAAGGAAGGATCAATGTCAAACTATCAACCACACTAGAACCATCAAGGTCCATAGATGGAAACTCTTGAATTAATTTAATATTCAGATTCTTCAAAAAAATCAAAGAATCCTAAAACCTCAGATCAATTCCTGTCCTCTAAATGTAAGTTTATCTCTACCTACAACCACGGTTTTAAATTGCAGTAAATGTTGCAGTTTCAAAGACTATAAATCCTTGACCTCATTTACCCAACATCCCAGAGGCCTATATAGCAATAAAATGCCAATGTCTGTGGAAGGATGCCCCAATATCAGTTGCAAAGAAACCCCCTCCAACCCCATTGTCATAACCCTATCAAGTACATTAAGCTCTAAAATGTAATTGTACAATATAGCCAACCTCATCCCCTTTCTCCCTTGTTGGAAATTACAAAAACGTCTATCACCTGGAGGACAAATATCCAGGGGTAGCTTAAACCATTATGTAAACTAGGATGGCAGATTCTTGAGGGGGAGGGGGTGGCAAAGAGAAGTGCATTCAAAGCTAAACAGTAGATTCTGATAGCCGAGGGGGAGGCATTGTAAAACTTGCCTAGGGTGCCAATACTTTCAGCCAACTCTGGAGCCGGCCTGGCAAAACATCCTGTAATAAGGGACCATAGTTTCTTGTTAGCCATGTTTCAGTAATGAATGCTAGCCAAAACTGGGAATTGCCCATCAAATCTCTTACAGTCTCTTATTACATATTAAACGAGTAGCATTTTGAAAATGAATGTCTACAGAGAGAATTGCTATCCAAGCAAACAAAATTACTACCCAAAAACTACAAGAATCCATTTTTAAAACTCAAGTTGTCCCATAGTTACATAAAAGTCCATGTACAATTCTGGGAGTCCAGCACTGAAATTAAAAAAAAAATACAAATAGCATTCATACTGTCTAGATTCCAAACCAATCCCTGGTCTATAGACTCTTCAAAAATCCCCCAAAAGCCTCTGTTCCTTGCTGGAGTTTGACATTTTCAGCCTCAACATTCTCTTCCTTGATCATTTTGTCTCATTTTTCAGACCGTATGTATTTCACATTTTCTCTATGTGAATCTTCAGCCTTGCTTCTCTCTTCCCAAGATTTTGTTTATTACACTCAAAAATCATGATCATTCTAATACCATCCCTCCTACGTAAAAATGCATAATTGGACATGATACTTTTATTTATTTTGTATGTGTGCGCCCATTCTCTCTGCACTTAAATGATGTGCTGATGACTCTTGTGTGGCTATCAGGATCTATTGCTTTGACTACTGTTGCTCTTTGCTTACCCTCAAACTGCTTCCCTAGGTGACCGCCTAGTCTCCTTTGATTTAGGCCATCTTTGTGTATATCTCCCTTCCTCATCGTCTCTCCGGGCCAGTCCAGGCAAGTGAGGGTTGTCAACCTTCTCTAGCAGCTGAGGACTGAAAAACTGAAGTTTTACTGAAACAGTATCTGGCTCCCTCTGCTGGCCGAACCTCAGTCTTTCAGTCCTCGGCAGCTGAAGAAGACGTCTATTGTCTGGCTCCCGGAGAATAGTTCAGCTTTTGCTTTAAGTCTTTTTTTTTTTTTCTTTTTTTTTTTTGATTTGGTCTAGTTTTCGTTTCTTTTGCTGTTAGGGGAAAGGGTTCTAGCAGGGCTCTCCCCTTCAGCCGCGATCTGTTAACAATGCCGGCTTGGAATCCATCGGAGCGCTAGAGGCAGAGCCTGCCTCGACTTCAGCTCCAGGCCCGGAGGGGGAAGCGGTAAGTGGTTCTGGGAGCCCCGGAGGCCATCTTTCAGCCTCCGCAGTCACAAGCACGCCGCCGCTAGCAGCGGGGGGACAGCTGCTTTGACAGGACAATTCCGCACTTGGCGGCTCCCTCTCGGGCTCAGGTCAGTCAGATCGCCGGGGTGTTGATTTTGCCTGCTGGACCGGTTGGCGCGCGTCGCGCGGTGCTTGTTTCGGCGGATTCGGTCCGGCAGGTTTCGCCAGGGTTTTTGTTGGGAGCAGTCTCTTCGAGCGTTATTCATTTTGGTTTTGCCGCGCGATTCGCCGGCATGGAACCTCGGCTGGATGCTCCGGAGCTCCTGGGGGGGGTCTTTCTTCTGCCTCAGAAATGGCGGGAACGGCGGCCATGTCTGCGGCATCTGCTCCCTTGCCTTCTGCTCACAAAAGCTCCTCTAAGAGAAAGGCAAAGGCTAAGAAGCCGGTTAATGTGGAGGAAGCTCCTTCACTTACATTGCCTGCAGGGCAGGAGACTTTGGAGAACATCTTTTCAGCGGCTTTTATTCTGGCTATGCATAATGCATATTGTTTAAAGTGGCAGCAGGCTCAGGTTAAGGACTCGGCCCCTCTCCCCTCCCAGGGCCTGGATACAGGAGCTTCTCTTTTGGACCCAGGGGAAGGTACCTCCAGCTCTGTCCATGGGACCCAAGGGGCTACCGATAGCATCGGGGTGCCCGGCCCAGAGCTTCACAGTGTGGAAGAAGGTGAGCTTTTGCTGGACCCTGTTCTAGATCAGTGGGCTGATCTTGAGGAGGGGGAGTTGGGAGTCAGCGACGATCCTAGTCTTTTCAGGGTGTTTAGAAAGGAGGAATTGGGGGCTCTTATTTCCCAGACGCTGGCCACATTGAATATTGTGCTGCCTCCAGCTCAAGAACAGCCATTGGAGGATCCTCTGCTCCAAGGGTTTAAAACGGAGCAGAAGTGTTTCCCAGTGCACCGCGTTATGAAGCAGATGGTGGAGTCCGAATGGGAATGCCCAGAAGCAACGCTGCGGGGGGCTCGGGCTATCGCCCGCTTGTATCCGTTGCCGCAGGAGGAGCTGGAGTTGCTTAGAATGCCTAAGGTGGATGCCTTAGTATCGGTGGTTACCAAGAAGAACACCATTCCCGTGGAGGGCGGGGCGGCCCTCAAAGACTTGCAGGATAGGAAGCTCGAGGCTCTGCTGAAGCAGACTTTTGAAACTTGCGCCCTGTCGCTCAGAGCGGCCTTCTGTGGGGCATACGTGTCTAGGGCCTCCATTAGATGGATTCAGGGTGGGGTCCAGACCAAAAGCGACGAAGAGGATGGCGCGAAGCTGGAATTGGCGGCAGCCTATCTAGCGGATACTTTTTATGACCTTGTTCGACTTTCCGCGAAGTCTATGGCAGCGGTGATTGCGGCTCGGAGATTTCTCTGGTTGCGCGCAATTGGTCGGCGGACGTTTCGTCCAAGACACGTCTTACTAAGCTGCCTTACAAGGGCACATTGCTTTTTGGGGCAGCTTTAGATAAGATTGTGAAGGATTTGGGTGACTTCAAAGGGGGTCGACTCCCAGAGGACAGGCCGAAGGGTCAACGACCTGCCGGGGGCCACAGATTTGCAGGGCAGGAGACTCGCAAGTTCCGAGGCTCTCGATTTGTCCCCTATCAGAGAGGGCGCTCTGTGGCTCGGGGTCAGTCCTTTCGAGGGGCTCGAGGGTTCGGCAGGGGTTATTTCCATACCCAGCAGAACGCCAGCAAAAAGCCCCCATGAAGTGAGGTTGGTCCAGATGGAAGTCCTGGTGGGGGGGACGGCTGCAGCGGTTCCTTTCTGTCTGGGCTACAATAATGACAGATCTCTGGGTGCTGGAAATTATACGCGACAGTTATGCCCTCGAGTTTGCTCGTCCATTGCGGGATGCTTTCGTGGCGTCTCCTTGTGGTTCTGCAGAAAAGGCAGCGGCGGTGTCCGAGACCCTTCATCGCTTGTTGCGCCTTCGTGCAGTGGTTCCAGTTCCACACGACCAGTTAGGGTCAGGTCAGTACTCCATTTATTTCGTGGTTCCCAAGAAGGAGGGGTCTTTTCGTCCTATTTTGGATCTCATGCACGTGAACCGCTGTTTGCGAATTCCGCACTTTCGCATGGAGACTCTCAGGTCCGTGATTTGCTCCGTGCAGCCCACGGAGGTACTCTCCTCCATCAACCTGACAGAGGCCTACCTCCATATTCCAGTAAGGCCAGAGCACCAGAGGTTTTTGCGGTTTGCGGTACCCATAGGTCACTTTCAGTTCCAAGCGTTGCCGTTTGGGCTGGCCACGGCACCGCGGACCTTCACAAAGGTGATGGTGGTGGTAGCGGCGGCGTTGAGGCGACAGGGCGTGCTAGTACACCCGTACCTCGACGATTGGTTGATTTGGGCACCGTCAGTGGTGGATTCCACGGTGGCCATGGCTCGGGTGGTAGACCTACTCGAGCGGTTGGGCTGGGTAATAAATCAGTCCAAGAGTCAGTTGCAGCCAACTCAGCGACTCCTGTATCTTGGGGCGCTGTTCAACACAAGCGTAGGAGCAGTGTTCTTGCCTGAGCCCAGGATAAAGAAGCTTATGGGGCAGGTGAGAGCGTTCCTGCGCCTAAGGGCGCCAACGGCTTGGCGTTACTTGCAACTGCTCGGTTCCATGGCAGCAACCCTGGATCTGGTGCCCTGGGCTCGGGCGCATATGAGACCGTTGCAACACGTGTTGCTTTCGAGGTGGTCTCCTCAGGATCACCCCCTGTCTCGCAGATTACCTCGCGCTCCATCTGTGAGCGACAGTCTGCGCTGGTGGTTGGATCCCGCTCATCTCCGGGCGGGCATGCCCTTGCAGTCTCGCAGGCTGGGGGGCTCATTGCCTGTCTCACATAGCTCAGGGGGTTTGGTCGCAGGAAGAGTCAGCCTGGTCCATAAACCTGCTGGAGCTCAGGACGGTGCGGTTAGCGCTGCAAGAGTTTTGTCTTCTCGTCGAGGGCAGGGCAGTGAGTTTTCTCCGACAACTCCGTGACGGTGTCTTACATCAACAAGCAGGGCGGTACAGGCAGCGTGGCTCTCTTAGAGGAGAGTCAACGGTTGATGAGCTGGGCGGAGACCCACCTGGTAGCTCTTTCAGCGGCTCATGTGGCGGGCCGCGACAGTGTGCAGGCGGATTATCTCAGCAGGCATGTGGTAGATCCAGGGGAGTGGGAGTTGAATGCAGCAGTGTTCCACGACCTAACCCTCCGTTGGGGACAGCCGACGATGGATCTGATGGCCACCTACGACAATGCAAAGGCCAGTCGGTTCTTCAGCAGGAGGAGGGAACGTATGTCCAAAGGTCTGGACGCTCTAGCGCAGCCGTGGCCGTCGGTAGGGCTGCTCTGTGTTTCCTCCGTGGCCTTTGATAGGCCGAGTCATACGGCGGATAGAGGGCCACGGCGGATGAGTAGTACTGGTAGCCCCGGATTGGCCCCGGAGACCGTGGTACGCGGATATGATCCGCCTGCTGGTAGACCGTCCTTGGCGGCTCCCGGCACGAGCGAATCTCTTAAGTCAGGGTCCGCTTCTCATGCCGGACGTGGACCGCTTCTCGCTTACGGCTTGGCTCTTGAGCGGGAAAGGTTGAGGCGTAGAGGTTATTCACCGTCGGTCATCGACACTCTCCTCCGAGCCAGACGCTTGTCTACTTCCCTAGCGTACATTCGCGTCTGGCGGGTTTTTGAATGCTGGTGTGGAGAGCACGGTCTGCGGCCGGGCTGCTCCCTGGTGCCGGAGGTCTTGTCTTTTCTACAAAGCGGTCTGGAGAAGGGATTGGCCCTTGCTACGCTCAAGGTACAAGTCGCCGCACTAGCGTGTTTTCGGGGTAGGATTAAGGGGATGCTTCTCTCTCGATATCCGGATATTTTGTGGTTCCTGAGGGCAGTCCAGAACTTGCGTCCTCCGGTTCGCCCCGTCGTTCCCGCTTGGGATCTTAATTTGGTATTGGAGGTGTTAGCGCAGCCTCCCTTCGAGCCGGCAAGAGAGGTGTCCTTCAAAGAACTCTCCTGGAAGACCGCGTTCTTAGTGGCCC
The DNA here is from genome assembly GCA_033557465.1 of Ichthyophis bannanicus. NCBI lineage: Eukaryota > Metazoa > Chordata > Amphibia > Gymnophiona > Ichthyophiidae > Ichthyophis > Ichthyophis bannanicus. The sequence goes on along the minus strand of CM066031.1, from coordinate 1,790,251,165 downwards.
TATGTTCGGCTAGGCGCGTGTCGGATCTTCAAGCACTTTTGTGTAGAGAGCCCTTTATGCACTTCACGCGAGAGAAGGTGGTGTTGCGTCTTACCCTCTTTTCTCCCAAAGGTAGTTTCCATGTGAATCAGTCTATTTCCCTACCGACTTTTCCAGATCACCAAGGAGCGCCCATCGATTCGGTTCTCCGAAAGTTGGATTTGGGTAGGGTACTTAAACGGTATCTACGCCGGACACGACCCTTTGCAAATCGGACAGGCTGTTCGTTTTGTTTGGGGGGCCGAGGAAGGGGGGGGAAGCTGCCTCCAAGGCCTCCATAGCGCGATGGGTTAAATGTGCTGTAACAGCGGCTTATCGAGCGAGCGGCAAGTCGCCGCCGGAGCTTTTCAGAGCTCATTCAACTCGTAGCCAGGCGACGTCCTGGGCTGAGCTGGCTCTAATTCCACCGGTGGATATATGTAGGGCGGCGACTTGGTCGTCATTGCACACTTTTTCGAAGCATTATCGGTTGGACGTGCAGGCCACGGGAGACGCGAATGTGGGAGCGTCGGCTGTCATTGCGGGTCTCGCAGGCCCCTCCCAGGGATAGTTACTGCTTTGGTACTTCCCTCACTTGCCTGGACTGGCCCGGAGAGACGATGAGGAAGAAGAAATTAGACCTTACCTGCTAATTGTCTTTCCTTGAGTTCTCTCTGGGCCAGTCCAGGCCCCACCCGGTGACCTTGGCGAGAGATTGTTTTTTTCCGTGTCCAGTGTCTTCGGGTGTTAGGGGTGGGCTCTGCTGGGTTCCACGACATTTGTTGATTGGCGCGGGAGTTTCCGAAGAGTCAGTATTGGATCTTCCGCTTATTGCCAATGCTTGATATGGTCTGTGGGGCTCCCTCAGCTTTTTGCAGGGCTAATTCCATGATTCCCTTCAGTTGTGAGCACGTTACAAAACAAACTACAAAGGTATGGAAAAAAAATATAAGAACACAAAGATTTTCAACAGAGAATGGTCAAGGGAAGGGCCCTTGCTTGACGTACATAAGAGTCAGCAGTGTGGAGCTCTTAGTTTTCGGCGGGTTCCGTTGGTTTCTCTTTTCGTTATCGTTCTGCTGCTTTGTAAGTTTAGACTGAGGTTCGGCCAGCAGAGGGAGCCAGATACTGTTTCAGTAAAACTTCAGTTTTTCAGTCCTCAGCTGCTAGAGAAGGTTGACAACCCTCACTTGCCTGGACTGGCCCGGAGAGAACTCAAGGAAAGACAATTAGCAGGTAATGTCTAATTTCTTCTTCTGTTACTGTCCATCGCTTCTCTGCCTCATTTTCATTTCTTATCCACCGTCTTCTGTTAGTGATAAATGTCTTGTGCTGTAAGTTTGAGTGGCGCTCAGACTCTGGTGCACAGCTTAAAAGGATCAGAGATTCAGCAATGAGAAGTGAATCATGCAGTTGTAATTGAACTTTAAAAATGTGTGTGTTCTGGAAATGTTTTGTTGGAAAATTGGACTTGAATGTTCTTGCATGCATGCAAAGTTTGGGCCATTGAAACTACAGTTTGTAGCTCAGTATTTTGTTGGTGATACTGAGATTTATGGGATTAGAACTGCAAACCATAAAGAATTTCAAAAGTGGTAATGGAAGTTAACTGATAGCTGCAAGGATTTGGCTAACTGAAGTTTTTGTATCTGTGCTGTGTTGTGTCTCTTTTGCATTATTGTCTGAATATGTTTTTTTAAAATACCATCTCAATAAGTTTGACCTTTTAGTAAAGTACTGGTTATGATGGTTTTTCCTATCCACTGTTAACCTTTTCATCTACTACAACTACTGAGCATTTGTATAGCACTACAAGACGTATGCAGCGCTGCACAGATGCATGTAAGAGACAGTCCCTGCTCTTCAGAGCTTGCAGTCAAGTCGAGACACAAAATACAGTAGCTGTATACAGGGAGTACTTCTAGGGGGAATGGTAAGGAAACCCAAAGGAGAAATGGGTAAGACGAGATCCGAAAGCGGCAGCGAAGAGGTGAGTTTTCAGCTGGATTTGAAAAGGACCAGAGAAGGCACCTGTTATACAGACTCGGGTAGTTTAAGGCATAAGGAGCAGCAGGGTGAAAGGAGTGAAGTCGAGTTAGCAGTAGAACAGAGGGGCACAGATAGAAACAATTTTCCAGAAGAGTGGAATTCCGAGGAGGGGTGTAGAGAGAGATAAGAGGAAAGGTAGTGAGGAGCTGCAGAGTGAATGCACTTTATAGGTCAGCAGGAGAAGTTTGAACTGGATGTCGAAATGGATAGAGAGCCAATCAAGTGACTTGAGAAGAGGGGTAATATGAGTATGATGAGGCTGGTGGAAGATTAGCCGCGCAGCATAGTGTTGAACAGATTGAAGGGAGGAGAGATGATTCAGAGGGAGACCAGCAGGGAGTAGGTTAGAATAGTTAAGATGGTAGATGACTAAGGAGTGGATAAGTATCTTAGTGTATTCAAAAAGGAATGGGTGGGTTTTATTGATGTCGTAGAGAAAGAAACGGCAGGTATTAGCTATCAGATGAATGTGTGTGGAGAAGGGGAGAGGTGTCAGACTACCCCAAGATTGCAAGCCGAGGAAATGGAGTTATCCGCAGAGACTGAGAAAGGAGGAGGAGGATTTAGGGGGAAAATAAGAAGCTCAGTTTTGGCCATGTTCAATTTCAAGTGGCAGACATCCAAGCACCAATGTCAGAAAGGCAGGCAGAGATCCGGGCCTGGATTGCCGGAGAGATTTCAGGTGTAGAGAGGTAGTTCTGGGAGTCATCAGTGTAAAGATGGTACTGAAAGCCATGGGAAGAGATGAGTGCAGCAATAGATGGGGTATAAAGAGTGGACCCAAGACAGATCCTGGGTACACCAACTGTGAGCAGGATAGCAGCAGAGGAGGATCCACAAGAATAAACACTGAAAGAGTGATGGGAGAGGAACCAGGATAGTACAGAGCCCTTAAAACCAAGTGAGGACAAGGTATCGAGGAGAAGGGTTGTGGTCAACAGTGTCAAAAGCAGCAGAAAGGTAAAGAAAGATGAGAATTGAGTACAGGCCCTTGGATATTGCCAGGAACAAGTCGCTGGAGACTTTGGCATGAGCCATTTCAGTAGAATGTAAAGGACGAAAGCCAGGTTGTAAAGGATCCAGGAGGGCTTGAGAGGAGAGAAAGTCGAGGCAATGGCGGTGAACCGCACATTCAAATAGTTTAGAAACAAAGAGCAGGAGGGAGATGGGTCGATAGAAAGATAGGTGGTAGGGTCTAGTGAGGATTTCTTAGAAGTGTAACCACAGCATGCTTGAAGGCTGCAGGGACAGTTCTAGTGGAGAGCGATAGGTTGAGAAAATGAGGGATGGAGGGACAACAGTGGAGGAGATGGGGCTTAAGAGACTGGTGGGAATAGGATCAGAAGAGCAGGTAGTGAGTATGGTTTCCTCCTCAGAGATCACAGAACAGGAAGAAAAAATAGTGGAGGTAGGGGAGGGAAGGTTGGCAGTGAAGAGGGGGGAGGGGAAGTAGCTGACTTTGTGGGGAATTGGAGGGTGATCTTGCGGATTTTGTCATGGAAATAGCCAGGGTTTGGGCAGAAAGGGAAGGAGGGGTCGGAGATGGAGGCACCTTGAGGAGACAGTTGAAAATTGTAAAGAGATGGCGAGGGTCAGAGGCAAGAGAGTTAGATGTAAACTGCCCCTGATTGATGGAAGTGGTGGTATATAAAAACTTTTAGATAAATAAAAAATAAACATAATAGTTTTGTTTGGCGAGGGCTATGTCTGACTGGAAAGAGACAAGCATATGAATTTGAAGTGTAGAAAGTCCGCAAAGGTGCAGGATTTGAGCCAAGTGCACTCAGCTGAATGGGCACAGGAACGTACATAGCGGATAGTGGAAGACAGCCAGGGCTGGGGTATAGTACGCCTCACAGGACATGGCATGGGTGGAGCAAGAGCATCCAGGGCAGAGGAGAATGCAGCAGCATAGGAACATAGCGAAGGAAAAGAGCCAAAGGGTCAATAGCATGAAGATTTCTAAAGAGATTGGAGGAGATAGGGCGATGGGTGGGTGATGAAGAGTGAAGCTTAGCAGGCGATGGTCCAATAAGGGAAGAACTGACTTTGACTCGTGGCTCACTCTAGCATAGAATTTCTGCAAGTTATGGCCACCTCCATAGATTTTTACATTTGTGTTTATTATTTTTCTTTATACAATGTCCTCTGTGTTTTCCAGAAAACCACAAAGGGAGCGAAGCACACTTGCAAGGAACAGGACACAGCAAAGCAAAGTTTGTATGGTGATCACAGGTGTTTTCTTAACAGGAAAACCCCTACGCATTTCTGCAAACGCCGCCTTCAGGGGATGCACATCAGAAGCACACTGTGTGTAATCTTATAGAGTGTATGAGCACACTAATATTACGTTGGATTGAAAACAGATATCCAGCAAAAAGTGATAACAGCACCATAACAGTGCAACAATACTTCAATGTTATTACTGCACCATTACGGTCTCTGCCACAAGAGTCTTCACAAAGTGCATGGCGATCGTAGCCGCATATCTAAGATCTCTGGGGATATTTGTCTTCCCTTACTTAGACGACTGGCTCATAAAAGCAGACACCTCCCAGGAGGTTCAGCTTTCTTTGCATCGCACCATCACTGTACTACAACACTTGGGATATGTCATAAACTTTCCAAAATCCCACCTTGCTCCAACTCAGACTAGAGTTTATTGGAGCTTTACTGGACACACAACAGTCCATGGCATTTCTGCCCCAACTCCGTTGTGCCCGTCTCATCGAGCTGGCGTTCCAAGCACTACTCCGACCATCTGACTGTCCGAGAAACATAGAAACAAAGAAATATAGAAACATGATGACAGAAAAAGACCACAAGGCCCATCTAGTCTGTCCTTCCATAACAACAACTACAACAGTGGATCCTCGTTAAAGGATTTAAAGTGTACTCATTCCAATTACAGGGCCTCGAAAGAGAAATGCTGCAGCTTCTTGGACACATGGCCTCAACAGTACATGTTGTCCCATATGCCCGTCTACAGATGCGGACAACCCAGTGTACTCTTGCCTCCCAATGGACGCAGGCCTCAGGCCACCTCAGAGACAAGATCCAGGTCACTGCCCCTCTCACCACATCCCTCCAGTGGTGGTGATCCCCAGAAAATCTCCTCGTCTGGTCTCCTTTTCAGATGTCTCCACATCAATGCACCCTGACGACGGATGCCTCCAAACTGGGTTGGGGAGCTGTCTTAGGCACTTTCTCTACACAAAGCCTCTGGACAATGCAGGAGTCACAATTCCAGATCAATCTCCTGAAACTTCATGCTATCTCAAATGCCCTCGGGGTCTTTCAAGATCACCTCGGCACACAGGATCCTGGTCAGGACAGACGATCAGGTGGCCATGTTCTATGTGAATAAACAGGGCGGAACAGACTCTTGGCCCCTCTGTGAGGAGGCTCTCCATCTGTGGTCTTTTGCCATCTCTTAGCAAATACACCTCCAAGCGGTGTTTCTCCCAGAGGAACTCAGTGTTTTGGCAGACAACCTGAATCTGATCCTTCTTCCCCATGAATAGTCCCTCCATCTGGACCTGACATCCTACATCTTTCAGACCTGGGAACTCCAGACATCTGTTTGCCACTCCGCAGAATGCCAAGTGTGAGAGCCAGAAGGGAAGGAGTTAACAAACAGAACATCTAAAATGTGTCCAAATTGCTGGCATTGTACTGTATGTGCATTGTGTGAGCTATGGTTAATAGGTGACATCAGATGGAAGCAATGTGGGAGAAAAAAAGCACACTTATTTACAGAGCACAGGAGAGAGAAAGACATCATTTAGCATAGTTATGCCAGTTTGACACTGTCAGAATATCAGAGAACTAATAAGATATATATTTTCTATATTTCTTAAAATTAGGGATGGAAAAACAGACAAGGTGGAAGGTTGAATACGTGGGAAAAGGGTCAGATAACAAGGAATAAATCTGACAAAGGCCTGAGCACATGTTTATACACAAGGCCATAAGGGTCAACAGGTCAGCAGGAATGGGGAGTGCAGATATGACAGGACAAAGAAAGGAATGATAGAGAAAATCCAGATGCATGGAATCAAAAACAAAGGGACTGTTTGGAAAGAGCACTACATAACAGGACAGAACCCTTAAAAGATTGGGAATTTGCACCCCATTTTTTGAAGAAGGTGGTTTGTAAATTTCCACTGTATGTTTGCTAATGAGAGAGTGAGTATGTGTCTGTTGTCTGTGTGAAAGTCTCCTTAGTTTATCTTTGAGTGTAGCTAGGAATCTCACTGTCATATATCCTTCTCTTTCACTGTGCTAGGATCTGTCGATGCACAGGAAATCTCTTAATTACTTCATAGCTGTAATCTTCTAAGTAGAAGGTGAAGGAATTCTCCAAGTTACTTTTTATTTAGCTAAGTTTGGTTGTGCTATTTATATGCTTGTTTCTGTGATGTATAAGGAATAAAGGATTTTATTTGTAAGAAGAATCTCTGAGAATTTTGTGCCAGGTACGAGTATAATCTGCATGAGGTGTGATTTATTGGGAGGAGGTGATAAGCTCTCCCTGTATGTGTATATAAGGTTTTTGTTTTCCCTCTTGCACGGAGGAGGAGGGGTGGCAATCTGCCTGGCCAACGGACTGCCCCCCCCCCCCTCCCCGGTTCCGTACACAAGCTTCCCTGCTTCTGCACCAGGACTCATAGTCCAGCAAACAGCAAGTGGATGCCTTCCACCTGCATTGGTGTCAGAGTCTCCTTTATGCTTTCCCTCCGATACCCCTCATTCCCAAGACACTTTTCAAGCTACAGGCCGACAAGGGCTCTGATTCTCAGAGCCCCTCACTGGCCACATCAACCATGGTTCCCTCTGCTGCTACGTCTGACTCAGACTCTACGATAGGGGTCTGCACCTGATCTCCTTTCCCAGGAAGGCGGGACACTGCTCCATCCCAAGTCAGTCTCTCCATCTCACAGCTTGGCTGCTGAGAGCATAGCATTATGAGACTTTAACCTTACGCAAGAGGATAAGGAGATCCTGTTGGCTTCCAGGAAGCCCTCCACCAGGCATTCCTATGAACATAAGAACATAAGATATGCCATACTGGGTCAGACCAAGGTCCATCAAGCCCAGTATTCTGTTTCCAACAGTGGCCAATCTAGGTCATATGTACCTAGCAGTTTCCCCAAGGGACACAGGTTCCACAATGCTTGTATTGGTTCAAGCATTGATATCCTGGGTCCCTTCTTAATAATGGTTTATGGACCTTTCCTCCAGGAACTTGTCCAAACCTTTTTTAAACCCAGCTACACTAACAGCCTTTACTACATCCTCCGGTAACAAATTCCAGAGTTTGATTACACGTTGAGTGAAAAAATATTTTCTTTTATTAGTCTTAAATAGTTTACCCTGTAGCTTCATTGCATGTCCCCTAGTCTTTCTATATTCTGATAAGGTAAACAATCGATCTACGTTTACCCGTTCCACTCCGTTTCAAGTGGAACGGGTAAACGTGGTGTAGGTTCAAGTGGTGTAGGTTCTCTGTCTGGTGTTCCCAGAAGGATCTCAATCCCTTCTCTGCTCCCATGGAGGTACTCCTCCAGTATCTCCTCCACCTGTCTTCAACAGGTCTCAAGACCAACTCTGTGAGAGTTCACCTCAGTACCATTGCAGCCTCTCATCTATTGGATGGACAGCCCATCTCCTCACTATCGCTAGTAGCGTGCTTTATGAGAGGGCTCTTGCTGACCAAGCCATCCATTAAGCCACCTCCGGTAGCTTGGGATCTCGATGTTGTTCTTGCGCAGCTTTTTAAGCTGCTCTTTGAACCATTAGCTATGACCCCACTAAAGTTCCTTTCATGGAAGGTTATTTTTCTTATTGCTCTCACTTCAGCTAGATGCATTAGTGAGCTTCAGGCTTTGGTGGCAGACCCACCCTATACCAAGTTCCACCATGATGAAGTCGTCCTTAAGACTCACCCGCATTTCATGCTAAAGGTGGTTTCTCCTTTTCATTTGAATAAGTTTGCCTTCCTATATTCTTACCTAGACCACATGCATCTAAAACAGAAGCAACGCTGCATACCCTTGACTACAAGCGTGCATTGGCTTTATCTCCAGGAACAAGCAGGAATGTAGTCTTCACATATGGTATCGTCGGTACCGACAGAGCCTGCGCGGGAACACTCCCCAGCGTCCAATTAGAAAGCCTTTGGGAGCATCCCACAGCGCCTGCGTGCTGCCTTCCCGCCCTTTCCCAACTGCCTCTCTCCAGTTCTTCGTTTTCTGTGGAGCCAGCAGGTGGTCGTTCCTATCACCGCAGAAAATTTTCCTATTGTCCCTTTTTTGTGGTTGCGTCTGCCTTCCTTCGACGCTATACCAGTACTGCCGGTTCGTTCGTTCTTTCTTTTTTTAAAAAAAAAAATATATAAATTTTTTTTTCCAAACCTTTCTTCTTCAGGTGCACGCGCCATTTTGGGCCTTGGGCCCAAAATTTCCCTTACTATGGAAAAACCCGCTTCGGGTTTTAAGAAGTGCACCAAGTGTGGTGGTACCATCTCCGTCACCGACACCTATGAGTGGTGCCTTAAATGTTTAGGTCCTGACCACTCCATTTCGGAGTGTATGGCCTGTGCCATAATGTCCAAGAGGGGTCGACAAAACCGAGCTGCTAAGCTCAGCACCCTTTTTCCCTCCGATGCAGCCTCTGTGGCATCGACCGTCTTCCAGGGCTTCGTCTTCCTCCCATGGATCTCAGGTAACTAAACATAAGTCTGGCCGGTCCTCAAAGGGTAGATCTCCTTCCAAGCATCGAGATGCCTCTGACTTTGCCCTTGAGGGTTCTGTACCGGCAATTTGCCCCGGCGGGAGGCTTCGGCTTCCAAAGCATTATCGGGGCTCCAGGATGTTCTTGAGGCCTCAACCTCGGCAGAGCTACTGGTTCTCCAGGACCAAGCAGGAAGTCAGTCCTCACTTATGGGTGACGTCGGCGCCGACGGAGCCCTTGCGGAGCAATTTTCCCCAGCTTTCAAAGAAAGCCTTTGGGAATTGCAGCGCGCATGCGCGGTCCTCTTCCCGCCCAAGGGTGCCATCTTAGCCAGTCTTCTTTTTTCCGCGGAGCCCTACAGACGTCCCCGTCGTGTCCCCGCGAAAAAGTTGATATTTCTTCATAATTTTCTTCTTTTCTTCGGTTCGACGCCGGTCTTTTTCCCGCCCGGACTCGCGACGCCGGTCACGAGTCCTCTTCTTCTTTTTCGGTTTTTCTGACTTAGTCATTTTTCTTTTTCGATTTTTCCCTGGCAGCCTGGTCCTTTGACCTCGCCGGGGCCCTTTTTCCCCCGATGGCTGCCAGTGGTTTCAAGCGGTGTGGTCAGTGTGACCGAAATATGTCACTAACTGACACACACGACTTTTGCCTCCGCTGCCTGGGCCCGGATCATGAAGAAATGATCTGTGGGCCCTGCGGCAAAATGTCCTCCAAAGCGTTGAGAAGTCGGCGGCATCAGCGGGATAGGATCTTCGCTGACCCCAGCCGTACCCGGACCTCGTCGGAGGCCTCCGCGTCCAAAGGTTCCAGCTCGGACCGTCGCCGGAGTTCCTCCGACAGGGGTTCTCCCTCCGGGGACCATCGACGTAAGGTGAAACCCGCGAGGGCGGCGTCGGTGGACGCTCCTGGCTCCGCGAGGGCCAGGTCGCATAGCCCCGATAGCCGCCCCGGGTCCTTGGAGAAGGAGCACCTCACGAAGTGACCTCGCCTGGAGTCGGAGCTGCCTGCTCGGGTAAGTCCTGTGGTCCTCCTGGACTCGCCTCCGCGACAGCCGACGTCGGGCCCGACGCCGTCGGGGCCCGAGTCGGGGGCTGCTGGGTCACCTGAGCTCAGATTCAGGTTGACGGCCTTGGAGAGCAGACTGTCTGCCTTCATGGACCAGCAGCGGGCACTGCTCGCTGGCGCCGCTGCCCCGACCGCCGGGACGTCGACATCCAAGTCGACCCCGGAGACCGAGCCGATCCTCGAGTCGATGCGAACTCGAGTCGATCCTCGGTCGAGGTCACCCTCGGCCTCCCGTTTGGGACCGAGGTCGCCGACGCCGACTCCCTCGGCGTCGGGGCGGCAGGCGCCGCGCCCTGCCCGGGCCGACCCCACCGAGTCCTCGTCGGAGTCGGTCTGGGAGTCTGAAGAGGAAGAGTCGCCTGATTCTTTCCGGACTCGGTGTGTCCCCTCGGACTCACCGGAGTCCGAACCTCGGAAGCAGTCCCCCCCGGAGGATGCCCGGTTCTCGGACTTCGTAAGGGATATGGCCAAGGCTTTGGCCTTCCCTGCGGACCCCGAGGAGGAGCCTCGAGCCGAAGAGCTCGACGCCCTCCAGTATGACTCTCCCGCAAGGGAACACTTTACTGTACCGGTTCCTCCTATGCTGGAACGACTACTCTTCCGCATGTGGGAGAGTCCGGCCACCTCGCCGGTCCTGAGCAAGCGGGTCGATTCCATCTATCGAGTCCGCAAGAGCCCTGGCTTCCAAAAGGCACAGCTACCACACCATTCCATGGTAGTGGAATCGGCCATGCATCGTCTTAAGAGCCAGAAGATGCACTCCTCGGTGCCTCCTGGCAGGGAGGCCCGTGACCTGGATGGCCTTGGTAAGAAGTGTTTCCAGGGCTCTATGCTTGCGTGTCGTGTCCAGACCTACCAGCTATACATGGGCATGTATCTCCGAGACCTGGCTAAAGAGCTAGCCGGGTTCTCCGCTGGTTTGTCCGAGGAACCCTTGCGGAGGTTCCTGGCTTTGTCCACTGGCATTCGGGAATGCTCCAAGTTCATGTCCCGAGCAGCCTATGATGGCTTCGAAGCATCGGCTCGAGTAGCCGCAGCCGGCATCGGTGCCCGCCGACAGGCTTGGCTTCAGTCATCTGACCTTGAGCCCTGGGTGCAGGACAAGTTGGTCGATGTCCCCTGCCGAGGCGAAAACCTCTTTGGCAAGCCCATGGCTGAAAAGGCTGCACAAATTGAAACGGAGACTCTCACCAGGACCAGGCTTTCTAGGAAGACCTCCGCCGCTTCCCAGAAAAAGAAGGGCTCGGGAAAGAAGTCCTTTTACCCGAGGAAGGCGGCTGCCTACAAACAATACCCCCATTATCAGGCCCCTGCAGCTCCCCAACAGGGCCAGCAGGCCAAGGGACGGGGTAACGGGTCCCGTAGGCAGCAAGCCCCCAAGCCTGCACCACCAGCCCCTGCTCAGCAGGGTGGGGGTTTTTGACTCCTTAAGCATAGCCTCTCCCCCCCCGCTGGTTCCTCCCAGCACCGGAGGCCGGCTGGTTCACTTCGCCCACAGGTGGTCCAGCATCACCGCAGATGCCTGGGTGCTTCAAGTCGTGCGAGAGGGCTATCTTCTCCACTTCCACCAGGTCCCTCCCTCCTATTTTCCGGGAGAACCTCCGCGACCCCCTCTGCACAGGGAATTACTCCTTCAGGAGTTAGCAGGTCTTCTACAGGAACAGGCGGTGAAACCGGTGCCCCACCACCTGAAAGGTCAAGGCTTTTATTCCAGGTATTTTCTAATACCAAAGAGAACAGGAGGCCTCAGACCCATCCTGGACTTGCGCAACCTCAACAAGTTCCTCGTGCGGGAGAAGTTGAAGATGCTTACCCTTGGAATCCTTCTGCCCTACCTCCAGCAGGGAGATTGGCTATGCTCCTTGGATCTAAAGGATGCCTACACGCACATCCTCATCCACCCAAGCCACCGCCAATACCTAAGATTTGTGGTGGCAGGGAATCATTACCAGTACAGGGTACTGCCCTTTGGCCTGTCCTCCGCACCACGGGTCTTCACAAAATGTCTCGCGGTGGTGGCGGCCCATCTCAGGCTTCACGGCCTCTGTCTTTCCGTACCTCGACGACTGGCTCATCAGAGCAGCGTCCGCTCTGGAGGTCACCAACGCCACGCGCCGCACGGTGACTCTTCTGCAGTACTTGGGCTTTGTTATAAACTTCGCAAAGTCCACTTTGCTCCCCTCACAGGATCTCGAGTTCATCGGTGCAAGGCTGCACACTCCTCAGGCACGAGCGTACCTCCCGCTCGACAGGGCTCAACGGCTCATGGACCTAGCCGACCGTTTTCGCAGCCAGCCCCTGGTCTCCGCCAGGCGCTTCCTGAGACTACTCGGCCATATGGCTTCCACCGTCCATGTGACCCCCAATGCCCGCCTGAATATGCGGCCTGCTCTGCTCAATGGTGTCTCCGCCAGCAGTGGCGACAAGCCACAGGCGTCCTAGCAGACCTAGTGCGCGTCTCCGAGCCGCTGATCTCGTCTCTCCGGTGGTGGCTTCAGCAGCCGAACCTGATGTTCGGAATGCCTTTCCAGTCACCTCAGCCAGCCCGGGTGCTGGCAACAGATGCATCCCTCCTGGGCTGGGGAGCGCATTGCCAAGGAGCGCGTACTCAGGGCCTCTGGACCACGTGGGAATCTGCTCAGCAGATCAACTTCCTGGAGCTCAGGGCGATCCGCCTGGCTCTCAAGGCCTTCTCCCACCTGACTTCTCACCAGTCCGTCCTTGTCCAGACGGACAATCAAGTTGCCATGTTCTACGTGAACAAGCAGGGGGGCACGGGCTCCTTCCTTCTCTGTCGGGAAGCACAGAAGCTTTGCTCTTGGGCCGTCAGTCACGGCATTCTCCTCAAGGCAGTTTATCTACCAGGCCAAGAGAATTACCTGGCGGACAAACTCAGCAGGATCCTCCAGCCGCACGAGTGGCGCCTGGATCCCTTGGTAGTTCAGAAGCTCTTTCTGAAGTGGGGCCTCCCCACGTTGGATCTCTTTGCCAGTCCTCACAACCGGCAACTTCCTCGCTTCTGCTCTCGTCAGCCACATCCCCTTCGGGTTGCGGCGGACGCTTTCCTGCTCTCATGGTCGGGAAGCCTTCTGTACGCTTTCCCTCCCATCCCGCTAGTCTCCCGGACTCTTTTCAAGGTTCTCCGAGACAAAGCCTTCATGATCCTGGTGGCCCCTCGCTGGCCCAGACAGCCGTGGTTCCCACTCCTGCTGCAATTAGCGGTGGAGGATCCCTTCCCTCTGGGGTTTCAACCGGATCTCCTCACTCAGGATCAGGGGTCTCTGCTACACCCCAATCTCAGGTCTCTCAACCTTATGGCCTGGCTGCTGAGAGGGTAGTCCTTGCTCCCCTTCTCCTGCCGACAGAGGTGGAGGAGGTCGTCCTAGCTTCGCGACGACCTTCTACCCGAAAATGTTAGCCCTTAAATGGCGTCGTTTCTCCGTTTGGTGTGCCCAACAGTCTCAGGATCCCTTCTCCTGCCCGGTATCGGTGATCTTGCAGTACTTGCTATACCTCTCTAATCTGGGACTTAAGTCCAACTCCGTCAAAGTTCACCTCAGTGCTCTTTCAGCACATCATGTGCCGGTGGACGGCAGACCTCTCTCCAACGACCCTCTCGTAGCGAGGTTTCTCCGAGGTCTCCTTCTACTTAAACCACCTCTGCGCCCGCCAGCGCCTGACTGGGACCTGAATGTGGTTTTGCAGCGGATCACCTGTCCGCCTTTTGAACCTATGGCTACCTGTTCTCTCCGTTTTCTTTCTTGGAAAACGCTGTTCTTGATAGCCCTCACTTCCGCTAGACGCGTAAGTGAATTGCAGGCCCTCGTGTCTGATCCCCCTTACACTCGGTTCTACAAAAATAGGGTAGTCCTACGGACTCACCCGAAATTTCTTCCAAAAGTGGTCTCCCCTTTTCACATCAATCAGGAGGTGGTACTTCCAACCTTCTTTCCCAGACCACACTCCAGCCGAGCTGAAACGGTCCTCCATACCCTGGACTGTAGAAGGGCATTGATCTTCTACCTTGACCGTACGCGGGAGCACCGTAAAGCTGCTCAGCTTTTTGTGTCTTTTGACCCCAATAAATTGGGGCTCCCGGTCTCCAAGCGTACTCTGTCCATCTGGGTTGCGGACTGTATCTCTTGGGCTTATGGGGCAGCCGGACTCTCCTTGGACGGTCGAGTCACGGCTCATTGCGTTCGGGCAAAGGCCACGTCAGTGGCTTACCTCCGCTCTGTTCCGCTGGCAGACATCTGCCGGGCCGCTACTTGGTCTTCGAGCCAGACTTTTGCGGTCCATTACTGTCTCGAGAGGGAGTCCCGCAGGGACAGTGCTTTCGGACAGGCAGTCCTCTGTAATCTCTTTGAGGTCTGAGCAACTCCTACCCTCCATCCCGGATGTGGGCTACCGGTGGGTAATAATTCAGCGAAGATCCTTCCTTCTGTGCTGCTGAGCTAGAGGGAGCTCATTTTTGTGCTTAGGGTCTCCGGTAGCCTTAAGCTGGGGAGTCCCATAAGTGAGGACTGACTTCCTGCTTGGTCCTGGAGAAAGCGTAGTTACTCACCTGTAACAGGTGTTCTCCAGGAGCAGCAGGAATCAGTCCTCACAACCCTCCCTCCTCCCCTTGGAGTTGCAATCGTCTGCTTTACTTTTTTGCAAATTTTTATGCTGTCTTTTTAGCTATGTCATCTGACTGGCTAAGATGGCACCCTTGGGCGGGAAGAGGACCGCGCATGCGCGCTGCAATTCCCAAAGGCTTTCTTTGAAAGCTGGGGAAAATTGCTCCGCGAGGGCTCCGTTGGCGCCGACGTCACCCATAAGTGAGGACTGATTCCTGCTGCTCCTGGAGAACACCTGTTACAGGTGAGTAACTACGCTTGCCATGCTCTGGGGTACCGGCTGTTTTCTCCAGTGCCGATACCCAGGCATCGGCAGCATCGATAGACCAGAGGTTCCTGGATATTGAACGCAGTCTAGCAGCTCTCCTTGCGGCATCGACACCCTCGGAACCGCGTCAGACAGTTCAACCGGTACCAGCATTGACTCCGGCACCGGTACTGGTACCGACAGCATCGGCATCGACATCGGTGTCTGCATTCCTGGCACCCAGTCATGCTATGCCTTCCAGTACCGATACTCCGGTACCGATTCCCCCGGCACCAACTTCGGTCGGTATGGGTATCGTGCTCTATAAGAGCATCCGGACAGAAGGTACTTTGAATCCTCAGAGGAGTCTGAGGATTCTGACAGCTCTGTCAGTACCGGAGTACTTCTCCCGGAAGAGCCTTCCTCTCCTAAACGTAGGATGTCGTCTCCAGAAGATATCTCCTTTCAGGATTTTATCAGGGAGGTGGCTCGGTCTTTCCATTACTGTGGCTCCGGAAACAGAGCCCAGGGCAAAGGAGTTGGAGATTCTACAATATCCCAAGGCTCCTAAGGAGGCAGCTACTTTGCCTATCCATGAGATCTTACATGATCTCATGTTAAGAATATGGGAAACACCTCTTACCACCTCTCCTCACTCTCATAGACTGGATACCATGTATCGAGTACCTCCGTGTCCTTGCTTCCAGAAGACTCAGCTTCCTCACCACTCTATTGTAGTGGAATCAGCTATGAAAAGGATCAGACGTGCAAAGAGGCATTCCTCTAATCCTCCAGGATGTGAGTGTTGAACTTTGGATGCCTTTGGACGTCGTACTTTCCAGGCTCCCATGCTTTCTGCCAGGATCAGTTCCTATATTTTATATATGGGAATGTTCCTTAAAGTCACAGGAGATTTAGAGATTTTGAGCCCCCCTCTTCCTGATGATAAGAGGCAGGATTTTCTCATTCTGGTTAAACATGCCCGGGATGTTTCTAAGTTTGTCAATCGTGCAGCTTTTGACTGTTTTGAGTGCATAAGCAGAACCTCTGCCATTGCCATAGGTGCACGTAGAATTGCCTGGCTCCAGGCATCCGATTTGGAGCTCTGGGTGCAGGACAAACTGGGCAATATCCCTTGTACAGGTGAGAATCTATTCGGCAAAAATTGGCAAGAGAAAGCCAATGAGTTGGATGCCGACGACTCCACTTTGGATAGATTATCCAAAGCCACAGTTGATCCTGCAAGGAAGAAATCTTTCAAGAAACCATTCTTCTCCAAAAAGAAGAGGTTTTATCCCTCTTATTCCCAGCAGGGACGTTCTGCAAGTCAACCTGCCCGAAAGAGTCAGCAACCCCCTAAACAGAGGAAAGCAAAGACTGCTAAGCCTCAACCGTCTCAGCAGTCTCAGCCTCCACAAGGCCTTTGACTTCCATCTAGAGAACTTAGCCTCCCTGGCCCTCTACGGACCAGAGCCTTCCACCATTCCAGGAAGGTTGTTTCACTTTGCTCCCAGATGGGGGCAGGTAACAGCAGAACATTGGACTCTCTCCATTATAAAAGAGGGGTACAAGCTTCACTTTCTCTGCAGCCTCCCACAATGGTAAGACAGTTCAATTCTCAGACCTCTCTCATCAACCTGTTAGATCAAGAGGTCACTATGCTTCTTGCCCAAGGGGCAATAGAAGAGGTACCCATTCCTCAACAAGGTACAGAGTTTTACTCCCCCCTATTTCCTTATCCCAAAGAAAACAGGGGGACAGACCTATTTTAGACCTCAGAGAATTAAACAAATTCCTGTTCAAAGAGAAATTCAAGATGATCTCTCTAGGAACGCTGCTGCCATACCTTCAGAGTCAGGATTGGCTTTGTTCTCTAGATCTCAAGGATGCGTACACTCATGTTCTCATCCACCCAACTCACAGAAAGTTCCTTCGGTTCCTTTTTCAAGGAAAGCACTACCAGTACAGGGTGCTTCTTTTTGGCCTGGCCTCAGCACCAAGGGTGTTTACGAAATGCATGGCTGTGGTAGCAGCATTTCTTTGCACTCTAGGAATATTCGTCTTCCCCTACTTAGACGACTGGCTCATTCGAGCCCCATCAGAGTTGGAGGCCAGGATTTCTCTATCTTGCACAATGCGTATCCTTCAGTATTTGGGTCTGGTCATAAACATCCTAAAATCCAGCCTAACTCCCACTCAGTCTCTAGAATTCATAGGAGCTTTGCTGGATACCAGAAAAGCAAGAGCCTATCTTCCCCAGACCCGTTGTCTTTGCATGGTACAGTTAGCTTCTCAAGCAGTGCCAAAGCTTCATCTCACTGCTCGAGAAATGTTACAACTACTAGGCCACATGGCATCTACCGTGCATGTGGTTCCTTATGCTCGCCTCCATATGAGAGCAGCCCAGTGGACTTTATCCACTCAATGGACCAGGCATCAGGGTGCTTGTCAGACAAAATAGCAAACACAAATCGCCTTAATTTGTCCCTCCAATGGTGGCAGTCCACTCAAAACCTGTTGGTGGGGTCCCCATTTCAACAACCTTTACCCCAGGCAACTCTCACAACAGATGCTTCACCTATGGGTTGAGGAGCTCATCTGCAAGACCTCTCCACCCAAGGCACTTGGACTCCACAGGAGACTCATCTACACATCAGTCTCTTAGAGCTCAGCAATCTTCCTTGCTCTTTGTGTGTTCCACACCCTGCTCAACTACAAGACAGTCCTCATTCATATGAACAAGCAGGGAGGAACAGGCTCTCTGTCACTTTGCAGTGAAGCTTTGCGACTATGGGCCCTCGCCAGAGAGCATCAGATTCATCTCCTGGCAGTGTATCTTCCAGGTATCCAAAACTCTTGTGCAAACAGACTCAGTCGAGTTCTGCTTCCACACGAATGGTCTCTACATGCAGACCAGGTGGCCAAGATTTTTCAAAATTGGGGAACCCCGGACATAGATCTCTTTGCAAGTCCGTTGAATGCCAAACTTCCCCGGTTCTGTTCCAGAATTCCGGCTCAGGGCTCTCAGGCCAGGGATGCTTTCCTCCTTCATTGGGGTCAAGACTTCCTTTATGCCTTTCCACCCATTCCCCTAATTCCCAAAACCCTGTTCAAGCTTCAGAGAGACAGAGGCCGTATGATTCTTATAGCTCCACATTGGCCACGGCAAGTGTGGTACCCTCTGCTTCTACATCTCTCTCAAGCTCCCTCTCTGGAGTTAGGGTCTGCTCCAGATCTCCTATCTCAGGAGGACGGAATGTTATGGCATCCCAATCTCCAGTCTCTGCATCTCAGGGCTTGGTTGCTGAAGGCCTAGATCTGTCCTTGGTCCAATTCTTTTTAACATCTTTGTTAGTGATATAGCGGAAGGGCTGTCGGGTAAGGTTTGCCTCTTTGCGGATGATACCAAAATCTTCAATAGAGTAGACACCCAGGAAGGGGTAGATAACATGAGGAGGGATCTAGCTAAGCTTGAAGAATGGTCTAGAATTTGGCAGCTGGGATTTAATGTTAAAAAATGTAAGGTCATGCATTTGGGCTGCAGCAATCCAAGGGAGCAATACAGTATAGGAGGTGAAGTACTTTTGTCCACTAAAGAAGAGCGGGACCTAGGCGTGGTTGTGTCTGATGATCTTAAAGTAGCTAAACAGGTAGAAAAGGCAACAGCAAAACCTAGAAGGATGCTTGGGTGCATACGGAGAGGAATGGCTAGCAGAAAAAAGGAGGTGATAATGCCTCTGTATAAGTCTTTGGGGCGACCTCATTTGGAGTATGGTGTGCAATTCTGGAGACCGCACCTTCAAAAGGATGTGAACAGGATGGAGTCGGTGCAGAGGGTTGCTACTAAAATGATTAATGGGCTTCGTTATAAAGCATATGAGGACAGACTTAAGGATCTTAATATGTACACCTTAGTGGAAAGGCGGGATAGAGGTGATATGATTGAGATGTTTAAATACCTCCGTGGCATCAATGTTTAGGGAGAGAGCCTCTTTCAATTGAAAGCAAGTTCTGCTACGAGGGGACATGGGATGAGGGTGAAGGGAGATAGATTCAGGAGTGATATGCGGAAATATTTCTTTACGGAAAGAGTAGTGGATCCATGGAATAGTCTCCCAGTGGAGGTGGTAGAGATGAGGACAGTAACTGAATTCAAAAAAGCATGGGACCAACACAGAGGATCTCTAAAGGTAAAAAGTGGACTGTTGTAGTTGTTATGGAAGGACAGACTAGATAGGCCATCTGGTCTTTTTCTGTCATCGTGTTTCTATGTTTCATGATCTTAACCTTTCTCAACAAGTAAAGGATATCCTTTATGCTTCCAGAAAACCTTCCACAAGACGCTCTTATGCTTTCAAGTGGAAAAGGTTTACCATAGGGTGCTCGCAGAAGGGTCTTAGCCCCCTTGCGATACCTCTGGAATCATTACTGGAGTATCTCCTTCATTTATCCAATGCAGGACTTAAGACTAACTCAGTAAGAGTCCATTTGAGTGCTATTGCAGCTTCTTTCAAGCCTTTAAATGGATATCCTATTTCCTCCCATCCTCTTATATCAAGATTTATGAGAGGCCGCCTTCTAACTAAGCCTCCCATTAGGCCACCACCGGTGGCATGGGACTTAAACCTGGTTTTTGGCCAGCTCATGAAGCCACATTTCGAACCCTTAGCTACTACCTCGTTGACATTCCTTTCCTGGAAAGTTATCTTTCTCATTGCAATCACATCAGCACGTTGCATTAGTGAGTTGCAGGCACTAGTGGCTGATCCTCCTTATACAAGGCTCCATTATGACAAGGTAGTCCTTAGGACTCATCCACACTTTATGCCAAAGGTGATCTCGCCTTTTCATCTGAACCAAGCGGTCTACCTGCCTCTGTTTTCTTCCAAGGCCTCATGCATCAAATGCAGAAAGGAATCTTCATACTTTGGACTGTAAAAGAGCTTTAGCCTTTTACTTACAAGGAACACGGCAACATAGAAAGTCCTCTCAACTCTTTGTTGCTTTTGATCCTTCTCATTTGGGACTTCCAGTCTCCAAGAGAACACTGTCCAACTGGATTGCACAGTGTATTTCCTTTGCCTATCAGACTAAGAATCTTCCTCTGGAGGGCCATGTTACAGCTCACAATGTGAGAGCCATGGCAGCTTCAATGGCTCATCTGCACTCTGTGTCTATCGACGACATCTGTCGAGCAGCCACTTGGGCCTCGGTTCATACCTTCACAGCCCATTGCTGCTTGGACAAGGACTCCCGCCGGGATGCCTTGCTTGGTCAGGCTGTTCTCCAACACTTGTTCCATACCTAATCAACTCCTACCCATCATCCCTGGTAGGATGCCGGAGATCCATGGGGGGAAGTGGAGCCCTTTCACAGGGAGACACAACTTCTGGGGTTCTCTCCCTGGCATCTAAAGCTATGGAGTCCTCATATGTGAATACTACATTCCTGCTTGTTCCTGGAGATAGCATAGATACTCACCTGTAACAGGTGATCTCCGGGAACAGCATGAATTTAGTCTTCACAACCCACCCACCTCCCCTAGGAATTGTATCTCTCGATCTATCTCTTTCTCTTTCCCTCTTTCTCTCTCTTTGTCTCAGCTTTAAACTCAACTGGAGAGAGGCAGTTGGGAAAGGCGGGAAGGCAGCACGCAGGCGCTGTGGGATGCTCCCAAAGGCTTTCTAATTGGACGCTGGGGAGCGTTCCCGCGCAGGCTCTGTCGGTACCGACGATACCATATGTGAAGACTAAATTCCTGCTGTTCCCGGAGATCACCTGTTACAGGTGAGTAACTATGCTTTATTTCCAGAGAACCTGAGATCACCGTAAAGCCTCACAGTTGTTTATTTCCTTTGATCCTAGTCACCTGGGTCTCCCCTTATCTAAATGTACGCTCTCCAGATGGGTGCATTTCATTTGTTTGTGACAAAGCAGGACTCTCTCTGGAAGGGCAGGCTGTACTCCAGCACCTCTTTCAGAATGAGAGAACTCTTACCCTCCGTCCTGGACTTTAATGATACCAGACATCCTTAAGGGATATATGACCTCTTGAAACCTAACCGAAGACAAGTCTCCATCGGTTCTGAGGTCTCCATCAGGGAGCTAAGGAGTATCCCATATGTGAAGACTATATTCCTGCTTGTTCTTGGATATAGTGCACTTACTCGGCTGTAAGAGGTGATCTCTGGGAACAGCAGGAATTTAGTGTTCATAACCCGTCCTCTTCCTCTAGAAATTGTAGGGTTTCCTCCTCTTACTCTCCTCAGCTACACACTCAACTGAAGAGAGGGAGTAAAGAAGGTGGGGGAGGCAGTCACGCAGGTGCAGTGGAGTGCTCCCAAAAGCTTTTTGATTGTATCCTGGGAAACATTCCCACGCGGGCTCCATTGGTACTGACGTCACCCATATGTGAAGACTAAATTCCTGCTGTTCCCAGAGATCACCTGTTATAAGTGAGTAGCTATGCTTTCTTTGGCTAGTGTCCCAAATAGTAAAGGAGTAGCCTAATGGTTAGAGCACTGGCTTGGGAACCAAGAGACCTGGGTTCGATTCACACTTGCACTCCTTGTGGCCTTGGATAAGTCACTTAACCCTCCATTGCATCCGAAAAATCCAAGTTAATGTCCCTGTTTAATGTACACGTACATTACCAAGTTTAAGTTACAATGTAAACCGCTTTGACGGAAAAAGGTATAAAAAACCTGTTAAATAATAAAAGAAAAGTATCCTGCAGCTTCAAGATATATAGGCGATGCTCCAGGACCATATCAGTTACTGATGCATGGAATTAATGCTTGGTGTGCCTTGGGCCTGATCACAATTCCTCAAAGTATCATAGTTGTTAGCTTATTTATTTTGTATACTACCTTATCCCTTAAGGGGATTTGAGACACATACACTAATACTTACAGGGAACATGGACAATGGAGGGTTAAGTGGCTTGTCCAAAACCACAAGGAGCACCTGTGGGACTAGAAACCCCAGGTCTTCCAGCCCAAGGTTGCTGTCCTCTAGTGGGATCTGAACTTCCGAGCCTCTGGTCTGAGGTAACTTGCCCCAACCACTAGGCCACTCCTCCCGATGTTAGAAGACTGTCTGTCTGTGAAGAGTATAGAAAGAAGCTCTTTGATTGCACCAGTGGCATTGATTCCATTATGTCCAGACTGATTGCACCAGTGACATTGATTTACATGGAAACAAGAGCTGTACCAGATGCAGGGATGCACTGACATTGAGGCCAATAGTTAACCTTAATCGAGTGTTGATAGAGGCTATCTGGATTGTCCATTGACAATGAGAGAGGGATTCCAAATTGTTTGATTCCAACATTAAAGGAAATTAAGGCAGCACATCCAGCGGAGACTAGTAAGCACTGGCATAAGTTCTCATTGGAACACAATGCGGGAGAATGGGGATATTGGTGGAAGTCATCACTTCATCAGAGTAGCCTCATGCAGAAGACTGCTTGTCATCCTTGGTTGCACAGGAGTGCATTAGCTTTCAAGGGTCCCAGTTCATGCTGTTGGTTCATCTCAGATAAGCCAGGAAGTTTAGATTACACCTGCTTAAGACCCTGGTCCTTTTACCACATCAGTCCTTCAAGAGGATTTAGAGAAGATAATGTATGTTTTAAATGCCTGGCTCAGCTTCTTGCATTGGCACTGATATCAATGTAGGCTCTAGTGTAGTCCACTCTCAAGATTCATGCTCTGCCAGGAAGCATAAGATACCAGTGTATGTCAGTGTGTTTAGTACTGACTGCTTTGATGCTGATATCACTACATCCTTTTCCTCCTTACCCCCTGGGCCACCAACTTCTCACAAGCACTCATCCACCACACCAACCATATCCCAATCCTTATCAACCACTGCAGAAGGCCGTCTGGAAACCACCACCGTTCCTTTACAAGACCCAACACCACTCACCCACATCTTCTACACATCCCTCTACAAAGCCTTAAGAAGACCCAAGCGGAAAAAACTCAACAACCAACGCCTACTGAAATGCGCCCTAATAAATGCGAGATAGACTCGTTCAAAATGGCCTGCTATCACCGACCTGATAACCCTCAACAACCTTGACATCCTAATGATAACTGAATCATGGCTATCTGACTGCGATTAATGCCCTAGTCAACCAGATGACACCATCCGGGTACTCGATATTTGCTTGCCATAGGTCCCACCAGAGGGGCGGCGGCACACTCATCATTGCTAAATCTGATCTCCACTTCTCCCTGATCAACTCCATCCGCTCTACCTACTTGGACATAGTCTCCATTTCAAATGAACATTGCTCAATTAACCTCATATACAGAGCACCATCTCCATCACCAGATGACTTATCAATAATCAACCTAGCCTGCAACCCTCATAACACACGCTCCCCAACCTGGCTGGTCGGAGACTTTAATCTACCCTCCCTACAAGATATGCATTCATCTGCCTTTCTCGAAGCAATGAATGAGCTGGGATATACGCAACTTGTTGAAGATCCAACTCATAGCAAGGGCGGCAAACTCAACTTGATTTTCGCCCCCCAGACTGCTACCAAACCTACCCAGAACCTGTTGCTCTCCATATCACCTGTACCTTGGTCTGACCATCACCTACTCCTATTTCACATGCCTGCCAGTGACCTCTGTAATGTTAGCAACAGAACGTTTACCCCCCCTAGACTTACTACATCACGCTTCTGACCTCTCAACAAGGACAGCGCCCTCAAGATGATCCTACCACTCCTTACCACAGAGTCTCTTGATCCTGATGAACTAGTAACCACTTGGAACAACGCCATCAGAGCTGCTGCCTGCATCCCATCCACTAACAAGAACATATCAAAACGCAAACATACCCCATGGTACTCTCAGGACCTTCGAGCATCGCTCATCCATCTACGCAAACTAGAAAGACAGTGATGCCACAACCGGACCTCCGAGGCACTCTGTGCCTACACCGCACACCTACAAAGACACCGGGGAAAAAACCATGGAAAAAAGAAAACAGTACCACTCAGAATTATTGAAGCGATCATTAAACAGACCTCATGATCTATTCAATATTGTAAAATCCATAACAGGCGACCCAACACTGGATCACCCACCCATGCCTCAGCCACAAGAATACTCTAGTTATCTTCAGTCGAAGATGATCCAAACCAACACGAGCGCCAACATCATAACTACCCCCACTCTGCATGTAATCTCCCAGCCAAATCCCCTGCTGAATTTCACCGCGATTTCTAAGGAGGAGATCATCGACACCATAGCTTCCATCAACCTCACCACTGCCCCTAACGATCCCTGCCCCGCAGGTTGGATCAAAGAATTACGTCATGACCTCAGCCCAACTATCTGCAGAATCCTGAACCAGTCTTTATCTACAGGATCCTTCCCACAAAGCTTAAAATACACATCTATTCGACCCCTACTGAAAAATAACAAACTCGACACATCTAAAGTTGAATCCTATAGGCCAATCTCAAACATTCCTTTGCTTGCTAAAATCATTGAGAAAGTGGTCCTGCGACAAATTCAACACCACGTGGACACCGAAGCACCCCTGGACACCTCCCAACATGGTTTTAGAGCAGCCCACGGCATTGACACCATCCTCACAACCCTCTTCAACAATCTAGTCACGGGCCTCGACGATATCCATCAAGGATTTGTCCTTATATTCCTGGACATAGCGGCCACCTTTGACTCTGTGAACCATGAAACACTTCTACTCCGACTCAAAGAGAAGGGGGATACAAGGCTCGGCACTGGCCTGGTGTGAATCTTATCTCTGCGACAGATGGCAACAAGTCAGAACAGGATCCACGACAGCAGAGCCTTTCCCTCTGAAACAAGGTGTACCTCAAGGCTCATCCCTGTCTGCCTTGTTGTTCAACATCTACATGCAGCTTATCTGTGCTTTAATCCGCTCCTTCAATGCCCAATGCCTTGCCTATGCTGACGATATCCTCATCTACACACCTTTTAGGATTGACCAACCCGACTTCTCTCCTATATTGAGATGTTTTGAAGCAGTGTCAGATTGGCTTCTAACCCAAAATCTCCGGATCAACAATAGCAAAACAGATGTCCTATTCGTTACCAGGAACCGGAGCTTCACGCCTCCTCCCTCACTTCAGATCAATAATATAGAATTGAAGACAAAATCCACAATCCGCTACCTAGGCATTACCCTCGACCAACGCCTTGATATGTCAGCCCATATCACCAACATCACAAAAGCAATCTACCACAAGATCCGAACGTTAAGACACCTCCGCCCATTACTTGACTTCTCCGACTACCGATCAATCTTCCAAGCTCTAATCATCCCGCATCTCGACTTTGCGAATGTCATTCTACATGGACTCCCACAGTCAACCTTAAACCCACTCCGACTTGCCATGAATTCAGCTGCAAGGGTTCTAGTCGGAGCATCAAGGTCTGATCATATAACGCCTATCATGATAAGCCTACACTGGTTACCACTACCTGCCAGAATCACCTACAAAATTCTAATGCTAACCTTCAAAGCCCTTAAGAACCAGCCCCCCATGCCCATCAACACACTTCTTCACCGTACCCCAACCAACAGAATCAGGAGAACTACACAGATGAACACAATTGAAGTCCCCAAGTTTATAACAAAATGTACGAAGTCAACAGCCAACAGAGCATTTACCATTTTTGCTCCGATTGCCTGGAATGCCCTCCCAGCAGAACTCCGAGCCACCCCAAACCTGATGTTCCGAAAAGCCCTCAAACACTACCTGTTCATACAATACTACCCGGTCCCCAAGTATGAAAAGCACTCACCCATCCCTTTGACCTCCTACCTAACTCCCCCCACTGCACATCCCCCCACTGATAACGGTTAATCAGCTTTTCCATTCTCTCCACCCTGATCCGTGTGTACCAGTATTCATTACAGACCCCCTTTATACCCATTGAGATTAACCATTACTGTAACATGTATATAATTTGTATATAGTTCCCCCCGTTCATCCATGTTTGAATACCCTGTTCTATGTAAGCTCAGTGTGCCTATTTACATTGTAGTATGTTTGTTACAACTGTGAACCGCACTGATTATAATAGCGCGGTATATAAGAAATATAAATAAATAAATAAAGTAAATAAGAGCAAGAAACTTCTCCATGGCATTAACCTGCATTAAGATCTAGATCCTAACAGGCAAGGGATGTTCTCGTGGAAACTTTGTTTGCTTGCCAGGCCCAGACTCAGACATGGAATCTGAGTGCTTCTAAGGGGTCCTCTTGTGGATCAGCTGACTACGCTCTTAAGAGAAATGGTCTATTGGTCTCCCCTCAGATCAGTCTCCTTCCCAGAAAAGGAGAAATGTCCCCACTGGAAGTCCTTGCTTTCACAAACATTATGTGGTCTTTAGGCCTACCTTAAACTTATGATACAGAGATTCAGCCCACAAATAGAGTTCTAGAGTCTTGGCACAAGACAAAAAAGGCTGTCTGTCAAGTTGATTCCAACTGGGCATTGGGGACAGGAGGGATATGAGGACGAGTGATTGTATTGTGAAAATCCAGTGTAAAAAGCTTTATGGGCTAGCAATTTTAAAATGAGACTAAGACTATAGGCAGCCAATGTTCTACAATAAGGGGTTGAGTGGTATGGTCAGATTTTGAAGTTGCATGTAGTAATTTCATAGCCTTGCACTGGACTGCACGTGTTCTGTCGGCGTCTCAAGTTAGAAGCATTGTTAAGTACTGTCCGAGTTGGTGTCGACTCATGGCGACCCTATGGATAGTTGTTGTAGACTGTGTTCGGCCTTTAGTCAGGTGGCTCATTGTTGATAGAGTAGCATCCATAGCAGCTGTTACTGTATCAATCTCCTTGCTGGTCTTCTGCGTTGACCTTCAAGCTTGCCAAGCATGATGTTTTCCTCTAATGCTCTCTTCCCATGATGTATCCAAAGTATGAAAGCTGAAGTCTTGTCATCTGAGCTTCTAAAGAAAGCTTAGGTTTAATAACCTTCAGTACTGGCTGGTTTGTTCTTTGGGCAGTCTATGGTATACACCGTATTCTTCGCCAGCACCATAATTCAAAGGCATCGTTTTTCTTCCTATTTTTTTCACTGTCCAACTTTCGCATTCATAGGTCGTTATTGAAAATACTATGGCTTGGACAAGTTGAATCTTTGCTAGCAGAGAGGAGAGACATCTCTTCTCTTGAGAATCGTGTCTAGGTCCTTCATAGCCATTCTGCCAGTAGCAATGTGTTGTCTGATTTCTTGACTGCTTGTCGTTTCTTTATTGATTATTGATACAAGTAGATTAAAGTTGTCCACTATTTCAGTTTCTTCTCCATCAATGGTGAACTTAAAGATTTTTCCAGTTGTTCGGGTCTTTGTCGTCTTTATATTAAGGCGCAGGCCCATTTTAAGACTGTTCCTTGATCTTGAGAAGCAAGTGTTTCAGATCATCTTCACTTTCAGCCAGCATTGTGGTATCAGCATAGTGAAGGTTATTGATGAATGTTCCACCAATCCTTGCACCTCGGTCGTCTTCATACAGTCCTGCTTCTCTGTTGATTTGTTCTGCATATAAATGAAACAGGTAAGGGAAAGTATGCAGCCTGGCCTTAAACCTTTGCTGATTTTAAACCATTCTGTTTGTTTCTTGTTCTGTTTGAACTGTTACTTCTTGGAGAACTATCAGATGTTCTGGTATACCCATGCTTCTAATGTGGCCAGAGTTTCCCATAGGATTACACAGTCAAAAGCCTTGCTGAAGTCAATAAAGCACATGTAGATATCCTATCGAAAGAATTGAAAGAAGTGGGAAGATGTAATCTCCAGGAACAAGCAGGAATGTAGTCTTCACATATGGGTATCGTTGGTACCGACGGAGCCCGCGCGGGAACTCTCCCCAGCTTCCAATAGGAAAACCTTTGGGAGCATCCCACAGCGCCTGCGTACTGCCTTCCCACCTTTCCAACTGTCCCTCTCCGGTTCTTCGTTTTCCGCGGAGCCGACAGGTCGCATACCCTGTCACCGCAGAAAATGTCTTTAATCTTTGTTTTTGTGGTCGTGTCTGCCTTCCCTCGACGCTATACCGGCACCGCCGGTTCGTTCGTTCTTCTAAAAAAAACAAAAATAAAAAACTATAGTTTCTGAAGTGGTTTACTTCAGGAACTTTTTTTTCCTTGGTGCTAGGCGCCATTTTGGCCACTAGGCCCAATTTTTCCTTAAAAATGGAAAAACCTACTTCAGGTTTTAAGAAATGTTCCAAATGTGGCGGTACCATTTCCATCACAGACACCCACGATTGGTGTCTCAAATGTTTAGGTCCTGACCACTCTATTTCAGAATGCCTCTCCTGTGGAGTGATGTCAAAAAGGGGCCGGCAGAACCGAGCTGCTAAACTTAGCGCCCTTTTTCCCTCAGACACGGCGTCTGTTGCATCAACGTCCTCCAGGGCTTCATCTTCCTCCCATGGATCTCAGGTAACTAAACATAAATCTAGCCGGTCCTCAAAGGGTAGATCTCCTAAGTATCAAGATGCCCCTGGCATTGCCCTTTAGGAATTTTCACCGGCAAAACTGCCCCGGCAGGAGGCTTCTGTTTCCAAAGCATTAACGGGGCTCCAGGATGTTCTCGAGGCCTCAACCTCGGCAGAACTACTGGCGCCATGTTGTGGGGTTTCGGCCGCCTCTGCCGGTACCGACACCCAAGCATCGGCAGTGTTGATAGACCAGAGATTCCTTGCTATCGAACGCAGTCTAGCGGCTCTTCTCACGGCTTCGGTACCGTCAAACGCTTCAGATACCTCAAGTGACACCGGTACGGGTACCGACTGCATCGACATCGGCGGGTATGCCACCCGTACTGAGTCATGCGTCTGTCTCCAGCATCGACAGATCAGTACCTGAACAACCCGATACCGACTTTGATCGATACCGGTACCACGATCACCGGGATCGTAGATATTTTGAATCCTCGAATGAGTCTGAAGACTCTGCCGATACCAGAGTACTTTTCCCCGAGGATTCCTCCTCTTCTCAGCGCAGAATGTCTCCCCCAGAGGATATGTCCTTTCAGGACTTTATCCGTGATGTGGCCCGAGGCCTTTCCATCACAGTAGCTCCTGAAAAAGAGTCTAGGGCAAAGGAGTTGGAAATCTTCCAATACCCTAAGGCTCCCAAAGAAGCAGCTACTCTCTTAGCATAAGATCATGTAAGATCTCATGAATAAGCAATGTGGGGAACACCTTTAACCACATCGCCTCATTCTCGAAGACTCTATACCATGTATCGAGTTCCACCTTGTCCTGGCTTTCAAAAAACTCAATTACCACACCATTCAGTGGTGGTGGAATCAGCCATATGAGAAGGATGAAAAGTGCAAAGAAACATGCATCCAATCCTCCAGGTCGTGAATGTAGGACTCTCGATGCCTTTGGGCGTCGATGCTTCCAAACTTCCATGCTCTCAGCTAGGATCAGTTCCTATATCTTGTATATGGGAATGTTCCTTAGAGGTCACAGGGGACTTGGAGCTTATGAGCCCCCTTCTTCCTGATGACAAAAGACAAGACTCTCTCACTCTTATCAGACATGCTCAGGTTGTTTCCAAGTTTGTTAATCGTGCAGCCTTTGACTGTTTTGAGTGCATAAGCAGAACCTCTGCTATTGCCATTGGTGCACGTCAGATCACCTGGCTTCAGGCATCTGACTTGGAAATTTGGGTACAGGATAAATTAGGAAACACAGAACAGAAATATTTGTTAAGCAATTCCGCTTTATCCTCATCAGCTTCTACATATTCCTCCCTTTCACCCTTGAGTCTGACAATACCACTTTTGCCCTTCCTCTTCTCGCTAACACATCTGAAAAATGTCTTATCCCCCCATTTTATTGCATTGGCTATTTCCTCCTCTTTTTGAATCTTTGCTTTCCTGACTACTTTGCTAGCTTCTCTAAGTTTCTCTAAATATAGATGCCTGTCTTCCTCTCTCTGTGATCTCTTGTATTTCATGAGGACCTCCCTCTTTTTCTTCACCTTTTCAGCTACTTCTTTCGAAAACCATAGTGGTCTCCTTTTCCTTTTACCTTTTATTTACCATTTTAACAAAAAGGTTGCCCTTAAAATATCCCCTTTCAGTTTTGCCCACTGTTTTTCTACATCCCCCAGCTATTCCCATCCTACTAATGACTCCCTGAGGTATTGGCCCATCTTGGCAAAGTTAGTTTCCTAAAGTCTGAGACTCTCGCTTTTGAATGGATTCTAATAGCCCTAATCCTAATACTGAACCACACCATGTGGTGATCACTGGATGCAAAATGATCTCCCACTTTAACATCAGAAACCCTTTCTCCATTGGTAAGCACCAAGTCCAGTATGGCCCCTTCACGTGTGGGATCTGTTACCAACTGCCTGAATAGTTCTCCCTGTAGAGAATCCAGGATCTCCTTTCTTTTAGATGATACAGCAGCAGGAATGTGCTAATCAACATTTGGCATATTGAAATCCCTTATTAGTAGCACTTCCCCATTTCTAGCAATGCTGCGTATGTCTTCAATTAACTCTGTCCACCTCTTCCTCTTGTGAAGGAGGTCTGTATATTATGCTAATGCAAATAGATTTCTCTTTCCCTCTTTCTAGTTTAACCCACAGTGCCTCCTCTCTCCCTTTTAAGCTCTGTAATTCCAAAGCTTTAATATTATTTTTTACATATAATGCCACTCCTCCTCCCCTTCTTCCTATGCGCATTATATAAAAAAATAAAAAAATATTGGAGTAGTATTTGGATATCATCTGAGAAGGGCCTAAACATTAAGTATAGCTAATCAGAGCTTTTTTCAGATCAATGTCATCAGACTAGTGAAAGGCCTATTTGCCCTGTTGGTTAGTCTCTGAGATCTTTTTCCTCCCCTTAGCTGGTATATGATGATTTTGCATTTGGATTCCATAGGATTTTTTTTGTTTTGGGTGATACAGGATTCCTATATTTTTGATTTGAACAAAACAGGCAACACAGCTGAGGACTAGGGATATATCTAGGGGAATGGTAAGGAAACACATAGGAGATGAACAGGAGACTTAGGGGGAAACTCGCCTCTTATCTGAACATTTCAGTAGAGAAACCTAGGCATGCCACAGTACTACACAGACGCACAGCACAAATTAGAACATAAGAACATAAGATATGCCATACTGGGTCAGACCAAGGTCCATCAAGTCCAGTATCCTGTTTCCAACAGTGGCCAATCTAGGTCATACGTACCTAGCAGTTTCCCCAAAAGACACAGGTTCTGCAATGCTTGATACCTTTGAACCATAAGTGCCACTTACCCAATTCCTTCTCATGTTCTAAGTTAATGTTTTTGTATCTTGTATTCTCCAGGAACAAGCAGGAAGTTGGTCCTCACATATGGGTGACGTCGGCACCGACGGAGTCCTTGTGCGGAGCAATTCCCCAGCTTTCAAAGAAAGCCTTTGGGATTGCATCGCACATGCGCGGTCCCCTTCCCGCCCAATGGTGCCATCTTGCTCAGTCGTCTTTTTTCCGCGGAGCCCAACTGACGTGGTTCTGTTTCCACTGTGGAAAAAGTAGAAAAGTTGAATAATTTCTTTCAGCTTCCCAGTTTGATGCCGGTTCCCCTTCCTGCCTTCGGCTCGGTACACCGGTATCAAGTCTGGTCATATTTTTTGTTTTTGGTCCTTTGTGACTAGCGTCCATGCTCTTTTTATTTTTCAATGGCAGCCCGGTCGTTTGACCTTGCAGGAGCCCTTTTTCCCCCGATGGCAGCCAGCAGGTTTAAAAAGTGGGATCGGTGTAAGAAGTTAATGTGTCTTACTGACACACACAACTGCTGCCTCCGATGCCTTGGCCCTGACCATGACCCAGTGGTCTGTGGGCCGTGTGTGTGGTAAGATGTCTTTGAAATTTTTGAAGAGCAGGCAGCACCAGCATGACAAAATTTTTCCTGAGTCCGCATCCATCCGGGCCCGGACCTCGTCAGAGGCCTCGACATCTTGGGACTCGGAGCCCGAGCACCGTCGTGTGTCTTCTGAGCCGGAGTCTCCCTCCATGGAGCACTGGAGGAAGAAAAAACTCGTGAGGGCTGCGTCGCTGGACGCCTCTGATCGACCTGGACCCTCGGGTTCAAGGCCGCAGAGCCCGGACCACTGCCCCGGGTCCTCTGAGTCGGAGAGGCCGGCTAAACAACCTCGCAAGGAGCCGGAGACA
Source organism: Ichthyophis bannanicus (assembly GCA_033557465.1). Taxonomy (NCBI): domain Eukaryota; kingdom Metazoa; phylum Chordata; class Amphibia; order Gymnophiona; family Ichthyophiidae; genus Ichthyophis; species Ichthyophis bannanicus. The sequence goes on along the minus strand of CM066031.1, from coordinate 1,790,219,206 downwards.
TCGGACAAGGTAATTTCTGTTGTCCTCGTAGACTCTCCTCCAGGAGAGCTGGTGTCGGACCCGATGGCGTTGGGACCCAAGCCGGGAGCTGCGGAGCCTTCTGAGCTCGGTCTCAGGATGGCGGCCCTGGACAGCAGCATGGCTGCCTTCATGGAGCAGTAGCGGGCGCTGATGGCCGGTCTCACTGGTCCATCCACCACGACCACCGGGACGTCAGTCGACACCGTAGGCCGAGCCGATCCTCACGTCTATCAGGTCTTGAGTTGATCCTTGGCCACCCTCCTGTTCAGGACCGAGGTCGTTGATACCTGGGGTGGTCGGGCTCGAAGACCACGAGACCGGAGCCCATCGAGTCCTCCTCAGAGGACGCGGTGTCGGAGACAGAGGAGGAAGACTCCGCAGACACCCACTGAACCCGGTGTATCGCATCGGACTCTCCGGGTTTGGAGCCTCAGAGAAGGTTCCCTCCAGAGGACACTCAGTTCTTGGACTTCGTAAGGGACATGGCCAAGGCTTTGGCATTTCCTGCGGATGCCAAGGAGGAGCCTCGAGCCGATGAGCTCGAGGCCCTCCAGTATGACTCTCCCCCGAAGGACGCCCTTACTGTACCGGTGCCTCCGATGTTAGAACGGCTGATGCTCCGCATGTGGGAGTCACCGGCCTCGATGCCGGTGCTCAGCAAGCGGGTCGATTCCATCTATCGAGTCCACAAGAGTCCTGGGTTCCAGAAAGCGCAGCTGCCGCACAACTCCATGGTTGTGGAATTGGCCTTGCAAAAGCTGAAAAGCCAAAGGACGCACTCCTTGGTGCCTCCTGGCTGGGAGGCCCGGAACCTGGATGTCCTCGGCAGAAAGTGCTACCAGGGCTCGATGCTGTCATGCTATGTCCAAACCTACCTGCTGTACATGGGCGTGTACTTGCGGGACCTGGCAAAGGGGATTGCCGGGTTCTCAGCTGGTCTCTCCAAGGAACCCTTGCAGCGCTTCAAGGAGCCCTTGCAGCGCTTCAAGGCCTTGTCCACGGGGATCCGAGAGTGTTCGAAGTTCATGTCTCGAGCAGCTTACGATGGCTTCGAGGCTTCGGCCCGAGTAGCTGCGACTGGCTTCGGTGCATGCTGTCAGGCCCAGCTCATGTCGTCGGACCTGGAGCCATGGGTTCAGGACAAGTTGGTTGATGTCCTGTGCCGAGGGGACAACCTATTGGAGTGGAGGAGTGGCCTAGTGGTTGGGGCAAGGTACTTCAGGCCAGAAGGTCGGGGGTTCAAATCCCACTAGAGGACAGCAACCTTGGGCTGGAAGGACTGGGGTTTCTAGTCCCACAGGTGCCTCCTTGTGGTCTTGGGCAAGCCACTTAACCCTCCATAGCCCATGTGCCCTGTAAAATAGTTATCTCCAAGTTATAATACCCTGTTCATTGTAATTTCAGTTTGTTCAATGTAAACCGCACTGATGCAGAATAGCGCGGTATATAAGAGAGTATAGATAAAATAAAATAAATAAATAAACCCATGACGGAAAAAGCTGCAGAAATCGAGTCCGAATACTTGACCCCCGGACAAGGTTGTCGAAGAAGACATCTGCACCTTCTCACAAGAAGAAGGCCTCGGGGGGAAAGCCCTTTTTCCCAAGGAAGGGGTACGGCTTACAGAAACTACCCCACTTACCAGGCCACCCCAACAGGGGTAGCAGGCCAGGGGACAGGGGCATGGCCCACGTAAGCCGAAGACCCCCAAGCCTCCAGCTCCGGCTCCTACCCAGCCAGGAGGGGTTTTTTGACTCCCAGTGCATAGCTCCTCTCCCACAAATGGTTTGGCCCTGCACAGGAGAAAGGCTGGTCCCTGTATGCTCACAGGTGGCCAGCCATAACCACTGACGCCTGGGTTTTGAAAATAGTCCAACAGGGCTATTTACTTCATTTCAACAGGTGTCCACCTCCTTTTTCCCAGGAGAGCCTCTCAGGCCCCCTCTTCACAGGAACCTCCTCCTGCAGGAGTTGGCAGGTCTGCTAAAGGATCAGGCGGTGGAACCGGTTACTCACCACCTTCAGGGGCAAGGCTTCTATTCCAGGTATTTCCTCATACCAAAAAGGAGGCCTTCGCCCCATCATAGACTTGCGCAATCTGAACAAGTTCCTGGTGAGGGAAAAGTTCAAGATGCTTTCCCTTGGGATCCTACTGCTTTACCCTCCACCAGGGAGACTGGCTGTGCTCCTTAGACTTAAAGGATGCTTATACCCACATCTTCATACACCCAGACCACAGACAATATCTCAGGTTTGTGGTTGGAGGAAACCACTTCCAGTACAAGGTGCTTCCCTTTGGCCTAGCTTCCGCTCCCAGAGCATTCACCAAATGCCTAGTAGTGGTGGCGGCCTTCCTCAGAAGCCATGGAGTCTTCGTCTTTCCATACCTAGACGACTGGCTGATCAGGGGCCAATAGGCTCATGAGGCACAGCAGGCCACTGCTTGCACAGTCACCCTCTCCAGCACCTAGGGTTTGTTGTAAATCACGCAAAGTCCACTTTACTCCCCACTCAGAACTTGGAGTTCATAGGGGCAAGACTGGACACCCTTCAGGCAAGATCTTACCTACTGCTGGACAGGACAAGGCGGTTGCTGGACTTGGTACAACAGGTCCAGCACAGACCTCATATGTCTGCAAGAGTCTTCTTACGCCTCCTGGGCCACATGGCCTCCACAGTACATATGACTCCATATGCTCGATTCCACATGCGCACAGCTCAATGCTGCCTTAGAGACCAGTGGACACAAGCCACAGGCCGCCTCAGACAGGGTAGTGATGTCCAAGCTACTGGTGACAGCCTTGCAATGGTAGCTTCACCCCCCCCCACCCCCAATTTGCTTCAGGGAGTACCATTCCAACCTCCCTCTCACACCAGAGTGCTGACGACAGATGCCTCCTTGCTGGGCTGGGGAGCCCATTGCCAGGGTTCATGCACTCAGGGTCTGTGGTCCTCGTGAGAGGCCGCACTTCAAATCAATCTTCTAGAGCTTCGAGCCATCTGCCTAGCTGTTCAAGCCTTCTGTCATCTTCTTTCACTTCAGTCAGTGCTGATACAGACAAACAATCAAGTAGCGATGTTCTACATCAACAAATATGGAGGCACAGGCTCTCGCATCCTATGCCAGGAAACTCTGGACCTCTGCTCTTTTGCAGTGTCGCATCACATGTCCCTAAAGGCAGTTTATCTGCTAGGTCAGTAGAACCTCCTGGCTGAACTGGGATGTAGCCCAGCAGATCTTCAACCACTGGGGTCTCCCATCGATGGATCTCTTTGCCAGTCCGCAAAATCACCAGTTGCCCCGGTTCTGCTCGAGGCAGCCGCATCCGCTGAGCGTGGTGGCAGATGCTTTCCTGATCTCATGGGCACAGGGCCTTCTCTATGCGTTCCCACCCACACCCCTGGTGGCATGCACTCTGTTCAAGATTCTTCTGGACAAGGCCTCTGTCATCTTGGTAGCCCCCAGGTGGCCAAGACAGCCTTGGTTCCCTCTTCTCCTTCAACTGGCGGTAAAAACTCCACTCCTGCTGGGGGTGCAGCTCGACCTCTTGACCCAGGAACAGGGTTCCTTACTACACCCCAACCTCAGATCCCTCAACTTAATGGCATAACTGCTGAGAGGGTAGTGCTTGTTCCTCTACTCCTTCCCAAGGAGGTTGAGGAGGTGTTGCTAGCCTCTAAGAGGCAATTTAATTTATTTATTTAGCTGTATTTATATTCCGCTTTTCACCGGGTCAAAGCGGTCAATTGGGGGATACACTTAACACGAGGGGATATGACACACATACGTTAATACTTACAGGGAACATGGGCAATGGAGGGTTAAGTGGCTTGCCCAAGACCACAAGGAGTGCCTATAGGACTAGAAATCCCAGTCCCTCCGGCCTGAGATTGCTGTCCCCAGGTGGGACTTGAACCCCCGGCCCTCCGGCCTGAAGTACCTTGTCCTAACCACTAGACCACTCCTCCCTATGCACTAGAAAATCCTACGCGTTAAAGTGGCGTAGATTTGAAGTGTGGTGTGCCCATAATAAGGAGAACCCGTTCACTTGCCAAGTACCTTAGGTATTACAGTACTTGATCCACCTCTGAGAGTTGGGCCTCAAGTCTAACTCTGTCAGGGTCCACCTGAGTCGGCTATCAGCTAACCACTCTCCAGTGGACGGGCAACTTTTCAGCTCACCCTTTGGTATCCCGATTCCTCAGAGGCCTCCTACTCTTGAAGCCTCCAATTCGCCCACCGGCTACAGAGTGGGACTTAAATGTGGTCTTGCAGCAGCTTACTTGGCCACCTTTCGAACCAATGTCCATCTGTCATCTCCGCTTCCTTTCCTGGAAAGCACTCTTTCTGGTGGCACTCACGTCTGCTCGCCGTGTGAGCGAGCTGCAAGCTTTAGTATCGGATAGACTGTATACACGGTTTTATAAAAACAGGGTGGTCCTATGTACTCACCCCACGTTCCTTCCAAAAGTGGTTTCCTTGTTTCACCTCAAACAAGAGGTGGTTCTTCCACCCTCCTTCCCTAGGCCACGTACCAACAGGGCAGAAGCGGTTCTGCATACCCTGGACTGTAAGAGGGCTCTCGCCTTCTACCTGGAGCGTATGCGGGGACATCGGAGAGCTTCCCAGCTCTTCGTCTCTTATGACACTAGTAAACTGGGTCTACCTGTCTCCAAGTGCACATTTTCCACCTGGGTGGCAGACTGCATCGCCTGGGTTTACAGGACAGCTGACCTCCAGCTGCAGGGCCGAATCACGGCCCACTCTGTTAGGGCTAAGGCCTTATCAGTGGCTAACAACCGCTCTGTTCCGTTGGCAGACATCTGCCGGGGCCGCAACTTGGTCTTAAGCCAGACTTTTGCAGCCCATTACTGCCTGGAGAGAGAGTCCCGGCGGGACAGTATTTTCGGTCAGGCGGTACTCCGTAATGTTTTCTAAGTTTAGACCACCCCTACCGTCTGACCCTTTGGTGTCAGGCTACCTTGCGTTCTCGGAGAAAAATCCTATCACTGCTGCTGCGGCTCTTCTAGAGGGAGCCATTTTCAGCTTTGGGTTCTCGGTAGCCTATATGTGAGGACTGACTTCCTGCTTGTTCCTGGAGAAAGCGTAGTTACTCACCTGTAACAGGTGTTCTCCAGGGACAGCAGGAATCAGTCCTCACGACCCTCCCTCCTTCCCTGGAGTTGCAGTCCTTTGATTAATTTTTTCTCATTTTTGCCGTCTTTTTAGCTATGTCATCTGACTGAGCAAGATGGCACCCTTGTGCGGGAAGGGGACCATGCATGCGTGATGCAATCCCAAAGGCTTTCTTTGAAAGCTGGGGAATTGCTCCGCATGAGGGCTGCGTTGGCGCCTACGTCACCCATATGTGAGGACTGATTCCTGCTGTGCTTGGAGAACAACTGTTGCAGGTGAGTAACTACGCTTTATGTATTTTATACATTGCAAGTGTGTTATGTAAAGTTAGTTAGTTAATTTGTAAACAGCTTTGACTAACAGATAAAGCAGTATATAAAAGAAGCTAAAAAAATTATTAAATTACTTAAATTGGCTGTATCTGCCTAAGGGCCTGATGCCAACAAAATAATAAGCTGTTCTTTTTGTTGGTGTCTGCCAGTTGTGACACTTTGTTTACCTTTTTTCTTTGAGGCATTAGGTAACTAGGGAATCCCATGTGTCAGCACTTATCCTGCTTGTCCAGGGAGAAATAGATCTCCAGGAACAAGCAGGAATGAGTCTTCACATATGGGTACGTCGGTACCGACGGAGCCTGCGCGGGAACGCTCCCCAGCTTCCCAAAAAGGAAAGCTTTTGGGAGCATCCCACAGCGCCTGCGCGCTGCCTTCCCGCCTTTCCTAACCATCTCTCCTCAGTTCTTCTTTGCCGCGGAGCCAGCAGGTCGAGCCCTGTCACCGCTGAAGAAGTTCTTTATTTTATTTCTTTCGTCGCGTGTCTGCCTTCCCCGACTCTGGACCGGTACCGCCGGTCTTTTTCTCTTTCTTTAAAAAAAAAAAAATATATATATATTTTCTCTTCACTTAGTGTATTCTCTTCTTGGGCCTCCGGGCCTCCAAGAAAATTTCCCTCATGGAAAAACCAGCCTCCGGGTTTAAAAAATGTACTAAGTGTAGCGGTACTATTTCTGTTACAGATACCCATGAATGGTGTCTTAAATGTTTGGGTCCTGAACACTCCATTCCAGATTGTCCGTCCTGCTCTCTTATGTCTAAACGGGGATTACAGAACCGAGCAGCCAAGCTCCATGTGCTGTTTCCCGCTGATGCACCGTCGGTAGCATCGACATCTTCCAGGTCTTCTTCTCCTGATGGATCTCAGGTAACCAAACATAAACCTAGCAGGTCCTCGAAGGGTAGATCTCCCTCTAAGCATCGAGATGCCTCCGGGCTTGCCCTCGAGGATCCTGCGCCAGCAAAACAACCCTGGCGGGAAGCTCCGGCTTCCAAAGCTCCTCCTATGGGGTTACATGTTGACATCGATGGCACGGCCTCGACCGATCACCTGTTAGAATGCTCTGGGGTACCGGCACAATCTCCCGGTACCGACTTCCAGGCATTCATGGCGTCGATGGATCACAATGTTCTGTCCATGCAGCAGGCTATTACGGCCTTCATTCAAGCTGCAACGCCGCTGGTACCGAAACAAACTCCGTTCTCGATATCGGCTCCGGTACCGGCACCAGCACTGATACCGGTACCGACTGCATCGACATCGACCAGGATACCGGCTGCAGCGGTTCCTTGTCCAGGGCTGCTTACCGGTACCGATCCGGTACTGGGGACGCCCGATGTCGATACTGCTCGATACGCGTATCGAGCGTTGGAAGAGCACCCTGACAGGCGATACTTCGATTCCTCTGATGATTCTGATACATCAGACGAGTCTCCTGAAGTATCCATAGCCCTTCCTGAAGAGCCTTCTTCTCCAAAAAGAAGAATGTCTTCTCCAGAAGTCTTGTCCTTTCAAGACTTCATAAGAGAAGTCGCTAAAGGACTTTCTATTTCAGTAACTTCTGAATCAGAGCCTAGAGCTAAAAAAATTGGATATTTTAGGCTATTCTAGAGCTCCTAAAGAGGCGGTCAACTTACCAATTCATGAGATTCTTTATGAACACGTGATTGATCTATGGGAGACTCCTCTCACTCTCTCTCCTTATTCTCGTAGATTGGACACTGTATCGTGTCCCTCCTTGTCCTGGATTTCAGAAAACTCAGCTTCCTCACCATTCCATTGTGGTGCAGTCAGCTATGAAGAGGATAAAGAGTACAAAGAGACACTCTTCTGCTCCTCCAGGAAGAGAATGCAGGACCTTGGATGCCTTTGGTAGGAAAATCTTCCAAGCCAGTATGCTTATTGCCAGAATCAACTCATATAGCCTTTACATGGGTATGTTTCTAAAGGAAGTTGCACAAAAACTGCACACTTTCCTCCCTTTTCTTCCAGAGGATAAAAGGGAGGAATTCCTCATTTGGCTTAAGCATACCCAAGACATTTCAAAGTTTTCCAACAGGGCTGCCTTTGACTCCTTTGAAGGTGCCAGCAGAGCCTCAGGCATTGCCATAGCTGCTCGCAGAATTGCTTGGCTCAAGGCTTCTGATTTAGAGCCCTGGGTTCAAGATGGCTTAGGAAATCTTCCCTGTACAGGTGAAAACCTATTTGGCAAAGAATGGCAAATAAAAGCCACTCAAATGGATGCAGAAAACTCTGCTCTGGATAGACTTTCAAAGTCAACCTCCATTCCTGCCAAGAAAAAGCCTTTTAAAAAGTCTTTCTTTAAAAAGGGCAGATTTCCTTCTACTTCTGGCCAACAATCTTCTACAGGTCGCTTTGCCACTAAGCGTCAGCAACCTAAACAGGCCAGGCCTAAGCCTACAGGGGCTGCTGCAACTCAGGCCCAACCTCCTCAGGGTTTTTGACTTGATGCTAGAGAACTTAGCCTTTCTGGCTCTAAAGCAGCCAGAGCCTCTCACCATTCCAGGAAGGTTGGCTCATTTTGCTCCCAGATGGGAGCAAATAACATCAGAGCAGTGGACCCTCTCCATCATAAGAGAGGGCTACAAGCTTCATTTTTCTGACCTTCCTCCCCACAACATGGTGAGACACTTCAATTCGCCCACATCTCTTCTCGACCTTCTAGGTCAAGAGGTAGCTACCCTTCTTGCCCAAGGGGCAATAGAAGAAGTTCCTCCTCTTCATCAAGGGTCAGGGTTCTACTCCCCCTATTTTCTCATTCCAAAGAAGACAGGGGGATACAGACCCATCTTAGATCTCAGAGAATTGAACAAATTTCTATGCAAGGAGAAGTTCAAGATGCTTTCTCTGGGCACTCTCCTTCCATACCTTCAAAGTCAGGATTGGCTTTGTTTTCTAGATCTCAAGGATGCGTACACCCATGTCCTCATCCATCCCTCTCACAGAAGATTCCTACGGTTTCTTTTCCAAGGAAAACATTACCAATACAGAGTTCTTCCTTTCGGTCTGGCCTCTGCTCCAAGAGGGGTTCACCAAATGCATGGCAATAGTTGCTGCATTTCTACGAACTCTGGGAATATTTGTCTTCCCATATCTGGACGACTGGCTCATTCGAGCTCCATCTCAGTCAGAGGCCCAGAATTCCTTGGACTGCACAAGGCACATTCTGCAGTATCTGGGACTTGTGGTAAACCTCCCAAAGTCTCAGCTCACCCCTTCTCAGTCCCTAGAATTCATAGGGGCCTGGTTGGATACCAGTACTGCAAGGGCTTACCTTCCTCAGGCCCGTTGCCAACGTTTAGTGCAGTTAGCCTCCCAGATTCAGTCAAAGAGCCACTTAACTGCCCGGGAGATGCTACAACTGCTAGGCCACATTAATTTAATTTAATGATTATTTATTTATATACCGCTCCTTCCATTGATCAGGTGCGGTTTCCATATAACAACAATAAACAGGGTGATCTGTTTTTACATATAACAATTTGTAGTTAGGTAATTACAGTTAACAAGTAACAATTAACAATTAGAGAACTATGTACAGTTGAACAGAAGTAAACTATATACATATTTTTGTTTTTCATCTTTCTTAATCATTTTGTCTAAGGGTTACAGTGCTTCATTCTTTTGTTGAATAGTGTATTACCTTGGGTAGGATTATCCCTTATCTAGCTGGGGGGTGAGAGATGGGCTGATCATAGATCCAAAATGCTTTGTGAATAAAAATGTTTTGAGTTTTTTTCTGAACTCTATTATATCAGGTAATTGTCTTAATTCTATTGGGATTGTGTTCCACAAGATGGGGGCTGCATGGGAGAAGGCTTTCTTGTTAGTGGATTTATTGGCTCTAATGAATTCTTTTGGTGGGGTTAATTTATTTAGCTGGTCTCTCCTTTGGAGATTATGGGTGGGTTCTATTTTGATAAGGTTATTTATGGACAGGGGTGCTGTTTTTGTTATGGCTTTGTAGGTGGTTAGGATAGTTTTGTATTCTATTCGGCTTTGAATCGGGAGCCAGTGTAGATATTCTAAAATCGGGGTTATGTGTTGGAAAGGTGGGGCTTTCGTAATGGTTCTTGCTGCTGCGTTTTGTGCTAATTGTAGTTTCTTTAAGGCTTCTTTAGTTACGCCAAGTAGGGTCTGATTTGCGAAGTCAAAATGTGGGGTTATGATTGCTTGTATGACGCGTTGAAAATCCTGTAAGTGCATTAGTGGGCGGAGTTGCTTTAGCATTTTTAGTTTAAAGTAAACTTTTTTTGTTATATTCCTTACATGTGTGTCCATACTGAGGTGTTTATCCAGTATAACACCCAGGTAGCGTATTTCAGATTTTAGTATGATATTATTATTTTGTAATGTAATATGAGTGGGAGGAATGAATGTTGTGCATTTAGTTACTATTAGCGCTTCTGTTTTTGAGTGATTAATGTACAGATTGTTTTCATTTAGCCAGATGTTGATTTCAGTGAGGCAGTCGTTAATGAGTTTTATAGGGATATTTGGGATTTTGAATGGGACATACATCATTATGTCGTCCGCATACAGGTGATAGAGGACATTGAATTTTTTAAATATTTTACAGATGTGTTTTAAATATATGTTAAAAAGTAACGCTGACAGTGCTGAGCCTTGTGGGAGGCCTATTTCTTGTTTGTATGTTTTTGATGTGAGGTTCCCGATTTGTACCGTTTGAGCTCGGTTTGTTAGATAAGAAGTAAACCATTTTAGAACCGTGGATTTTATACCTATTTGTTTAAGTTTATTAATCATTGTTGAATGGTGAACGCTGTCGAAGGCTGCAGAAACATCAATGAATATGAGTAAGAATGCTTGTTTGGGTTTGTCTATTCCCCTCACAAGTGTATCAATTAGCACTGTTAGGAGTGATTCTACTCCGTGTCTTGGGCGAAACCCGTATTGCTGGTCGTCAAGTGGTGCTGAGCTATCAATGAACTCCTGTGTTTGAATTTGTACGGTTTTTTTCAATTAATTTGGCCATAAACGGAATACTTGATATGGGTCTATAAGAATTAGGTGATGATTTGTCAAGGGTGGTGTTTTTTAGGATTGGGCGGATCTGTGCGTGTTTTAGTGTGGAGGGTAGGTATCCGGTTTTTAGGGAGAGATTTATTATTGGGAGGATGAATTGAGAGAGTACAGGTATGGAGTTCTTTATCCAGGTTACTGGACAAGGGTCCAGTAGTGAGGTTGTAGTGTTAATGTTTGTGATGATGGATTTGAGCTCCACCTTGGTTAAGGGTTGGAATTCAGACCATTCGTCTGTGTTATGTAGTTGCGAAGTATCTACTGGTTTAGGTTGTAGGGGGTGATATGTTATCTTGTTCATGTAGTAATTTGCCAGTGTCTGTGGGGTAATGTCTGTGATTTCATTGCTGGAGTTGTGATTATTATTTGTCAATTTTTGGACTATTGAGAAAAGTTCTCTAGGTCTGTTTATTGCGTTGTTTAAGATGGAGGCGTGGTAATTTTTCTTAGCATTATTTATTGCGTCTTTATACTTGTTAAGGTGTGTGAGGTATGAATCTTTTGTAATTGCGTTTTTATTTTTCCTCCATTTATCCTCAGCTTTTCTTAAGTTCCTTTTCATTAAATTTAGGTCTTTATTGTACCAGGGGGCTTGACCATCTTTAGAGTGCGTGTTTTTCTTATTTATTTGTTTTTTAGCTGCAGCGTTATTGATGGTTTTGTGCCAGTTTGTTACTGCTGCATCTAGGTTTTGTGGTGAGGTTGATAAGTTAGGGATTATGAGGTCAAGGAATTCTTCTTCATTGTATTTTCTAAATCTTGAGGTAGGTGCATTAGTTGGTATTCGTTTAATTGTTGCGTTGTTTATTGTGATATTGAATTTAATAAGGTAATGATCAGACCATGGGGTTGGTGTGCAGTTGAGGGATGTTGGGTTATATAGTTGGTAGAGTGCGTTTGGTAGGAATACCATGTCAAGGATACTACCTTTTCCATGCGTGCTAGTGTTTATTATTTGGTGGAAATCCATGTCTATTGTTGATTCTATGAAAAGGGAGGCATATGAGGCTGGTAATGAGGGGATGTTAAAGTCTCCGAGCATTATGATTGGATTTTGGTCAGTGGAGGAGCTTAAAAAGTCAATTAGTGGGTCTAGTTTTTCTGACTGTCTGGTGGCCTGTAAATTAGGCAGATTGTTATGTTGCCAATTTTCACAATGATGGAATCTATATTGGTGTGTAGGTTCGATGTTAGTTTTTTGGCTTTTAGTTCTTTTTTTAACATTATTAGTACTCCACCACCTTTTTTGTGAGTTCTATGTGTGTAGAAGGTGTCGTAGTTATTGTTGCTTAGTTGATTTAGGTAAACGTTGTCTGTGTCCGATAGCCATGTCTCAGTTATACATAGTATATCTGGTTTTTGGTTGTCTAGGATTTCTGTGAATATAGGTAACTTATTTTTCATTGACCTGGCGTTAATTAGTATTGTTGATAATGACTCTAAGTTTTTGTATAGTTTAGTGTTTGTTGACTGAGGGGATGAGGAATATTTTATGTGAATTAATCTATGGTGGTTAGTTTTGGGATGATATACTGTGTGTGGGTGCCATGATGGGGGGTTGTTTCGTGGGAAACTGTGTATGATGGGGATATTTTTAACATTGTTATGTAAGCTCTGAGCAATGGTTATTATCACTGCTAATGTGATACTAATTAGTATAATTTTACTTTTGGCAGGGTTAATTAGTTGCATTTTGGGAGCGGTGTTATATTGGTGACAGTTAAGGGTACTATCAATGTGAGTGCAATTACAGTAAATGTACTGATAACAGTTAAAGTTGCTATCACTGTGTATGTGGGTTGAAAATACTGGTGATAGTAAGTAAGAGGTTAATGTTAGTTTGAATGCGGGTACAATTGACAGGTTACTATCAATACTATCAATAGGTTATTATCAATACTATCAACAGTATAGGGTTTATGCAGGTTCACAATGTTACTAGCAATGTGATATGCAGGTACAGGTTTAAAATACTGACAACATGGCTTCCACAGTGCAACAACATGGCTTCCACAGTGCATGTGGTACCCTATGCTCGCCTACACATGAGAGCAGCTCAATGGACTTTGTCCACCCAGTGGACTCGAGCTTCAGGAGCTCTCTCAGACCAAATAGCAACCACCAAACGTCTCTTTTGGTCTCTCCAATGGTGGATGTCCACTCGAAATTTGTTGCTGGGGTCCCCCTTCCAACAGTTGTTGCCCCAAGCAACCCTCACAACAGATTTATTTATTTATTTATTTATTTAACATTTCTTATATACCGCGCTATTTGTCATCAGCGCGGTTTACATCAAAACAATAGAACACTTGACCATATACATTGGCCGTCGTTTACATAAAACGGGGAGTTAACATGGATGAGAACTTGGGGAACTATTTACATTCAGGTTTCTAGCAAACTTAGGAAACTATGTACAAATCGATTGTATTACATATTAGGTATGATTAGAGTGTTTTACATCATGTAGCGGCTGTATGATATAGTGAGGGTGTGTGGGAGGTAATGGGGTATCGGGATGGCTATAATGTAAGAGAAAAAGGTGGTGTTTGAGGGCTTTTCTAAATTGAATAAGGTCTCTAATAGCTCTAATGTGTGGGGGGAGTTTGTTCCAGCATGCCTCCCAAACAGGTTGTGGAGCCCATCTACAGGACCTCTCCACTCAAGGCACTTGGTCCCCACAGGAGACCTCCCTTCATATCAACCACTTGGAGCTTCGAGCAGTTTTTCTAGCTCTCAAGGTCTTTCATACCCTCCTCAGCTACAAGACAGTCCTCATTCATACGGACAATCAAGTAGCCATGTTTTACATAAACAAGCAAGGAGGAACTGGCTCTCTGTCACTTTGCAACGAAGCTTTAAGATTGTGGGCCTTCGCCAGAGAGCATCAAATCCATCTCCTGGCAGTATACCTCCCAGGAGTCCAAAACTCTTGGGCAGACACTCAGTCGAGTTCTGCTTCCACACGAATGGTCCCTGCGCATGGATCAGGTACTCAGAATCTTCCAAGAATGGGGAACCCCGGACATAGACCTCTTTGCAAGTCCGTGGAATGCCAAACTTCCCCGGTTCTGTTCCAGAATTCCGTGTCAGGGAGTTCAGGCCAAGGATGCCTTCCTCCTCCATTGGGGTCAGGGCTTCCTGTATGCATTTCCACCCATTCCCTTGATTCCCAAGACTGTTCAAACTCCAGAGGGATCAAGGATCTATGATCCTCATAGCTCCACGCTGGCCACGCCAAGTGTGGTACCCTCTACTTCTACATCTCTCCCAAGCCCCCTCTCTGGACTTGGGAGCTGCTCCATACCTTCTGTCCCAGGAGGAAGGGACTTTGTGGCACCCAAACCCCAAGTCCCTACACCTCAGAGCTTGGTTACTGAAGGCCTAGACCTTCAAGACTGGAATCTTTCTCAACAAGTGAAGGATATCCTCCATGCTTCCAGAAAACCTTCCACCAGGCGTTCTTATACTTTTAAATGGAAAAGATTTTCCATTTGGTGTGCTGAAAAGGGTCTTGACCCTCTAGCACTACCTTTAAATTCTCTGTTAGACTATCTCCTGCATCTTTCCAATGCAGGCCTTAAAACAAATTCAGTAAGAGTCCATTTGAGTGCTATTGCAGTATCCCTTAAGCCCATCAATGGACAACCTATTTCCTCTCATCCTCTCATTGCAAGATTCATGAGAGGCCTAACTTTAACTAAACCTCCCATTAGGCCTCCTCCGGTGGCATGGGACTTAAATTTGGTTCTTGGTCAGCTCATGAAGCCACCTTTTGAACCCTTAGCCACTACCTCCTTGAAGTTTCTTTCATGGAAGGTTATTTTCCTCATTGCAGTTACTTCAGCTCGCCGCATCAGTGAACTGCAGGTATTATTGGCTAATCCACCTTATACAAGGTTCCATCATGATAAGGTAGTCCTTAGGACAAATCCACACTTTATGCCTAAAGTGGTCTCACCTTTTCATCTTAATCAAGAGGTATATTTACCTGTCTTTTTTCCAGCTCCTCATGCATCCAGTGCAGAGAGGAATCTTCATACTCTGGATTGTAAAAGAGCTCTTGCTTTTTACTTACAATAGGACACAGCAACATCAAAAGTCTTCCCAGCTTTTTGTTGCTTTCGATCCTTCTCATTTGGGATTTCCAGTCTCTAAGAGAACACTGTCCAATTGGATTGCTCAGTGTATTTCTTTCGCCTACCAGAGTAAGAAACTTTCTCTGGAGAGCCATGTCACAGCTCATAATGTGAGGGCCATGGTCACCTCTATGGCTCATCTAAATTATGTGTCCATCGACCAAATCTGTCGAGCAGCCACCTGGGCCTCGGTTCATACCTTCACAGCCCATTACTGCTTGGACAAGGACTCCCGCCGGGATGCCTTGTTTGGTCAGGCTGTCCTCAAACACCTGTTCCATTCTTAAAGAACTCCTACCCTCCTTTCCCTGGATGGATGCCTGAGATCCATAGGAGGAAGTAGACCCCTCTCCAGGGTCTCATATCCTTGGGGATCTCCCAGGCATCTTAGCTAGGGAGTCCCCATATGTGAAGACTCATTCCTGCTTGTTCCTGGAGATAGCACAGTTACTTACCTGTAACAGGTGATCTCTGGCAACAGCAGGAATAAGTCTTCACAACCCTCCCACCTCCCCTAGGAGTTGTCTCTTTTTCTATCTTTCCTTTCCTCTCTCTCTCTATTGTCTCAGCTTTAAACTCGAACTGAGGAGAGATGGTTAGGAAAGGCGGGAAGGCAGCGTGCAGGCGCTGTGGGATGCTCCCAAAAGCTTTCCTTTTTGGGAAGCTGGGGAGCGTTCCTGCGCAGGCTCCGTCGGTACCGACGTACCCATATGTGAAGACTTATTCCTGCTGTTCCCAGAGATCACCTGTTACAGGTAAGTAACTGTGCTTTACTCACTTGTAACAGATGTTCTCTACAGACAGCAGGTAAGTCCTTGCAGCCCTCCATCCTCCCCTTGGAGTTGTATTTTGCTAAGTTGGATACCACATTGAGGAGAGGAGGCACAGCAATGGCAAACAGGAATACGCGTACATGTTTGGGTGGGTTACTCTAAAAGCTGGTAGAAGGAGCTGAGAAGCCCCCATGTGGGGTTCTGTCAGTAATGTCACCCATGTGTGAGGACTTATGCTGCTGTCCACAGAAAGCACCTGCTACAGATAGTAACTTTAACCTTTTTAGTTCAGGCAGGTAAAGTTGCAATCAGATTATCACAACCAATCTCCAGGAACAAGCAGGAATGTAGTCTTCACATATGGGTATCATCGTTACCGACGGAGCCTGCACGGGAACGCTCCTCAATGTCCAAAAGGAAAGCTTTTGGGAGCATCCCACAGCGCATGCGTGCTGCCTTCCCGCCTCACTGCCTCTCTCACTTCAGATCTTCATTTTCTGCGGAGCCGACAGGGCGCCTCTCCTGTCACCGCAGAAAACATCATCTTCTCTCTTGTTTTTTGTGATCGCGTCTGCCTTCATTCGACACCTACTGGTACTGCCGATTCTCTTTTCTTATTTTTTCTTTAAAAAAAAAAAGGAAACTTTCCTTCTTTTCTTCGGTGCCTCACCCCTTCTGGGGTTAGGCGCCATTTTGGGCACTAGGCTCAAAAATCTCCAGACATGGAGAAGCCAACTAGTGGTTTTAAAAAATGTTCAAACTATGGCGGTACTTTTTCCGTCACCGACACCCATGAATGGGGCCTCAAATGTTTAGGTCCTGAGCATTGTACAGCGGCGTGTCTCTCCTGTAGAAAGATGACCAAGAGGGGCCTGCAGAACAGAGCTGCTAAGGCCGGTTCCCTTTTCACTGTTGATACGATGTCAGTTGCATCGGCGTCCTCCAGGGCTTCATCTTTCTCTCATGGATCTTAGGTAACTAAACAAAAGTCTGTAAAGACTAACCGGTCCTTGCAGGGTGAATATCCTTCAAAGCATCGAGATGCCACGGGCACTACCCTCGAGGAAAGTACACAGGCAAAAATTGCACCGGTGGGAGTCTTCGGTCTCCAAAGCACAAACGGGGTCTCAGAATGTTCCAGAGGCCCCAACCTCTGCAGAACTTCTGTTGCCATGTTCTGGGGTCGTAGCTGCTTCCACCGGTACCGACCAGGCATCGGCATTAGCAGTGGATAAGAGAATCCTTGCTATTGAACGCAGTCTAGCTTCCCTCTTAGCTGCCTCGGTACCGCTAAGACCGCTACAGACGGTTCAAATGAGCTTGGTACCGACATTGGTACCGGCTCTGGCTCCGGCTCCAGTGGCACTCACTCAGGTGGTACGGCTTCCTCCCATGCCCCGAGCCTCAAGAGTTTCTCTGGCATCGAGGGGTTGGAACTGAAACGCCACGGTACTGATATTCTGATCGATCGATGTAAAGCTCCGAGGAGTCTTCAGATGACTCTACCGATACAAGAGCAGTACTGTTGAAGGATCCCCCTCCTTCTCCTGAGCGCAGAATGTCTCCTCCAGAGGATATGTCTTTTCAGGATTTTATATGTGATGTAGCTAAAGGGCTTTCAATCACGGTTACTCCTGAGAAGGAACCTAGGGCAGAAGAACTAAGAATTCTGCAATACCCTATGGTTCCCAAAGAGGCAGCGATGCTGCCCATTCACCAGGTCCTTCAAGATCTTATGTTCAGAATGTGGGAAACTCCTTTAACGGTGTCACCGCATTCTTGACGCCTCGATACCATGTACTGAGTCCCACCTTCTCCAGGGTTTCAGAAGACTCAGTTACCACACCATTCTATGGTAGTGGAATCAGCCATACAGAGAATAAAGAGTGCTAAAATGCATTCTTCCAACCCACCAGGCCGTGAATCAAAGACACTCGATGCCTTTGGGTGTCGATGCTTTCAATCCTCCATGCTAGCAGCTAGGATTAGCTCATATTCCCTTTACATGGGAATGTTTTTAGAGGAGGTTACAGCGGATCTGGAATGCATGAGCCCTTTTCTTCCCGAAGATAAACGGGTTCAGTACCTCACTCTGCTCAAGCATGCTCAAAATGTCTCCAAATTTGTGAACCGGGCATCTTTTGATTGCTTTGAAGCTATTAGCAGAACTTCTGCTATTGCTGTCGGAGCACGGCGCATTGCCTGGCTCCAAGCATCAGATTTAGAGTGGGTGTAAGAGAAGTTAGGAAACATTCCTTGCACAGGTGAAAACTTATTTGGGAAGGATTGGCAGGCCAAGGCTAATCAGATTGAATCTGACAATACCACCTTGAATAGACTATCAAAGTCTACTGCCAACCCATCAAAGAAAAAAAAAGGCAAGAAGTTTTTCTTTAACAAAAAGAAAAAATCCTACCATTCTTTTTCCCATCCAATTCACTGTCCAGTTCATGCTCCCCAGAAAGGGCAGCAATCTAGACAGCAAAGAAAGCCACAAGCTCAAAGAGCTCAACCGGCTCAGCAAGTACAGCCTCCGCAGGGGCTTTGACTTCTACCTAGAGAATTTACCCATATCCCAACGGGGGAGGGGGTTCTACTCCCCCTATTTTCTTATCCCAAAGAAGACAGGGGGATACAGACCTATCCTGGACCTCAGAGAATTGAACAGATATCTGTTCCGAGAAAAGTTCAAGATGATCTCCCTCGGAACACTTTTACAATGCCTTCAGAATCAGGATTGGTTATGTTCTCTAGATCTAAGATATACGTACATGCATATCCTCATCCATGTAAATCACAGGAAGTACCTTCAATTTCTCTTTCAAGGAAACCACTTCCAGTACAGAGTCCTTCCATTCGGGCTGGCCTCTGCCCCAAGAGTCTTCACAAAATGCATGGCTGTAGTAGCAGCATTCCTGAGAACTCTGGGAATATTTGTCTTCCCCTACTTAGATGACTGGCTCATCAGAGCACCAACAGCTCCAGAAACAGAACAAGCTGTTTCTTGTGCCATGAGAATTCTCCAATTTTTGGGTCTGGTAATCAACCACCCAAAATCTCACCTCACCCCTTCTCAATCCCTAGAGTTCATAGGGGCTCACGTAGACATGCAGCAATCAAGGGCTGTCCTGCCACAACCGCGCTGTCTACGAATAATAGAATTGACTTCCCAAACAGTAAAGAAAACCCTCCTGACGGCTCGGGAAATGCATCAACTGCTAGGGCATATGGCATCCACTGTAATGTGGTCCCTTATGCCCGCCTACACATGCAAGCGGCTCAGTGGACCCCCTCTTCGCAGTAGAGACAAGCCACAGATCGCTTAACGGACAAAATCAAGAATTCGACATATCTTGTTTTGTCCCTACAGTGGTGGCAGTCCCTCAAACCTCCTGGTAGGTTCCCCCTTCCAGCAACCACGGCCCCAAATCACCCTGACAGATGCATCCAAGCTGCGTTGGGGAGCCCACTTGCCCAATCTGGTCCAAACCGACAATCAGGTTGCCATGTTTTATATAAACAAACAAGGCAGAACGGGCTCTCTGTCACTATGCAACGAAGCTTTGCGACTATGGGCCCTCGCCAGAGAGCTCCAAATTCACCTTCTAGTGGTATACCTTCCAGGCATTCAAAACTTGTGGGCAGACAAGCTAAGTCGAATACTGCTGCCACACGAGCTCGAGTGTTCCAAACCTGGGGAACTCCAGATATAGACCTATTTGCAAGTCCACAGATTGCCAAACTTCCCCAGTTCTGTTGCAGAATTCCGGCTCAATACTGTCTAGCAAATGATGCTTTCCAGCTCCATTGGGGTCAGGACTTCCTCTATGCCTTCCCACCCTTTCCCCTAATTCCCAAAACTCTTTTCAAGCTTCAGAGACACGGGTTATGATTCTCATAGCTCCACGTTGGCCAAGGCAATCGTGGTACCCTCTGCTTCTGTGTCTCTCTCAAGCAACTCCTCTAGAGTTGGGATATGCTCCAGTTCTCCTTTCTCAGGAGAACGGAAAGCTTCTGCATCCCAATCCTCAGTCCCTGCACCTCTGGGCCTGGCTGCTAAAGGCATAGAACTTTTAGATATCCACCTCTCTCAACAAGTGAAGGATATCCTTCAGGCTTCAAGAAAACCTTCCACAAGGCGTTCCTACGCTTTCAAATGGTAAAGGTTTTCTATATAGTGTTCAAAAAGGGGGCTTAACCCCCTTTCCGTGCCCATGGAGGAGATACTCCAGAAGCGACTCCATCTTTCAAATTCTGGTCTTAAGACAAATTCAGTGAGAGTCCATCTCAGTGCTATTGCGGCTTTTCACAAGCCCCAAGATGGACAACCAATCTCTTCTCATTCACTTGTGTCAAGACTCATGAGAGGTCTACTATTGACAAAGCCCCCCATAAAGCCGCCACCGGTGGCATGGGACCTGAATCTTGTTCTTGGGCAGCTTATGAAGCTGCCTTTTGAACCTTTAGCCAATACAACTTTAAAATTGCTTTCCTGGAAGGTCATTTTCCTAATTGCAATAACTTCTGCTAGGCGTATTAGTGAACTGCAAGCTTTAATAGCTGACCCTCCTTATACAAGGTTCCACCATGATAAAGTAGTCCTCAGGACTCATCCACACTTTTTGCCAAAGGTGGTTTCGTCTTTTCATTTAAACCAGTCTGTTTACCATCCTGTATTCTTCCCTATTCCTCATGCCTCCAGTGCAGAAAGGAACCTTCATACCTTAGATTGTAAAAGAGCTTCAGCCTTTTACCTTCAAAGAACTGAACAACATAGGAAGTCTTCTCAGCTCTTTGTTGCTTTTGATTCTAGTCATTGGGACTTCCAGTTTCCAAATGAACCCTATCTAAGTGGATTGCAAACTGCATATCCTTCACATACAATAGTAAAGGTCTTTCCCTCAAGGGCCATGTTACAGCTCATAATGTCAGAGCAATGGCAGCCTCGGTGGCTAATCTCCGCTCTGTGTCTATAGATGATATCTGTAGAGCGGCTACTTGGGCTTCGGTACATACCTTCACAGCCCACTACTGTCTGGACAAGGATTCCTGTCGGGATGCCTCATTTGGCTAGGCTGTCCTACAGCATCTCTTTCAGACTTAATGCAACTCCTACCCTCCATCCTGGTAGGATGCCAGGGATTCATGGGAGGAAGTATGACCCTGTTCACACAGGTTCACAGCTCGCTGGGGTCATTCTGCTGGCATCTTTCAGCTGGGGAGTCCCCATATGTGAAGACTACATTCCTGCTTCCTACGCTGGAGATAGCGTAGTTACTCACCTGTAAGAGGTGATCTCCGGGAACAGCAGGAATTAAATCTTCACAACCCACCCACCTCCCCTAGGAGTTCTCTCTCTATCTCTCTCTCTCTCTCTTTTTGGCTCAGCTTTAAACTCAACTGAAGTGAGAGAGGCGGTGAGGCGGGAAGGCAGCACGCATGCGCTGTGGGATGCTCCCAAAAGCTTTCCTTTTAGACGCTGGGGAGCGTTCCCGTGGAGGCTCTGTCGGTACTGATGATACACATATGTGAAGACTTAATTCTTGCTGTTCCCGGAGATCACCTGTTACAGGTGAGTAACTACGCTTTATGCAGATTGTCTTATGTTTTATTTTTTTAGATGTGGGTTGACTGTTAAGACAATTAACCTTTGAAACTCTTTAATTATATTTCCTGTTATATTTTTACAATGCCGTAAGAATATACTAAGAATTTTGCTGTTGCTGCAGCTGAAAGTTTTTTCCTAGTGATGTAAGTTTAATTTTGGTAGCATTCCAGTCTTATGATGATTGGCATTAATGAATATGTTGCATCATAGTTTCTTGTCTTATGTTTTCCAGAGTGGGGGCACAAAGAAAGAAACATCAGCACTGGCTGTAGGTAAGCATCTTAATACATTTTCATTGCAGTGTGTGATTTGAAAAGGGACATTGCTAACCTGTATTTTATAGCAGTAGATTAAGGAAATATTTCTTGCTACTGTGATCTAGATATGGCAGAATTAGAAAGCATGGTTGGCATAGACTTGTAAAATGTTAATTCTGACAGGAAAATGTAGAGTAAGAAAATGATGACCTATAAAGACTATACAGCTGCCCATGTGCACCAGTTACACAACTCAGTATATCTTCCTATCCCTCGTAGATCTTCTGTGCTTGCCCTGTATCTTGAATTCAGATAATATCCTTGTCTCCATTACATCCACTGGTATGCTGTTCTATAAATCCACCATCCTCTCTGTTTAAAAGGAAAAAAAGTCCTCAGTTTTACTGTTGGATGGGTAACCCCTTTCATCTCTCATCCTGTGACCATTTCGTGGTGAAAATGATGTCTTACCTCCAAGATATGATAGACGCACTGAAATACAGTTTGCTTTTATCTCTCTGCCCTATCTTCCTTCCAGCTTATATGTATATAGTTCTTTGTCTTCGTCTGCTTTATGGCAGATCATTGACTACTTTAATAGCCACCCGGACCAATTCCAGTAGGTTCATATCCTTTTTAAGGTGCAGTCTCCATGATTGCACCCAGCAGTCCAAATGAGCTCTCATCAGTGGCAATACGCCACCACCTTTTCCCTCCTGGCCATTCTCTCCCAAGCATCCTTCTGGCTTATTCTGCTGTTTTATCTACCTCCTGTCCACCTTAAGATTGTCAAATAAAATCACCACCAGATTCTGCTGCTCTTTCACACATGGAAAAGTTTCACCCGTTATATGGTACTGTTTCCTTGGGGTTTTGCGGTCCAAAGGCATGTTTTTTTTTTGGGGGGGGGGGGGGGCCGTTGGTTGCATTAAATCTTCACTGCCTAGCATTAGACCATTCCTTAAGCTTTGCTAAATCTTACCTCATTAGTTTTTTTGCAGCTGCAAATTTTGGTGTCATCAACAAAAAGGTACACCTTTCTTGATAGCCCTTCTACAGTATCGCCTATGAAAATAAACCAGACCGAGCTTTGTGGTACACCATTGTTAACTCCCCTTTCCAATGTTTTAAGTGTTTTCACTAACCACAGAAATCAGATTTTCTCTGGGAACAAACAGGAAGTCAGTCCTCACATATGGGTGATGTCTGTACTGACAGAGCCCTTGCGGAAGCATCCCCTCCAGCTTTCAAAGAAAGCCTTTGGGAGATGCCACTATGCATGCACAGTCCTCTTCCCGCCCAAGGGTGCCATCTTGCTCAGTCTCCCTTTTCCCACGGAGCCCTTCAGACGCTGTCTGTCTTCCTCTGGAAAAAGTTGATTTTTCTTTTGAGTTTTTCAGCTCGACTCAGGTCTTGCAGCGGTACTCTTCCCGTCCTACCGTCCTCGTTGCCTCGGCGTCAAATTCAGTCCATTTTTATAGTCTCTTTATTTTTTGGCGCTTTCGCGCCTTTTTTCCCCACTGGCAGCCCAGAGAGTCTTTGACCTCGCAGGGGTACTTTCCCCCATGGCTACCAGTGGCTTTAAAAAGTGTGATCGATGCTCTAAAATAATGTCCTTAACCAAAACACACGACTGCTACTTTTGTTGCCTCTGGCCGGACCAAAACCCGGCAGCCTGCGGTCTCTGTAAAAAGATGTCTAGCAAGGTCCTGAAGACCCGCCAGCAGCAGCACAATAAGTTCTTCCCCGATTCCTCCGAAGGCCAGGGCCTCGTCTGAGGCCCCGACATCTTGGGAGGAGCTCTCCGAGCCTGCATCATCGTAGGTCTTCAGAGAGGGGGTCTCCCTCGAGGGAACATAGGAACAAGAAGAAACCCTTGAAGGTGGCATACTTGAATGGTTCCGATCGGCCAGGAACCTCCCGGGCCCGGTCCCGCAGTCCGAGGTGCTTGTCCAAGGCATCGGACAAGGAGAGACCTGACAAGGTCCCCCGGAAGGACCCGGTCGCGGACCGGCCTTGGTCCCTGGACACTATCCTTGTCAAGGATTCCCCTTCAGGGGAGCTGGCGTTGGGTCTGAGTCTCTCTGTGTCTATGCCGAAGGCTGCAGAGCCTTCTAGCCTGGAGTCCAGAATGGCAGCTCTGGAGCGCAGTTTGTCTGCCTTCATGGAACAGCAGCGGGTGCTGTTGTCCGGCACGTCCAGTTCATCAGCCCCAACCACTGGGCATTCGACATCCAAGATGTCCCCGGAGGCTGAGCCGATCCTCGTCCGAGGTCTCACTTGGTGTCCTGCTCGACGGGATCTCTGTCATCCCCGGAGAGTCTACCGGGTGTCGACTACAGGGTGTCAGGGGCTTCGAAGCCCGCAAAGCAGCCCGCCTACGAGTCATCCTTGGAGTACTTCGAATGGGAGATGGAGGATGAGGAGTCTCCTGATACCCGTCGCCACCATGACGTCCCTTCCGATTCCCCAGTCTCAGAACCTCAGAGGCGGTCTCCGCCAGAGGACATGGGCTTTTTGGACTTTGTCAAGGACCTGTCCAAGGCCTTGGTGTTCCCCACCGAGTCGGAAGAGGACCCTCAGGCGGACGAGCTGGAGATCCTCCAGTACGAGGCTCCTCCTCGAGAATCGCTGACGGTGCCCATTCCTCTTTACCATCTTTAATTTTTGCCATCTTTTGATGGCACCCTTGGGCAGGAAGGGGACCATGCATGCGTGGTGGCATCTCCCAAAGGCTTTCTTTGAAAACGGGGGGGGGGGGGGGGGGGGAGGATGCTTCCGCGAGGGCTCCATCGGCGCCGACATCACCCACATGTGAGGACTGATGCCTGCTGTCCCTGGAGAACACCTGTTACAGGTGAGTAACTACGCTAACAGGTTGGTGGTTACCAACCTATTACTTCCTTTTTTGTGGACAGGAACCACATTTGCCCATCTCCAGTCCTCTGGAATCACTCAGGATTGTATGAACTGGTCAAATTTACTCCTGTATCTGAAGATAGAGGGAAGTGTCTTATTAGAAATATGGGCGTGCACTTGGATGCATGGTGTAATCTTATTTTAAGAATCCACCTAAAAATAATGGAAGTAAGAAAATTACCACTATTGCTGGATCCTTATGTGTTTAAAACAGATGTACCATTTGGGACTATCACACTTGGACCATTGTGATGTAATGTTCATGGATCTCCCTTTGAAGCTTACACACAAGCTATTAGATATTTAAAATATGGCAGCTAAACTGATTTTGGATAAATCTAAGTGGGTTCATTTTGTTCTTTGTTACAAGTTCTTTATTGGCTCCCTACAGTTTAAAGAGCCAAGTTTTAAGCTGTTGGCACTAATTTTTCTTATGGGGCATTGTCTTTTTATTTTATTTTTTTAATGTTTTTTCTATACCGCGCTATTTATCATCAGTGCGGTTCACAGGCAACATATTTGTGCAATGTAGAATGATCTACAATGGACTTACAATAAAACAGGGAGTTTAAACAGGTTAACTGTATACAAAATGGTAGCAAGGTTGTACATGTAGTTTGGCACTAATTACAATTCAAACAACGTGGCTATATACATTCTAGTTGTATGTCGCAGGGTAGTGGAGAGCTCTTAAATGACTTACTTTTGTGCCTGCTAGGACAGTAAGGAATCTCCTAAGCCAGGTTATGTGGCGTATGGTCTAAATCTCTCAAATTTATTACTAATGCTCATTGGAGTATTTGCATCATGGCAAAGAAATTTCTTCAGGAATTAATAGGATGTAATATTGATAAGCAATCTAGCAACGTGTACTTTGGAATTTGCTTTTAATTAGGCCTCTGGCACTCTATACAACAGGAAATATATTTGTTTTTCTGCCCTATTTTCTTTGGCTCACTGCATATCTTGGTACTTAAAGATATTCTACCTTTCCACATCATTCACAGAGCAATCACCTGGTACTGGCACCTCTATTATCAATGCAGTTCTCCTGTTTTTCTCCTTTTTCATGATGTCTGATTTTCCTTGTATCAAGCTTTTTATCATGTGGAATGGTAATGTTCCAGGTGACCACAGCTTCTTCATTCTTCATAATTCTTTTTGGGTCATGATCCCATGGCTTGTTTTGGTACAGTATTGTTGTAGTATTTACAAAGTTTTCAATGGATGTGATTTGCGAGCTCGTGCCTTTCTGTATAGAAATTTTCTCCCATCAGAACTTTGCAGCCATGAGTAACCATTTTCTCTTTATGAAAGATACTGGGCTAAGGCATCTGTTTAAGAAGCTGAAATGGTATTCCTTGAGCCTTGAAATTTGCTCTGTTGGATATGCTTTAGTTGTTTCATCACATGGGAAGTAAGTCATGCAAGGCTAAGATTCAGAATATTTTCAATTCTCTGCAACAGCCTTCTTCCAAATATTAGAGTTGAACAGAATTAACTTCTGTATTGTAAGAAAGTGAAGTTGTTTCCAAGGATATAATGGATTTCTTTTCGTTCTTGGATCTTCTATATATTGCAAGTCAAATATAGTCACGGAAATGTTTTTGATTACTTATGGGCATTCCCTCCATTCTAATTGTTTCTTTACAATTGTCTGTCTTTTACATGGATATTTTTAAAATTATCTAACAACCTCCATGGAGCAGTAATTATAACCCTAACCACATTACTAGACACACTAGATGGGATGTGCTGGTCTTTATCTACTGTCATTTACTATATTATATTACTAATGGTATACAAGGTGAAGTAGGAATGAATGATGGATAATGAATAATATAAGGATTGGGGGGAGAGTTGAGGATGCTCTGAAAAATGAGGGAGAGGATGGGGAGCATTGAAACTAGGCAGAATTGATGGATGTTAAGAGAGCTGGTCTGTGTTGATGCTTATGTTTTCTGATTTTGTTAATGTTGGCTTTGTGCATTGTTTTGGGCAGTCAAATGCTGACTACAGAAGCAGTTAATAAATCTGTTATATTAAAGTGAACATAAGATTTAAAATAAACCTCACTTAGGTTCCATAAAGAAACCTCCTTCCTCTGGGACACACTGATGCACCATGTTTGTTTCATTATAGAAGTCTCATAAAATATGTTGTAAATATTTACAGTCCAAAGGAGTTAAGTATTAACTACTTAATGTACAAAAAATAAGGGTTTGCATAAACAGCAAGTTGCCCTTGCTGTAGTGTATAAATCTATCATTTGACATTTTCTGTTTGAAATTGGAACCTACATATATTGGGAGAAGGCAAACATAGTAACAGATTTTAATTACTGAAACAATGATTCTCCAGGAACAAGCAGGAAGTCGATCCTCACATATGGGTGACGTCGGTGCAGACTGAGTTCCCGCAGAAGCATCTCCCCAGCTTTCAAAGAAAGCCGTTAGCAAATGCTGCCACACATGCGCATGGTCTCCTTCCCGCCCAAGGGTGCCATCTTACTCAGTCTCCCTTTTTCCGTGGAGCCGAACAGACGTCCGTCATATTTCCTGGGAATAAAGTTGATATTTTTGTGCATAAAACTGCTCTTTCTTCTCCGGTTAGTACTGGTCCCTTTCCCACCTCCGAGCCCTGTTTCCCCGGCATCGAGTCTTGGAACAGTGTTTTGTTTTTTTCTATTTCCAGGAACAAGCAGGAATCAGTCTTCACATATGGGTACGTCGGTACCGACGGAGCCTGCGCAGGAACGCTCCCCAGCGTCCAAAAAGAAAGCCTTTGGGAGCATCCCACACGCATGCGTGCTGCCTTCCCACCCATTCACTTCCCTCTCATCAGTTTTCTGTTTTCTGTCGAGCCGGCAGGACGTATTCCTGTCACCGCAGAAAATTCTTCTTTCTTCTTTTTTCTTTTTTCTTGTTTTTTGTGGTCGTGTCTGCCTTCCCTCGACGCCACCGGTACCGCCGGTGCTTTTCTTTCTTTTTACTAAAAATTTCTTCTTTTTTCTAAGGAATTTTTTCCTGTTTAGTGCCTAACTGTTTCTAGGCCACTAGGCCTCTATCCTTTCCATTATGGAAAAGCCAGCCACTATTCTTAAGAAATGCTCAAAGTGTGGCCGGTACAAATATATTTTTAGACACTCATACTTGATGTCTAAAATGTTTAGGTCCTGACCATTGCCCACTGGAGTGTCTCTCCTGCAGGAGCTCAAATAGAAGAAGTCTTCAGGATCGAGCACAACTCGATACCCGGTTCACATCAGTCTCGATGTCACCAGCCAGAATATCTTCTTTCTCACAGGATCAGGTAACCAAACAAGTCTTTTAAGACTAGCCAGTCCTCGAGTGGTAGATCTCCTTCTAAGCATCGAGATGCCTCTGGCGTTGCCCTCGGACATTTTGGCAATAAAGCCCCGGCGGGAGTCTTCGGGCTCCAAAGTATTAACGGGGCTTCAGGTTGTTCCTGAGGTTCTTACCTCCATGGACATACCTGGGCCATGCTCGGTGGTTGTGGCCGCTTCGAGCGGTACCGACACCCCGGCATCGGCTATGGTGATGAGATATTTCTCACTGATGAACATAGTCTGGTGAATCTCTCAGCTACTTCGGTACCTCTTGAGTCGCTGCAGACCGTTCCCTGACTATCGGTATCGGCTTTGGTACCGGTACCGTTGTCGACATCGGCACCAGTGTCGGTACCGTCATTGCTTGCTTCGACAGACTCGCTTCCTTCGATGTCAAGCCTGGAATCGCTCTCTAGCATGGAGGATTAGGTACCGACTCGTCTCGGTACCGACCTCGGACGGTAGCGAAGATATCTCTTTAAAGAAAATCCAATGCTTCATCCTTTCAAGTCTCCCGATCCCGATGACTGGGATGAATCCATCGGTACCAAGGCTGAATTTTCAACAATTCCAGCCTTTACCCCTCATTTCAGAGGGTCCTCCTCAGGAGAGATTTCTTTTCAAGCTTTTCTGCTTGATATGGCAAAGTTACTTGCCATTTCTATACCTGGTAAAGAATCCTATACCAGGGGATTCAGAAACACTGCAATTCCCCTGGATTCCAAAGGAGGTGATCATGCTTCCTTTGCATCAGATCTTACAGGATCTACTATTAAGAATGTGGGGAAACTCCTTTAACGTTATCCCCAACTTCTAAAACACTTGACACTATGTACAAGGTGCCACCTTCTCCAGGTTTTCAAAAGAATCAACTTCCTCATCATTCTATTGTTGTAGAATCAGCAATGAGGCGTATTAAGAGTGCAAAGAAGCACTCCTCTTATCCGCCTGGTCCGTAAGTCTAGGATTTTAGATGCCTTTGGACATCGATGCTTCCAGGCATCTATGCTTTCAGCAAGAATTTTCTCATATATTTTCTCTATGGGATTATCTCTTGAAGAGGTCACAAAGAATTTAAAGCTTTTGTACCCTTTTCTTCAAGAACATAATAGAGCAGACTATTTCTTATTAGTCAGTCATGCTCAAAATGTCTCTAAGTTCCTTAATCGTGCTTCCCTGGACTGTTTTCAGTCTATTTTAAGTCTGCTATAGCCATAGGGGCATGACGCATGGCCTGGCTCCAAGCTTCAGACTTGGACAAATGGGTACAAGAAAGGCTGGCAAATACTCCTTGTACTGGTGAAAATCTCTTTAACAAGGATGCTTTAATCTCCAGGAACAAGCAGGAATGTAGTCATCACATATGGGTATCGTCTGTACTGACGGAGCCTGTGCGGGAACGCTCCCCAGCGTCCAATTAGAAAGCTTTTGGGAGCATCCCACAGCGCCTGCGTGCTGCCTTCCCGCCTTTCCCAACTGCCTCTCTCCAGTTCTTCTTTTTCCGCGGAGCCAGCAGGTCGTCCTGTCACCGCAGAAGAATTCTTCTTTATTGTGGTCGTGTCTGTCTTCCTCGACGCTTTACCGGTACCACCGTTTTTTTCTTCTTCTTTTCTGTCTTAGGAAAAAAGTAGAATATATATACAGTCAAACCTCGGTTTTCATGATTAATCCGTTCGAAAAAGTCTGACTAAAACCGAAACGTATGAAAACTGAAGCAATATTTCCTATAAGATATAATGTAAATCCAGTTAATCCGTTCCAGACACCCAAAAATATTCACAAAAAATATATTTTATAGAGAATAACTATATTTTTACATACAGAAAACAATGAGAAATAAATATAAATGACTAACGAAATGGATAAATGAACATTTAACATCACTGAAAGCAAGCTAAGTACAGTACTGTACAGTACGTTAACATCTGGCCTTAGCACCCCTGACAATCTGCTGTGCCCAGCTCTCTTCGGAATCACATTGGATTCAGTCCATTAAAATACCTTTACATTATCTGCTCAATGCTTCAGAATGGCAGAAAATCTTAATGATATAGCTTCAGACGTACCCTGCAAGAGAAAGAACTGCCTCCCACATTCATGCAACATCTCCTGCTTACGTTGACAGCTTTTCTTCCCTGCTACCTCCGAGCCTGAGGGGGCGCTCCAGAGAACGGGCAGGCTGTGGACGAGATCGGGGCCTTCCTCTCTGCGCAATCCTTGCCTCTCTGACTCTGACCAGGCTCGAGGATGTGTTTCATTTACGTGCTCAGCTGGCTTTCGCTTCTCATCATGCTGGCGATCGGTGAGTCCGGGGGGCAGTGCTGCCGGGACCGGGCGGGCGGGCGTTCTGGCAGTGTATACAGACCGGTGTGCAGCGCGAGAGTGTATGTATTTACAGTACTGTACTTTATGAAAACCGAGGCGATGTACGAGAACCGGGACAAAATCTCAGTCAAAAGACGTTGAAAACCGAAGCAATGCATGAAAACCGAGACAAAATCTCAGTCAAAAAAGACGTTGAAAACCGAAGCGTATGAAAACCGGGGCAAATGAAAACAGAGGTTTGACTGTATATATTTTTTTTAATTTTCTTCAGGTGCTCGCGCCTTTTTGGGCCTTAGGCCCAAAAAGCTTTTTCTTACAATGGAGAAACCTGCCTCAGGTTTCAAAAAGTGCACCAAGTGTGGCGGTACCATTTCTGTCACCGACACCCATGAATGGTGTCTAAAATGTTTAGGTCCTGACCACTGCATCACGGATTGTATGTCCTGCGCCATGATGTCTAAAAGGAGTCGGCAAAACCGAGCTGCTAAGCTCAGTACCCTTTTTTCCCTCTGCTGTAGCTTCGGTGGCATCGATGTCTTCCAGGGCTTCCTCTTCTTCCCGTGGATCTCAGGTAACTAAATATAAGTCCAGCCGGTCCTCAAAGGGTAGATCTCCTAAGCATCGAGATGCCTCTGGTGTTGCCCTTGAGGATTCTGCACCGGCAAAAATGCCCCAGCGGGAGGCTTCGGCTTCCAAAGCATTATCGGGGCTCCAGGATGTTCTCGAGGCCTCGACCTCGGCAGAACTATCGGTGCCATGCTCTGGGGTACCGGTGGTCTTCTCTGGTACCGACATTCAGGCATCAGCAGCAGTCTGGCGGCTATTGAGCGCAGTCTGGCGGCTATTGAGCGCAGTCTGGTGGCTCGCCTTGCGGCATCGACGCCCTCGGAACCACGACAGACAATTGGGCCAGTACTGGCACCGGCCCCGGCATCAGTATCTGTACCGATAGCATCGACATCGGCATCGGTGTCTGCTTTGCCGGTACCCAGTCATCCGATGCCCTCCGGTACCGATACCCCGGTACCGGTTACTCCCGGTACCGACTTCGGTCAGTACGGGTATCGGACTCTAAAAGAGCATCCGGACAGATGGTACTTTGAGTCCTCAGAAGAATCTGAGGATTCTGACAGTTCTGTCGATGCAGGAATGCTTCTCCCAGAGGAGCCCTCCTCCCCTAAGCGCAGGATGTCTCCTCCAGAGGATATTTCCTTCCAGGATTTTATCAGAGAGGTGGCTTGGGGTCTGTCCATTACTGTTGCCCCTGAAACAGAGCCAAGGGCCAAGGAGTTGGAAATTCTACAATATCCTAAAACTCCTAAAGAGGCAGCTACCTTGCCCATTCATGAGATTTTATATGATCTCATGTTAAGGATGTGGGAGACACCTCTTACTACCTCTCCTCATTCTCGCAGACTAGATACTATGTATCGAGTCCCTCCTTGTCCTGGTTTCCAAAAAACTCAGCTTCCTCACCACTCTATTGTAGTGGAATCAGCAATGAGAAGGATCAAGAGTGCAGAGAGGCATGCCTCCAATCCTCCAGGACGCGAGTGCAGAACCCTGGATGCTTTTGGACGTCGGGTCTTCCAAGCTTCCATGCTTTCTGCCAGGATCAATTCCTATAGTCTCTACATGGGAATGTTCCTGAAGGAGGTCACAGATAATTTAGAAGCTTTAAGTCCTATTCTTCCTGAGGATAGAAGACAGGATTTTCTCACTTTGGTCAAACATGCTCAGGATGTTTCTAAATTTGCCAACCGTGCAGCCTTTGACTGCTTTGAGTGCATAAGCAGAACCTCTGCTATTGCCATAGGTGCACGTAGAATTACTTGGCTCCAGGCATCTGATCTGGAGCTCTGGGTACAAGACAAATTGGGAAACATCCCTTGTACTGGTGAGAACCTGTTTGGTAGAGATTGGCAGGAAATAGCCAATGAGATGGATGCTGAAAATTCCACCTTGGATAGATTATCCAAATCCACAGCTGATCCTGCTAGAAAGAAATCTTTCAAGAGACCATTCTTTTCTAAGAAGAAAAGATGATATCCTGCTTATGCTCAGCAGGCACGTTCAGCAGGTCAGTTTGTCAAGAAGGGTCAGCAATTACCCAAACAGAAGAAAGCAAAGACTGCTAAGTCCCTGCCGTCACAGCAGTCTCAGCCTCCACAAGGCCTTTGACTTTCAGCTAGAGAACTTAGCCTTCCTGGCTCTCGGGGGACCAGAGCCTTCCACCATTCCAGGAAGGTTATGTCACTTTGCCCCCAGATGGGGGCAGATAACAGCAGAGCATTGGACACTCTCCATCATAAAGGAGGGGTACAAGCTTCATTTCCCCCTCATACAATAGTAAGGCAGTTCAATTCTCTGACCTCTCTCATCAACCTGTTAGGACAGGAGGTCACTATTCTTCTTGCCCAAGGGGCAATAGAAGAAGTACCCATTCATCAGCAGGGTACAGGGTTCTACTCCCCTTATTTCCTTATTCCAAAGAAAACAGGGGGATACAGACCTATCTTAGACCTCAGAAAATTGAACAAATTCCTTGTCAAAGAGAAATTCAAAATGATTTCTCTCGGGTCTCTGCTGCCATACCTTCAGAGTCAGGATTGGCTTTGTTCTCTAGATCTCAAGGATGCGTACACCCATGTCCTCATCCATCCAACCCACAGAAGGTTCCTTCGGTTCCTTTTTCAAGGAAAGCACTACCAATTCAGGGTGCTTCCTTTTGGTCTGACCTCAGCACCAAGGGTGTTCACGAAATGCATGGCTGTCGTAGCAGCATTTCTCCATACTCTAGGGATATTCGTCTTCCCCTACTTAGACGACTGGCTCATTCGAGCCCCAACAGAGTCGGAGCCAGGACTTCTCTATCCTGCACAATGCGTATCCTTCAGTATTTGGATCTTGTAATAAACATCCCAAAATCCAGTTTAACTCCCACTCAGTCTTTAGAGTTTATAGGAGCTTTGCTGGACACCAGAAAGGCAAGGGCCTATCTCCCTCAGGCCCGCTGCCTTCGCATGGTGCAGTTAGCTTCTCAAGCAGTGCTAAAGCCTCATCTCACTGCTCGAGAAATGTTACAACTACTAGGCCACATGGCATCTACTGTACATGTGGTTCCCTATGCTCGCCTCCATATGAGGGCAGCCCAGTGGACTTTATCCACTCAATGGACCCAGACATCAGGATGCCTGTCAGACAAAATAGCAAACACAAGTCGCCTTATTTTATCCCTCCAGTGGTAGAAGTCCACTCAAAACCTGTTGCTGGGGGCCCCCTTTTCAACAACCTTTACCCCAAGCAACTCTCACAACAGATGCTTCTCCAATGGTTTGGGGAACTCATCTGCAAGACCTCTCCACCCAGGGCACCTGGTCTCCACAGGAGAGTCATTTACATATCAATCTCTTGGAGCTCAGAGCAATCTTCCTTGCTCTGCGAGTGTTCCACACCCTGCTCAGCTACAAGACAGTCCTCATTCATACGGACAATCAGGTAGCCATATTCTATGTGAACAAGCAGGGGGGAACAGGCTCTCTGTCGCTTTGCGACTATGGGCTCTCGCCAGAGAGCATCAGATTCATCTTCTGGCAGTGTATCTTCCAGGCATACAAAACTCTTGGGCAGACAGACTCAGTCGAGTTCTGCTTCCACACGAGTGGGCTCTGCATGCAGACCAGGTGGCCAGGATTTTTCAACTTTGGGAACCCCGGACATAGACCTCTTTGCAAGTCCGTGGAATGCCAAACTTCCCCGGTTCTGTTCCAGAATTCCGGCTCAGGGGGCTCAGGCCAGGGATGCTTTCCTCCTTTACTGGGGTCAAGACTTCCTGTATGACTTTCCTCCCATTCCCCTAATTCCCGTAACCCTGTTCAAGTTTCAGAGAGACAGAGGCCATATGATTCTCATAGCTCCACATTGGCCACTGCAAGTGTGGTACCCTCAGCTTCTACATCTCTCTCAAGCTCCCTTCCTGGAGTTAGGGTCTGCTCCGGATCTCCTATCTCAGGAGGACGGAATGTTATGGCATCCCAATCCCCAGTCTCTGCATCTCAGGGCTTGGTTGCTGAAGGCCTAGATCTCCATGATCTTAATCTCCCTCAGCAAGTAAAAGATATTCTTTTTGCTTCCAGGAAACCTTCCACAAGACGTTCTTATGCTTTCAAGTGGAAAAAGTTTACCATATGGTGTTCGCAAAAGGGTCTTAACCCCTTTGCGATACCTCTGGAATCATTGCTGGAGTATCTCCTTCATTTATCCAATGCTCTTAAAACTAATTCAGTAAGAGTCCATTTGAGTGCTATTGCAGCTTCTTTTAAGCCTCTAAATGGACAGCCTATTTCCTCTCATCCTCTTATAGCAAGATTTATGAGAGGCCTTCTTCTAACTAAGCCTCCCATTAGGCCACCACCGGTGGCATGGGACTTAAACCTGGTTCTTGGGCAGCTCAGGAAGCCACCTTTCGAATCTCTAGCTACTACCTCCTTGAAATTCCTTTCTTGCAAGGTTATCTTTCTCATTGCAATCACATCAGCACGCCACATTAGTGAGTTGCTAGTAGCTGATCCACCTTATACAAGGTTCCATCATGACAAGGTAGTCCTTAGGACTCATCTACACTTGATACCAAAGATGGTCTCGCCTTTTCATCTAAACCAAGCGGTCCACCTACCTGTGTTTTTTCCAAGGCCTCATGCATCAAATGCAGAGAGGAATCTCCATACCTTGGACTGTAAAAGAGCTTTAGCCTTTTACTTACAAAGAACACAGCAACATAGAAAGTCCTCTCAACTCTTTATTGCTTTTGATCCTTCTCATTTGGGACTTCCAGTCTCCAAGAGAACACTGTCTAACTGGATTGCTCAGTGTATTTCCTTCGCCTATCAGAGTAAGAACCTTTCTCTGGAGGACCATGTCACAGCTCACAATGTGAGAGCCATGGCAGCCTCAATGGCTCATCTGCACTCTGTCTATCAACGACATCTGTTGAGCAGCCACTTGGGCCTCGGTTCATACCTTCACAGCCCATTACTGATTGGACAAGGACTCCCGCCGGGATGCCTTGTTTGGTCAGGCTGTTCTCCAACACCTGTTCCATACCTAATCAACTCCTACCCACCATCCCTGGTAGGTTGCCAGAGATCCATGGGGGGAAGTGGAGCCCTGTTCAGGGACACACAATTTCTGGGTTCTCTCCCTGGCACTTAAAGCTAGGGAGTCCCCATATGTGATGAGTACATTCCTGCTTGTTCCTGGAGATAGCATAGTTACTCACCTGTAGCAGGTGATCTCCGGGAACAGCAGGAATTTAGTCCTCACAACCCACCCACCTCCCTTAGGAGTTGTATCTCTCTATCTCTTTCCTTTCCCTCTCTCTTTGTCTCAGCTTTAAAGCTCAACTGGAGATAGGCAGTTGGGAAAGGCGGGAAGGCAGCACTCAGGCGCTGTGGGATGCTCCCAAAAGCTTTCTAATTGGACGCTGGGGAGCGTTTCCATGCAGGCTCAGTCGGTACCGACGATACCCTTATGTGAGGACTAAATTCCTGCTGTTCCCGGAGATCACCTGTTACAGGTGAGTAACTATGCTTTCCAAGCTATTCAGTTAAACACTGATATTGTTGCTTTCAGAGGATTGTCACAACTTTCCACTATCCCAGCTAGTAGATCTCCTAAAAAACTTTATCCCCCTAGGGGAAAAAAGTTATCTCCAGGAACAAGCAGGAATGTAGTCATCACATATGGGTATCGTCGGTACCGACGCAGCCCTTGCGGGAACGCTCCCCAGCGTCCAATCAGAACACTTTTGGGAGCATCCCACAGCGCCTGCGTGCTGTCTTCCCGCCTTTTTCAACTGCCTCTCTCCAGTTCTTCTTTTTCCTCGGAGCCAGCAGGTTGTGTTCCTGTCACCGCAGAAGAATTTCTTTTTTCTTTTTGTGGTCGCGTCTGCCTTCTTTGACGCTCTACCAGTACTGCAGGTCTTTCTTTTCTTATTTCTGTAAAAAAAAAAAAAAATCTTTTTTCCTTCAGGTGCACGCACCTTTTTTGGGCCTTAGGCCCAAAAACGTTTTCCTCAACATGGCAAAACCTGCTTCAGGGTTTAAAAAGTGCACCAAGTGTGGCGGTACCATTTCCGTCACTGACACCCATGAATGTGTCCTGTGCCATGATGTCTAAAAGAGGTCGGCAGAACCGAGCTGCCAAGCTCAGTATCCTGTTTCCCTCTGATGCGGCTTCGGTGGCATCGACATCTTCCAGGGCTGCTTCTTCCTCCCGTGGATCTCAGGTAACTAAACATAAATCCAGCCGGTCCTCAAAGGGTAGATCTCCTTCTAAGCATTGAGATGCCTCTGGCGTTGCCCTCGGATTCTGCACCGGCAAAATTACCCCAGCGGGAGTCTTCGGCTTCCAAAGCATTATCGGGGTTCCAGGATGTTCTAGATGGCTCGGTCTCGACAGATCTACTGGTGCCATGCTCTGGGGTACCGGTGGTCTCCACCGGTACCGACATCCAGGCATTGGCGGCGTCCATGGGCCAGAAACATCTGACTATGGAATGCAGTCTGGCTGCTTTCCTTGCGGCATCGATGCCCTTGGTACCCCGACAGACAACTCCACCGGTACTGGCTCTGGCACCGGCATCGGTATCAGCACCAGTATCGATAGCATCGGCGTCGGTGTCTGCTCTGCTGGTACCCTGTCCTTCGATGCCCTCCGGTACCAATTCTCCGTTACCGGTTATTCCCGGTACCGACCTTGGTCGGTACGGGTATCGGGCTCTGCAGGAGCATCCGGACAGACGATACTTCGAGTCCCCAGAAGAATCTGAGGATTCTGAAAGTTCTATCGATGCAGCGATGCTTCTTCCAGAGGAGTCGTCCTCCTCTAAACGCAAGATGTCTCCTCCAGAGGACATGCCCTTCCAAGACTTCATCAGGGAGGTGGCTCGGGGCCTGTCCATTACTGTGGCCCCTGAAACAGAGCCAAGGGCCAAGGAGTTGGAAATTCTACAATATCCCAAAACTCCTAAGGAGGGCAGCTACCTTACCCATTCATCAGATTCTATATGATCTCATGTTGAGGATGTGGGAAACACCTCTTACCACCTCTCCTCATTCTCGCATATTGGATACTATGTATCGAGTCCCTCCTTGTCCTGGGTTCCATAAGACTCAGCTTCCTCACCACTCTATTGTGGTGGAGTCAGCTATGAGAAGGATTAGAAGTGCAAAAAGACATGCCTTTAATCCTCCAGGATGTGAGTGGAGAACCCTGGATGCTTTTGGACGTAGAGTCTTCCAAGCTTCCATGCTTGCTGCAAGAATCAGTTCCTATAGTCTCTACATGGGAATGTTCCTAAAGGAGGTCACAGATAATTTACAGACTTTAAGTCATTTCATTTCTGAGGATAAAAGACAGGATTTCTCACTTGGGTCAAACATGCCCAAGATGTTTCTAAATTCTCCAACCGTGCAGCCTTTGACTGCTTTGAGTGTATAAGCAGAACCTCGGCTATCGCCATAGGTGCACGTAGAAGTGCTTGGCTCTAGGCATCTGATTTAGAGCTCTGGGTACAAGATAAATTGGGAAATATCCCTTGTACTGGTGAGAACCTGTTTGGTAAAGATTGGCAGGAAAAAGCCAATGAAATGGATGCTGAAAATTCCACCTTGGATAGACTATCCAAGTCCACTGCTGATCCTGTTAGAAAGAAATTGTTCAAGAAAGCATCTTTTTCTAAAAAGAAAAGATTTTATCCTGCTTATGGTCAGCAGGCATCTTCTGCCGGTCAGTTTTAAAGGAAACGTCAGCAACCACCCAAACAGAAGAAAGCGAATGCTGCTAGGCCTCCACCGTCCCAGCAGCCTCAGCCTCCTCAGTGCCTTTGACTTTCAGCTAGAGAACTTAGCCTTTCTGGTTCTGGAGGGACCAGAACCGTCCACCATTCCAGGAAGGTATGTCATTTTGCCCCCAGATGGGGGCAAATAACAGCAGAGCATTGGACATTCTCCATCATAAAGGAGGAGTACAAACTTCATTTTTCAAGCATGCCCTCTCACACAATAGTGAAGCAGTTCAATTCTCCGACCTCTCTCATCAACCTGTTAGGTCAGGAGGTTGCCATCCTTCTTGCCCAAGGGGCAATAGAAGAAGTGCCTCTTCAACAACAGGGCACAGGGTTCTATTCCCCTTATTTTCTTATTCCAAAGAAAACAGGGGGATACAGACCTATCTTAATCTCAGAGAATTGAACAAATTCCTTGTCAAGGAGAAATTCAAGATGATTTCTCTCGGAGCTCTGCTATAATACCTTCAGAGTCAGGATTGGCTTTGTTCTCTAGATCTCAAGGATGTGTACACCCATGTCTTCATCCATCCAACCCACAGAAGGTTCCTTTTTCATGGAAAGCACTACCAATACAGGGTACTTCCTTTTGGTCTGGCCTCAGCACCAAGGGTGTTCACGAAATGCATGGCTGTGGTAGCAGCATTTCTCCGCACTCTAGTAATATTCGTCTTCCCTTACTTGGACAACTGGCTCATTCGAGCTCCAACACAGTCAGAGGCCAAGACTTCTCTATCCTGCACAATGCGTATCCTTCAGTATTTAGGGCTGGTAATAAACATCCCAAAATCCAGTCTGACTCCCACTCAGTCTTTAGAGTTCATAGGAGCTCTCCTGGATACCACAAGGGCAAGGGCCTATTTTCCCCAGGCCCGTTGTCTTCGCTTGGTGCAGTTAGCTTCTCAAGCAGTGCTAAAGCCTCATCTAACTGCTCGAGAAATGTTACAACTACTAGGCCACATGGCATCTACTGTACATGTGGTTCCCTATGCTCGCCTCCTTATAAGGGCAGCCCAGTGGACTTTATCCACTCAATGGACCCCCAGACATCAGGATGCCTGTCAGACAAAATAGCAAACACAAGTTGCCTTATTTTTTCTCTCCAGTGGTGGAGGTCCACTCAAAACCTGTTGCTGGGGTCCCCTTTTCAACAACCTTTACCCCAAGCAACTCTCACAACAGATGCTTCTCCAAAGGGTTGGGGAGCTCATCTGCAAGACTTCTCCACCCAGGGCACCTGGTCTCCTCAAGAGAGTTGTCTGCATATCAATCTCTTGGAACTCAGAGCAATTTTCCTGGCTATGCGAGTTTTCCACTCCCTGCTCCGCTACAAGACAGTCCTCATTCATACGGACAATCAAGTAGCCATGTTCTATGTGAACAAGCAGGGGGGAACGGGCTCTCTGTCGCTTTGCAACAAAGCTTTGCGACTATGGGCCTTCGCCAGAGAGCATCAGATTCATCTTCTGGCAGTATATCTTCCAGGCATTCAAAACTCTTGGGCGGACAGACTCGGTCGAGTTCTGCTTCCACACGAGTGTTCTCTGCATGGAGACCAGGTGACCAGGATATTTCAACTTTGGGGGAACCCCGGACATAGACTTCTTTGCAAGTCCGCGGAATGCCAAACTTCCACGGTTCTGTTCCAGAATTCCGGCTCAGGGGGTTCAGGTCAGGGATGCTTTCCTCCTTTACTGGGGTCAATTCCTGTTTGCCTTTCCACCCATTCCCCTAATTCCCAAAACCCTCTTCAAGCTTCAGAGAGACAGAGGCCACATGATTCTCATAGCACCACATTTGCCACTGCAAGTGTGGTACCCTCTGCTTCTACATCTCTCTCAAGCTCCCTCCCTGGAGTTAGGGTCTGCTCCAGATCTCCTATCTCAGGAGAACGGAATGTTATGGCATCCCAATCCCCAGTCTCTGCATCTCAGGGCTTGGTTGCTGAAGGCCTAGATCTCCAAGATCTTAATCTTTCTCAACAAGTGAAAGATGTTCTTTATGCTTCCAGAAAAACTTCCACTAGATGCTCTTATGCTTTCAAGTGGAAAAGGTTTACTATTTGGTGTTCGGAAAAAGGTCTTAACCCCCTTGCGATACCTCTGCAATCTTTGCTGGAGTATCTCCTCCATTTATCTAATGCAGGCCTTAAGACAAATTCAGCATGAGTCCATTTGAGTGCTATTGCAGCTTCTCTTAAACCTCTAAATGGACAGCCTATTTCCTCTCATCCTCTTATAGCAAGATTTATGAGAGGCCTCCTAACTCCCATTAGACTACCTCCGGTGGCATGGGACTTAAACCTGGTTCTTGGGCAGCTCAGGAAGCCACCTTTCGAACCTTTAGCTACCACCTCCCTAAAATTCCTTTCTTGGAAGGTTATCTTTCTCATTGCAATCACATCAGCACGCCGCATTAGTGAGTTGCAAACGTTAGTAGCTAATCCACCTTATACAAGGTTCCATCATGACAAGGTAGTCCTTAGGACTCATCCACACTATGCCTAAGGTGATCTCGCCTTTTCATCTGAACCAAGAGGTCTACCTACCTGTCCTTTTTCCAGGACCTCATGCATCAAATGCAGAAAGGAATCTTCATACCTTGGACTGTAAAAGAGCTCTAGCTTTTTACTTACGAAAGAACACAGCAACATAGAAAGTCCTCTCAACTCTTTGTTGCTTTTGATCCTTCTCATTTGAGACTTCCATTCTCCAAGAGAACACTATCTAACTGAATTGCTCAGTGTATTTCCTTCGCCTATCAGAATAAGAACCTTTCTCTGGAGGGCCATGTCACAGCTCACAATGTGAGAGCCATGGCAGCCTCAATGGCTCATTTGCACTCTGTGTCTATTGACGACATCTGTCGAGCAGCCACTTTGGCCTCGGTTCATACCTTCACAGCCCATTACTGCTTGGACAAGTACTCCCGCCGGGATGCCTTGTTTGGTCAGGCTGTTCTCAAACACCTGTTCCATACCTAATCAACTCCTGCCCACCATCCCTGGTAGGATGCCAGAGATCCATGGGGGGAAGTGGAGCCCTTTTCAGGGACACACAACTTCTGGGGTCTCTCCCTGGCACCTAAAGCTAGGGAGTCCCCATATGTGATGAGTACATTCCTGCTTGTTCCTGGAGATAGCATAGTTACTCACCTGTAACAGGTGATCTCCGGGAACAGCAGTAATTTAGTCCTCACAACCCACCCACCTACCTCCCCTAGGAGTTGTATCTCTCTATCTCTTTCCTTTCCCTCTCTCTCTCTTTGTCTCAGCTTTAAAACTCAACTGGAGAGAGGCAGTTGGGAAAGACAGGAAGGCAGCACGCAGGCGCTGTGGGATGCTCCCAAAAGCGTTCTGATTGGACGCTGGGGAGTGTTCCTGTGCGGGCTCCGTCGGTACCGACGATACCCATATGGGAGGACTAAATTCCTGTTGTTCCTGGAGATCACCTGTTACAGGTGAGTAACTATGCTTTCTACATCTTCTACCCATCATGCAGATGTTTCCAAAAAAGGACAACATCAAACCAGGCTAAGAAAATCAAAACCTCAACAGGCTCAGCAAACCCAGCAGTCGCAGGGTTTCTGATATTTTATTCATTAAATCTTTTTCCTGTTTGAGGTTTAGAACCGCTAACCTACTTCTTATCAACACAAGCATCTACAGTTCATCTCATCCTTACTGAGAGATCAGTGATACACTGACTCAATCCTCGACGCTAAGCATGAATCTCTTGCCACAAGAGAAATCCATTCTTTTAGCTCCTAGAGCTATTGAGGATAATCATGCCCTACAGGTAACAGGTTTCTCCTCCTTTTTGAAGGAAAAAGAGGAGTAACAACTAATAACAAGGTAGGCTATGCCCTTCACCTTGACAGTTTTCCTGTACGAGGATGTTTCATAGTTTTGACTGCAGGGGGGCTTTACCTTTTTCAGAGAATTACCAAATTGTAAGTCTTCACAACTCTGTATTACTTTCTATCCCTCTTAGTCGAGACATTCTGTCTGGGTGATATTATTCAACTGGAGGGCTTACTTTTTAAGCCCATAGGTTTTTCTTCAATACCTACTCCAGTAAGTGGTTTCCATACAGAGCTTTCTTCCCCTTTGCAATCTTCTCAAATATTTCTTTTAAGACAGCTTATCAGACCATAATTGAGTTTTACCACTCCTAATTATGTCTGTCGGTCCTTTTCCAATCTATAGGACCTAACGTTTTCTGCTGCCTTAATAACAAATAATTCCAAGAGAGGTTCCAAAACCTACTTGGACAATTTATCATTGCAGGCAACCGGCCTGTCTACTATTCTTAGCCATCTTCAATTCTTTTTGGCTCCAACAGAATAGATTAGGTTGCACACTGGCAATTAAACAGCCAGATCTCACCTAAGCAACCTACAAACATGCTCTCTGCAATTATACAAAAAGCTCTACAACTATGGGCCTTTGCCAGAGAGCGTCAGAGCCATTCCTAGTAGGTAACTCCCAGATGGTTAAAAAGGCTTTGCCCAGTCATGCTCCTTACCATCTTCCTTAAAATTTCCTTTTAAGGAAAAGGAACCAGGGCTTAGACCACGTGAAAGCATAAAGAATTGCTCAATTCCCGGGGTTGTTTCACATCTCCAGTGGAACTCTTACAACAGGGATGCATTCCTTTTCACTGCAGTCGGTCCTTGTCTAGTGCATTCCTCTAATTCCCAATACTTCATTGAAGCTTATGCTGAACAAAGAACGCATGATACTCATATTGCCCTCATAGAGGGGCAAACATGGTATCCCCTTATATTGCGTCGTCTTCTCCACACTGAAGTTATAGAAGGATCCAGACTTGTTGTCTTAAGACTAAGGATCTCCTCTGCATCCCTTCACGTAGGTCTCCATTTCTGGTTATTCAAAGGCTAGAATTTTTAAAGAAATCTAGACCCCTCCTTCTAAGTCAGAACATTCCACTGGTTTCCATGAAACCTTCTCCATGGTTCTTCCACGTGTAACCAGAAAGATTCTCTATCTATATTCTCAAGCAGGTCTTACCCCTTCTTGTTATTAAGTGAATCTCTCTCTCTCTCTCTCTCTCTCTCTCTCTCTCTCTCTCTATATATATATATATATATATATATAGATAGATAGATAGATAGATAGCGATAGAGATAGATAGATATCTTTCTATATCTCTCTATATATATCTGACTCTGAAAGATTTGTTACTGTCCATATTAATGCTGTTCCAGCATACCATAGCGTTTTAAATGAACAGCCAATTTCTGTGGTAATTAGAAACTACCTTCTTTTACCGTAACCTTTCCGATTACGTTACATCTGAAGCTCTCCATATAAAGTCATTATCCTAAGTGACATCACTTAGGGAGGACATTACTGATCTTCAAGAAATTGGAGGCTACACCGCCTACTACAAATGTTTCTTTCTTTCATGTAGATAGAGGGGTCTTAAAGACCCATCCTTTTTCTGCAAACCAGTCAGATTTCTCTCCTCTCTTTCCTAGAGCCTTATTCTGCTCCAAGGACAAAGAGCTTCAAACTTTGGCCTACAGAAGCTTTAGCTTCTCCTCCAAAGTCCAACCTCATTAAACTCCCCCAGTTTTTTCTCCTGGGATTAGTTCTAGCCATTAAGGCTTCTGACCTCTGCCTGTATTGCAAATTTATTTTCCTCTACTTCACAGTGAAGTATTTTCTTTGAGGATAATGTACTGGCTCTTAGCACCAGACCCATATTAACCTCAACAAATACTTTCGCAATATTTTTGAGTAAGGTCCACATTAGCAAATTGGAATTCAATATTTACTAACATTTATGATCTACACAAGGACTCCCCTTTAGACACCTTGTTTAGTCAAGCTGTTCCACAGCACACCCTTTTTAATTCAACTCCTACCCTCCATCCCTTGGATGCCTGAGTTTCTGGGAAATAGCATGGCTCATCTGTTAGATTTGCAACATCTCTAGCTTGGGAGTCCCCATATGTGAAGACTCATTCCTGCTTGTTCCTGGAGATAGCGCAGTTACTTACCTGTAACAGGTGATCTCTAGGAACAGCAGGAATAAGTCTTTACAACCCACCCACCTCCCCTAGGGCTCTCTCTCTCTCTCTCATTTGT
This sequence comes from Ichthyophis bannanicus, assembly GCA_033557465.1. NCBI lineage: Eukaryota > Metazoa > Chordata > Amphibia > Gymnophiona > Ichthyophiidae > Ichthyophis > Ichthyophis bannanicus. The sequence goes on along the minus strand of CM066031.1, from coordinate 1,790,175,320 downwards.
CTACTTCCCTCCTTCGGTTTCAGCTACAAACCCAACTGAGAGGGAAGTGAATGGGCGGGAAGGCAGCGCGCATGGGTGTGGGATGCTTCTAAAGGCTTTCTTTCTGGACGCTGGGGAGCGTTTCCGCGCAGGCTCCCTCGGTACCAACGTACCCATATGTGAAGACTTATTCCTGCTGTTCCCAGAGATCACCTGTTACAGGTAAGTAACTGTGCTTTCAGCACAGTTTCATGCCCTTTTCTAACCAGTGGCTACGTCGAGGGTCTTCGACCTCACAGGGGTTATTTTTGCCCCAATGGCCAGTGGGTTCAAAAAGTGTGATGGGTGCGCAAAGAACATGTCCCTAACTGATAAACACGACTGCTGCCTTCGGTGTGTAGCTGCCAACCATGAACAAGAAGTTTACGCCCTGTGCAAAACGATGTCTGCAAAGGCCATCCAAAGTTGTTGGTAGAAGCAAGATGACATCTTCCACAGGTCAGATTTCTGCCCCAGTAGCCTTGCCCTATAAGGCCTTGCATGGATCCTCTGAGTTAAAGTCCCCACGGTGCCCGATCGGGTCTGCAGACGCTCCAACAAGGGTTCTCTGGAGAGTGAGTGCAAGAAGAAGAAGTAATTCTCGAGGACCTCATCCTTGGAATCGGGGACATACAGCAAATCCCTGTGCCAGGTCACAGAATCCCTGGTGGGTATCCAAGGAGTGGGAGCAGCCAGCAATGGTGCCCAGAACAGATGCCGTGGTCTTCAGTGACATGTCATGGACCCCCAAGACCTGTCCCGTCGAGAACTCCCTCTCCTCACTGATGCCGGACCTGGTCACCATGGTGTCACCGTCGAAGGCTGGAACTCCTGAGTGGGAAGCCAGGATGATGGCATTGGAACACAGTGTCACTGCCTTCCTTGCCTCACAGCAAGCATCGATGTCTGGCCTCGCTGGTGTTCGTGCTGAGACCGCAGGGACCTCCACATAGAGGACTCACCGGGCCGCCGAGATGATCCTTGAGAGCCTTGAGCCAATCCGTGGCGAGGGTCTTGATCCTGGTGCTAGGGAACGAGATCCTTCCTGGCAAGTGCGTGTGGCTCAGGCCAAGCAGCTGCCGTGGGTCACCGAAGACCCAACCAGAGCCTATGACTGACCACTCAGACTGGGAGTCCGAGGACAAGGCCTCCCCAGAGATGCAGCGCTTGTCCCCACCCGAGGACACATCGTTCCTCGAGTTTGTCTGGGACATGGCGAAAGCCTTTTCTCTCACCACGGAGTCTGAAGAGGACATTCGCACGGAGGAGCTTGAAATCCTCCAGTATGAGGCTCCATCTAAGGAGGCCCTCACTGTCCCTGTCCTTGAGCAGCGACTCATTTGGATGTGGGAGACACCTGCGTCGATGCCAATAGTCAACCAATGCCTCGATACCATGTACTGGGTCTAGCGGGGCACTGGCTTTCAGAAAGTGCAACTCCCACACACACCTATGGTGGTAGAGTCAACCATGTGTCGGCAGAAAAGCCCGAAGACTCACTCCCCCCGTGCCCCTGGGCAGGGAGTCCCACGTCCTTGATGCCCTTGGACACAAATGCTACCAGGGCTCTGCTAGGTTGTTGAATCCAAGCCTAACAGCTGTATATCGGCATGTACCTCTGAGACTTAGCAAAAGGACTCACGGGTTTCTCATCAGGTCTCAGCGGAGATCACCTCCAGCAATTCCAAACCCTAACGAAGTGCATCAGGGAGTGCTCGAAGTACATGTCTTGAGCCGCCTATGACGGCTTTGAGCCCAACGCAAGGGTGGCCACCACAGGCATTTAGTGCCTAACGCCAGGCCTGGCTACAGGCATCAGACCTCGAGCAGTGGGTCCAGGAGAAACTCCTTGATGTCCCCTGTCTTGGTGAAAACCTCTTTGGCAAACCAATGGAGGAAAAGGTAGTAGAGATTGAGACAGAGTTCATCCGAGGACTCTGCTCTCCAGGAAGACCTCCACCCTTCCCAAGAAGAAACCATCGGGGAAGAGGCCCCCTTTTTGCATCCATTCTAAATTCCTTCCGAAGGTGATATCCGCCTTCCATCTTAACCAGGACGTGGTGATCCCCACCTTCTTTCATGGCCCCACCCCGACAAGGCAGCGGCCGTTCTCCATACCCTGGATTGTAAGAGGGCCTTGTCTTTCTACCTGCAACATGCCCAGAACCACTGCAAAGCCTCGCAGCTTTTTGTTTCCTAAGACCCCAGTCGACTGGGGGAGGCTGTTTCCGAACGGACCCTGTGCACCTGGGTGGCAGACTGAATCACCTTTGCCCACGATCAGGCTGGGCGCTCATTGGAATGCCGGTTTACGGCACACAACATTAGGGCCATGGCGACCTCGCTTGCAAACCTACGCTCTGCCCCTATGGCAGACATCTGCTGGCCACCACCTAGTCTTCAGTTCACACCTTTGCAGCTCACTACTCCTTGGAGAGGGAATCCCAAAGGGACAGTGCTTTTGGCCGGGCCATACTCGGTAATCTGTTGGGGAGGTTTAGGCATCTCCTACCCTCCGACCCTTCTTGTTTAGGTTACTAGAGCAATGATTCTCCCTGGACACTGGGGACCTTGGAGTCTTTCCTCAGACTTTTTTTGCGGCTGCTCATGGCTGGGCCGTGTTTTGGTAGCCTGTAGCTAGGGAGTCCCATATGTGAGGAATGACTCTGCTTGTTCCTTGAGAAAGCGTAGTTATTCCACTGTAACAGGTGTTCTCCAGGGACAGCAGGAATCAGTCCTCGCAACCCTTCCTCCTCCCCATGGAGTTGCTGTACAGTTTTTTCCATCATCTTTTGTCGGCTCTAGCTTTGTCATCTGATTAAGATGGCACCCTTGGATGGGAAGGGGACTATGCATGCATGGTGGCATCTCCCAAAGGCTTTCTTTGAAAGCTGGGGAGATGCTTCTGCGGGGGTGCCGTCGTCACACATGTGAGGACTGATTACTGCTGTCCCTGGAGAACACCTGTTACAGGTGAGTGAGTACGCTTAATTTTAGATCACATGCTAGTTGTAAAGATTTATGCTGTATTTCAGAATACCTGAAACAATGTAACTTCTGCCTTAACTATCTAATATAGCCTCTTAGTTCTAGGGTCCTTCACTGGCACTGTGGGGAGACTACGGTTTATACATAGTTGAATCCTCTGGTGGTCCAAGGGATCTTTCTAAGATGGGGTCTTCCAACCATCGATCTCTCTGCGAGTCCACTGAACCGTCAGCTACCCAGGTTCTGTTCCAGACAACCGCATCCTCTGCGAATAGCAGCAGATGCGTTTCTAATCTCTTGGTCTACGGGCCTTCTGTATGCTTTTCCTCCCACACTTCTAGTGGACCGAACCTTGTTCAAGGTTCTTCAGCACAAGGCCTCGGTGATTCTGGTAGCCCCCAGATGGCCGAGGCAGCCATGGTTTCCACTCCTTCTGCAGTTGGCGGTGGAACTCCCTCTGGGGGTGCATCACGATCTCCTGTCTCAGGACCAGGGATCTTTCCTGCACCCCAACCTAAAATCCCTCAATCTGATGGCCTGGCTGCTGAAAGGGTAGTTCTAGCCCCCTTACTTCTTCCTAAGGAGGTGGAAGAGGTGGTTTTGGTCTCTTGGAGGCAATCCACCCGGAAATCTTATGCCCTCAAGTGGCGTAGGTTCTTCACCTAATGTGCTCAGTGCCAGGAGGATCCTTTTTCGTGCCTGGTTCCAGTGGTGCTGCAGTACCTGCTCCACCTCTCGGACCTAGGCCTTAAATCCAACTCTGTTCGGGTTCACCTCAGTGCTCTATCAGCACACCACTCACAGGTAGAGGGCCAATCTCTGTCGGGCCACCCCATGGTGTCCCGCTTCCTCAGAGGCCTGCTTCTGCTCAAGCCTCCAATCCGTCCACAAGCCACTGAGTGAGATTTGAATGTGGTATTGCAGCAACTTGCCCACCGTTTGAGCCAATGGCTACCTGTCATTTACGCTTCCTTTCCTGGAAGACGTTGTTCTTAGTGGCTCTTACCTCGGCCAGGCATGTGAGTGAACTACAAGCTCTGGTTTCTGATAGACCATACACACGGTTCTGTAAGAACAGGATGGTCTTGCGGACTCACCCTAAGTTCCTTCCGAAGGTTGTCTCCTCCTTCCACCTCAATCAGGAGGTGGTTCTTCCAACATTCTTCCTCCGGCCGCATGCCAGCCGGGCTGAAACAGTCCTGCATACCCTGGACTGTAGAAGGGCGTTGTCCTTTTACATTGACCGTAAGTAGGGGCATCGAAGAGCTGCTCAACTCTTCGTATCTTTTGACCCTAATAAACTGGGGTTGCCTGTCTCCAAGCGTACGTTGTCCCTTTGGGTAGCAGATTGTATCGCATGGGCGTACAGGGCAGCCGGCCTCTCCTTCCAGGGTCGAGTCACGGCCCACCTTGTCAGGGTGAAGGCCGCGTCAGTAGCCCACCTCCGCTCTGTTCCGTTGGCAGACATCTGCCAGGCCGCTGCTTGGTCTTCAAGCCAGACTTTTGCAGCTCACTACTGCTCGAGTGGGAGTCCCATAGGGACAGTGCTTTCGGACAGGCGGTACGCCGTAATCTCTTTGAGGTTTAGGCAACTCCAGCCCTTGTGTTGGGCTACCATATGGTGACGTTCTCAGAAAGGATTCTTTCACAGATGCTGATGCTCTAGAGCAGGGGTGTCAAACTCAAATACACAGTGGGCCAAAATGTAAAACTTGAACAAAGTCGCGGGCCAGCATTGAACAAATGAACCTTTTAATATGGACCCAAACAAGATTTGCTTTAACATTGAATATGAAGCAACACTTATTACTATACAATTTATAACTTAATAGTTCAGATATGCAAAAACCAATTTCAAATAAAAAAAACATCAATGACATTCATTTATTAAATAAGATTTAAATAATAATAAATAATAATTTTTAAAATAAAATAACAATAATAAAATTAATCAACCATTCAAGCCCATGTCTTGGAGTAGCAAGAAAAAGTGCATAAAGAAAACGTTAATTATTGCTCAGTTTGCTGCACACTGATCTAATCTGATGTGCCCAAGCCAGATACCTGGCATCTCTTCTTGGATGATAGTTCATCAATATCTGGGCTCAGGCTTTGAGCTTAGGAAATCCTCAGTATCGAGCGAAGGTGTTCATCAGTCAGACGTCTCCTGTGAGATGTTTTGGTCATCTTCATCGAGGAGAAAAGTTGCTCACATAGATAAGTGCTGCCGAACATGGAGAGCATCTGAGCAGCTTGGGTGCGGAGCTGAGGCATTGTGTCAGGGATGAACTGTGGAAACTGGGCGGCGCCCACAGCATCATACTTTGACTTCAGCGTGTCATTACACTGGAGTTCAATTAGCTCCATTTGGAGGTTGGTTGGTGCGTTTTCCACATTAACTGCAAAGGGATTACTGAGCAGTTCAAACCTACATTTCTGGACATCAAAGTCGGCAAATCGCCGGCTAAACTCCGCGCCGAGTACACTGAGTTTTTCAGCAAACTGTGCGCATGGGAACAAGTTGGTAAAGAACTGCGTTTTCATGGTTTGGCAGCAGGGAAAATGGCCAAGGTTTCCTTGCAGCATCTGATTCTCCCACAGGCACAGTTTAGTTTTAAAAGCCCTCACTGCAGCGTACATGTCTGTGATGATGCGCCCCCGCCCCTGAAGCTGCAGGTTCAGCGCATCGAGATGGCTCGAGATGTCACACAGAAAGGCCAGCTCACACAGAAACTTTTTCTCCCGAAGCTCTGCTGTGTCCTTCCCTTTGCTTTCCAGAAACTGACATATTTCCTCATGCAGCTCAAAACATCTATTCAGTACTTTTCCTCGGCTTAACCATCTCACCTCTGTGTGATACGGCACGTCTGCGTATTCCGAACCACACTCCTCCAGAAGAGACTTAAACTGGCGGTGATTCAGACCTTTGGCTCTTATAAAGTTAACTACTTGTGTTACTGTGGTCATAACATGTTCCATCTTTAGGGCTTTGCCACACAATGATTCCTGATGTATGATGCAGTGATAAACAGTTAGTTCACCTGCACAGTTCTCTTCCTGCATCTTCTCCCGGACCCTGCCCACCAGTCCACTTGTTTTACCGCACATCGCTGGCGCACCATCTGTCGTTAATCCCACGAGTTTATCCCACGGCAGCTTTATTTCAGTTACGCATTTGGAAACCTCCTCAAAAATTTCCTTTCCTGTGGTTGTGCCATGCATTGATTTGAATCCCAATAGCTCCTCCGTAACACACATATTTGAGTCCACTCCACGGATGAAGACTGACAGCTGAGCAGTATCAGATGCATCGCTGCTCTCATCCACAGCAAGGGAGAATGCAACGAAATCTTTTCCCTTTTCCAAAAGTTGGTCATACAGATTGGTGGCAAGATCACATGTGCGATCAGCTACTGTGTTTCTGCTCAGGCTCACGTTTGAAAAGGCTTGCTTTTTCTCTGGGCACACGCTGTCACAAACTTTCAACATGCACTTTTTCACAAACTCTCCCTCATTAAAGGGTCGGGCTGATTTTGCGATCTCTGCTGCCACAATATAACTAGCCTTTACAGCAGCCTCACTTTGTGATGTGGCTTTTTTGAACATATTCTGTTGTGAAACCAAACTTCTTTCATCTCCTCCACTTTCTGGCTCCTTTGAGTCATGTCCAGGTCCTTGTACTTGTCATGGTGTTTTGTTACATAGTGTCGTCGAATGTTATACTCCTTAGTTATAGCCACGTTGACTCCACAAATCAGACAAACAGGTCTGTCTTTTACATATGTAAACAAATATTCTGTCTCCCACCTGTCCAGAAAGTTCCTGTTGTCTGCCTTTCTTTTTGCCATTTTTGGGAAGGGGTTCCACAGTGACAGTTGTAGCTTGAGATCGCTATGACTTCTGTCACACAGGAGAGGGCGTTTCTGGGACCTGTCCTGATTGACACGCCAAAACAACAGCAAGGCATTATGGGATTTGTAGTATTAGCGATGAATGAATGCGCTGTATAATACCGGCGGGCTAGCTCTAGTAGTCATTTGGTATAGCCTCGCGGGCCAAATATAATTACACTACGGGCCAAATTTGGCCCGCGGGCCAGAGTTTGACACCTATGCTCTAGAGGGAGCTTATTTTCAGCTTGGGTTCCCGGTAGCCTGTAGCTGGGGATTCCCATATGTGAGGACTGACTTCCTGCTTGGTCCTGGAGAAAGAGTAGTTACTCACTTGTAACAGGTGTTCTCCAGGAGCAGCAGTAATCAGTCCTCACGACCCTCCCTCCTCCCCTTGGAGTTGCAGTCATATGATTCATTTTGTTTTTTTGCTTTTAGCTATGTCATCAGACTGAGCAAGATGGCACCCTTGGGCAGGAAGCGGACCGCGCATGCGCGCTGCATGCCCTAAGGCTTTTTTGAAAGCTGGGGAAATGCTCCGCACGAGGGTTCCGTTGGTGCCGATGTCACCCATATGTGAGGACTGATTCCTGCTGCTCCTGGAGAACACCTGCTACAGGTGAGTAACTACTCTTTACCTCGCATCCTGCAATCCTTTGGAATTCAGAAACCTTACTATTCTCTCCTTTAGTAGCCTTTCCAATAATTTACTAACCGCAGAGGTTAGACTAACTGGCCTGCAGTTTTCAATGTCATCTTTGTCTGCTTTTGTGTAAAGGGGACCACACATGCCTCTCTCTAGTTCTCTGGCACCACTCCTGACTCCAAAGAGGCATTGAAAAGGTCAGACAGTGGAGCCGTTAGAATATCCCCAAGTTCCCTCAGTATTCTTGGATGTATCCCATCTGGACCCATGGCTTGTCTACTTTTAGTTTAGCTAGTTCCTCTTAAGCACAGTCTTCTGAAAATCGTTCGAGATTCCCATCACTTTTCCTGCTATTTGTGGGTGTTTACTGAGGTCCTGCTCCAGGTCCTTCATCTATAAACACAGAACAGAAATATTAAGCAGTTCTGCTTTATCCTCATCAGTATCTGCATATTCCTCCCCTGCACCCTTGACTTCAACAATACCACTTTTGCCCTTCCTCCTCTTATTAACATATCTGAAAAATGTCTTATCTCCTCATTTTATTGCATTGGCTGTTTCTTCTTATTTTTGCACCTTTGTTTTCTTGACTACTTTGCTAGTTTCTCTAAGTTTCTCCAGATATAGATGCCTGTCTTCCTCTCTCTGTGATGTCTTATATTTCATGAAGGCAGTCTTTTTCTTCACTTTTTCAGCTACTTCTTTTGAGAACCATAGCGGCCTCCTTTTCCTTTTACATTTATTTACTTTCTAACTAAAAGGTTTGTTGCCTTTAAAATATTCCCTTTCAGTTTTGACCACTGTTTCTCCAGGAACAAGCATGAAGTCAGTCCTTGCATATGGGTGACGTCTGCACTGACGGAGCCCTTACGGAAGCATCCCCCCAGCTTTCAAAGAGAACCTTTGGGAGATGCCACCATGCATGCATGGTCCCCTTCCCGCCCAAGGGTGCCATCTTGCTCTGTCTCCTTTTTTTCGTGGAGTCCTTCAGACACTTGTCTGACTTGTCCCTGGAAAAAGTTGATTTTTCTTTCCAAGTTTCATACTAGTCTCCGGTTTTGCACCGGTATTCTTCCTGTCACCTGACCTCATTGCCTTGGCGTCGAGTTCGGGTCTATTTTTGTAGTTTTTGTTCTTTTTCTGGCATCTTCGCACACTTTTTTCCAACTGGCAGCCTGGAGAGTCTTCGACCTCGCAGGGGTACTTTTTTCCCCCATGGCTACCAGTGGCTTTAAGAAGTGTGATCGGTGCTCTAAAATTGTCTTTGACCGACACACATGACTGATGTCTCTGCTGCTTAGGGCCAGACCACGACCCAGCAGCCTGCAGTCTCAGCAAAAGGATGTCCAGTAAGGCCTTCAAGAGCTGCCAGCAGGACCATGATAAGTCCCCCCGCCCCCCCCCGCCCCCCCCAGAGTCACCGGTGCCTCCAGATGCCAGGGCCTCGTCTGAGGTGTCGATGTCTCGGGTGGAACCTCCTGAACCTGAGCCCCGTCGTGGGTCCTCAGAAAGGGGGTCTCCCTCAAGGGAACCCAGGAAGAAGAAGAAACCGTCAAAGGCGGCATCCTTGGACGGTTCCGACCGGCTGGGTGCCCCCCGGGCCCGGTCTCACAGTCTGCGACGCTCGTCCGAGGCTTTGGAAGAGGAGCGGCCTGCAAAGGTCCCCCGAAAGGATCTGACTGTGGACTAGCTTTCGTCCCCAGAAACCATCCTCGTCGAGGATTCCTCTTCGGGGGAGCTGGCGCTTTGCCCTAGTCCCTCGGTGCCCGCGCCAAAGGCTGCGGAGCCTTCTGGTCTGGAGTCCAGAATGGCGGCCCTGGAGCACAGTTTGTCTGCCTTCATGGACCAGCAGCGGGCGCTGTTGTCCAGCATGACCGGTTGATCTGCCCCGACCACTGGGCCTTCGACATCCAAGACGTCCTCGGAGGCCGAGCCGATCCTCGAGGTCCTTAGACCTCGAGTCTAGCCTTGACGGGACTGCGGTCATCCCCAGCAAGTATGCCGGGAACCAGTTGCAGAGCATCGGGAGCCTCAAGGCCCGCGGAGCAGCTTTCCGAGTGGTTCCCGCTGCTCCTCCGGTTGACAATGGAGATTCTCATCCCCTTGGGGACCACTCCGGGGCTCTCTTCTGCAACCCAACTTGTGGCCCCTGTTGCTGACAGCGTGGCTGCCGAGAGGGGTGTCTCTGGCCCCTTTCAACCCTTTTGGTTGAGGTGGGGTGGATTCTGCTGGCCTCTTGCAAGGCCCCTACTAGGAGGGCTTAGACCCTCAAATGGCGCAGGTTCTCAGCTTGGTGCACCGAGCACGGGGCTGACCCATTCTCCTGTCTGGTAGGACTGATGTTACAGTACCTTCTCCACCTCTCTCAATCCTGGCTCGTCTAACTCCGTATGAGTGCATCTTAGTGCCCTGGCGGCACACCACCATCTGGTGGATGGCAAGCCCCTTACGATTCAGCCTTTGGTGACCCATTTCCTTCGGGACCTGTTCTTATTGAAGCCCTCTGTTTGCCCTCCAGCAACCGAATGGGACCTCAATGTAGTGTTGGGGCAGCTCACTTGCCCACCCTTGTATCCTCTGGCTACCTGCCATCTTCGCTACCTCTCTTGGAAGGTGGCTTTCCTGGTTGCGCTCACTTCTGCTCGCAGAGTTAGTGAGCTTCAGGCCCTTGTAGTGGATTGGCCTTATACCAGGTTCTACAAGAACAGAGTGGTGCTTCGCATGCACCCCAAATTCCTGCCGAAGGTAGTGTCGCCCTTCCATCTCAACCAGGAAATGGTGCTCCCTACCTTCTTTCCAAGACCTCACTCCAGTTGAGCGGAGACGGTCCTTCACATCTTGGTCTGCAAGAGGGCTTTGTTCTCCTATATCTAACGCACTCAGGGCCACCGCAAAGCTGCTCAGCTTTTCATCTCCTATGACCCCAGTAGGCTTCGGGAGGCGGTGACCCAAGCGTATGCTGTCCACCTGGGTGGCGGACTGTATCACCTTCACATTTGAGCAGGCGGGGCTCCTGCTGGAAGGCTGCATCATGGCACACCATGTTAGGGCCATGGCGGCCTTGGTGGCAAACTTGTGCTCTGCACCAATGGTGGCCATCTGCCGTGCCGCCACCTGGTCTTCAGTCCATACCTTCGCAGCCCATTACTGCCTGGAAAGAGTCCCAACGGGACAGTGCCTCCGGCCAGGCTGTATTCTGTAATCTTTTCGTGGTTTATGCATCTCCTACCCTCCGACCCTTCTGTGTTCAGGCTACCGGAGTGCTGGTTTCATCGGACACAGGGGTCCTACTGTGGTCTCTGGACACCGGGCTTCATTATGCACCAAAGCTTCCACCCAGTGCTCAATGTGTCTACCCTTCAGCGTAGATGAAAATGGTATCCCTCTTCACATGGCTGATGCTATGGGTGCTCGGTTCTGAATAGGCTCAAGGACTCTGAAATGCTGAGCACCTTCAGAATCCGATGCTCCCTCTTTTGCCTTTCTCTTTATGTAGCTGACTTTGAGCGACTCTATCTAGCGCTTCCTCATACTCTTTTAATATTTGTATGTGTAAACGATATCTTGGTATTTTTATTCTCTGGAAAGGTTCAGAAGCTGAATTGCTTTCATTCCATTCATGGTTAAATACATTGGACAATAACTTTCATTGGATTATCATGCTTCATCACTTGACTTTCCGGATGTGCGTGTGGCAAGGACTGTGGATAGCTTCTGCGCTTCAATCTATTGAAAAGCAATTGACAGGAATGCTTATCTACAATTCAACATCTGTCATCCTTACTGCTTAAAATCTAGTTTGCCAATCAGCCAGTTTTTACATGCTCACCCGATTTGCTTTACCAAGTCACATTTTAAGGCTGAATCTCGACTTCGGACATCACATTTTCTGACTTGAGGATATCCAACTTCTACGAGTAAATAAGCATAGTATAGAGCTGAATATGCTCAACATACATTGTTACAGTATAGACAACCCACCCTAGATGAATAACTAGTGTATGTTCCATATACTACAGCTTCTCTGGGAACAAGCAGGAAGTCGGTCTTCACATGTGTGATGTCGGTACCGATGGAGCCCACGCGGAGCAAATCCCCAGCTTTCAAAGAAAGCCTTTGGGATTGCTACCACGCATGCGTGGTCCCCTTCCCTCCCAAGGGTGCCATCTTGCTCAGTCTCCTTTTTTCCGCAGAGCCCACCAGATGTCTGTTTTCCCCTGGAAAAAGTTGATTTTGTGTTTGAGTTTCTTACTCATCTCCGGTTTTGCACCGGTACCTTTCCCGCCCTCCGACCTCTGTGCCTTGGTATCTGGGTCAACTCCTTTTTTTTTTTTTTTTTAAACTTAAGTTTTGATTTTCTTGGTGTCTTCATGCGTTTTTCTCTGCTGGCAGCCCGAAGGGTCTTCGATCTTGCTGGGGTTCTTTTTCTCCCTATGGTGACTTGCGGCTTTAAAAAGTGTGATCAGTGCGCTAAAATAATGTCTCTGACCAACACACATGACTGCTGCCTCCGGTGCCTCAGTCCGGACCATGACCCTTTGCAAAAAGATGTCTTCCAAGGCCTTGAGGAGCCGCCAGCAGCAGCATGACAAAATTCTTCCCGAATCCCCGATGCCTGTGACAGCCAGGACCTTGTCTGAGGCCTTGACAGCTTGGGAGGAACACTCCGAGCCTGAGCGTCGTCGTGGGTCCTCGGAGAGGGGGTCTCCCTTGAGGGAACCGAAGAAGATATCCTCGAAGGCGGCATCCTTGGACAGCTTTGACCAACGGGTCTTCCCAGACCTGGTTACGGAGCTCCGTTTGCCCACTCCAGCCGTCAGAGAGGGAGCGGCCAGCCAAAGTCCCCCAGAAGGATCTGGCTGCTCACTGACCTCACCAGTTAGAGACAGTTCTCATCGAGGATTCCCTTCCAGGGGAGCCAGTGTTGGGCCCGAGTCCCTCGGTGCCCACGCCAAAGGCTGTGCAGCCATCTGGGCTGGAGTCCAGGATGGCGGCCTTGGAGCACAGTGTAACTGCCTTCTTGGACCAGCAGAGGGCACTGATTTCTGGCATGTCCGACTCCTCTGCCCTGACCACCAGGCGTTCAACGTCGAAGATGTCCCTGGAGGTCGAGCCGATCCTCATGGCCATGCGGGCCCGAGTAGATCCTCTGCCGAGGTCACGCGTGATCTCCCACTCGACGGGGCCGACGTTGTCCCAATGAGCCCTTTGGGGTCGGGTCACACAGCGCTAGGCCCTTCGAGGCCTGAGGAATAGCACCCCCTCGAGTCTTCCTCAGAGTGTTCCGACTGAGATGTCCCCTCAGATTCTCCAATCTCTGAATCTCGGAGAAGGTCCCCACCAAAGGACATGGGCTTCTTGGACTTTGTCAAAGACATGTCCAAGGCTTTGGCGTTCCCCACCGAGTCCGAGGAGGATCCTCGGGCCGACGAGCTTGAGATCTTCCAATGCGAGTCTCCCCCTCGGGAATCGCTCACGGTGCCCATTCCTCCGATCCTGGAGTGGTTCATGTTCCGCATGTGAGAAATCGGTGTCGGTGGTCAGCAAGCGGCTCGATTCGATGTACCAAGTCTGCTGGATCCCTGGCTTTCAAAGGTCACAACTGCCGCACAACTCCATGGTGGTGGAGTCGGCCATGTGTCGGCTGAAGAGCCAGAAGACGCCCTTCTCGGTGCCCCCCTGCAGGGAGGGCCCGCACCTTGGATGCCCTCGGCAGAAAGTGCTACCAGGGCTCGCTGCTGAATTGCCGGATCCGGGCCTACCAGCTCTATATGGGCATGTACCTGAGGGACCTGGCGAAGGAACGTGCTGGGTACTCAGCTGGCCTCTCTAAGGAGCCTTTGCAGCGCTTCAAGAGCTTGTCCAAAGCCATCCATGAGTGCTCCAAATTTATGTCTCTGGCGGCCTATAAGGTTTTGAGTCGGTGGCCTGGGTAGCCACAGCAGGCATCGGTACACACCTCCAGGCTTTGCTCCAGTTGTCCGACCTCGAGCAATGGGTACAGGACAAATTGGTCGATGTCCCTTGCCAGGGGGAGAACCTCTTTGGCAAACCCATGACTGACAGGGCCGCAGAGCTGGAGATCGAGTTCATGACGAGGATTAGGCTCTCCAAGAAGACCACTGTCCCTCCCCGACGGAAGGACTCAGGTGAAAAGCCCTTTTACCCGAGGAAATCTACTGCTTACCGAAACTACCCACCTTACCAGCCTCCCTGGCTCCCCAGCAAGGGCAGCAGGCCAAGGGACAAGGGCATGGCCTGCGTAAGCAGAAGACTCCCCAAGCCCCAGGCTCCGGCCCCGGCCCAGCCAGGAGGGAGTTTTCGACTCCTACATCATAGCCCCTCCCCCTCATGGGGATCAGCAGCCTACAAGGGGTTGCCTCACTCTTTATGCCCACAGGTAGGAGGCTATAAGCACTGACTCCTGGGTACTAAGGGTGGTCAGTGAGGGTTACCTCCTCCATCTGAGCCAAACACCTCCCCCCTTCTTCCTGGGAGAGCCCCTCAGGTATCCCCTCCACTGGGACCTTCTTCTGAAGAAGTTGGCAGGGCTTCTCGAGGACAGAGCGGTGGAACCGGTGCCCCACCACCTCAAGGGCAAGAGGTTCTACTCCAGATACTAACTCGTGCCAAAGAGGAAAGGAGGCCTAAGGCCCATCCTCGATGTGCGCAACCTCAAGAAATTCCTGGTGAGGGAGAAGTTCAAGATGCTCTCCCTTGGAACATTGCTGCTTTACCTCCGGCAGGGAGACTGGCTATGCTAAAAGATGCCTATACACACATCCTAATCCACCCAAACCACAGACAATACCTACACTTTGTGGTAGGAGGCAATCATTTTCAATACAGGGTGCTACCCTTCAGTCTAGCCTCGACTCCCAGGGTATTCACAAAGTGTCTGGCAGTTGTCGCTGCCTTTCTCAGGCTTTACGGTGTCTTTGTCTTCCCCTACCTTGACGACTGGATCATCAGGGACTCCACGGCCCCCGAGGTGCAGCAGGCAACATCACGCACCACCCTAATTCTGCAACAGTTGGGTTTCATTATAAACTACCCCGAGTCGAACCTTCGCCGACACAGGGGCTGAAATTCATCAGGGAAAGGTTTGACACCCTTCAGTCAAAAGCTTTCTTGCCCGCAGACCGGGCAGCCTGACTCATGTTTCTGGCCCGGAACATGCAGCACCGTACCTCAGTGTCTGCTAGGCATCTGCTGTGCCTTCTCAGGCACATGGCCTCCATGGTCCACGTCACTCCAGATGCCTGTCTCCACATGCGGACAGCACAGTGGTGCCTCCACGACCAGTGATCCCAGGCCACGGACCACCTCCAGGACAGAGTCCGAGTGAGCTGGCAACTGGCAAAGTCTCTGATCTGGTGGCAGTCGCCCTGACACCTGAAGGCGGGCATGGCCTTCCAGACCCCCAACCACTTGAGGGTCCTTACCACGGACGCCTCCCTGCTGGGCTGGGGAGCACATTGCGAGCACTTCCGCACCCAGGGCACTTGGTCCCTAGACGAGAGTGCTCAGCAGATCAACGTTCTGGAACTGTGCGCCATTCACCTCGCCCTGAAGGCCTTTCTTCATCACCTAGGCCACCAGTCAGTCCTAGTCTAGATGGACAACCAGTTGGCTGTGTTCTATGTGAACAAGCAGGGAGGCATTGGATCCTGTGCCCTCTGTCAAGAGGCGCTAGACCTGTGCTCTTGTGATCCAGCAGGGCATCCTCCTCAGGGTGGTGTACCTGCCGGGCCAAGACAACTTGCTGGCTGACAGATTCAGCAGGATTCTCCAGCCACACAAGTGGCAGCTGCACCCCGGAGTAGCCAGCAGGCTATTCAAAACTTGGGGGGAACCGGTAATGGACCTGTTTGAAAGCCCGGACCGTCACCAGTTGCCCCACTTCTGTTCCCGGCAGCCTCACCCTGCCAGGATGGGCGCCGATGCCTTCCTGGTCTCATGGTCAGAGGGACTTTTCACAGAATTTGTATGTCTTTCCTCCCCCTCCTTCCCTGTCTGTGCACTTGTATTATTATTTTTAGTTCACTTCTGTTCTTATCTCCTCTTGCCTTTTCCCCTACTTTTCTTTAATTTGATGGCGTTCCTTTTCTTTTTCCACAGCCAATGCTTGTTTTAACCAACTTGCTTGTTTTTTATATATTGTAAACCGCTCAGACGCCTATGGTATTGAGCGGTATAACAAGTTTTTAATAAACCTAAACCTAAACTTCTGTACACCTTCCCTCTGACGCCACTGATTGCCAGGACTCTGTTCAAGACCCTCCACAACAGGGCCTCGGTCATCTTGGTAGCCCTATGGTTGGCCAGGCAGCTGTGGTTTCCGCTGCTTCTGCAGTTTGGCGGTGGCAGACCCCATACCCTTGAGGTATGCTCTCCGACTCTTTTCCCAGGAGGGGGCTCTCTCCTGCATCCCAACCTGGGATCTCTTTCGCTGACAGCTTGGCTGCTGAGAGGGTAACTCTAGCCCCATTCCACCTCCCAAGAGAGGTGGAGGATGTTTTGCTATCATCACACAAGGCATCTACCAGACGGGCCTACCTTTTTAAGTGGCGCAGATTCTCACTTTGGTGCACTAAGCGGGGGGGCTGACCCCTTCTCTTGCCTGGTGGTCACAGTA
Organism: Ichthyophis bannanicus; assembly: GCA_033557465.1. Lineage (NCBI taxonomy): Eukaryota > Metazoa > Chordata > Amphibia > Gymnophiona > Ichthyophiidae > Ichthyophis > Ichthyophis bannanicus. Next base: position 1,790,159,140 of record CM066031.1, on the reverse strand, counting down.
CTGCAGTACCTGCTCCACCTCTCTCATTCGGGGCTCAAGTCTAATTCTGTTAGGGTACACCTTAGTGCCCTAGCAGCGAACCACTACCAGATAGACGGGAAGCCCCTCTCAGCCCATCCAGTGCTGTCCCGCTTCCTATGGGGCCTGCTCCTGTCTAAGCCCCTGGTTTGTCCTCCGGCGACTGAATGGGATCTCAATGTGGTGTTCTCCAGGACCAAACAGGAAGTCGGTCCTCACATATGGGTGTCATCGGCGCCGATGAAGCCCCAGCGGAGCATTTCCCCAGCTTTCTATGAAAGCCTTTGGGAATGCAGGCTCGCATGCATGGTTCCCTTCCCGCCTAAAGGTGCCATCTTACCTCAGTCTCTTTTTTTCCGTGAAGCCCACCGGACGTGTGTCCAGCTTTCCCGGTTAAAATTAGATTTTTCAGCGATTTTTGCTATTTTTTCTCCCACCGGGTTCGGTACACCGGTATCGAGCCCGATACTTCTTTTTCGGTTTTTGCCCTTCGTGGCTGGCGTTCGCGCCCTTTTTTCCATTTTTCCCTGGAACGCCGGTCCTTTGACCTCGCGGGGACTCTATTATCCCCCGATGGCTTCCAGCGGTTTTAAGAAGTGTGATCGGTGTAAGAAACTAATGTCTCTCACCGACACACACGACTGCTGCCTTCGGTGCTTCGGCCCCGACCACGATCCTAAGTCGTGCAGGGCCTGTGGAAAGATGTCTTCCAAGGCACTACGAAGTCGCCAGCAGCAAAAGGAAAGGCTTTTCTTGGACTCAGCCTCCATCGGGCCCAGACCTCCTCTGAGGCCTCGACATCTCAGGATTCCGATCCCGAGCGCCATCGAAGCTCCTCGGACAGGGGGTCCCCCGACCGGGAACGCAAGAGGAAGTAACGGCTCGCGAGGGCATCGTCGTCGGAGGTCCCTGGCTCCTCGAGGGCCAGGTCTAAGACTCCCGACCGTCGCCCCGGGCCCGTGGAACCGGAGAAGCCTGCCAAAGTTCCTCGTGTGGAGCCGGAGTCTGCTGGACACACAAGCCCCGTAGGCCTCGTGGACTCTCCTCCCAGGGAGCTGACGTCAGGCCCGGCGCCGCCGGGACCCGAGTCGGTGGTTGCTGCATCTCCCGATCTGGGTCTCAGGATGACAGCCTTGGAGAGCAGATTGTCAGCCTTCATGGAGCAGCAGCGGGCACTGATGGCCAGCCTGTCGGGCGCATCTTCCTCGACCACCGGGACATCGACGTTGAAGTCGACCCTGGAGACCGAGCCGATAATCGAGTCCATTGTGACTCGGAGTCGACCTTGGTCGCGGTCTCCCTCGACCTCCCATTCGGGACCGAGGGCGTCGATGCCGGTGTTACCGGCATCGGGGCAGGTGCTACAGGGCCCCGCGGGGTCGGACCCCGAGTCTTCCTCGGACGAGTCTGCTTGGGAGACGGAGGACGAGGAGTCTCCTGATACCTTCAAGACTCGGTGCGTCCCTTCGGACTCACCGCAGTCTGAGCCCCAGAGTAGGTCCCCCCCGGAGGACACCCGGTTCTCGGAGTTCGTCCGGGATATGGCCACTGCCTTGGCTATTCCGGCGGACCCCGAGGAAGAGCTGAAGAGCTCAAGGCGCTACAGTATGACTCTCCTCCGAAGGAGGCCTTTACTGTCCTGGTTCCTCTGATGCTGGAACGGCTCCTCTTCCGTATGTGGGAGGCACCGGCCTCGGCGCCGGTTCTTAGCAAGCGAGTCGATTCGATATATTGACTCTGGAAGAGCCCTGGTTTTCAGAAGGCACAGCTACCACATCATTCCATGGTTGTGGAATCGGCCATGTATCGTCTGAAGAGCCAGAAGATGCACTCCGCGGTGCCTCCTGGCAGGGAGGCCCGAAACCTCGATGGTGTCGGTAGAAAGTGCTTCCAGGGCCTGATGCTTGCTTGTCATGTCCAGTCCTACCAGCTGTACATGGGCATGTACTTGCGGGATCTGGCCAAGGAGTTGGCCGGGTTCTCTGCTGGTCTCTCCGGGGAACCCTTGCAGAGATTTAAGTCCTTGTCTTCCGGGATTCGGGACTGCTCAAAGTTCATGTCCCGTGCCGCCTACGATGGCTTCGAGGCTTCGGCCCGAGTTGAGGCAGCCGGCATCGCGGAACATGGCTGCAGTCATCGGACCTCGAGCCATGGGTTCAGGACAAGTTGGTCGATGTCCCTTGCCGAGGTGAAAACCTTTTTGGCAAGCCCATGACCGAGAAGGCCGCTCAGCTCGAGACTGAGCACCTCACACGGACAAGGCTGTCGAGGAAGACCTCTGCCCCTTCTCATAAAAAGAAGGGCTCGGGTAAAAAGCCCTTTTACCCGAGGAAGGGCACTGCCTACAAACAGTACCCGCAATATCAGGCTGCCCAAGCTGCCCACCTGCTCAGCAAGCTAATGGCCAGGGTAATGGGCCCCGTAGGCAGAGGACCCCCAAGCCTCAGGCCCCTTCTATTTATTTATTTATTTACGTTCTCTTATGTACTGCGCTATTCTGCATCAGTGCGGTTTACATTGAACAAACTGAAATTACATTGAACAGGGCATTATAACTTGGAGATAACTATTTTACAGGGAACATGGGCTATGGAGGGTTAAGTGGCTTACCCAAGACCACAAGGAGCACCTGGGGGACTAGAAAACCCCAGTCCTTCCGGCCCAAGGTTGCTGTCCTCTAGTGGGATTTGAACCCCCGACCTTCTGGCCTGAAGTACCTTGCCCCAACCACTAGGCCACTCCTCCACTTCTACCACTCAGCAGGGTGGGGGCTTTTGACTCCTTGAGCGTAGCCTCTCCTCCACTGCTCTCCCAACCCTGCACAGGAGGTCGTCTCGCCCTCTTTGGCCACCAGTGGCCCCTTGTCACCGGGGACAGCTGGGTGCTGGAGATAGTCCACAAGGGCTATGCCCTCCATTTTCACCAACTGCCTCCTCCATACTTTCTAGGGGAGCCTCCCAGGCCTCCCCTGCACACAGACCTTCTCCTTCAAGAGCTTCAGGGTCTGTTGGTGGACAGGGCGATGGAGCCGGTTCCTCCCCACTTGCAAGGTCACGGATTCCACTCCAGGTATTTCCTGGTGCCCAAAAGAACCGGTGGCCTTCGACCCATTCTGGACCTCAGGAACCTCAACAAGTTCCTAGTGAAGGTAAAGTTCAAGATGCTTACTCTTGGAACCCTTCTGCCCTACCTCCAGCAGGGAGATTGGCTATGCTCCTTAGATCTAAAGGATGCGTACACTTACATCCTCATTCATCCAGACCACAGAAAGTACCTCAGGTTCATTGTGGGAGGAAACCATTATCAGTACAGAGTACTGCCTTTCGGCCTCACCTCCGCCCCCAGAGTCTTTACAAAGTGCTTAGCGGTGGTGGCGGCCTACCTGAGAAATCAGGGAATCTTTGTCTTCCCCTATCTAGACGACTGGCTCATCAGGGGTCAGACATGTCAGGAGGCCAATCAAGCCACCCTCAGGACTATTGCTCTTCTACAACACCTGGAGTTTGTCATAAACTTGGCAAAGTCCACTTTGCTCCCCTCCCAGAACTTGGAGTTCATAGGGGCAAGGTTGGACTCTCTCCTGGCAAAGGCATTCCTGCCAGAAGACAGAGCCCAAAGGTTGATAGCCTTGGCAAATCAGTTTCTCCAGGACCAAGCAGGAAGTCAGTCCTCACATATGGGTGACGTCGGCGCCGACGGAGCCCTCGCGGAGCAATTTTCCCCAGCTTTCAAAGAAAGCCTTTGGGAATTGCAGCGCGCATGCGCGGTCCTCTTCCCGCCCAAGGGTGCCATCTTGCTCAGTCTTCTTTTTTCCGCGGAGCCCTACAGACGTTTGTGAATCCCCGCAGAAAAGTTGATTTTATTTCTTTTTTTCTCTGTTTCGACGTCGGTTCTTTTCCCGCCCAGACCCGCGACGCCGGTTGCGAGTCCGTTCTTTATTTTTCGTTTTTTTGTCCTTCGTGACAGATTTCGCGCCTTTTTACTTTTTCACTGGCAGCCCGGTCTTTTGACCTCGCAGGGGCCCTTTTTCCCCCGATGGCTGCCAGCGGGTTTAAAAAGTGTGACCTCTGTAAGAAACTCATGTCTCTTACCGACACACACAACTTCTGCCTCCGCTGCCTCGGACCCGATCATGACCCGATGATCTGTGGTCCGTGTGGCAAAATGTCCTCAAAAGCGTTGAGTCGGCAGCATCAGCGGGAACGTATCTTCTGTGACTCCGGCCGGGCTCGGACCTCGTCAGAGGCTTCGATGTCTCGGGACTCTGGTCCTGAGCATCGTCGAAGTTCCTCTGAAAGGGGGTCTCCTACCCGGGAACATCATCGGAAGAAGAAACCCGCGAGGGCGGGATCGGTGGACGCTCCTAGTTCCTCGAGGGCCAGGTCGCATAGCTCCGATTCCCGTCCCGGGTCCTCGGAGGTGGAGAGGCCGTCCAAGCATCCTCGTCTCGAGATGGACTTTCCTGCTCACGTGAGTACTGTTGTCCTCGTGGACTCGCCTCCGAAGGAGCCGATGTCGGGCCCGACGCCATCGGGGCCCGAGTCGGGGGCTGCTGGGTCTCCTGAGCTCGGACTCAGGTTGACGGCCTTGGAGAGCAGTCTGACTGCCTTCATGGACCAGCAGCGGGCATTGATCGCTGGCCTCGCCGGTGCTTCTGCCCTGACCACCGGGACGTCGCCGCCGGGACATCGAACTCCAAGTCGACCCCGGAGACCGAGCCGATCCTCGAGTCCATGAGGGCTCGAGTCGATCCTCGGTCGCGGTCTCCTTCGGCCTCCCGTTCGGGACCGAGGTTGTCTACGCCGACTCCCTCGGCGTCGGAGCGGATGGCATCGATGCCCGCCCGACCGGAGCCGCTCAACTCCTCCTCCGAGGAGTCGTCCTGGGAATCCGAGGACGAAGAGTCACCTGGTTCCTTTCGGACTCGGTGTGTCCCATTGGACTCCCCCGAGTCCGAACCTCGGAGACGGTCCCCCCCGGAGGATACCCGGTTCTCGGACTTCGTGCGGGATTTGGCCAAGGCCTTGGCCTTCCCCGCGGATCCCGAGGAGGAGCCTCGAGTCGAAGAGCTCGATGCCCTCCAATATGACTCTTCCCCCGAAGGAGGCCTTTATTGTACCGGTTCCTCCGATGCTGGAACGACTTCTCTTCCGCATGTGGGAGAGCCCGGCGTCGTCGCCGGTGTTAAGCAAGCGGGTCGATTCCATTTATCGAGTCCGCAAGAGCCCCGGCTTCCAAAAGGCACAACTACCGCACCATTCCATGGTGGTGGAATCGGCCATGCATAGACTTAAGAGTCAAAAAATGCACTCCTCGGTACCCCCCAGTAGGGAGGCCCGAAGCCTGGATGCCCTCGGTAGGAAGTGTTTCCAGTGCTCTATGCTTGCTTGTCGAGTCCAGACCTACCAGCTCTACATGGGCATGTATCTCCGAGACCTGGCTAAAGAAATAGCCGGGTTCTCTGCTGGTCTCTCCGAACCTTTGCAGAGGTTCCAAACCTTGTCCACTGGTATTCGGGAGTGCTCAAAGTTTATCTCTCGAGCAGCCTACGATGGTTTTGAGGCATCGGCTCGAGTAGCCGCAGCCGGCATCGGTGGCCGCCGCCAGGCTTGGCTTCAGACATCCGACCTCGAGCCATGGGTGCAGGACAAGTTTGGTCGATGTCCCCTGCAGAGGTGAAAATCTCTTTGGCAAGCCCATGGATGAGAAGGCTGCACAGATCGAGACCGAGACTCTCACCAGGACTCGTCTCTCAAGGAAGACCTCTGCCCCTTCTCAAAAGAAGAAGGGCTCGGGGAAAAAGCCCTTTTACCCGAGGAAGGCGGCTGCCTATAAATACTACCCTCAGTATCAGGCCTCAGCAGCTCCCCCACAGGGTAAGCAGGCCAAGGGACGGGGTAATGGGTCCCGTAGGCAGCAAGCCCCCAAGCCTGCACCACCGGCCCCTGCTCAGCAGGGTGGGGGTTTTTGACTTCATCAGCATAGCCTCTCCCTCTCAGCTGGTTGCTCTCAGCACAGGAGGCCGGCTGGTCCACTTTGCCCACAGGTGGTCCAACATCACCACAGATACCTGGGTACTTCACATAGTTCAAAAGGGCTATCTTCTTCACTTTCACCAGGTACCTCCCTCCTATTTTCCAGGGGAGCCTCTTCGACTCCCTCTGCACAAGGACTTACTCCTTCAGGAGTTAGCAAGTCTCCTTCAGGAACAGGCTGTGGAACCGGTGCCCCACCACCTGAAGGGTCAAGGGTTTTACTCCAGGTACTTTCTGATACCAAAAAGAACAGGAGGCCTCAGACCCATCCTGGACTTGCAAAACCTCAACAAGTTCCTTGCAAAGGAAAAGTTCAAGATGCTTACCCTTGGAATCCTGCTGCCCTACCTCCAGCAGGGCGACTGGCTATGCTCCTTGGATCTAAAGGATGCGTATACTCATATCCTTATTCATCCAGACCACAGACGATATCTCAGGTTTGTTGTGGGGAGGCAATCATTACCAGTACAGAGTACTGCCCTTTGGCCTATCCTCCGCCCACAGGGTGTTCACCAAATGCCTGGCTGTGGTGGCGGCCTATCTAAGACTTCAAGGCCTTTTTGTGTTTCCCTACCTGGACGACTGGCTCATCAGAGCCCAGTCTTCCCAAGAGGCCACTCAGGCTGCTCATTGCACTGTGACTCTACTCCAGCACTTGGGATTTGTCATAAACTTCGCAAAGTCCACTTTGCTCCCCTCTCAAAATCTCGAATTCATCGGCGCCAGGTTGGACACTCTTCAGGCGCGGGCCTTCCTGCCTCTAGACAGGGCCCAGCGGCTCATGGATCTCGCCAGCCACTTTCACAGCAATTCCCTGGTCTCGGCCAGGCAATTTCTGAGACTGCTCGGCCATATGGCTTCCACGGTCCATGTGACCCCCAATGCCCGCCTGAACATGCGACCTGCTCAATGGTGCCTTCGCACACAATGGCATCAGGCCCCTGGACGCCTAGCGGACTCAGTAAAGGTCTCCGACCCGCTGGTCTCTTCTCTACAATGGTGGCGTCATCTGCCGAACTTAGTTCTAGGAGTGGCTTTTCAGCCCCCTCCGCCTTCTGAGGTCCTGACGACCGATGCTTCTTTCCTGGGTTGGGGAGCACATTGCCAAGGGACATGTACTCAAGGTCTCTGGACTCCTTGGGAGTCGGCTCAGCAGATCAACCTCCTGGAGCTCAGAGCCATCCGCCTAGCGCTCAAAGCCTTCTCTCACCTGATTTCTCACCAGTCGGTGCTGGTCCAGACAGACAATCAGGTTGCAATGTTCTACGTGAACAAACAAGGCGGAACAGGCTCCTTCCTTCTCTGTCAGGAGGCACAGAAACTATGCTCTTGGGCCGTCCACCGCGGCATCATCCTCAAAGCTGTCTATCTCCCAGGTCAAGAAAATTACCTAGCAGACAAACTGAGCAGGATCCTCCAGCCACACGAGTGGAGGTTGGATCCGTTGGTGGTTCAGCGGATCTTTCTCAAGTGGGGCCTCCCCACCATGGATCTGTTTGCCAGTCCTCTGAACCGGCAGCTTCCCAGATTCTGCTCTCGACAGCCGCATCCTCTCAGAGTAGCGGCGGATGCTTTTCTGATTCCATGGTCCACAGGGCTCTTGAATGCCTTTCCTCCCATGCCACTGGTGTCTCAGACGCTCTTCAAAGTTCTCAGAGACAAAGCCTCGATGATCCAGTGGCTCCCCGGTGGCCGAGACAACCTTGGTTCCTGTTTCTGATGCAGCTGGCGGTGGACATTCCTCTTCCTCTGGGGTTTCAGCCCGACCTCCTGTCGCAGGATCAGGGGTCTCTCCTGCACCCCAACCTCCGGTCCCTTCATGTAATTGGCCTGGCTGCTGAAAGGGTAGTCCTTGCACCTCTCCAGCTGCCTCCAGATGTGGAGGAGGTCGTCTTGGCCTCCAGGCGGCCCTCCACCCGGAAGTCCTACGCTCTTAAGTGGCGTCGGTACTTCGTCTGGTGTGCTCAGCAGTCTCAAGATCCCTTCTCCTGTTCAGCATCAGTGATCTTGCAGTACTTGCTTTCCCTCTCCAATCTTGGACTTAAGTCCAACTCGGTCAAGGTCCACCTCAGTGCTCTTTCTGCGCATCACCTGCCGGTGGATGGCAGACCTCTTTCCAGCCACCCTCTGGTGGCTCGTTTTCTCAGAGGCCGCCTCCTCCTTAAACCACCTTTGCGCCCACCAGCCCCGGACTGGGATCTCAATGTGGTTTTACAGCGGATTACCTGTCCGCCTTTTGAACCTATGGCTACCTGTCCTCTTCGTTTTCTTTCTTGGAAAACCTTGTTCTTGGTGGCACTCACTTCTGCTAGACGTGTTAGTGAGCTGCAGGCCCTAGTATCTGATCCTCCTTACACTAGGTTCTACAAGAACCGGGTAGTCCTACGGACTCACCCTAAGTTTCTTCCCAAAGTGGTTTCCCCTTTTCACATCAACCAGGAGGTGGTACTTCCGACCTACTTTCCCAGGCCACACTCCAGCCGAGCTGAAATGGTCCTGCATACCCTGGACTGTAGAAGGGCGTTAACCTTCTACCTTGACCGTACGCGGGAGCACAGAAGGGCTGTTCAGCTCTTCGTCTCTTATGACCCCAATAAGTTGGGGCTCCCTGTCTCCAAGCGTACTCTGTCCATCTGGATTGCTGACTGTATCGCTTGGGCTTACGAGGCAGCCGGCCTCTTGTTGGAAAGTCGAGTCGCGGCTCATCATGTTAGGGCGAAGGCAACGTCAGTGGCTTACCTCCGCTCTGTTCCATTGGCAGACATCTGCCGGGCCGCTACTTGGTCTTCAAGCCAGACTTTTGCAGCCCATTACTGCCTGGAGAGGGAGTCCCGCAGGGACAGTGCTTTCGGACAGGCAGTCCTCCGTAACCTCTTTGAGGTATAGGCAACTCCTACCCTCCATCCCGGATGTTGGGCTACCGGTTGGAGACATATTCAGAGAAGATTCCTTCCTTCTGTGCTACTGAGCTTGAGGGAGCTCCTTTTTTGTGCTTAGGGTCTCCGGTAGCCTTAAGCTTGGGAGTCCCATATGTGAGGACTGACTTCCTGCTTGGTCCTGGAGAAAGAGTAGTTACTCACCTGTAACAGGTGTTCTCCAGGAGCAGCAGGAATCAGTCCTCACAACCCTCCCTCCTCCCCTTGGAGTTGCAGTTCTATGCTTTCGTTTTTGCTAATTTTTGCTGTCTTTTAGCTATGTCATCTGACTGAGCAAGATGGCACCCTTGGGCGGGAAGAGGACCGCGCATGCGCGCTGCAATTCCCAAAGGCTTTCTTTGAAAGCTGGGGAAAATTGCTCCGCGAGGGCTCCGTCGGCGCCGACGTCACCCATATGTGAGGACTGATTCCTGCTGCTCCTGGAGAACACCTGTTACATGTGAGTAACTACGCTTAATTGATTTACATGCTGTATCTTTCATGCATGCCACATGCAGATGTTGTAAAAGCTGATGATTCACTATATCGAATGCTGAGGAAAGGTCAGGCATCGCCGGAACAGTGCTACTCTTCAGTAAAATTATAATTTTAAACAATGATTTTAATTTTCTAAGTAATCCAAACTAACAAACATCTGTTTTTCAAAATTAGTAGAAAAGCATTTTAAAAAAGTCTCGCCTCCAATGTATGATGATCAAGTTTGGGACTTAAAACAGATAGTAGGGCATCATGAGCATAAATGGAGGAAGGAAAAATCAAGAGAGAAATATAAGGGGGGACTAGAAGAATCTAAGGAAAATATGAGAGATCTTAAGTGAATATTTTATCAGACATAAATTGGATGCTGTAAACAGACCTAGAAAAGTTTTTCAGACATCATTTAATCACTGGATATAAAAATGAAATCTTTAGAAATATCTTGTCAAAATTATGCAAACTGTTTGACAAATAAGATGGGAAAGGGTAATGTAATGCATAAGTAGGTGGTATGTGTAACAGAATAAAGAAATGAAGGAGAAAGAGTAAGCGAGAAGTATTTTTTTTAAGCATGCAGAATAAGCAAACTGAAGAAATAGTATATAAAATATCAGCGTCAGCAAGTTCATAAGAGCTTGTTCAGTCAAGATTTTGAAATCAATGACTGGAGCAATTACAGTGCAACTTACTGAAATAGTGAATGAATTGTTACGAGAGGGTATATGCCAAGAAGTTAAAACAAGCCATAATACAGCCTATCTTGGAATAAGAGACAGTGAGCTGTTGGCCAATACCAAATTTCCTATCCCTGACACAGATTGAAAGTGCACTTCTTGAACAGTTAATTTTATTGATCAACAAGGAATCATATATAATCTTTCAATATGTCTTTCAGTCATATTATAGCACAGAAACCATATTGTTTTCTTTTATATATCAGTGATGGTTTCTTGTAGCTCCTTTTCCTTGATATCTCTGCTATATTTAATAGCATGATTCATATGAAACTTGTGCAGAGATTTCCGGCTTACAGACTCTCTAAGAGAGAACTGCAATGATTGGATCATCTGCACTTTGTTACAAAAGACTTTAAAACTGTTTTACATCACTTTATGTCTTTGATAGATTATGTAATGGAATATTAGAACAAAATTAAAAAAGCTTTTATAAGCAAAATCTTATTTCCTTATCCTGCTAGACCAGTTCTGACAAGTGGATTATGCACCCTGCCAAGTTAGATATAGGCTGAGCAGGCCAGCTTTCGGTGACATTACCTTTATAAGTAGCAATGCAGCTGCCCACAGATTCCAGCATTGGTGGGTGAGGAAAGGCAGCCAGGTAGTCCTCCCAGGGGTCCTGCTGGAGGTGGTAAATAAGGACCCCTGCCCCCACCTCTTCTTTCCTCTCCTCTCCTTTGTCCTCCCCCTTCCTTTTATAGTATTTGTTCTGTGTTTTTTTTCCCCACCAGCAGAGTGCAACTCCTGCTAATAAAGCAAAACATTTGAAAGAGAGGGAAAAAGGAGGCTTTAGACTTTCCGTGGGGGGGGGGGGGGGGGGGCGGGTGTGTAAGTCACCTCTTACTACCCTGAGTGCAATGGGGTCGCCTCAGGGTAGGTTTTTCTTACTGAATCAGGACCATCATAGAATCCCGTGCGTCATCTAATAATTTCTTTTTGTGGTGGAAATGGCAGCTTCTTGGATCGGCCGTATGAATCCCCATGGGGGAAAGAAAGTGTGGAAATCACTTTGAACCAGGACCGGCAGGCACAGGAAATTTCTTTGGAGAATCCAGGACATCTTTTGGCAGGTTTCAAGCAGCAATGGCTGAAACAGTGTTACTGTCTGTTTTGTTTCTTGTTCCCTGACTGATAATAATCATGTATATTATATTGTAAAATGCAATGATGGGCAACCTTGGCCAAATTGCAGTATATCAAGTCTTCAAATAAATAAGCAATTCATGGACTTCTTTCAAGCAGTGCTGGCTGCCTACCAAACTGCTTCAATCAAAACTGGTCAGCTGTTTCCCCAGCAGGAGATCTCAGGCCCTTCAAGTATGATGTATTTATTTAAAAAAAATTATATTCCACACTATAAACCTAGGCAGATCACAAATAACATACACAATTAAAATCATATTAAACTAACAAAATACTGTAAATGTTACAATATCATTGAGTAAGTTTGACTGAGTTTTGCTTTATAGCACAGCCGTAGGGAAAGCCTGTGAAAATAAGTACATTTTTAGTTTTCGGCAGAAGGCCAAAATTTCAGACTTGGTGTGTAAATCATGTTGTAAAGAGTTCCAAATGCTAGGAGAAGTCATAGAAGAAAATCCTATTCCTGAGTGTCTGAAAATGTGTTTTCCGGAAAGAAGGTACATCTAACAAGGCTGCATTCTGGGATTGAAGTGACCGCAGTGGACAATAGATTCACAAAAGGACTAAAAGGCTTAAAAGGAGCCTGAGGGTGAAGACATTTAAATGTAAGCATGATTGCCTTGTATAATATACGATATTTGATAGGAAGCCAGTGTAGTAAATAAAGATGTTGAGATGCATCATCAAAATGTTTACCTCCTCACAATAAACAGGCAGCAGCATTTTGAGCGGATAATAAAGGATGGAGTACTCCCGAAGACAAACCTAGCAATAATCTATTACAGTAATCCATAGGTCTGAAGAACAGAACACAGGTTGTCTAATGTCAGATATGGTTTTAATCTTTGAAGACGATGTAACTGAAAGGAAGCAACTTTGGCCAGTTTCTGAATAAGACAACATATTAGTTGAGTATCAAGCAAAATACCTAAGTCTTGAATAACAGGGCCAATATTAGGAAGCAAACTATCTGCTTTAACTGATGAAAATACTGGATCTGGGAGGGCTCAAGAAAGGAATAACACCTCGGTCTTCTTTACGTTTAATGCCAATTTATTCAAAGTCATCCAAGTTGTATTGAAGAAAGACAGAAATTCATATATTTCAATGCATTTTCAATAGAAGAGGAAATTGGAATAATAAACCGAACAGCAAATTAGAGGCACAAAGCACCCTTGTGTGTCCCTGTCCTGAACAGGACTTCCAGAAGCTGAGCTCTGGTTTCTTTGCAAAAGGATGGGGGGAGATGAAGAAGCATCTCCAGGAACAAGCAGGAATGAGTCTTCACATATGGGTACGTCGGCACCGATGGAGTCTGCGCGGGAACACTTCCCAGCGTCCAATCAGAAAGCCTTTGGAAGCATCCCAACACGCCTGCGTGCTGCCTTCCCAACTGTGTCTCCTCAGTTTTCGTTTTTCCGCGGAGCCGGCAGGACGTCGTCCTGTCACCGCAGAAAATTCTTCTTTTATTTTTTATTTTTCTTGTGGTCGCGACTGCCTTCCCTGACGCCACCGGTACCGCCGGTGTTGCTTTTTTCTTTTCTTGTAAAATTTTTCCTTTTTAAGGAATATTTTTTCCTCAGTGTCTCATGGTTTCTCAGGCCTGTTAGGCCTCTCCTTTTTCCTTCATGGAACCCCCAGCCACTATCCCCAAGAAATGTACAAACTGTGGCGGTACAAACTTATTTTTAGACACTCACAATTGGTGTCTAACCTGCTTGGGTCCTGACCATTTTCCTCCGGAGGCCTCTGGCAATAGTATTGTGAGAAGAAGTTTTCAACATCGAGTTCCCCTCGACACGCGGTCCCCATCCAACTTCAGGGAACCGACCATATCTTCTTCTACACAGGATCAGGTAACCCAAAAACAGTCTATTAAGACTAGCCAGCCCTCGAGCGGCAGTTCTCATGCACAGCATAGAGATGCCTACGGCCTTGCCCTCGAAAAACCACTGGCTTCAAAACCCCGCTGGGAGTCTTCGGCCTCCAAAGCCTGTGTGGGGTTTCAGGTTGTTCCTGAGGTTCACCCCTCACAGAACATACCTGAGCCATGCCCGATGGTGGCATCCGCTTCGAGCGGTACCGATACCCCGGCATCGGCAATGGTGTAGGATGAAACATTCCTCACCAAGGATCGTCGTCTGGCGTCCTCGGTACATACAGGGCCGTTGGATACGCTCCAGACCGACCTTCCAGTATCGGTACCGGTACTAGTACCGACATCGGTACCCTCCAGACGTGCATCGATAGACTCGCTTCCTTCAATGCCGAGTCTGGAATTGATCTCTAGTCTGAAGGACTGGGTACCGACTTGCCTTGGTACTGACTTACCTTGGTACCGACACCAAACGGTACCGAAGGCTCAGTTCCGATAATTCGGATCCGCAACTCAGTTTCTTCGATACCATTAGAATTGCCACTGGCTAGCCTTCATCCACCGGTATCGGATACGGTAACGAGGTCGGTACCGGTATCCACATTACCATTGCTGTCTGCCTTCCATGCTTCTCTTATCAGGCTCGCTTCCCTCGATACCGAGTTTGGAATCGATCCCTAGCATGGACGATACGCTACCGACTGTTGCTGGTCCCGACCTCCTGTGGTACCGGCGACCATCCTCTAAGGACCACCATTCAGGATCTTCTATTCCTATAAAGTTGGATAGATCCCTCAGTGCCAATGCTAGTTCTTCAGCAGATCTAGCCTGTCCAAAAGAATTTCTCTCTGGGGATTTTTCTTTTCAAGCTTTTCTCCTGGATATGGCAAAATCACTTGCCATTTCTATACCTGGACAAGATCCTACACAAGGGAATACAGAATCCCTGTATATTCCTGGAAGAGCAAAGGAGAACATCATGCTTCCTTTGCATCATTCCTTGCAGGATCTCCTTCTACGAATGTGGGAAGCTCCTTTAAAGGTACCCCCACTTTCAAGAGCAACTGATCTTCTATATCAGGTGCCCCCTTCTCCAGGATTTCATAAGACTCGACTTCCTCATCATTCCATTGTTGTAGAATCAGCAATGAGGCAGGTGAAGAGTACTAAAAAGCACTCTTCTTATCTGCCAGGTCGTGAGTCTAAGACTTTAGATGCCTTTGGACGCCAAACCTTCCAGGCATCCATGCTTTCAGCAAGAATTCTCTCATATATTTTTTATATGGGCTTATCTCTTGAGGAGGTCACAAAGAAATTACATCTTTTGACTCCTTTTCTTCAAGAGCCCAAGAGTGCAGACTATTCCTCACTGGTTAGTCATGCTCAAAATATCTCTAGATTTCTTACTCGGGATCCAGGCAGCACTTTGTACAGGCTTTGTAGCTCAAGAGCTTCTGCATGGGTTAAGTAATTGCCAGACAGATTTGGAGGTCACAAAGCTGGAGTCTGTCTCTCCTTTGTGACTATCATCTTTAATGACTTGTTTAGGATCTCCTCTAGGTCTATGGTGGCTTTGGTTGCACAACTGGTCTGCAGATGCTTTGTCCAAATTGCAACTTAGCAAGCTTCTCTTCTAGGGCAGGTTGCTTTTCAGGGACTACTTAGAAAAACTAAATACTCCTGCCCCATCTGCAGAGACTGCCTGAGGACAAGCCTAAGGGTTTTAGAGAACCTTCATGAAAGCAGCTGTGCAGGGACTGGAGCCTCCAGAAGTCAGGGAGGTGGGGTTCACACATTCCTATTGCTTATATGGGAGCCCTTTCAAGGAGCCCAGAGGTCTCTCGTGACTCAGCTAGCTCTTCCTCGGGAGAGGGGGGCACCAAAGGAACCCAGTGAGATAAGGCAGGGCCCCTTCTGAAGTACAGCTGACAGGAGGGTGCCTATGCTTGCCTCCTAGTTTTTACAAAAATTCCTCTGAGTTTTTGTGGTGTCCCTCTATGGCTCTCTAGAGAAAGGAGCAGCATTCAGAGAAACTCTCCACTGCTTGTTTTGGCTAGCGGCAATCGTACCTGTGCTTGCAGAAGAGCAATGGCACAGCTTCTGTTCTATCTACTTTGTAGTTCCAAAAAAAGGGGAGAGGGTCCTTTGGACCATCTTGGATCTGAAGGATGTCAATGCAAATCTCAGGGTCCCTCGCTTTTACATGGAGACCATGAGGTCAGTTATTGTGGTGGTAAGTAAGAGCAAGTTGCTCACATCCTTAGACTTGTTCAAAGCATATTTTCACATTCCTATTCAGGAGCAGCATCAGGAATATCTCAGTTTTTGCATCCTTGGGTGCCATTTTCCATTTCAGGCTCTCCCATTTGGTTTGGTAGTGACTCCAAGGAGCTTTTTGAAGGTTTTGATGGAGGTTGTGGACGCTTTATGGGATCTAGCCATCGGAATTCACTCATACCTGATGATTGGCTGATTCAGGTGGCTTCAAAAGAGAGCACTCCAGTGTTTGGAAAGGCTGTGTTGTGTAGTCAGTTAAGCCAAGAGCAGCTTGGGTCCCTTCTCAGTACCCTAGAGTACGTGGAGGCGCATGGTTCAGTGCCTGGTCAGGCTCAGTCTTTCTCACTTCAGACTGGTTGGGCAAGCTACAGTCACAACTTCAGGAGTCTTGCTGTGTCAGCTCCCAGAACCTAGGACTGCTTACAGCTTCTGAGTTTGATAGCGTCAAACTCAGCTTCTGAGTTTGGAGCTGGTGCCATGGGCACTTACATCCACTATAGAGGTATGTCCTGGTGCACTGAACCCTGTATTCTCAACAGTTCGATCAGCATCTTCTCCTTCCCCTGCAGTGTTTAGCGGGATCTAGCCTGGTGGCTTCTACCAGGTCCTCTGTTTAAGGGGATGCCACTGGAGACTCTAGAGTGGTTAATTGTAACTACAGATGCCAGCCTCCTAGACTTTGGGGCCCATTGTGTGCAATTCTGGTCGCCGTATCTTAAAAAGGATATAGCGTTATTAGAAAAGGTTCAGAGAAGAGCCACCAAAATGGTAAAGGGGATGGAAGGATACTCCTATGAAGAAAGGCTAAAAAGGTTAGGGCTCTTTAACCTGGAAAAGAGACGGCTGAGGGGAGATATGATAGAAGTCTATAAATTAACGAACGGAGTGGAACGGGTAAACATAGATCGATTGTTTACGTTATCAGAATATAGAAAGACTAGGGGACATACAATGAAGCTACAGGGTAAACTATTCAAGACTAATAAAAGAAAATATTTTTTCACTCAACGTGTAATCAAACTCTGTAATTTGTTACCAGAGGATGTAGTAAAGGCTGTTAGTATAGCTGGGTTTAAAAAAGGTTTGGACAAGTTCCTGGAGGAAAGGTCCATAAACCATTATTAAGAAGGGACCAGGATATCAATGCTTGACCCAGTACAAGCATTGCGGAACCTGTGTCTTTTGGGGAAACTGCTAGGTACGTATGACCTAGATTGGCCACTGTTGGAAACAGGATACTGGGCTTGATGGACCTTGGTCTGACCCAGTATGGCATATCTTATGTTCTTATGTTCAGTTCATGCAAGGGTGTTGGTCAGAATAGGAGTCCTCGTGGTCAGTCAACATGTTGGAAAAGGGTGATCCCACCTGGCTCTGAAGAAGTTTAAGATCATCCTAGAGGAAAGAACACTCATTGTTCTCGTACAACACTATGATGGGCATTCGCAGCGAGTATGTGACAATGAAGGTAGTGTTTTTTTTCAGTTGAGCAGAAGTTGGTGGGCACCAAGAATGTGCAAGCACATTTTCTGAGTTGTACCTTTGACCCTGGAGAGGAGGAGCTCAGTCCACAAGAATTTGATCTTGTCATGCAGTGATTGGGACTACCTTTTTAGAGGGCCCAGGTGATAACTGTCATATCATAACACTGTATTCTGCTATACAGGTTTTTCTTATAGGCATTTGCCAACCTTCAGCTGTCAGTTTTATGTGACATCCAAAAACGCAATGGACTGTGTGGCTGTATTGGCCATAAATTGAAAATTAGGCTTTATGGTATTGAGCCACTGGAGAAATTGTTTGAGTCTCCTGAACCAGTCCATAAAAAGAAAAAATCATCCAGAAACCTCTGTCCAAAGGGAATAAACTCAAACCATGTGGCTGGATAAACATGTTCCTCCTCAAACTTGGCCATATAAATAGTTTCCTGGGAGGGAGCCACCGTCGCCCCCATTGCAATTTCAAAACATTGCAGATAAAATCTGACATTGGTGTTATCAAATAATTACTTTTTATACAATTCTAAAAGATCCAGCATGAATGTTCTTGGAAGTCGGGAAGGTAAAGTGAATGGAAATGTCATTAAAAAGTGTAACTACTGCTGATCGATATTGATGTAAAGCAACATCCAGCGTGATCATGTATGTATAGGTTTCAAGTTGGTAAGAGTAGCCAAAAGCATAATAAAATGAGATGTGTCCTTGAGATATGATTTTACTTGTGTAGCAGCAGGCTGGAGGAAGTAATCACAATACTTAGAGAGCGATTCTAGCTCCGATCCCCTGCAGGATACAATGGGACGCACCAGTAGATTAATTAGGGACTTGTGAATTTTGAGGATGGTGTAAATAACAGGAATTTTTGGAGTAGAAACACATAAGTAATTCCCTTCCTGTTTAGTTATCCACCCTGCTTTGTAATACCATAGAAATCATGTGCTTAATGCATGCTTGTAAAAGTAGAGGTTGGGTCCTGATCAAGTAATATGTAATATCTAGAATCAGACAATTGGGCCATTAGTGTAGTATGATAGGACTGCCACAACTGAACAATGGTGGCACCTCCTTTGTACGTATTTCTTATAACAAGATCACAGGCTGTAGCCAATTCATTTAATGCCATGTATCCTGACCTGGATAAATTTGAAAACGGGAGTCGGGGCCGCTGCTCAAAAGAGCGTAAGCCTGATAACACCAAATTTTGATATGTCAAAATAACTGGGTCTGTCTCCCCAGGGGGAACACATCGTGATGGATTACATAACACCAACAAATCAGCTGAGCATGGCTTGACAGAAAAGTAGGCAATCACTCGAAGCTTGCAAAACAATTTTTATAGCGCCAGTCTGATCTTAAAGGGTGGTCATATGTGATTGTTGGGACATAAGAAAGGCCAAGGTTGAGGATGCCCTCCGGTTCCACTGTCAATATCTGCCCGGAGAGGGTGACGACTGACGAGGGTGACGACTGACAAGCTTTTGTTCAAGACCTGGTTGTGGGGCTGCTCTCGTAGGCCTATTGTGCACCCTGCTGGGGTCATCTGCCTCGGCGGGGGTCCCCCTGAAAATCCTGAGCACAGTTGTGTTGACTGTGTTGTGCTCTTTGATAATTGTCATCCAAAAGTTCATCGCTGTCATCTATGTCATCAGTAGATTTCTCAAATGTGATGCGTTTACTAGGCGGTTTGTCATTTGAATACATCCACCTATAAACCCGTTTGTCCGCATAATCAGTTTGATCCCTTTTGAATTTTTTAATTTTAAGTCCTCTAAGATGCTCTCAAGCTGGATAACTGCTTGTCCAAATCTTCAAACTGAGATTTCACTGTGGAATCATCTGTATTGCTTTTAATCTTGTCTTTCAACTCCGACACCTGTTTCATGAGTAAGTCCTCCTCTGCCGCAGTCCTTTCAACTAATAAAGCAATTATGTCAAAGCTGAATTTGTTTAAGATGGCATTCCAAAAACATCTTAGGTGCCCGAGGCATACACACCACGAGGAATGATTTTTATCTTTAAATACTGGATCTTTGTATTGCCATGTAGTTGTGTTCTAACCAAATGTTTCGAAAGACCCTTAAGTTCAGCTATAGTTGGAGGAGGTTGGCCATATTCAGTGCATTTGTCATCAAATAAAGAGGAACATTGACGAAATGTGTTAAGCTGTCCAGTATATGCAAGTGTGTCAGATGCCATTACAATGCTTGCGGGTCAAACTGTATCAGTTTCAATAAAAGAACCCAACCTTGTAATCAAAATTAGAATAACCCATATATGATATCCCACGTGCATAGTAGGGGGATAAACATTCACCTATATTATCATAATTAAATCTTTTGTCTGAGATGCTGCAAGGGGAAGAGAGCACTAAGCCTACTCCACCCCAAATTATTTTCCCCCTATTATGCACTTGGGATCTGTTATATATGGGAAACAATTGTAGCAAAACTTTCATAACTATACATTAAAAACTACTTTGTTGCTTATTTCGCTTACCTGAATGTCTACTTTTACAATGCAAAATTCGGTCGTGTGAAGAAAGGCTATTGCTCTAATGCTCCGAAGTGAATTAAAGCATATATCTATTGCTGCAAGAGAAAATTTTAAAGACCTACTTCTCACTAAGCAAAACCAGAAAACTCAAACCAATCAGTGACAACTGTTGTATGGCCAGTCTCACGTTGTTACCATCTTATCTCTAAACACCTTATAGGCAAGAGTTCAGTGCTGAAATAATTACCTCATAGAATTAAATAACTACAGTGAGCATGGCCCAGGAATGAAGTAAATTCCTCTTGCTTGTTTTCAAACAACCACAGGAATCATGAAACTAAACAAATTTATTTTATTTATTTATTTACATTCTCTTATATACCGCGCTATTCTGCATCAGTGCGGTTTACTTTGAACAAACTGAAATTACATTGAACAGGGCATTATAACTTGGAGATAACTATTTTACAGGGAACATGGGCTATGGAGGGTTAAGTGGCTTGCCCAAGACCACAAGGAGCACCTGTGGGACTAGAAACCCCAGTCCTTCCGGCCCAAGGTTGCTGTCCTCTAGTGGGATTTGAACCCTTGACCTTCCGGCCTGAAGTACCTTGCCCCAACCACTAGGCCACTCCTCCACTCCACAAATGTGGGGAGAAAAAACCCACCTTCACTCAAGTAATAAAGTGCGCTGTTTAAATAGGTTGATTCAATGTAACATATTGAATACTCCCAAAGAACTGGAACTACATTTCTCTGGGAACAAGCAGAAAGTCAGTCCTCACATATGGGTGACATTGGCACCGACGGAGCCCTTGCAGAAGCATCCCCACAGCTTTCAAAGAAAGCTTTTGGGAGATGCAACTACGCATGGTGATCCCCTTCCCGCCCAAGGATGCCATCTTGCTTAGGCTCCTTTTTTCCGTAGAGCCCTTCAGACGTTTTTCTGGCTTGTCCCCAAAAAAGTTGATTGATTTTTTCTCTCTGAGTTTCATACTCGCTTCTGGTATCGCACCGTTACTCTTCCCGCCATCCGACTTCACTGCCTTGGCATCAAGTTCAGGTCTATTTTTGTAGTTTTTTCATTTGTCTAACTTCTGGTGTCTTTGCACCCTTTTTCCCAACTGGCAGCCCAGCGAGTCTTCGATCTCGCAGGGGTACTTTTTTCCCCCATGGCTACCAGTGGCTTTGACGTGTGATTGGTGCTCAAAAATTGTCTTTTGCCGACACACATGACTGCTGTCTCTGCTGCCTCGGGCTGGACAAGACCTGGCAGCATGCAGTTTTTGCAAGAGGATATCCAGCAAGGCTCTCAAGAGCCGCCAGCAGCAGCACAATACGTTTTTCCCCGAGTCTCCGGTGCCTCCGAAGGTCAGGGCCTCGTCTGAGGCCTCGACACCTCAGACGGACCCCTCCAAACCCAAGCCCCGTCATGGGTCTTCAGAAAGAGGATCACCCTTGAGGGAACCCCAAAAGAAGAAGCAGCCCTTGAAGGTGGCGTCATTGGACGGATCTGACCGTCCGGGCGTCCCCTGGGCCAGGTCCCACAGTCCAAGACGCTCATCCGAGGCATCTGAGAAGGAGCGGCCTGCAAAGGTCCCCGGAAGGAGTCTACCTCTGACTGTCCTTGGTCCCCAGACACCATTCTTGCCGAGGATTCCCCTTTGGGGTGCCGGGCCCAAGTCCCTCGGTGCCCGTGCCGAAGGCTGCAGAGCCTTCTGGCCTGGCGTCCAGAATGGCGGCCCTGGAGTGCAGTTCATCTGCCTTCATGGACCAGCAGCAGGTGCTGTTGTCCAGTACGACCGGTTCATTCACCCTGACCACCAGGCCCTTGATGTCGAAGACTTCCCTGGAGGCCTCAAGTCTGTCCTCGAAGTCCTTCGGCCTTGATCTGAGTCCCACTCAACGAGACCTGGCCGCGGAGCATTGGGGGGTCCTGAGGCCCGCATAGCAGCCCTCCTACGAGTCGTCGATGGACTACTCCAAGTGGGTGACTGAGAATGAGGAGTCCCCCAATACCCGTCGCCACCGCGATGTCCCATCTCACACTCCCATCTCAGCCTCAACGGCGATCCCTGCTGGAGGATATGGGCATCCTTGATTTTGTCAAGGATATGTCTAAGGTCCTGGTGTTCCCTACAGAGTCGGAAGAGGATCCTCTGGCGGATAAGTTGGAAATTCTCCAGTACGAGGCTCCTCTGAGGGAATCGCTCATGGTGCCCATCCCTCCCATTCTGGAACGGCTGATGGCTCTGTATGTGGGAGGTGCTGGTGGTGAGCAAATGGCTCAACTCAGTGTATCGAGTCTGCCGGAGCCTGGGCTTCCAGAAGTCACAGTTGCCACATAACTCCATGGTGGTGGAGTCGGCCATGCATCGGCTGAAAAGCCAAGAAACACACTCCTCGGTGCCCCACAGCTGGGAGGCCTGCAGCTTGGATGCCCTCAGCAGAAAGTGTTACCAGGGCTCGATGCTTATCGGCCACATCCAGGCCTACCAGCTGTACATGAGTATGTACCTGAGAGATCTGGCAAAGGAACTTGCTGGGTTCTCAGCTGGTCTCTCTGAGGAACCCCTGTAGTGGTTCAAGAACTTGGCCAAGGCAGTCCGTGAGTGCTCCAGGTTCATCTCAGGCAACCTATGGCAGGTTTGAGTCTGTGGCTCAAGTAGCGGCGGCGGGCATTGGTGCCGGGCTACAGTCGTCTAATCTCAAGCAGTGGGTTCAGGACAAGTTGGTTGATGTCCCATGGCAAGGAGAGAATCTCTTCAGCAAACCCATGACCGACAAGGCTGCTGAGCTGGAGACCGAGTTCATGAGGACCAGGCTCTCAAAAAAGACTGCTGCTCCTCCTGACGGAAGGGCTCAGGTAAAAAGTCCTTCTACCTGAGGAAAGGGACTGCTTAAAGAAACTACACACCTTTTCATACCTCCCCAGCTCCTCAACAGGGTCTGCAGGCCAAGGGATATGGGCAAGAGTCAGAAGACGCACTCCCAGGGCTCTATGCTCATTGGCCGCATCCAGGCTTAGCAGCTGTACATGGGTATGTACCTGAGAGACCTGCCAAAAGAACTCGCTGGGTTCTCAGCTGGTTTTCGAAGGAACCCCTGCAGCGGTTCAGGAACTTGGCTAAAGCCATCCATGAGTGCTCCAAGCTTGTCTTGGGCAGCTTATGACGTCTTTGAGTCGGCGGCTCGAATAGCAGCAGCGGGCATCGGTGCCCGACGCCAAGCTTGGCTACATTCGTCCGACCTCGAGCAATGGGTTCAGGACAAATTATTCGATGTCCTATGCCAAGGAGAAGAACCTCTTTTGCAAACTCATGATCGACCAAGGCTGCTGAGCTGGAGAACGAGTTCATAAGAAGGACCAAGCTCACTAAAAAGACTGCTGCCCTTCCCCGACGGAAGGGCTTGGGTAAAAAGCCCTTCTACCCGAGGAAAGGGACTGCTTACAGAAACTACCCACCTTTTCAGGCCTTCCCAGCTCCCCAACAGGGTCAGCTGGCCAAGGGACATGGGCATGACCCTCGTAAGCAGAAGGCTCCAACCCCAAGCACCTGCTCCGGCCCAGCCAGGGGGGAGTTTTTGACTCCTTGAGCATAGCCTTTCTACCCCAAGGAGATCAGCCCACAGGGAAACATCTGGCCCACTATGCCCACAGGTGGTTGACCATCACCACCAACTCCTGGGCACTTAGTGTGGTCAGGGAGGGGTACCTCCTCCACCTGACTCGGACACCTCCCCCTTATTTTCCAGGAGAGCCCCTCCGGTCTCCCCTCCACCGGGACCTTCTACTGAAGGAGTTGGCAGGTCTCCTCGAGGACAAAGTGGTGCCCCACCATCTCAAGGGCAGGGAGTTCTACTCCAGGTACTTCCTCGTGCCAAAAAGAACAGGAGGCCTAAGGCCTGTCCTCAACTAGCGCAACCTCTACAAATTCCTGGTGAAGGAGAAGTTCAAGATGCTCTCCCTTGGAACATTGCTGCCCTTCCTCCAGCAGGGAGATTGACTATGCTCCTTAAATCTCAAGGATGCCTAAACCCATATCCTCATTCACCCCAACCACAGACAGTACCTGCAGTACATAGTGGGGGCAGGCAGTATCAGTACAGGGTACTCACTTTCATCTTGGCTTCTGCCGCAAGGGTCTTCACAAAATGCCTGGAAGTTGTGGCGGCCTTCCTCTGTCTCCAGGGGGTCTTTGTCTTCCCCTACCTGGACAACTGGCTCATAAAGGGAGGCATGGCTTCAGAAGTGCAGCAGGCCACCGCACGCACCATACAGGTTCTGCAGCACTTGGGTTTTGTCATAAATTACCCTAAGTCTCGCCTCCTCCCGACACAATGTCTGGTGTTTATCAGGGAAGAACTGGACACTCTCCAGTCAAAGGCCTTCTTGCCCAGGGACTGAGCCGACCGTCTCAGGACTCTGGCACGGGACATACAGTACCATCTCTCTGTGCCTGGTCGGCTTGTTCTGCACCTTCTCGGGCACATGGCCTCCACGGTCCACATCACTTCAGATGCTCACCTCCACATGAGGCTGGTGCAGTGGTGTCTTCAAGCCACGGGGTGCCTTCGAGACAGAATCTCTGTAACCCGCCAACTGGCGGACTCTGGACTGGTGGCAGTCTCTCCAGAAACTCAAGGCGGGCATGCCTTTTCAGGCCCCGAGCTCTCAAGGGTGCTCACCACGGACGCCTCCCTGCTCGGCTGGGGAGCTCACTGCGAGGAGCTCTGCACCCAGGGCAGCTGGTCACCAGATAAGAGCACCCAGCAGATCAACCTCCTGGAGCTGCGGGCGGTATACATAACCCTGCAAGCTTTTTGCCACCACCTGTGCCACCAACTGGTGCTGGTCCAGATGGATAACCAGGTGGTGGTGATCTATGGTGGTGAGCAAAAGGGGGTTATGGGGTCACGTGCTCTCATGCAATCCAACAGAGTATCCTCCTGCGGGCAGTATACCTACCAGGTCAGAACAAACTTCTGGCTGACAGGCTGAGCAGGGTCTTCCAGCCGCACAAGTGGCAGCTGGACCCCAGGGTGGCCGACCGGCTCTTCCAGATCTGGGGGCAACCCATGATGGACCTGTTCACCAGCTCGGACAATTTGCACTTACTCCGCTTCTGTTCCCGTCAGACACACCCCTCCAGGGTGACAGTGGATGCATTCCTCGTCTCATGGTCAGAGGGCCTCATGTACGCCTTCCCTTCCACGCCACTGATTGCCAAGACCTTGTTCAGGACCCTTCGTGACAAGGCCTCGCTCATCCTGATAGCCCCTCGGTGGCCCAGGCAACCGTGGGTCCTTCTGCTCCTCCGATTATCTGTGGATACCCCCATCCCATTGGTGAACTCTTTGGGACTTCTGTCTCAGGAATGGGGATCTCTTCTGTACCCCAACTTGAGGACCCTGCTGCTGACAGCGCAGCTGATGAAAGTGTGACCCTGGCCCCTTTCCACCTCTCGAGTGAGGTAGAGGAGATTCTGCTGGCCTCTGACAAGGCCTCTACCAGGAAAGCTTATGTTCTTAAATGGCGCAGGTTCTCGGACTGGTGACTGAGCATGGGGCTGACCCGTTCTGCCTGGTGGGTTTGGTGTTACAGTGCCTACTCCACCCCTTGCAATCCAGGCTCAAGTCTCTCTGTCCAGGTGCACCTTAGTGCCCGGGCAGCGCACCACCACCCGGTGGATGGCAAACCCCCCCTCGGTCCAGCCGTTGGTGACCCGCTTTCTTAAGGGTCTGCTCTAATCTAAGCCTCCGGTTCACCCTCCAGCAACCAAATGGGACCTCAACGTGGTTTTGGGGCAGCTCACTCTCCCACCCTTTGATCCTCTGGCTATTTGCCACCTACGATACCTTTCTTGGAAGGTGGCATTCCTGGTTGCACTCGCCTCTGCTCGCAGGGTTAGCAAGCTTCAGGCCTTAGAGGTTTGGAGGCACCTTATACCAGGTTCTACAGGAACAGAGTGGTGCTCTGCACGCACCCTAAATTTCTTTTGAAGGTGGTACTGTCCTTCCATCTCAACCAGGAAGTAGTATTCCCTACCTTCTTCCCGAGAACTCACTCCAGTAGGGCGGAGACAGTCCTTCACACCTTGGACTGTAAGAAGGCTTTGTCCATCTATATCCAACGCACTCAGGGCCACAGCAAAGCTACTCAGCTTTTCATCTCCTATGACACCAGTAGACTGGGGGAGGCGGTGACCAAGCGTACGCTGTCCACCTGGGTAGCGGACAGTATCGCCCTCGCTTATGAGCAGGCGGGGCTCCCACTGAAAGGCTGTGTCACGGCACACCATGTCTGAGCCATTGCGCTCTGTCCCGATGGTGGACATCTGTTGGGCTGCCACCTGGTCTTCAGTCCATACCTTCCAGCCCATTACTGCTTGGAAAGAGCGTTCTGATGGGACAGTGCTTTCGGTTGGGCTGTGCTCTGTAATCTTTTCAGGGTTTAGGTAACTCCTACCCTTCTGTGTTCAGGCTACTGGAGTGCTGGTTTTCAATGGACACGGGTCCTACTGTGGTCTGTGGATACTGACTTAATTGCTGCTGCTCACGGCTCTCCTTGAGGGAGTCTACGTTTTTGCTATGGGCTTTCGGTAGCCTGTAGCTGGGGAGTCTCATATGTGAGGATTGACTTCCTGCTTGTTCCTGGAGAAAGCGTAGTTACTCACCTGTAACAGGTGTCCTCCGGGGATAGCAGGAATCAGTCCTCACAACCATCCCTCCTCCCCCATGTATTTGCTATTTTACCATCTTTTATTTTTGCTGTCTTTTAGCTATGTCATCTGACTAAGCAAGATGGGACCCTTGGGCGGGACGGGGACCATGCATGCTGACATCACCCATATGTGAGGACTGATTCCTGCTGTCCCCGGAGAGCACCTGTTACAGGTGAGTAACTGCGCTTTCCAAATATCTGTCCTACCTTACTTAATAGAAAAAAATATCCATCAGACTGGAGCTAATAGCTTTTAAACAACCACAAGTTTTAAGGCTAAATAGCTGCAGGGAAGAGAAAAGTTACAATCCCTCACCCAGCTCAGTCAGAGACACTGACTAAATTCATCCCAACACATTACCCACTCCAAGATATTAAATTATGCATACCCTAATGTGTTATGCCCAATGGAAACATATAGGCTATTGTTCATTCTTGCTCTTTATAGAGAGCGAAAAAGAGCCAGCAGCCAGCATTGCTGAATATTTTTCAAAGGATAATTTCCATCTTCTGAATCAAGATAAGTTTTTCCATCTTTTAAATGAAGATAAGTTTTTAAGTGCCTTAAAATTCAATTTTTGCAGTATCGATAAAATGAAGACTTTTACCAAGGTGAAAAAATAATAATTTTCATATCAAAGTATATTTAGAAGGGGTTTCCTGACTGGTGAAGATTTGTGCCCACTTTCTGCAAAGCAGTATCCTATTGTGGATTTAAGGGAAGAACTGAGAGCTTTTCCCCTTCATATTTATTTATAAGCACTGTAACATGGTGGAAGTACAGTATTGGCCAAAAGTTTAGCATAGACACAGAAGCAACACAAAATATGCAGTTTCATGTTGTTTAATACTTGGTAGGTGCACCCTTTGATTTTATAACTGCTTGCAAACGAGTAGGCATGCTGTGAACAAGGTTTAGACATAGTTCATTTGTAATTTCTCTGCACCATACAGTCTTAATAATGTCTTGAAGATGATCGAGACTTTTTGGGCATTTTTCTGCAGTTTTCAGCTTCACGATCCTCCACATGTTTTCAATGGGATTCAAATCAGGTGACTGTCCAGGCCACCACAGAACAGTAATGTTGTCCTCGAACCATTTTGTGACTTTTTTGCAGTGTGACATGGAGCCCCATCTTGCTGGAACACTTAATAAGAACCAATGGCCAGGAACTGTGGCAGCTTCAACTCCAGCAATCCAGTATAGGCATCAGCATTCATGGTGGTATTTCGCGGCAAAAACCACAAATCCCCATGACCCCTGCTGCCAAAACAACTCCATACCATCAATTTTGGACTGTTTCACAGTTGGTACCATATACAGAGGATTGTTTCGTTGGTTGGATGACTAACGAGGACCCTTGGGCAGTCAAACTGTATTGTTGCCTCATCACTGAACAGGACTTTTTCCCATTGTTCTTTGGTCCAGTTGACATATTTTTTAGCAAAGTTGTACTGCCTTTTCATCTGAAATGCAGTCAACAATGGTTTCTTGACTGGTTTCGAGCTGGGAGATTGAAATCATCCTTCAGGCGTCAACGAATTGTTCTCGTGCTGATGTCAGAGCACAGGGGTGGCAGGCTTTGTTTCACTTTAGCAGATGAAATAAATGGATTTTTTCTGACCAAAATATGAATCTTGTGGTCAGTTATGGGAGCAGTAACTCTTGGACGTCCAGATCTTTTTCTGGAACGCAGAGATCCTGTTTGTTCTGTACGCTGCTTTGTACGTGAAATTACGGACTGTGAAACACCAAGCTTCTTTGCAACCTCTGCCTGTGGGATGCCTTCCTTGATCAAGGCCAGGGCAATGCCTCTCTTCTTTGGTGACAATTCACATGCTTGTCCCATTTTTAACAGAATTATTTTGGGTATTTTTGCAGGGAAAGAACAATGTATGAACCATGGTATAATAAGGTTTTAAGGTTCCATTGACCAAATTTTGGCCTGAGGAAATAAAATAAACCTTCCAAAAATGCTATCAACATGTGTTTCCTTCATTTATGCTCTTTACTTTTATTTTATCTCACTTAGGTGGAAAATTCTACTTGTAGTCACCAACATACCAAAACCCATTTGTTCTTACCCAGCACTAATCCTCAAACCCCACACAGATTTGAAATCTGGGGGTAGAAACACATAAAACAGAGATCAGTTGGGTTCAGCAGCTACAAATAATTGATCTACAACTCTTACCTGTTGAAGTAATTCTCCAGGACCAAGCAGGAAGTCAGTCCTCTCATATGGGTGACGTCGGCGCCGACAGAGCCCTCGTGCGGAGCATTTCCCCAGCTTTCAAAGAAAGCCTTTGGGAATTGCAGCGCGCATGTGCGGTCCTCTTCCCGCCCAAGGGTGCCATCTTGCTCAGTCTTTTTTTTCCGCGGAGCCCGACGGACGTAGTTCGTTTTTCCCCGAGGAAAAAGTTGATTTTCTCTGTTTTTCTCTTTTTTCTCCGGTTCGACGCCGGATCCTTTTCCCGCTCGGACTGATACGCCGGTATCGAGTCCTTTTCTCTCTTTTTCGGTTTTTGTCCTTTGTGACTGGCGTTCGCGCCTTTTTTCTTTTTTCCCTGGCAGACCGGTCTTTTGACCTAGCAGGGGCCTTTTTTCCCCCGATGGCTGCCAGCGGGTTTAAGAAATGTGATCGGTGTAAGAAACTTATATCTCTTACCGACACACATGACTGCTGCCTCCGTTGCCTCGGACCCGATCATGACCCAATGATCTGTGGTCCGTGTGGCAAAATGTCCTCGAAGGCGTTGAGTCGGCAGCACCAGAGGGATAGAATTTTTTCTGATTCTGCATCCGGACGGCCCGGACCTCGTCAGAGGCCTCGACGTCTTGGGACTCCGGCCCCGAGCAGCGTCGGGGTTCCTCTGAGCGGGGGTCTCCTTCGCGGGACATCGTAGGAAGAAGAAACCCGCGAGGGCGGCGTCGGACGCTCCTGGTTCCTCGAGGGCCAGGTCGCATAGCCCCGATAACCGTCCCGGGTCTTCGGAGTCAGAGAGGCCTGCAAAGCATCCTCGTGTCGAGATGGAGTCTCCTGGACATATAAGTGCTGTTGTCCTCGTTGACTCTCCTCCGAGGGAGCCGACGTTGGGCCCGATGCCGTCGGGGCCCGAGTCGGGGGCTGCTGGGTCTCCTGAACTCGGACTCAGGTTGACGTCCTTGGAGAGCAGCTTCGCTGCCTTCATGGAACAGCAGCGGACATTGATCGCCGTTATCGCCGGTGCATCTGCCCCGACCACCGGGAGCTCGACGTCCAAGTCGACCCCGGAGGCCGAGCCGATCCTTGAGTCCATGCGGGCTCGAGTCGATCCTTGGCCATGGTCTCCCTCGACCTCCCGTTCAGGGCCGAGGTTGTCGACGCCAATACCCTCGGCGTCGGGGCGGAGGGCGTCGGTGCCCGCCCGACTGGAGCCGCTCGATTCCTCCTCCGAGGAGTCGGGCTGGGAGACGGAGGACGAAGAGTCACCCGACACCCATCGGACTCGGTGTGTCCCATCGGACTCGCCCGAGTCTGAACCTCGGAGACGGTCCCCACCGGAGGATACCCGGTTCTCGGACTTTGTGCAGGATACGGCCAAGGCCTTGGCCTTACCCGTGGATCCCAGGAGGAGCCTCGAGCCGAGGAGCTCGAGGCCCTCCAGTATGACTCTCCCCCGTAGGAGGCCTTTACTGTTCCGGTTCCTCCGATGCTGGAGCGGCTGCTCTTCCGCATGTGGGAGACCCCGGCCTCGACGCCGGTGTTAAGCAAGCGGGTCGATTCCATTTATCGAGTCCGCAAGAGCCCCGGGTTTCAAAAGGCACAATTACCGCACCACTCCATGGTTGTGGAATTGGCCATGCATCGACTGAAAAGTCAGAAGATGCACTCCTTGGTGCCTCCCGGCCGGGAGGCCCGGAACCTGAATGCCCGGAACCTGAATGCCCTCGGTAAGAAGTGCTTCTAGGGCTCTATGCTTGCTTGCCGTGTCCAGACATACCAGCTCTACATAAGCATGTACCTCCGAGACCAGGAGATTGCCGGGTTCTCTGCTGGTCTCTCAGAGGAACCTTTGCAGAGGTTCCAGGCCTTGTCCACCGGTATTCGAGAGTGCTCGAAGTTTATCTCTCGGGGAGCCTACGATAGCTTCGAGGCTTCGGCCCGAGTAGCCGGGGCCGGCATCGGTGCCCGCCGACAGGCTTGGCTACAGTCATCGACCTCGAGCCATGGGTCCAGGACAAGTTGGTCGATGTCCCCTGCCGAGGTGAAAACCTCTTTGGCAAGCCCATGGCTGAAAAGGCTGCAGAACTCGAGACCGAGACTCTGACCAGGACTAGGCTTTCCAGGAAAACCTCTGCCCCTTCTCAGAAAAAGAAGGGCTCGGGGAAAAAAGACCTTTTACCCGAGGAAGTCATCTGCCTACAAACAATACCCTCATTATCAGGCCTCTGCAGCTCCCCAACAGGGTCAGCAGGCCAAGGGACAGGGTCAAGGGCCCCGTAGGCAGAAGGCCCCCAAGCCACCAACACCGGCCCTTGCTCATCAGGGTGGGGTTTTTTGACTCAAACAGCATAGCCTCTTCTCAGCTGGCTTCTCTCAGCACGGGGGGCCGGCTGGCCCACTTTGCCCACAGGTGGTCAGCCGTCACATCAGATACCTGGGTTCTTCATATAGTCCAAAAGGGCTATCTTCTCCATTTTCACCTGGTACCTCCCTCCTATTTTCCAGGGGAGCCTCCAAGACCTCCTCTGCACAGGGACCTACTCCTTCAGGAGTTGACAGGTCTGCTAAAGGATCAGGCTGTGGAACCGGTGCCCCACCACCTGAGAGGTCAAGGCTTTTATTCCAGGTACTTTCTGGTACCAAAAAGAACAGGAGGCCTCAGACCCATCCTAGACTTGCGAAACCTCAACAAGTTCCTGGAGAGGGAAAAGTTCAAGATGCTTACCCTTGGAATCCTGCTGCCCTACCTCCAGCAGGGAGACTGGCTATGCTCCTTAGATCTAAAGGATGTGTATACTCACATCCTTATTCATCCAGACCACAGACAATATCTCAGGTTTGTTGTGGGAGGAAACCACTATCAGTACAGAGTACTACCCTTTGGCCTATCATCCGCTCCCAGGGTGTTCACCAAGTGCTTGGCAGTGGTGGCGGCCTACCTGAGGCTTCAGGGTCTTTTTGTGTTTCCATACCTGGACGACTGGCTCATAATGGGCCAATCTTCCCAGGAGGCCAACCAGGCCACCCTTGGCACTGTAGCTCTGCTTCAGCACTTGGGGTTTGTCATAAACTTCGCAAAGTCCACTTTGCTCCCGTCCCAGAACTTGGAGTTCATAGGGGCCAGGCTCGACACTCTTCAAGCAAAAGCTTTTCTGCCTCTGGACAGGGCCCACAGGCTAATGGATCTGGCCAGCCAGTTTCGCAGCAATTCCCTGGTCTCTGCCAGGCAATTCCTGAGGCTACTCGGCCATATGGCTTCCACGGTTCATGTCACCCCCAATGCCCACCTGCACATGCGGCCTGCTCAGTGGTGCCTTCGCAATCAATGGCTTCAGGCCACAGGGAGCCTGGCGGACTCAATAACGATATCCGACCTACTGGCCTCCTCTTTGCATTGGTGGCTTCAACTTCCGAATCTGGTGCTCGGAGTGGATTTTTAATCCCCTCCACCTTCTCAAGTGCTCACAACAGATGCTTCTCTTCTCGGTTGTGGAGCACATTGCCAAGGGACATGTACTCAGGGTCTCTGGACCCCTTGGGAGGCTTCTCAACAGATAAACCTCCTGGAGCTACGGGCGATACGCCTAGCTCTGAGAGCCTTCTCCCACCTCGCCCCTCACCAGTCTGTACTGGTTCAGACGGACAATCAAGTTGCCATGTTCTATGTGAACAAACAAGGAGGCATAGGCTCCTTCCTTCTTTGTCAAGAAGCTCAACGACTGTGCTCTTGGTCTGTCAATCATGGGATCCTTCTCAAGGCGGTCTACCTCCCAGGTCAGGAGAATTACCTGGCAGGCAAACTGAGCAGGATCCTGCAACCACACGAATGGAGATTGAACCCATTGGTGGTTCAGCAGATCTTTCTCAGGTGGGGACTCCCCACCTTGGATCTTTTTGCCAGTCCTCTGAACCGGCAACTCCCGAGATTTTGCTCCAGACATCCGCATCCCCTCAGAGTAGCAGCGGATGCGTTTCTGATCTCGTGGTCCACAGGCCTACTGTATGCGTTTCCTCCCACACCTCTAGTGTCCAGAACGCTGTTCAAAGTCCTCAAGGACGGGGCTTCATTGATTCTCATTGCCCCCAAGTGGCCGAGGCAACCATGGTTCCCGCTTCTGCTACAGCTAGCGGTTGACACACCTCTGCCTCTGGGGTTTCAACACGATCTCCTGTCTCAAGATCAAGGGACTCTCTTGCATCCCAACCTCCAGTCCCTTCATCTGATGGCCTGGCTGCTGAAAGGGTAGTCCTGGCTCCCCTACTGCTGCCTAGAGAGGTGGAAGATGTCGTCTTAGCTTCTAGACGGCAATCCACCAGGAAATCCTACGCTCTTAAGTGGCATAGATTCTCCACATGATGTGCTCAGCACGACGAGAATCCTTTCTCGTGCTTGGTAGCGGTGGTATTGCAATATTTGCTTTACCTCTCCAATCTAGGCCTTAAGTCTAACTCTGTCAGAGTTCACCTGAAGGCTCTCTCAGCTCACCACTCGCCGGTGGACAGCAGGCCTCTTTCCAACCACCCTTTGGTTCGTTTCCTCAGAGGCCTCCTTCTGCTTATGCCTCCTTTGCGTCCACCGGCCCCTGAGTGGGATCCGAATGTGGTATTGCAGCGGATTACTTGTCCGCCTTTTGAACCTATGGCTACCTGCCCTCTCCGTTTTCTCTCCTGGAAAACTTTATTTCTGGTAGCTCTCACCTCTGCTCGGCGGTGAGTGAACTGCAGGCTCTAGTGTCTGATCCTCCTTACACTAGGTTCTACAGGAATAGGGTAGTCTTATGGACTCACCCTAAGTTTCTTCCTAAGGTTGTCTCACCTTTTCACCTCAATCAGGAGGTGGTTCTTCCGACCTTCTTTCCCAGGCCGCATGCCAACCGGGCTGAGATGGTCTTGCATACCCTGGACTGTAGGAGGGCATTATCCTTCTACCTTGACCGTACGGGGAGCATCGGAAGGCTGTTCAGCTTTTCGTTTCTTTTGACCCCAATAAGTTGGGGCTCCCTGTCTCCAAGCGTACGCTGTCCATATGGGTCGCAGACTGTATCGCCTGGGCTTATGGGGCAGCCGGCCTCTCGTTGGAGGGTCGAGTCACGGCTCATCGTGTCAGGGCGAAGGCTGTGTCAGTGGCTCATCTCCGCTCTGTTCCGTTGGCAGACATCTGCCGGGCCGCTACTTGGTCTTAAAGCCAGACTTTTGCAGCCCATTACTGCCTTGAGAGGGAGTCCCGCAGGGACAGTGCTTTCGGACAGGCAGTACTCCATAATCTCTTTGGGGTTTAGGCAACTCCTACCCTCCGGCCCTGGTGTTGGGCTACCGGTCGGGGTCATTCTCAGAGAAGGTTCCTTCCTTCTGTGCTGACGAGCTAGAGGGAGCTCATTTTTCCGCTTGAGGTCTCCGGTAGCCTTAAGCTAGGGAGTCCCATATGTGAGGACTGACTTCCTGCTTGGTCCTGGAGAAAGAGTAGTTACTCACCTGTAACAGGTGTTCTCCAGGAGCAGCAGGAATCAGTCCTCACAACCCTCCCTCCTCCCCTTGGAGTTGCAGTCATATGCTTTATTTTTGCTAATTTTTTTGCTGTCTTTTAGCTATGTCATCAGACTGAGCAAGATGGCACCCTTGGGTGGGAAGAGGACCGCGCATGCGCGCTGCAATTCCCAAAGGCTTTCTTTGAAAGCTGGGGAAATGCTCCGCACGAGGGCTCCGTCGGCGCCGATGTCACCTATATGTGAGCACTGATTCCTGCTGCTCCTGGAGAACACCTGTTACAGGTGAGTAGCTACTCTATGCCTGAATAAGCTGTAATTGAGTCATAACTTCACAGAGCTGGTATGATGTAAAATAGTGAAAAATCAGCAAAATTTACCGTATCCACTAAACCGTACGATTATATAAACAAAAACGAACTATAAATAGCCCACCTCCAAAGATAATTGATTTCAACACTATATTCTGCTGTCTGGAGAAAAATAAGTAAACAAACTACGTAAAAACTAGAGTTTTCCTTCCAAAATTATTCCAGTTCAGTGATATTTCCTACCTATGCTAAACATTTGGCCATTACTGTAGTTTTTGCACTCATTTGTAGTTTTTGTGAACAATAAATAACATTGGGAGATTTACAACAGGTGATTGGTATTTTTCTGAAATGACATTTATTTATTTATTTATTTAACAGTATTTCTAAACCGCCTTATCTTAATAATCAAGGTGGTATCACAGCAAGCAATCAGGTAAAGTGTGTGTGTTGTACATGCAGTGAGGATAAAACTTAGTTGTGTGAGGGATGTGTTGGGTGCTTGATTTGTTTGAGCTATATACAGGGTGGGCTATTTACAGTGGTGCTAGAATCATATTTTATATATATTCAGTTGTTTGGGAGGATTGAGGATGAGCCATTTAACAGTAGCCCGGAAGTGATTACTACTGAGGTCATCCCATCTCGTTTTTTGATATTTCTCAATACATTTGAAGAAAACATATTGAACTTAATAGCAGTCATTTATTTTGTTGGTTTATTTGGAAAAAGATGGTAGACAAACTACTTGGTTTACATGGAAGGAAGATACACCTTGGGTAAGAAGGGATGGGATGGGTCAAATGGGTAAGCTCCAGAGCCTCATTTTAGATAGAGAAGGGCACTGTGGGGAATGGAGACTCAGGAGAGCCAGATTAAAAAATAATTAATATTTTGGTGCTGGGCCGTACCAGGAAGTGTTAGTGTGCTGAGCCTGCTTATAGGCTTTCTGCTGCTTTGTGGCCTAGTTTTAATGTGGGTTTGTTTAAGGATTTATATGCAGTAACAAAAAAAAAAGTTGCACAAAGAAGTAGGCAAAAACTTGTCACAAAAAGTATTTAAGAATTCACATCATTTATCATAAAGTCCACATTGGGATAGAAAAAAACAATATTTTAAATCAAACTAAAGAGATCCATTTATCCACAAGTAACAGCCAGTAGCTGAGACCCTGAACTACTTCAAACCCAATAAACCAACCAACCAACCCAATTAAGGACTCTGAGTTTTCAAGAAATCTTCTAATTGAAGTTGATCAAAGAAACTATATTTTACCATGGAAGTTGACCAGGCACTTGGGAACTTGAGATAAAAAGTCTCCCCAAACGCCAACACTTGAGGTTTCAGTTCCAGAAAGGCCTTATGCCAAACCTGAGTAGGCCTGGCAATATCCAGGAAAATGTTGATTCTTTGTCCACAAAACATCACTTCTTTTTTAGAGAAAAAAACCCCTTCAGAACTTTATTCCTATCAATTTCTGAAACAAAGCAAACCACAAGTGTTGCACGAGAGGCAATTATATCAGTTGACTACTCCAAAAATTTAGACAGATCTAAACTATCTATATTTGGGATTTGCTGTAGCTCACCCTCAGCAGCCATAGCAGTTTGCTTACCATGAGGTAAATAATGTACATTACTGATTTGGAAAGCTTCCGGATCAGTAAATTACAATATTGCTTTCAAATATTTATAAAAAAAGAATGCATGGCGACAAATGAATCACCGGAAAGTAAAGACACCTTAAATTCCTGTTCTTGCAATGTTTTCTAAGATTTCCATCTGCTGATGGCAGTATAGACTGTCGGTAATTAAAGTAGTAGACACAAACTGTACTGCAGGAAACTGAGATTCAAACTTGCCCAACTGCACATCAATACCCACTATTCTACCCTCATGTTCAAGAAATTTAGCCACTGAATCCATCGTGAAGTCTTGAAGTTGAACCAAAGTTCCCCTCAAAACCACCTGTATGAGACACCACTGACCATATGTCCTTAAGGGATATCTGTCAGCAAGATCGTCAACCTGACATCCAGCACCTGGCATTGGTAACTGTAATACCTTTGGTAACCAGACCTTAGGCGGGACCATGGAAGGTGAGACTGGCTGAGGTTGAGCAGGAACTGGGACAAGGCAGCAGGAAAAACCTTCCCAGGAGAAACCTTCCCCCGCCAAAGTCAAAAAATCAGATG
This sequence comes from Ichthyophis bannanicus, assembly GCA_033557465.1. Lineage (NCBI taxonomy): Eukaryota > Metazoa > Chordata > Amphibia > Gymnophiona > Ichthyophiidae > Ichthyophis > Ichthyophis bannanicus. The sequence continues at coordinate 1,790,122,730 of CM066031.1, read as the reverse complement.
GGAGGGGTCACGTTAATTCCCCAAAAGGAGAAAGAGCCATAAGAGAGTCAAAACTTAGTCGCAGGAGATCATGGTGAATTATCTTCCACATTAGGACACATCAAATGCTTATCTATGGGGCACTCCACTTTGGAGGATTTGATCATAGACGCAGTTGGGATTTTCTTCTTCCGTTTTCCCATCCTCAGTGATAGATGACTTCCCCGCTCCTGCTCCTCAGTGCACTGAAGTGGCACCAAAGAGGCATGACCTACTCCTTTGGGCTAGTTACCGTATCCCACTGTAAGGACCAGATATTTATAGCCCAGCAGAGACATCAAATCATGCGCCAGGTATGGAAACAGCTTCTGTAATTAAAGATCTTTCACTCCCAAATGTCCCATGGTGAGGGCCAGATACTTATAGCCCAGCAGAGATGTCAAATCATGCACAGAGGTTTCCGCAGGTAGGGAAACAGATGCTGCACTCAAAGGTCTTTCGCTCCCCTAGTTTTAATGTTTTTAAAAACACTAAAATTTTAAAATGACAGTCTCAAAAATATCTAAAAAGTGTTAGGTCTATTTAAAAAATTTATAACTGACAGACTGCTTTAACGCAGTATCCGATTGGCTCCAAACTAAAAACCTCAAGATTCAGCACAAGAAAACAGAGGTACTGTTCATCACGAGGAATCAAAACTTCATCACACCGCCCTATCTAAAGGTCAAGGAAGCTGAACTACAGACCAAACCCACGATCCGGAACCTCGGAGTCACCTTAGACCAGCGCCTGGACATGAAGGCGCACATAAGAACATAAGACATGCCATACTGGGTCAGACCGAGGTCCATCAAGCCCAGTATCCTGTTTCCAACAGTGGCCAATCTAGGTCATACGTACCTAGCAATATCCCCAAAAGACACAGGTTCCACAATGCTTGTACTGGGTCAAGCATTGATATCCTGGGTCCCTTTTTAATAGTGGTTTATGGACCTTTCCTCCAGGAATTTGTCCAAACCTTTTTTATACCCATCTATACTAACAGCCCTTACTACATCCTCCGGTAACAGATTCCAGAGTTTGATTACACGTTGAGTGAAAAAATATTTTCTCTTATTTGTCTTAAATAGTTTACCCTGTAGCTTCATTACATGTCCCCTAGTCTTTCTATACTCTAATAGCGTAAACAATTGATCCACGTTTATCCGTTCCACTCCATTCATTAATTTATAGACCTCTATCATATCTCCCCTCAGCCGTCTCTTCTCCAGGCTAAAGAGCCCTAACCTTCTTAGCCTTTCTTCATAGGAGTAGCCTTCCATCCCCTTCACCAATTTGGTGGCTCTTCTCTGTACTTTTTCTAATAACGCGATGTCCTTTTTAAGATACGGTGACCAGAATTGCACACAATATTCAAGGTGCGGTCGTACCATGGAGCGATACAGAGGCATTATAACATCCTTTGTTTTATTCTCCATCCCTTTCCTTATGATACCTAGCATTCTATTTGCTTTCTTGGCCGCCGCTGCACACTGGGCGGAGGGTTTTAACATGTTATCCACGATGACTCCTAAATCTTTTTCCTGGGTGGTGGTTTCTAATGTGGAGCCTTGCATCGTGTAACTATAGTGTGGGTTGTTCTTTCCTAGGTGCATAACTCTGCACTTGTCCATATTAAATTTCATCTGCCATTTGGATGCCCAGTCTTCCAATATATCCAGATCCTCCTGCAGTTTTTCCACAATCCTCTTGGGTTTTAACAACTTTAAACAGTTTTTGTGTCATCTGCAAATTTGATAACCTCACTAGTTATTCCCTTTTCCAGGTCATTTATGAATATGTCAAAAAGCAGCGGACCCAGTACAGATCCCTGGGGTACTCCACTATTCACCTTTTTTCCATTGGGAATATTGGCCATTTAGCCCTACCCTCTGCTTTCTATCTTTTAACCAGTTCCCGATCCACAATAGTACACTGCCTCCTATCCCATGACTTTTTAGCTTCGCCAAAAGTCTCTGATGGGGGACTTTGTCAAAAGCTTTCTGAAAGTCCAGATACACTATATCAACCGACTCACCTTTGTCTACCTGTTTATGCACACCTTCAAAAAACATATCAGATTAGTAAAACAAGATCTTCCTTGTCTAAAGCCATGTTGGCTGTCTCCCATTAGGCCATGACTATCTACATGCTGTGTAATTTTGTTCTTTATGATGGTTTCTACCATTTTCCCTGGTACTGACGTCAGGCTCACCGGTCTGTAATTTCCCGGGTCACCCCTGGAACCCTTTTTAAAAATTGGTGTTACGTTGGCGACCCTCCAATCTTCAGGTATTACAGATGATTTTAATGAAAGTTCACAGATTACCAATAGCAGGTCTGCAATCTCATATTTCAGTTCTTTCAACACTCTGGGATGTATACCATCCGGTCCAGGTGATTTGCTACTATTCAGTTTATCAAATAGTTGTAATATATCTTCCCGGTGTAGCGATATTTCTCTCGATTCCTCTGCAGTATCACCTTTAAATACCACTTCAGTCTTGGGTAACATCCCTCTGCAGTATCAACGTAGTAAGCAACGTAGTGAGAGCAGTATACCATAAGATCCGTACCCTCAGATATCTACGCGTCCTGTTGGATCCTGATGACTTTTGGACAATATATCAAGCGCTGGTCATACCACATTTTGATTACGCCAATTCAATCCTGCATGGACTTCCCCAATCCACCTTGAACCCGCTACAACTCACGATGAACACCGCAGCGAGAGTCCTGCATGGTGTGTCCAGGAAAGACCACATCAGCCCCGTCCTGAAACATCTCCACTGGCTCCCTATACATGGTAGACTCACATTCAAAACCTTGATGCTTACTTTTAAAGCCATCAATGGGCTCTGCTCCGCGTCATTAACAGAGCTTATCAAGATCACTCCCCCCAACAGGTCCAGAAGATCGGCAGCGATCAATACTTGTAGTCCCGAAAGCAATAACCCAATGCACCCAGGGAACAGCAAACAGGGCCTTCAAATTCTGTGCACCAAGATGCTGAAACACCCTATCACCCAACATCAGGGCAATCCCTGACCTAGCCCAATTTAGAATTTACTACCCGGTAGAGAGTGCTATAAAACACCACCCACTATCTAGTCCAGTCCGCTCAATTGATTCTTACCCTACAAGACACCCTTGGCTACGACTAGAGAGACGACTTCACATGACGCCTAGTTGTAAATAGTTACCCCAGGTTATCCAAGCTTTTAGTACCTGTTCCATGTAAGCACAGATCAGCCAATGCAATGTGCAAGTGTATGTTTTTTTATGTAAACCGCACTGATGTTGAATAGCGCGGTATAAAGAAACTGGAAATAAATAAATAAATAAAATAAATCACATGCTTATCCCAAATTCCAAGCAAGTTAAAATAATACATTCATAAAGACATATAACATAATTTATGCATAGTCATACACAAAAACAGCGATAACATGCCTGCAAAAAGTAAAAGGCTTTCATTGAATCCGAAAATCTTAGTATTAATCAAGTGGCGCTGACAAATCATCCCAGACATAATGATACATCGTAACATTTCTTTCCTCTCAGGTCCTGCTGATCCACTCCAATCTGACTTTCATCCCTTACATTCTACCGAGACGGCACTTGCCAAAGTCTCCAGTGACTTATTCCTGGCTAAGTCCAAGAGCCTTTACTCTGTCCTCATCCTTCTTGACCTTTCTGCTGCTTTTGACACTGTTGATCACCACCTTCTCCTTGACACATTGTCCTCACTTGGTTTTAGGGACTCTGTACTGTCCTGGTTCTCTTTATTTCTCCCATTGCTCTTTTAGTGTTTGTTCTGGTGGTTCCTCCTCTACTGCTATTCCTCTCTCAGTTGGTGTACCCCAGGGTTCTGTTCTTGGCCCTCTCCTTTTCTCTCTTTTCACCCAGTTCCTTGGTGCTCTCATCTCCTCCCATGGATTTCAGTATTATTTTTGTATCAATGATTCTCAAATCCATCTTTCTACACCTGATATCTCTTTCGACATCCAGACCTGCATCCCTATCTGCCTATCTGACATGGCCACCAGGGTCTCACTGCTGTTTGAAATTAAACATGACCAAAACCGAACTTCTTATTTTTTCCCTAGCCTTCCTCCTACCTTTTTTCCTTTCTCTATCTCTGTGGATAACACTCTTCTTCTTCCTGTTTCCTCAGCCCTCAACTTTGGGGTACATCTTTGATGCCTCCCTTTCCTTCTCCTCACATATGCAACAGACAAAACCTGTTGTTTTTCTCTATAGCATTAACAAAATTTGTCCCTTCCCTTTCTAAACACACTACTAAAACACTTGTCCACTCTAAAATTACTTTCCGCCTTGACTATTGCAATCTCCTTGCTGGTCTCCTTCTTAGCCACCTCTGCTCCCCTTCATTCTGTCCAGAAACTCTGCTGCGTGACTCATCTTTCACCAGCCTCGAAATACTCATAACCATTCTTCTCAAATCACTTCACTGGCTTCCCTTTCTGTAACCAATTCAAGCTGCTGCTTCTGACCTATTATTCGCTCTGCTGCTCCTCGCTACCTTTCCTCTCTACTCTCTACTCCGCTCTCCCTACACCCCTCCTCGTGAATTCCGCTCTTCTATTGGCTTACGTCTCTCTTTGCCCTTTTCTTCCACTGGCAACTCCAGAGTTTTGGTTCTTTCATCTTGTTGCTCCTTTATGCCTGGAACAGGCTCCCTGAGTCTGTGCATCAGTCTTCATCTCTGCCCCTGTTCAAGTCCATGCTGAAGGCTCACCTCTATGAAGCTGTTTTTGGATCGTGATCCCTTATTCTTTGTCTCTTTCACCTAGTGCTTTTCCCCTTATTCTTTTCATTTGTCTTGTCTGTCTTAATTAGATTGTAAGCTTTAACAAGCAGGGACCATTTTTATATATGTCTGTACAGCGCTGCGTATGCCTTGTAGTGCTTTATAAATGTTTAAAATAGTAGTAGTAGTAAAATGCCTGTTGGAAATAAAAAGCATTTAACTGCTACCGAAAATAATTATTTTTGTGGAGCCTATTAGTAAAAACGTCTGTAAAATGTTCTCTTGGGCTTCCACAGTTAGTATGATGATCTGTGCAGTTTTCTGGGTCATACAGCATGACATAGAAAACTGCAGAGATTTTGTAAAAAACTTGATTTGGGTCTTGGATTATTCTAGGAGCACTAATTTTTGTATAGAGCAGAAACTGTTTGAATGTATTCATGCTTCAGTTGGTTTATCGTTGAAGGGGAGATTGAGAGTATGGGGTAATGACAGGAATTTATTTCAAGTGATTTTAAGGAGATATTGACAGATGAAAAATATGGGAAAGAACATAAGTTCTCCAGGACCAAGCAGGAAGTCAGTCCTCACTTATGGGTGACGTCGGCGCCGACGGAGCCCTCGCGGAGCAATTTTCCCCAGCTTTCAAAGAAAGCCTTTGGGAATTGCAGCGCGCATGCGCGGTCCCCTTCCCGCCCAAGGGTGCCATCTTAGCCAGTCTTCTTTTTTCCGCGGAGCCCTACAGACGTACCCGTCGTGTCCCCGCGAAAAAGTTGATTTTTCTTCATAATTACTCTTTTTTTCCTTCGGTTCGACGCCGTCTTTTTCCCGCCCGGACTCGCGACGCCGGTCACGAGTCCTCTTCTTCTTTTTCGGTTTTTCTGACTTAGTCAGTTTTCGTTTTCGGTTTTTCCCTGGCAGCCCGGTCCTTTGACCTCGCCGGGGCCCTTTTTCCCCCGATGGCTGCCAGTGGTTTCAAGCGGTGTGGTCAGTGTGCCCGAAATATGTCACTAACTGACACACACGACAATTGCCTCCGCTGCCTGGGCCCGGATCAGGAAGAATGATCTGGGGGCCTTGTGGCAAACTATCCTCCAAAGCGTTGAGAAGTCGGCGGCATCAGCGGGATAGAATCTTCGCTGACCCCAGCCGTACCCGGACCTCGTCGGAGGCCTCCGCGTCCAGGGGTTCCAGCTCGGACCGTCGCCGGAGTTCCTCCGACAGGGGTTCTCCCTCCGGGGACCATCGACGGAAGGTGAAACCCGGCGAGGGCGGCGTCGGTGGACGCTCCTGGCTCCCGCGAGGGCCAGGTCGCATAGCCCCGATAGCCGCCCGGGTCCTTGGAGAAGGAGCACACCTCACGAAGCGACCTCGCCTGGAGTCGGAGAGCTGCCCTGCTCGGGTAAGTCCTGTGGTCCTTCTGGACTCGCCTCCGCGACAGCCGACGTCGGGACCCGACGCCGGTCGGGGCCCCGAGTCGGGGGCTGCTGGGTCACCTGAGCTCGGACTCAGGTTGACGGCCTTGGAGAGCAGACTGTCTGCCTTCATGGACCAGCAGCGGGCACTGCTCGCTGGCTTCGCTGGTCGGCCGCTGCCCGACCGCCGGGACGTCGACGTCTAAGTCGACCCCGGAGACCGAGCCGATCCTCGAGTCGATGCAAACTCGAGTCGATCCTCGGTCGAGGTCAACCCTCGGCCTCCCGTTTGGGACCGAGGTCGCCGACGCCGACTCCCTCGGCGTCGGGGCGGCAGGCGCCGCGCCCTGCCCGGGCCGACCCCAACCGAGTCCTCGTCGGAGTCGGTCTGGGAGTCTGAAGAGGAAGAGTCGCCTGATTCTTTTCGGACTCGGTGTGTCCCCCTCGGACTCACCTGAGTCCGAACCTCGGAAGCAGTCCCCCCCGGAGGAGGCCCGGTTCTCGGACTTCGTCAGGGATATGGCCAAGGCTTTGGCCTTCCCTGCGGACCCCGAGGAGGAGCCTCGAGCCGAAGAGCTCGACGCCCTCCAGTATGACTCTCCCGCCAGGGAACACTTTACTGTACCGGTTCCTCCCATGCTGGAATGACTACTCTTCCGCATGTGGGAGAGTCCGGCCACCTCGCCGGTCCTGAGCAAGCGGGTCGATTCTATCTATCGAGTCCGCAAGAGCCCTGGCTTCAAAAAAGCACAGCTACCACACCATTCCATGGTAGTGGAATCGGCCATGCATCGTCTTAAGAGCCAGAAGATGCACTCCTCGGTGCCTCCTGGCAGGGAGGCCCGTAACCTGGATGGCCTTGGTAAGAAGTGTTTCCAGGGCTCTATGCTCGCAATGTCGTGTCCAGACCTACCAGCTATACATGGGCATGTATCTCCGAGACCTGGCTAAAGAGCTAGCCGGCTTCTCCGCTGGTTTGTCCGAGGAACCCTTGCGGAGGTTCCTGGCCTTGTCCACTGGCATTCGGGAATGCTCAAAATTCATGTCCCGAGCAGCCTATGATGGCTTTGAAGCATCGGCTCGAGTGGCCGCAGCCGGCATCGGTGCCCGCCGACAGGCTTGGCTTCAGTCGTCTGACCTTGAGCCCTGGGTGCAGGACAAGTTGGTCGATGTCCCTTGCCGAGGCGAAAACCTCTTTGGCAAGCCCATGGCTGATAAGGCTGCACATATTGAGACGGAGACTCTCACTAGGACTAGGCTTTCTAGGAAGACCTCCGCCCCTTCCCAGAAAAAGAAGGGCTCGGGAAAGAAGTCCTTTTACCCGAGGAAGGCGGCTGCCTACAACAATACCCCCACTATCAGGCCCCTGCAGCTCCCCAACAGGGCCAGCAGGCCAAGGGACGGGGTAACGGGTCCCGTAGGCAGCAAGCCCCCAAGCCTGCACCACCAGCCCCTGCTCCGCAGGGTGGGGGTTTTTGACTCCTTAAGCATAGCCTCTCCCCCACGCTCGTTCTCCCAGCACCGGAGGCCGGCTGGTTCACTTCGCCCACAGGTGGTTCCAGCATCACCTCGGATGCCTGGGTGCTTCAAGTCGTGCGAGAAGGTTATCTTCTCCACTTCCACCAAGGTCCCTCCCTCCTATTTTCCGGGAGAACCTCCACGACCCCCTCTGCACAGGGAATTACTCCTTCAGGAGTTTAGCAGGTCTTCTACAGGAAACAGGCGGTGGAACCGGTGCCCCACCACCTGAAAGGTCAAGGCTTTTATTCCAGGTATTTTCTAATACCAAAAAGAACAGGAGGCCTCAGACCCATCCTGGACTTGCGCAACCTCAACAAGTTCCTCGTGCGGGAGAAGTTCAAGATGCTTACCCTTGGAATCCTTCTGCCCTACCTCCCGCAGGGAGATTGGCTATGCTCCTTGGATCTAAAGGATGCCTACACGCACATCCTCATCCACCCAAGCCACCGCCAATACCTAAGGTTTGTGGTGGCAGGAAATCATTACCAGTACAGAGTACTACCCTTTGGCCTGTCCTCCGCAACCGCGAGTCTTCACAAAATGTCTCGCGGTGGTGGCGGCCCATCTCCGGCTTCACGGCCTCTATGTCTTTCCGTACCTCGACGACTGGCTCATCAGAAGCAGCGTCCGCTCTGGAGGTCACCAACGCCACACGCCGCCACGGTGACTCTTCTGCAGTACTTGGGCTTTGTTATAAAACTTTGCAAAGTCCACTTTGCTTCCCCTCACAGGATCTCGAGTTCATCGGCGCAAGGCTGCACACTCCTCAGGCACGAGCGTTCCCTACCGCTCGACAGGGCTCAACGGCTCATGGACCTAGCCGACCGTTTTCGCAGCCAGCCCCTGGTCTCCGCCAGGCGCTTCCTGAGACTACTCGGCCATATGGCTTCCACCGTCCATGTGACCCCCAATGCCCGCCTGAATATGCGGCCTGCTCAATGGTGTCTCCGCCAGCAGTGGCGACAAAGCCACAGGCGGCCTAGCAGACCTAGTACGCGTCTCTGAGCCGCTGATCTCCGTCTCTCCGGTGGTGGCTTCAGCGGCCGAACCTGATATTCGGCATGCCTTTCCAGTCACCTCAGCCGGCCCGGGTGCTGACAACAGATGCATCCCTCCTGGGCTGGGGAGCGCATTGCCAAGGGGCACGTACTCAGGGCCTCTGGACCACGTGGGAGTCTGCTCAGCAGATCAACTTCCTGGAGCTCAGGGCGATCCGCCTGGCTCTCAAGGCCTTCTCCCACCTGACTTCTCACCAATCCGTCCTTGTCCAGACGGACAATCAAGTTGCCATGTTCTACGTGAACAAGCAGGGGGGCACGGGCTCCTTCCTCCTCTGCCGGGAAGCACAGAAGCTCTGCTCTTGGGCCGTCAGTCACGGCGTTTCTCCTCAAGGCAGTTTATCTCCCAGGCCAAGAGAATTGCCTGGCGGACAAACTCAGCAGGATCCTCCAGCCGCACGAGTGGCGTCTGGATCCCTTGGTAGTTCAGAAAGCTCTTTCTAAAGTGGGGCCTCCCCACGGTGGATCTCTTTGCCAGTTCCTCACAACCGGCAACTTCCTCGCTTCTGCTCTCGTCAGCCACACCCCCTTCGGGTTGCGGCGGACGCTTTTCTACTCTCATGGTCAGGGAGCCTTCTGTACGCTTTCCCTCCCATCCCGCTAGTCTCTCGGACTCTTTTCAAGGTTCTTCCGAGACAAAGCCTTCATGATCCTGGTGGCCCCTCGCTGGCCCAGACAGCCGTGGTTTCCGCTCCTGCTGCAATTAGCGGTGGAGGATCCATTCCCTCTGGGGTTACAACGGCTCTCCTCACTCAGGATCAGGGGTCTCTGCTACACCCCAACCTCAGGTCTCTCAACCTAATGGCCTGGCTGCTGAGAGGGTAGTCTTTGCTTCCCCTTCTCCTGCCGGCAGAGGTGGAGGAGGTCGTCCTAGCTTCGCGACGACCTTCTACCGCAAATGCTACGCCCTTAAATGGCGTCGTTTTTCCGTTTGGTGTACCGACAGTCTCAGGATCCCTTCTCCTGCCCGGTGTCGGTGGTCTTGCAGTACTTGCTATACCTCTCTAATCTGGGACTTAAGTCCAGACTCCGTCAAAGTTCACCTCAGTGCTCTTTCAGCACATCATGTGCCGGTGGACGGCAGACCTCTCTCCAACGACCCTCTCGTAGCGAGGTTTCTCCGAGGTTAGTCCTCCTACTTAAAACCACCTCTGCGCCCGCCAGCGCCTGACTGGGACCTGAATGTGGTTTTACTGCGGATCACCTGTCCGCCTTTTGAACCTATGGCTACCTGTTTCTCTCCGTTTTCTTTCTTGGAAAACACTGTTCTTGATAGCCCTCACTTTCCGCTAGACGCGTAAGTGAATTGCAGGCCCTCGTGTCTGATCCCCCTTACACTCGGTTCTACAAAAATAGGGTAGTCCTACGGACTCACCCAAAATTTCTTCCAAAAGTGGTCTCCCCTTTTCACATCAATCAGGAGGTGGTACTTCCAACCTTCTTTCCCAGACCACACTCCAGCCGAGCTGAAACGGTCCTCCATACCCTGGACTGTAGAAGGGCTTTGAACTTCTACCTTGACCGTACGCGGGAGCACCGTAAAGCTGCTCAGCTTTTTGTGTCTTTTGACCCCAATAAATTGGGGCTCCCGGTCTCCAAGCGTACTCTGTCCATCTTGGTTGCGGACTGTATCTCTTGTGCTTATGGGGCAGCCGGACTCTAATTGGAAGGTCGAGTCACGGCTCATTGCGTTCGGCCAAAGGCAACGTCAGTGGCTTACCTCCGCTCTGTTCCGCTGGCAGACATCTGCCGGGCCGCTTACTTTGGTCTTCGAGCCAGACTTTTGCGGTCCATTACTGTCTCGAGAGGGAGTTCACGCAGGGACAGTGCTTTCGGACAGGCAGTCCTCCGTAATCTCTTCGAGGTCTGAGCAACTCCTACCCTCCATCCCGGATGTGGGCTACCGGTGGGTAATAATTCAGCGAAGATTCTTTCCTTCTGTGCTGCTGAGCTAGAGGGAGCTCATTTTTGGGCTTATGGTCTCCGGTAGCCTTGAGCTTGGGAGTCCCATAAGTGAGGACTGACTTCCTGCTTGGTCCTGGAGAAAGCGTAGTTACTCACCTGTAACAGGTGTTCTCCAGGAGCAGCAGGAATCAGTCCTCACAACCCTCCCTCCTCCCCGTGGAGTTGCAATCATCTGCTTTAGTTTTTTGCAAATTTTTATGCTGTCTTTTTAGCTATGTCATCTGACTGGCTAAGATGGCACCCTTGGGCGGGAAGGGGACCGCGCATGCGCGCTGCAATTCCCAAAGGCTTGTCTTTGAAAGCTGGGGAAAATTGCTCCGCAAGGGCTCCGTCGGCGCCGACGTCACCCATAAGTGAGGACTGATTCCTGCTGCTCCTGGAGAACACCTGTTACAGGTGAGTAACTACGCTATATGCCATACTGGGTCAGACCAAGGTCCATCAAGCCCACTTTGGAAGTAAAGGATATATTGGTTTTTGTGTAATTTGAAGCCCTCTGTGAATCTGGTGTGCTTTCAGAGAAGCTTTAAAGAGATCAGTTAAGCCAATAGGAGTTAGGGGTATTTTTCCCTTAAAGGGAAGAAGGATTCAGAGAAAATTTAAGTGCTGCTTTTGAAAAGAAATTTTGCCTTTTCAAAGAAACCAGCTTAAGACTGTCACCTATTTATCTGAAAAGTGAAGAAATCAATAGTGACTGGAAGGAAAAGATTTTAGTTTGTTTTTTTTCTCCCTGAAAAAGGAAGTTTGCTGCCACTGATTTCTGAGTGCAGCATCTGTGAGGAGTAGTGCTGGAGTAACTGACACAGGTTAAGGATAGGGTTTGATTTCTCAGTCAGAAATAATATTTTAAAATCCTGAGAAAAATATTTTCTTTGAAAAGGTTTTTAATTTATCTGGACCCTGCTAACTTAGAACCAGGTTGCAGCTGCTGCTATAAAGAAAAGTGACAAGGAGACAGACAGAAGAGGGAAAATAAGTTTAACTCTTAATCCAGTTTATAAATTTAATTTGGATCTGTGGGTTAATTTAGTTGTTTGGTGTGAGTGAAAAGGGAGAGGACTTAGGGAAAATTATCCTTTTATCTCCAGGAACAAGCAGGAATGAGTCTTCACATATGGGTATCGTCCGTACCGACGGAGGCCTTGCCGCGGGAACGCTGCCCCCAGCGTCCCAGTAAGAAAGACTTTTTTGGGAGCATCCCACAGACCACCAACTGCGCGCTGCCTTCGCCGCCTTTTGTTCCCCAACCGCCTCTCTCCAGTTTTTCTTTTCCCGCGGAGCCAGCAGGTCGGTTCCTGTCACCGGCAGAAGAAGTTTCTTTATTTTTTTCTTTTCTTATTTTTCAGTTTGTGGGGCCTTAGGCCTAATATTTTTCTCCTCCATGGAGAAGCCTCGCTTCCGGGTTTAAAAAGTACCACACCCATGATTGGGTGTCTTAAATGTTTGGGTCCTGACCATTCCATCACGGATTGTGGGGTGTCCTGCATCATGATTGTATAAAAGAGGTCGGGCAGAACCGAGCAGTCCCAAGCTCAGTACCCCTGTTTCCCTCTGAATGCAGCCTCGTTGGAATCGACGTCTGTCAGGGCTTCTTCTTACCTCCCATGGATCTCAGGGTTGTAACACAAACATAAATCTAGCCGGTTTTCCTCGAAGGGCAAATCTCCGCTCCAAGCATACGAGATGCCTCCGGCCCGCTTGCCCTAGAGGATTTCCGCTCCGGCAAAAATTACCCCGGCGGAGGAAGTTTCCGTCTTCCAAACTTCATTGTCCACTTACCTATGGGGTCACAGGTTGACCAATCGATGGCGTGGCCCTCGATCGATCACCTGTTGCCGTGTTATGGTGCAGTACCGGTGGCCTCCACGCTGGTACCGAACATCCAGGACTCTGGCGATACTTCCGATTCCTCCGAAGACTCTGAATGAGTCGGAGGTTTCTGTTCATGCACACCCGGTGCTTCTTCCTCATCAGGAGTCTGCATTCTCCAAAACGAAGAATAGAAGTCATCCATCCAGAGGATTTGTCTTTTCCAAGAATTCATTAGGGAAGTGGCTAGAGGCCGTCTCCATTACAGTGTCCTCCTGAGTCAGATCCTAGAGCCAAGCAATTAGATCATTTTGCAATATCCTAACGGCTCCCTAAGGAAGCAGCTACCCTACCTATCCATGAGAATTCTCTATGATCTCCTGTTGGGGCATGTGGGAGACTCCTCTCACCACCTCTTCCTCATTCTCTGGGCAGGTTAGACACCATGTACCGTGTCCCTCCCTGTCCCTGGTTTTCATAAGACTCAGCTTCCTCACCGCTCTATTATAGGGTTGAGTCTGCTATGAAGAAAATAAGAGTGCAAAGAGACACTCATCTAACCTCAGGACGTGAATGTAGGACTCTAGATGCTTTTGGCCGAAGGATTTTCCCCAGGACCAATTATGCTTGCTGCCAGAATCAACTCCTATAGTCTCTATATGGGGGATGTGTCTAAAAGAAAGTCACAGATCATCTGCAGACTTTAGCTCCTTTTATTTTCAGAAGATAAAAAGGCAGGAATTTCTCACTTGGCATCAAACATACACCAAGATGTTTCCAAATTCTCTCAAACCGTGCATTCAGCCTTTGACTCTTTTGAGTGTGTAAGCAGAGCCACGGCTATTGCCATATGGTGCACGCAGACTTGCCTTGCGTTAAAGCCTCTGATTTGGAACTCTGGATACAGGGATTGAGTTGGGAAACCTGTCCTTGTACAGGTGAAAACCCTGTTTGGCAGGGATTGGCAAGCAAAGGCCCACTCAAATGGATGCTGAGAACTCTGCTTGTGGCATCGACTTTCAGAGTCTACCTCTGCTTCCTTGGTTAAGAAAAGATTGTTTCAAACAAGACATCCTTTTTCTAAAAAGGGAAGATATTTATCCTGCTCATGGGCAGGCATCTTCTGCATGTCGTGTTTGCTGCAAAACGTCAGCAACCACCTAAACAGGCCAAGTCAAAGGCTGCCAAGTCAAAGGCTGCCAAGCCTACCACACCCAGTAAAAAGCCAACGCAGCCTCCGCCTCTGTCTCAAGGCCTTTGACTTGCAACTAGAGAACTTAGACTTTCTAGCTCTGGGAAAACCCAGAGCCCCATCACCATTCCAGGAAGGGTTGACTTACTTTGCTCCCAGATGGGGAGCAAATCACAGCAGAAGCAATGGACCCATCTCCATCATAAAGGAGGGGTACAAGCTTCACTTTCTAAAAAATTCCTCCTCACACCATGGTGAAAACAGTTCAATTCTCCAACATCTCTCCTCAACCTTCTAGGTCAGGAGGATTGCCTACCCTTCTTGCCCAAGGGGGGGCAATAGAAAGAAGTACCCTCTTCTTCAACAGGGCTGCAGGGTTCTACTCCCCTTATTTTCTTATCCCAAAGAAAACAGGGGGGGCTTACAGACCCATACTTAGATCTCAGAGAATTGAACAAGTTTCTATTCAAGGAGAAATTCAAAATGAATTCTCTAGGGGCCGCTCTGCTTCCATACCTCCAGAGTCAAGATTGGCTTTGTTCCCTAGATTCAAGGATGCGCACTACACCATGTCCTCATCCATACCCCACAACACAGAAGGTTCCTTCGGCTTCCTTTTTCCAAGGAAAGTCAACTACCAATACGCAGAGTGCTTCCTTCGGTCTGGCCTCTGCACAAGGGTGTTCACGAAAATGCATGGCAAGTCAGTAGCTGCATTTCTCACGCACTCTAGGAATCATTCGTATTCCCATATATGGACGGACTGGCTCATTCGAGGGACTCATCCCAGTCAGAGGCCCAGCACTTGTCTACACACTGCACAATGCATATCCTTCAGTATTTGGGACTAGTTAATAAACATCCCAAAATCCAATCTCACCCCTATCTCAGTCTATAGGAGTTCATAGGGGCCTTGCTGGATGATACACACTGGCAATGGGCCTGTCTTCCTCAGGGCACGTTTGCCTACGGTCTGGTGCAGTTTAGCCTCCCAGAATTCAGTTAACAGTCCCAATTAACTGCTCGAGAGATGTTACAACTATTATGCCACATGGCATTCCACACGTGGCATGTGGTTCCATATGGCTCGCCTTCACATGGAGAGCAGCTAGTCAATGGACTTTGTCCAACCCAATGGAACTCGGGCATCAGGTTGCCTGTCAGACAAAATAGCAAACTCCAGTCTATTTTTGGTCTCTCCAGTGGTGGAAGTCCTCGTCAGGAAAATCCTGTTGCAGCAGGGTCCCCCTTGTTCAGCCAACCGTTACCCCCAAGCAACTCTCACAAACAGATGCCTTCTCCCAAAAGGGTTGGGGAGCTCATCTGCAAGATCTCCCCTCCTCCCAGGGCATCTGGTCCCCACAGGAGACGTCTCTGACCCATATCAATGCTCTTGGAACTCAGAAGCAATATTCTTAGCTCTGAGTTGTTCCATTCCCTGCACAGCTACAGGACAGTCCTTATCCATAAAAGACAATCAAAGTAGCCATGTTATCTGTAACAAAGCAGGAGGGACTTGGCATTCTCTGTTGTTTTGGCACCGAAGCTTTGTTGCGGACTGTGGGCCTTCGCCAGAGTAGCATCAAATCCATCTTCTGGCAGTATATCTTCCAGGTATTCAAAAACCTCTTGGGCGCGGACCAGACTCAGTTGAGTTCTGCTTCCACACGAGTGGTCCCTTCCACATGGGCCAGGTAGCCAGGATTTTTCGAATTTGGGGAACCCCGGACATTAGGACCTCTTTGGCAAGTCCGTGGAATGCCAAACTTTCCCCTATTCTGTTCCAGAATTCCGTGTCAGGGAGTTCAGGCCAAGGATGCCTTCCTCCTTCACTGGGGTCAAGACTTCCTTTATGGCCTTTCCAACCAATTCCCCTAATTCTCCCAAAACCACTATTCAAGCTTCAGAGAGATCGAGGGAACCATGATCCTCATAGCACCACATTGGCCACGCCAAGTGTGGTACCTCTCTACTTCTGACATCTCTCTCAAGCTCCTTCCTCTGGACTTAGGATCTGCACCAGAACTACTGTCCCAGGAAAGACGGAACAACATTGTGGCACCCAAACCCAAGTCCGCTCCATCTCAGGGCTTGGTTGCTGAGTGCCTAGACCTTCAAAAGATTTTTATCTCTCTCCAAACAGTCAGAAGATGGATTCATGCCTCTAGGAAGCCTTCTACTCGACGTTCCTATGCTTTCAAATGGAAAAGAAAAGATCACCATTTGGTGTTCAGAGAAGGGTCATAAAACCCTCTTGCAATACCTCTGCATTCCTCCTACTAGAGTATTTCCTGCATCTAATCCCATGCAGGCCTAAAAACGAATTCAGTAAGAGTCCATTTGATTGCTATTGCAGCGTCCCTCAAGCCTCTCAATGGACAAGATATCTCCTCTAACCCCCTACTTATAGCAAGATTCATGAGAGGCCTTCTTTTAACTAAACCTCCGCATTAGGACCACCTCCCAGTGGCTCTGAGGACTTAAACCTGGTTCTTGGCCAGCTTATGAAGCCACTCTTTGAACACCTTAGCCCACCACTCCTTGACATTTCTTTGTTCTTGGAAAGTTGTTTTTCTCATTGCAAGGAGTCACCCTCAGCAACCGCCGCATCAGTGATCTGCAGAGCTTTTGGTGGACTAATCCACCTTATACAAGGTTCCATCATAAAGGTAGTCCTTCGAAGGGTGACCAATCCACACTTTAATATTGTCAATGGCCTAAAGTGTTGCCTCTCACTCGACTCCTCGCAGCTCTCTTTCTCCCCCCTCCTTCATCCTCCCTGCCTCCTTCCGTCGGTCTTTCAGCCTTTTCGATGCTAGAACCAGGAGGTATATGTTAAACCTGTCCTTTTTGTGTTCACATGACCTCATGCAATCAAATGCAGAGAGGTAATCCTTCATGAACACCTTGGATTGTAAGAGAGCTCCTCTCGCTGTTCTACCTACATAAGAACACAGCAGCATAGGAAGTTCGTCCTCACCAAAACTCTTTTTTGCTTTTGATTCCTTCTCATTTAGGACTTTCCAGTCTCATTAAGAGAACACTATCCAGCTTGATTGCTTCAGTGTATTTTCTTTCTTTCTTTTTCCGCCTCCCAGAGTACGAGCACATTTTCTCTGGAGGGCCATGGTCACAGCTCACATGTTAGAAGCCCCATGGGCAAGAGCCTCAATGCTCCCCTCAACTATTCACAGTCACATACGACCAGATTCCTGTTTGATAGTAGAAAACCACGTAAACACCACCCTGGGCCCTGCGGTTCAACGACCTTCACCAAAGACAGGAAAGGGGGGATCAAGAACACAGACCCATTACGGTGTGTTGGACAAGGACTCTCCTTTCTCTTTGGTCCCCTTTTTGGTCGCCTTCTTCCTCTCCGGGAATGCCTACGTTTGGTCAGAGATCTGTCCTCGAAACACCTGTTCTATTCCTAATTCAACTCCTATCCACGCTACCCTGGGTTGATGGCCAGAGATCCATGGGGAGAACGTGGAGCCCTCTGCACAGGGCACACAACCATGGGTCTCTCCTTGCTTGGCATCTGCAGACTAGGGAGTCCCCATATGTGAAGACTCATTCCCTAGATCCCGGCTTGTTTCCTCCTGAGATAGCACCCAGTTTACTTAGCCTTTACCAGGTGATCTCTGTGAACAGCAGGAATAAGTCTTCACAACCCCGACACCACCTCACCCACCACCCCTCCCTAGGAGGTTGTATCCTCTCTAATCTTTCCCTTTCCCTCTCTCCTCTCTTTGTCTCAAATCAGCTCATCTTTTAAGAACTCGAATTGGAGAGAGGCGGTTGGGGAAAAAGTGGGAAGGCAGCGCAGCAGGCGCCTCTTGTGGGATGCTCCTCAAAAGCGTTTCCTTACTATTGGACGCTGGGGTGAGCGTTCCCCGAGCACTATTCGAGCTCACGTCGGTCGCGACGATAGTACAACCCGATATGTGAAGACTTATCCTGATTCCTGCTTTGTTACCCTACGATCACCTGATTTACAGGTAAGTAACTGTGCTTTTGTTTTTTTGTCAGGGAGGTTCAAAATTTTCGTGTTTACAAAAATCCTGGCTGTCCACTTGGGCAGGGCAGAGAAAAATATAACAACCAACTGGCAGGAAGGTATCCTTTCTGTATTTAGTTGTTAGGAAGTAGATCGTTACCGTTCAGAAGACCTAGTCAAAGCAAACTCAGAGGATAACGTGACCTTCCGAGGGAACTGGAAATCCCCCACGCTAAACTGCAAGGGGCCGTTTTCCACCATGATAACTGTTCCAATTTCTTTCACCCAGGAAGCCGACAAGAGCATTATTCCACTACCAACATACACTTAGAAACAAGGACACAACATACCAGAAAAAATTGAAAAACTTTTTGGGGGGGCGGGGGATAAACAAACCATGCAATTTTAATTTTTAAATTATTTTTTATCCTCCAAGGGAAAAACCAGGAAAATGTATAGTGTTATTTATTGTGGCCCTACTACATATGGTATACGTCCCGGTACACGCCAGACGACAGGGGACCCAGCCTCGCAAAGACTGGACTGCTCCCAGCTAGGCGTAAGCCCAGTAGGCCCGCTTTTGGGAGAGCAAAATCCCTCACACATGCGCACTTGCCCTTCCCCCCGGCCCCATTAAACACATCTCCAAACCGGTCACCCTCTTCAATTCTTTTGGTTCCCCAACTTTCCGCCGCCCCTCCGCCGGTAGCCGACATGGATCGCTATTCCCGGTCAACCGTAGAATAGGGAGCACATTCCGTCTGTAAATTTCTTTGTTCCTTGGGGTCACAATTTGGCCTACTGCAACGAGACGCCTACGGTACTATGCATTTTCTTTTTCATTAAAAACAAAAAAAATAAAACCCGTAAGGTTTTATAGTGTTCCTTTTGTCAGGAAACTTTTCTCCGTTTTGGGCAAGTGCTAAGGCTGCCATTTTTTGGCACCACACTTATTCAAGGAACCCCCAGACAAATCTCTTATCATGCTTTCCCTAATAACATGGAAAAGGCCAACTAGTGTGTTTTATAAAGGTAACTAAGTGTGGCGCGTTAAACCAGTATTTTCCTTGCATACTGAACCCTATGATTGGTGTCTGAAATGTTTCGGACCTGAACATTCTCCAACTGAATGTCTCCTCCTGTATGGGAGTGACTGAAAAGAGAGAAAAGACAGAACGTCGTGCTGCAAGCTCGTGTATACCCTCTTTTCTTCGAAGGCCAGGAGATTGGCATCGAACATCGCCAATGATGGCCTCTTCTTTCCTCCCATGGATCTTCAGGTAACTAAACATAAAAGCAGGTCCCTCACAGTGTAGGCTCCTCCTTGCTAAACCAGCGTAGAGGCCATTTGCATTGCCCTTGAGGGAGCCACACCGGCAGAACATCCCGGAGGGAAGGCTTCGGACTTCCCAAGCATCGCTGGGGCTTTCAGGATGTTCTCGGAGGGCCTCAACCAATCTGCAAGAACTACCTTCGTTCCATGCTCGAGGAGTTCCAGCCGTCCTTACCGGTACCTGCGACAACCCAAGCATCGGCAGCGTTGATAGAACCAGAGGTTCCTCGCTATCGAATGCTAGCATTCGCAGCTCTTCTTGTCAGCTGCGGTAACCAGTGTTCCCCATGGGCACCTGGTTAATCTACATCGACACCGCCAGTACCCGGACTACCGACATCCCACCCGGTACCCCCGTTGGAACTCTTCCCATTCCATCTCTGGCTGGAATTGCCAAAAGCGGGTAAACCGAGTCATCTCGGTACTGACTTCAATCGGTACCACGGGATCGTGCTTTGCAGGATGCATCGGGGTCCAGGAATACCTTTCGCATTCCTTCGCTCCGATTCCGAAGACTCCCTGACAATGATCTGCTGGCACTAGAGGGTTTCCTCCTAGAAGATCCCCTCTCTTCCACACTCAGAATGTCCCCGGGGGTTGGTGCATCAGCATCTCAGAGGACATTCCATTTCAGGAATTTCATTCACATCCGTGGGATGAAATGGCCAAAGGAGTCTTTTATTCAATCACATTAGCGTCCTGAGGAGGAGAACCCGAGCAAAAGGAATTGGAAATTCTCACAATATCCTAAAGCTCCTCCTCAGGAGGCAGCCACTCTGCCTAAAATTCACCATGAAATTCTGCATAGGTTTTGAATGCCTCAGAATGTGGGAGAGCACCGCTGACTACTTTCGCGAACTCCACTCTAGGAGACTGGATCACTCTGTAATCGGTTCCGCCAATGATCCCTTGATTTTTCTAGAAAACTCAGCTGCCACCCTATTTCAAATGGTAAAGTGTAAGAATCTGCCATAGTCCGTAAGAGGAAAAGGTGCCTGTATGAGGCATGCATCGCGCAATCCTCCAGGTCGTGAATGAAATTTCAGGACTCTGGATGCTTTTGTGGCGCAGAACCTTTCAACAGCTTCCATGCTTTCAGCTAGGATCATTCCTCTATCCTATTATATGGGAATGTTTCCTCAAGTAAGTACACAGGAGACTTTGGTAAAAAAACTTATAGCCCCATTTCCTGCCTTTCTCTCACTGTTCTCTCAACCATTTCCTTTCTACACATTTCTCATTTCTCACCAGATGCAAAGAGACAAGATTTTCTTGCTCTAGGTTAAGGCATGCTCAGAGATGTCTCGCAAGTTTGTTAAACACCGTGCAGGCCTTTTAACCTGCTATCGATATGTATCAGCATAACATCTGCTATTATTGCCATTCCGGTGCAGACAGACTGATTGCCTTGAACTAGCCGTCCTCAAGCCATTGGAGAACTTTGCGTACTGCCACAATTTTAGGCAACAAAATAAATTCTATCATTCCATTAGCAACTTTAATGGTAGAATCTCTCCTTCAAAGCAAGAAACTGGCAGTAAAAGGCTAACGAGTTGCGATTCTAGAGAAATGTTCTAGATTGTCAAAAGTCATATGAGACTAAGAGAAGAACAAACTCGTAACAAGCCACTCTCAAAGCCAAAAGGAAGCCTTATAAAAAAAACCCTCTTTTTAGGCAAAAAGCGGAAGTTTTATCCTCCCTATAACCCAAGGCAGAGTCGAAACACGCATGATCCAATAAACCTCCAGGTCAGGTTGCCCAAGCGAAGGGACAAACTAGACAATCAAAATAAAAAAAGCCATAAGGCCGAGAAGCCCCAACCATCTCTCCAGGTTCATTTATACATTCCCCCTCCTCAAAAAACGGGCTTTGACTCCTGCCTATGAGAGAGCCTTTGCCCTCCCTGCCCCCGATCTGCCTCATAGCAGGGTCCACCAACCCCCTACGCAGATAATTCCTGGCAGGTTATGCCCTTTTGTCAACAGCCTGGCATCAAAATAACAAGCAGAAGTATTGTACTGGTCCCATTTTAGGAGATGGTTATTCAGCAAATAGTCTAACACGGATTGTCAAGCTTTCTGTTTTTTCACAGCCATGTCCCCCTACTAACCACATAAAAACTAAGATTCAAAATCAATTCAAATTCAAAGACCTCTGCAGACCCATCTGCTAGATCCAGAGTTTCTTCCACACTTCTTTGCCACCAAAGGGGAATGACGGAAGTCTCTCTCACAAAAGAAGTACCCATTCCCTTCAACAAATTGAAGCCTTCGTGCGTAGGTGCAAGGGTATACCTAAAAAAAACTCCCCCTATGTTTCCTTTTCCAAAGAAAACGGAGGGAAGGACCACCAGACCCATTCTAAGACCTCACAGAATTGAACAAATATCTCTTTGAGAGAAAATTCCAAAAATGATTTCTCTAGGAACCTCTTCTGCCCTAGAACCTTCAAAATCAAAGCCAGTAGTGGCTTTAGCTTCGCTCAGTAGCCTTAAAAGGATGCATAACAACACGATACACAAACTCACATTCTCATCCAAATATCCAGATCACAGGAAATTCTTAATGTTTCGCTTTTCCGGTAACTGGTCATTTTCCCAGTACAAGGTTCATTCCCCTTTGGGGGGTCATGGCTTCAGCGAAACCAAGGATATTCAAGAAATTGGGGCACAAAAAAATGTAGTAGTAAGCTGCATTTCTACAGAACGCCCGGGGGATTTTACGTACTTCCTTAACCTAGAACAAAAAACCCAAACGCTGACTCATTTTGAGGGTGTTACCCCCGACCTACATTTTGCATAGGCCAAAAATCACTTAGTTGTATATGATTAGATGCACACTGTCCCCATACATGAAAAAAAAAAAATGCAAATTCCTCCAGTACTTGGTAGTGGTAATAAACTTCCCAAAATCCTCAACTAAGTTCTTTCCCAATGCCTAAGAAGGCCATATGAGCCTGTCTAGGACCGCTAATCCTACCGAGTGCAAGGGCTTTTCCCTTCCACAGGCCTGGTGTCTTCGCATAATGCAACCCTAAAAAAAAAAACAAAGCTTCTCAATCATCATCAAATCTTCCTCTCTCTGGCTCGAGAGGTCGAGTATATGGAGGAGGCGTCTACTGCAGGTTACTGGTACAATAGCAATGCAATCCCACGTTTCTGGTCGTCACCCCTAGCCTCTTCCTCCTAACATACGAGCAGCTCATTGGATAGCCCCCGTCTCGCAACACCAAGTGGACACAGGCCTCAGTTCATTTTGTCAGAACAACATAATAATCTCATCAACGAAACTAATTTTTTTCCCTCCAATGGGTGTCAATCACTTAGATTAAATCTCTACGTGTGGGTTCATCCTTTCCACACCCATCAACCCCTCTGTCCGGATACCCTAAAGGACCACTGCATTCGAGCAGGTGGGTTTTATGGAAAGCACAGACTAACCTGAACCTCCACAGGAGTTTTGGTTTACAACATAAATCTCCTGGATTCAAGAGCAATCTATTTTAGCTCTTCTAGTTGAGTCCACTCCCGGGAGCTCCAGCTACAAGACCGTCCCTAAGTACCACCAGATGGACAATAAAGGAGGCCATGTTCTAGTTGAACAAGCAGGGCGGTAAGAATCAGAAGCTCTTCCCTTAGCGTCCCTACCCTCAATCCAGTCCCTAACCTTAGAGGTTATGCAATGTCACTCTCGCTCGTCACTAACCCTTTCTATAACCTCTCTCCCCGTGTCCCCTTCCTTTTTGCCCGAACTTGAGGACTGCGCATGTCAACGAGTTTTAATGACACCGTTGGGCATAAGTATGGCAGGAGCCACCAGCGCTTCTTCCTCCAGTTTTGCCTCTCCCCAGCCGGCAGAAAAGCAAGTCGTGAGTTCTGATCTCGGCAACGTCACATAGAAGGAAATCATTAGGTCTAAGATTTATTAAGAAAGACATTATTTATTACAAAAAAAATTATCATCTTTAAATTTGGGCTGTGGTCCCTTTAAATCGGCGATATTGGTGATTTGGAAAATTGATTGGAATGGAACTGGCCCCCGTTTCTGTAATTCGGATTGGCTGCAGAGAAGCATGTAAGGCGAGAGCAGGACTTTATTCTCTCCCCCGCAGTGGAAGAGGAGCCGTCGAGGACTGCCGCTCATGCTGGAAGGCAGGCAGACGGCGTGGAGTGGCGGAAAAGCGGCGAAAAAGGCCCGAGTCGGTCTTCAGGAGGCTGAGGTAATAGCGGAGTGGTGAGTGACCTTCTGGCAACAGGGAGCTCGGCTCCTAGATCGGCGGTTGGTGAGGCAATGAGTTTGAGTTGCAGCTTTGTCCTGTAGAGAGCCATTTTTGGTTATGAGGTCTACAAGTAGTTTTGCAGACGGTGTCCTCTTTCTGCCTAAGTAGTGTCGGTCTTTCAGTGAATCAGGTGGTGTCTTTGCTGGTGTTCAAAAAGGCGGGCGAGGGGGGATGAAGGTCGACTGCATAGGTTAGACGTCGGAAGGGCGTTGAGAGTATTTGCAACGAACAGCTTCATTCCGCAGGAACAGACAGATTGTTCGTGCGGTTTGGAGTCTAGGGCATGCTCCAGATCTCCTTTCAAGGAGAATGGACCACTATGGCACCAGAATTCCCCAGTCCCTGCAGCTCACGGCCTGGTGTGAGTGGAAGGCTTAGACCTCCAGATTTCAACCTGTCCCAAACAGGTTAAAAGATATCCTTCAGGCTTCTAGGAACCTTTCAACAAGAAGATCTTATGCCTTCAAGGGGAAACGTTTTACCTATATGGTGCTCCAAGAAGGGAGTAAACCCCCTTGTCATACCCCGAGAATTGATACTCGAGTATCTCCTTAACTTATCAAATGCTGGTCTAAAGACCAATTCGGTAAGAATCAATCTTAGTGCAAATTGCAGCTTCTTAGAAGCCTCTGAATGGAAACCCAATTTCCTCTCATCCACTCATATCAAGATTTCAATGAGACGGCCTTTTATTAACTAAAACCTCCCATCAAGCCACCAACCTGGTGGCATGGGATCTAAAATCTAGTTCTCGGGCAAGCTCGGAAGTCGCCTTTTGACCCTTTGGCCACTGTAGACCTTAGGTTTTTGAATCTGGAAGCGTCATCTTCATAATTGCAATCACCTCTGTCCGTCGCATTAGTGAACTTGCAATCTTTAGTGGCCGATCCTCCTCTATACTAGGTTTCATCATTTGAAAAAGGTTGTTCTTCAAAACTTACCCACCATGTTATGCAAAAGGTGGTTTCGCCTTTTCATTTAAAATCAATTAATTTATCTTTCCTATATTTTTTCCGAGGCCCTCCTGCCTCTAATGCAGAAAGAAACGAAACCTTAATACTTTTGGATTGTAAAAGGGCCTTAGCCTTTTACATACAAAGAACACAGGGAAACAATAGGAAAGTCATCGCAACCTTTTATAGCTTTTTGACCCTAGTCATTTGGGACTTCCAGTCTACCAAACGAGCTGATCTAAAGGGGATTGCCCAATGCATATCCTTTGCTTATGAGGGAGTACGGGTCTTCCATCTTCAGGACCAATGTAACAGCTCATAATGTGAGAGCCATGGGCAGCTTCTATGTTAATTCTCCACTCTGTGTCTATCGATGGACTTTTGTCGAGCAGCCACCTGGGCTTCGGTACACACCTTCACAGCCCCCTACTGCCTGGATAAAGCCTCCCATCGAAGATGCCGCCTTTGGCCAAGGCTTTTCTTCAAAATCTCTTTCAGACTTAAATCACACTCCTACCCAGCATCCCTGGTGCAATGCCAGAGATTACATGGGAGGAAGGAATGCCCACCCTCTAGGGTGGCACCTTCCGGGGGCTATCTCATGGAATCTTCAGCTAGGGAGGTCCCCCCCATATGTGAGGACTACATTTCTGCTTGTCCTGGAGATCGCATAGGTATTCACTGGTAACAGGTGATTCTCCAGGAAACCACGCAGGAATTTGGTCCTCACAAACCACCTGCATCCCTGCGGAGTGGTCTCTCTCTCTCTTTGTCGCTTTTTTCCTCTTTACCTCTCTCCCTCTATCCTTTCACTCAGCTCAAAAACTTAACTGAAAGAGGGACAGTTGGAAAGGCGGGAACGCAGCACGCATGTGATGAGGGATGCTCCCAAAAGCCGTTCCTAATTGGAAGCTGGGGAGCGTTCCCGCGCAGGCTCCGGCGGTACCCATATGTGAGGACTACATTCCTGCTGTTCCCGGAGATCACCTGTTACAGGTGAGTAACTCTGCTATCTCCAGGAACAAGCAGGAATAAGTCCTCACATATGGGTACGTCGGTACCGACGGAGCCCGTGCGGGAAAGCTCCCCAGCTTCTTAGAATAGACGCTTTTGGGACCTACCCACTGCACATGCGCACTGCCTTCCCGCCTTCCTGAAACAGCTCTCCTTCAGTTTCTCTTTTTCCGCGGAGCCAGCAGGTGGTGTTTCCTGGTCACCGCTGAAGAAATGGTTATGTTATTTGTTTCGTTAGGACCGCGGTTACCTGCCTTCCCCATACCTGATTACAGGGACTCGCCGGGTCTTTTCTTTCTTTCTTTAAAAAAAACATTTATAATTATTTTTTCTTAGTTGTTTTAGCTTTTTGGTCACTTCAGAGGAGGCCTCTCGGCCTACTCAATTTTCTCCTCATGGAGAAGCCAGCCCCTGGATTTAAGAAGTGCTACCAAATGTAATGCTGGTTATTTCAGTCACAGACACCCATGAATGGTGTCTGAAATGTTTGGGGCCTGACCATTCCAGACCGGGACTGCACCATCTTGCTCCCACAGGTCTGAAACGTGGGCTGCAGAACCGGGCCAACAAATTCCATGTGCCTGTTTGCTTCAGGAGGAATACAGCATCACAGTCATCCAGGTCTTCTTCTCCGGAAGGATCTCAGGAAACAAAACCTTCTCAGGCCAACTCCTACAAGAGCAAATCTCCTACAAAGAATCGAGACTCGATAACAGAAGACCTAGAGGACCCTGCCCCACCCAAACAACCCCGGCGCGAAGGCCAAGTTCCAACAACGCCAATTCAGGGGTCCGCAGGGTTGATATCGAATGCTACGGCCTCGACAGATCACCTGTTAGCCTGCTCTGGGGTAACGGGTCACTACGGTACCGACATCCAGGCAGCTATGGCGTCCATGGGCGATTACTGTACAGGCCATGCAGCAGGCCGTGCATGGCTTTCATTAAAGCTGCAACGCCATCGGTTTCCGCTTTCAGCGGTTCCGGGCCCGATACCGGTATCGGCCGCCATGTACGGTGGTACGAGAGGCCGTCCACCTCTAAACGCAAGTGTGTACCGTATGGGCTTTCGCTCCATACCGGTTCCATTACCCGATACGCCCGATATCGATACCGATCGGTACGCGTATCGTGCGTTAGAGGAAAGCACCGATTCCGCTGAGGATTTTCCACTCCTCTGATGATTGCGATGCTGAGTTTTCACTCATCAACTTAACCACTCTGAGGAGCCACTCGTATTCCTAAAGGAGAATGTAACCCTCCAGAGGATTGTCCTTCCAGGACTTTGTTGTAGAATATGGCTACAGCCCTTTCTATTACCCACATCCTCTGAAAAGGAACCCAGATCCCAAAAAACTGGATTAATTTGGGAGGGGATACTCAAAGGACACTAAGGAGTAAGTTACCCTGCCTATCAATGAAATCCTTCAAGTACAACTTATGGATTTCTGGGAAAATCATTTGACTTTGTATCCTTATTCCCGCGTAAGGTGGGACACTCAGGTATAGGGTCATCCTTCTCCTGGTTTCCAAAAAGATCTCAATTGCCCCACCACTCTATGTGGTGAAGTCTGCACTGAAGAAGATTAGGAGTACCCAAAAGGCACTATTCCACCCCTCGCAGGACGGGGAATGTAAGACTTTGGACTCTTTTGGTAGGAAAATTTTCCAGGCTAGTATGCTTATAGCCAGGATTAATTCCTACAGTCTCTATATTGGGCATGTTCCTGGAGGAACTTGCCACAAAAGGTGGCGGCCATTTTTGCCCCCTTTATCCCTGAGGGATAAAAAAAGCAGGGTTCCTTTCCCTGAGTGAAACAACTCTTAGAGGTTTCGAAGTTCTCTAATAGGGCAAGCATATGATTCCTTGGTAGGGAGCCAGTAGGGCTTCGGGCATTGCTATGGCAAGCCCGACGTCTTGCTTGGCTCCAGGCCTCTGATCTGGAACCTTGGGTTCTAGATGGCTTACGGAATCTGCCCTGTACAGGTGAGAACTTATTTGGGGAAGAGTGGCAAATCAAAGCCACCCAGATGGATGCTGAAAATGCCACCTTGGAAAGACTTTCAAAGTCCACTTCAATTCCTACTAAGAAAAAGTCTTTTAAAAGGCCTTACTATAAGAAGGCCAGAGTTGCTTTCAAATACTGGCCAGGCAGTCTTATCAACCTCGCTATAACTGCTAAGACTGGTTCAGCAATTCCAAACAAGGAACGGCTAAGCCTGCAGCAGCTACTGTAGCTCAGCAGGCCTCCAACCCCTCAGGGGTTTCTGACTTGCTCCTGAGGGACAACTTGCCACTTCTGGTTCTAACACAAACCAGAACCTCTCACCATACCCGGAAGGTTGGTTCACTTTGCTCTCCAGATGGAAACAAATCACAAGCAGAACAATCGCGACCCTTCTCTATCATTCGAGAGGGTTACAAACTTCATTTCTCCAGCACTTCCTCCCCATCATCTGTTTATTTGGTGAGACCATTCAAATTCTCCCCACATCTCTCCTAACCCTGTTGGGTCAAGAGGTTTCCTCTCTTCTTGCCCCAAAGGGGCCATACTAGAAGAGGTTCCTCTTCCTCAACAAGGGTACGGTTTCTACTCCCATTATTTTTCTCATTCCAAAGACGGACAGGGGGATTTCAGGACCAATCCTAGAGCTGAGAGAATTGAACAAAAATTTCTCTTCAAGGAGAAATTACAAAAATGCTGTCTCTCGGCACTCTCCTTCCTTACCTCCAGGGTTCAGGACTGCGCATTTGTTCTCTAGACCTACAGGATGCGTATACACATATACTCATCACATCCATCCCACAGGAAAGTATTCTTCGCTTTCTGTTTCAGGGAAAAACATTTCTCAATACAGAGTTACTCTCCCTTCGGTCTAGCCTCTGCTACAAGAGTATTCAGCAAAATGCATGGCAGTCGTTTAGCCCGAAATTTCTAAGACGGCATGGGAATCTTTGTCCTTCCCATATCTGGGAACGAACTGGCCTCATCCGAGCTCCAACTCAGTCCCGAAGGCCCAGGATTTCCTATGGACCACACAAAGGAGCCTTTTGCAGTATCTGGGACTGGTAGGTTAACCCTTCCCAAGTCCCAACTCATCCCTACTCAATCTCTAGGAATTCATAAGGGGCCCCAGTTGGACACCATCACTGCAAGGGCCTTACCTTCCACATGGGTCGGAGGCCAGCGTCCCCTGAGTTTTGGCCTCCCCAAGCTCAGTCCAGCTCACTCACTTGACAGCCAGGGGAAATGCTACGCCTACTGGGTCATATGGCCTCCACAGTTGCATGTGGTGCCCTATGCGGTCTTCATATGAGAGCAGCTCAATGGACCCTGGGCCACTCAGTGGACTCACGGCGTCAGGAGCGCTCTCAGACCAAATACAAACACCTCCGACTCGTCTGTTTTGGTCCCTCCACTGGTGGACTTCCACCAAGAATCTGTTGTTGGGGGGCTCCATTTCAACCATGGCTACCCCAAGCAACCCTCACAACAGATGCCTCCCAAACAGGGTGGGGGAGCCCATCTGCAAACTCTCTCCACTCAGGGGGACAACTTGGTCTCTACAGGAGACCACCCGTACATATCAATCTTCTGGAACTTGCGAGCAATTTACCCTTGCCCTTCAAGGTCTTCCACTCCCTACCTAGCCAACCTCACTGTCCTAGTTCAGACGGACCAATCAGGCTGGCAATGTTTTACATAAACAAACAAGGAGGGAGCGGGCTTCTCTCTGTCGCTTTGCAACGAGCTCTAAAAGACTATGGGCCTTCGCCAGAAGGAGCATTCAGATTCACCTGCTAGCAGTGTATCTCCCAGGAGTTCAAAACTCTCGGGCAGACAGGCTCAGTCGAGTTCTGCTGCCACACGCATGGTTCCCTACATTTGGACAAATAAACCGAATTCTTTCAGGAATGGGGGACCCGGAGGCATAGACCCTCTTGGCAAGTCCGGTCGGAATGCCAAAACGTCCCCGGTTTCTGTTCCAGAAACTCCGTGGGAGGGGAGCTCAGGCTACGGAACGCCTTTCTCCTGAATTGGAGTACAAGGCATTCCTATATGCCTTTACCACCCATTCCTTTGATTCCCGAAGACTCTGTTCAAACTCCAGAGGGATTCATGGAAAACTATGATCCCTAATAGCTCCACGCTGGCCACGCCAAGTGTGGTTCCCTCTACTTCTACAGCTCTCCCAGGGATACTACTTGGATCTGGGAGCTGCAGCCAGACCTCCTGTCTCGAGGAGGAGGGGACTTTGTGGCACCCAAACCCAAAAATACCTTCAACCTCAGTGCGTGGGTACTGAAGGCTTAAGCCTTCAAGGACTTTCATCTTTCACCAAACCAAGTTGAAAGATATACTTTCTGCCTCTAGGAAACCCTTTTACCAGGCGCTTTTCCTATGCTTTCAAATGGACAACGGTCTTTTACCATTTGGTGTGCTCAGCAGGGGTCTGACCCTCTATGGGCCACTTCCTTTGAATTCTCTTCTTCTTGATTATCTCCTTGCATCGATCCAATGCAGGCCTTCAAGACGAATTCGGTAAGAAGTAAGCAGTATTCATTTAAGTGCTATTGCAGCATCCTTGCAACATTATAGACATGGACAACCCATATCTCCTCTCATCCTCTTGTGTTGCAAGATTCATGAGAGGCCTGACTCCTCACCTAAACCTCCCATCAGACCACCCTACCGGGGCATGGGAATGGGATGTGAATCTAGTGCTCGTGTCCAACTTATGAAGCCACCTTTTGAGCCAACTGTTTTACACCTCCTTTGAAATTTATTTCTTTTCCTGGAAGGTCATCTTCATCATTGCAGTCACTTCGGCTCGCCGATTCAGTGAGCTGCTGGCTTTAGTGGCTACTCCACCTTACACAAGGATTTGTCATCATGATAAGGTTGTCCTTAGGACGAAATCCCCACTTTATGCATAAAGTGGTCGTCGCCTTTTCATCTTATCAAGAGGTATATCTACTCTTGGTCCTTTTTTCCACGCTCCTCCATTGCATCCAATGCAGAGGAGGACCCTTCATACTCTGGATTGTAAAAGAGCTCTCGCTTTTTACCTTAATAGGGACTCAGCACATCGAAAGTCTTTCTCAACATCTTTTGTGGCCTTTGATCCTTCCCATTTGGGTACTTCCAAGTCTCCAAGAGTACATCACTTTTCCAATTGGATTTGATCAGTGTATTTCTTTTTGATTACCAGAGCCAAAAAAACATTTCTCTGGAAGGCCATGTCACTGCTCACAATGCTGAGGGCCATGGCAACTTCTATGGCTCATCTGCACTCTGTTTTCCATAGATCAGATTTCTGTCGCAGCCGCTACCTGGGCCTCGGTTCATACCTTCATGCCAGGCCCATTACTGTATTGGACAAGGACTCCCGCCGGGATGCCTTGTTTGGCCAGTCTGTCCTCAAGCACCTGTTCCATACCTAAACAACTCCAGCCCACCTTCCCAGAATGGAGGCATGAGATCAATACGAAGATGGCGAACCAATACACCGTATCCCATGCATCTAAGATAGGGAGTCCCCATATTGTGAGGAATTATTCCTGCTTGTTCCTTGAGATATCACTGTTACTTAACTGTAACAGGTGATATCTGGTAACAGCAGGAATTAGTACTCACAACCCACCCACCTCCCCTACCAGTTGTATCTATTATCTATCCTATCTTCCTGTCCTACTCTCTGTGGACTCAGCTATAAACTCGAAACTGAGGAGGAGCTGTTCAGGAAGGTGCGGGGAAGGCTAACAGTGAGATGTGCAGTGGGAATGGTCACAAAAGCTACTATTCTAAGAAGCTGGGGAGCTTTCCCGCAACGGGGCATCCGTCCCCCCCCCCCCACGGTTACCGACAAAAAAAGTCACCCATATGTGAGGACTAATTTCCCGCTGTTCCCAGAGATCACCTGTTACAGGGTAGTAAACTGTGCTTTATTGCTGAGCTCAAAGAGGTGGGGTTTCATGACCTGCACGATCTGACACAAGTCCTTTAAAGGATGTTTTCGGAAAAGGAAAAAGAAACAAAAATTTAGTAAGGAAAAAATTAAAAGAAAGCAGGTTGCAGAAATGAATGTTTTTGTATAATCACCTTTGGAATGCTGTATTTATGTGGAAAACATGTCATGATTTTTTGTATAAAACGGGGTTAATTAAAAAAATTTTATACTTACCTAAGTGATAGAAACCTGTAAAAGAGAAATGGAAAACAAAAGTTTTTATTGTAGAGTGACATAAACTACAGTTGAAATAGTAATGCTGTTACAAGAATTTTATTTCTGATAAAACTGCAATAACTGATGGGCACTTTATATATTATAATTAAACTATTGTTGTTGACCAGTTTTTTTAATTAGGCAGATTTCAATTGCCTATTTCTTTAACTTCTGGGCCTTCTAGTGTAATTAAACACAGTTTTAAATAATGTATTTACATTATTAGTGTCTGACAACAAATTATTTAAACAATCCTAAACTTACGTACACAGCATTCATGTGTACCTGTTAACATCTGGGGTGATTTATTTAAGATTGCCTTTACTTAGGCTTTTATTCTCTCAGGTTTTCGGTTCTGCAAAGAAAGCAGCTGAGGGGCATAGTTATTTTTCACTGTTAAATCCGAAAACATCAATTGACTTTGACCACAAACTACTCTTATGAAAATCCAAAGTGGGGAAAGGTAGAAGCCAAATCTCTCTCAGAAGAAGGTTACAATAATGGAAATGAATGGAGATATAAAACAGAGTATTATAATGCCTCTCCTCGTGCTCCATGTGCTGTCATGCTGTGAGGGGCTTGTGTACAATCAGTGATGCGGAAAGCTAAACTACTCGGTAGTTTACAAACTCACTGGCAAGGATCTCCCAAGATGGACAGGTCTCGAAGCTGATGGTGCCAGACGAAGACAAACCACCCATCTGGGCAGCAGCAGAATGGCGATAGTGTTGACGGCGGAGGATCGCATTGATCGTGACACAAACGGCAACAACCACCAAACTTAAACATGCACGGAGGAAAGGCACCAGAACAATCTACTTCTGTATCTTGCCATGAAAAACCCATTGGATAGTTACAACAAAACAAATTGTCCTGTAGTGCTGGAAGAGAGATGAGACCCCCAGGTCGGGAAGGCACCTTAGCTACTGGGGAAGAGCAGAAGACTTTTCAGAGTTAAAAGCCAGCATTTATGATGTGGTCTTGGGATCAAAGGCCCGCGGGACGTCTGACTGCTGGATAAGCTGGCGCATGAAATGAGAGGTTCAGAAGCTGTAAAGATGTCTTACACATTGGAACATGGAACGTACGAAGCATGAACCAAGGGAAGTTGGAGGGTGGTCAAGAGGTTTGAAATGGAACATGGACAACTTGATCTGTGGGGGGTCGGTGAACTGAAAATGGACTGGCATTGGGCACTTTTGCATTAGATGATTCACCATGGTCTACTATGCTGGAAATGAAAGGACAAAGAAGAAAATGGTGTTGCATTTATAATAAAGAAGAAACTTGCAATGAAACTGTACTGAAACATACAATGCAGTCAGCGAACGGCTTAATCACTATTCGTCTACGAGGACTGCCGAGCAACACAACTAGTAAAAAAATTCAGAAGTATATGCCCCAACCAACAGCCTGCAGAAGAGAATTGAAATTGAAGAGTTCTATGAAATAGTACAAGCTGAAATTGGACAGAACATGCGAAAAAAAAACAGGATAATCCTGATAGTCATGGGTGACTGGAACACAAAAAGTTGGCAACAAAGAAAAGGCGGCAAAGTAGTTGGAAAATATGGGACTTGGCAACAGAACCTGAAACTGGAGAAAAGACTGATAGAATTCTGCAAGGACCAACGATGCTTGTTATCTCAAACACCTTCTTCCAGCAACACAAAGGCAGCGACTGTACACATGGACTTCACCAATGGATTGTATAAAAAATCAAATAGACTACATCTGTGGAAGTCAATGATGGAAAAGCTCTGTAACATTTCAACAAAGACAAAACCTGAGAGCTGGACTGTGGTGCAGATCAATCAACTACTAGTATGCCAACTCATAGCTATAAGTTGTAAAAGAGCAAACCACTCTTGAATGCAGCAAATATGACCTTGAGAATATACCACTGGAATTTAAAGACCTCTGCCTGCAAAATGGATTTTGCTGCTTTAGATACAAAATGAATGAGCTCCAGAAGAGTTATGGAATGACATTCAAGAAGGTTGTGTTGGAAGACACTGAGAAAGTCTCTTAGAAAAGGTGAAAAAAGCAAAAAAACGGCCCCAAAATGGATGACGGAAGAAGATAACTCTGAAAATTCCCTCCCAGAAAGGCAGAGAAGCCAGAGGAAAAAGACAAGCGCAGGACTCAACAGAGAATTTCCAAACATGCAGCAAGACAGGGTAAGGGAAAAGTACTACAATGACGCATGCATAGGAAATAGGAAGCAGAAAACTGTAGTAGAGAAAGAACAAGCTCGGGCTTTCCTAAAGCTACGAGAAGTTTAAAGAAAAAGTTCCAGCTCTCAAACCTGGCATGTTACAAGATGGCTCAAAGTTCTATGTGAATGATGCTGAGAAGATCAAGAAAAGGTGGAAGGAATATTAAAGAGTTTTTATATGATAAAGATCACGGGGACCAGAACAGCGTTTCAAACCCTGTACCTTATGATTGGGAACCATTGGTGATGATGGAAAAGAAGTTGAAGCAGCATTTGAAAGCCTATCAAAGAAAGAAAGCACTAGGCATTGATAGCATTCCCATAGAAGTATTAACAGCACTATGATGCAGCTGTTACCGTTGACTTACAACAGGCTCTGCCAAGAAATAAGGAAAGACATCATCATTGCCAACTGACTGGAAAAAGATCTGTGTTTATACTCAATACTAAAGAAAAGGTGATCCAACTGGCTGTGGAAATTATCGCACAATCAGCTCTGATCCCACATGCCTAGCAAAGATTCACCTGAAAGATATTCAAAAGAGACTAAAACCATACCTGAGAACAAGAACTACACTGAATTGCAAGCAGGATTCAGGAAAGGGAGGGAAACGCGGAGAACATTGCGGACGTGAGATGGATCCTTGGAAAAGACTAAAGGAAGTACCAAAAGGATTATCTATTTTGTGCTTTATCGACCTATAGCAAGGCTTTGGACTGTGTAAACTATGAGAAAACTATGGGCCACATTAAGCACGCATGGGTATACCAAGAACGCCTGATCGTTCTCTTTGCACAAGCTGTACATTGATCAAGAAGCAACAGTTTGGAACGGAACAAGGAGAAACAGAATGGTTTAAAATAATGCAAAGGTTGTAAGACCAAGGCTGCATACTTTCCACCTACCTGTTTAATTTATATGCAAGAACCCAAATCATTCAGCAACGATTAGCAAGGATTGTATGAAGACAACAGAGGTGTGAGGATTTGGTGGAAGACTCATCAACAACCTTCGCTATGCCGGATGATAACCACATTACTGGCTGTAAGTGAAGATGATTTGAAACCATTTTGCTTCTCACAATCAAACGAAAGATAGTCTCAAAATGGGCCTTGCACCTTAATGTAAAGAACACAAAGATCAGGACATCTGTGCATAATCAACAGGTTCCATCGTTTGAAGGAAAAGAAATTGAAATTGTTTGAACAACTTTAACCTAATTGGATCAACGTCAATTAAAGCAGCAACAAGCAGTCAAGAAAATCAGATGATGCATTGCTATGTTGCAGAATGGATATGAAAGACCTAGATAAAGATTCTCCAAGAGCAAGAGATGTCTCTCTCCATACAAAGATTCAACTTGTTTCAAAGCCGTGGTATTTTCAATACCATTCATATGGATGTTGGAAAGCTGGACAGTGAAAGACAGACAGGAGTGGAAAAATTGATGGCTTTGAATTATGGGTGCTGGCGGTGAATACTGTTTGTATACCATGGACTGCCCAGAAAGAAACAAACCAGTCGGTTATAGAGGAGAATCAAACCTAAGCTTTCTTTAGAACTCAGATGTTGGACCAAAACTGCGCACTGTCTTTACGTTGCACAAATCATGCGAAGAGAGAGACCATTAGAGAAAGACATCATGCTTGGCAAGATAGGTCAACGCAAAAGAGGAAGGCCAGCAATGAGATGGAATCGATACAATAACAGCAGCTGCAGATACCAGTCTGTCAACCAATGAGAGCCGCCTGACTGAGACCGAAACAACAAGTTAGGATAGTTATCCAGAGGTTCGCATGAGGTCAACTTGGATTTGGAAGGCAACTTAACAAACAACATTGCTCCATGGTTGACCAAATACTAATGCCTTGAATATTGTCTGCAGTTCTGGTCGCCATATTTAACAAAAAATGGGTATAGCAGAATTAGACGAGAAGAAGCGAATGAAAATGGTAAAGGGGATGGGAAAGATACCCCTGTGAGGAAAGGCTTGAAATATTAGGGCTCTTCAGCTTGAAAAAAAGACCAGCTGAGGGGTGGAGATATGATGGATTTATTGAAATAGAGTGGGAGTGGAACAGGTAAATATAAATTTGGTGATTCAATTCTTTCAAAAGTAGAAAGACTAGGCGGACAGGCATTGAAGCTACAGTGTTAGCACATTTAAGACTAATCAGAGGAAAAATATTTTTTTCAATTGTTTGTGTAATCAAGCTATGGAATTCATTGCTGGAGGATGTTAAGCCAAAAAAAGCTGTTATGTTGAAGCTGGGTTTAAAAGCGGGTTGGACAAGTTCCTGGGGGAGTAAAGTCCAGTAAAACCATTATTAAAGTTGACTAGAGAAATCCACTGCTTATCCTTGGGATAAGTAGCATTGAATCTGTACACCCTTTTGGGAACCTGGCAAGATCCCTACCCCCTGTTGCTTAACAATTGTCAGGCTGTCTTCAAATGTTTAACACCTTTGTTTCATCAAAATGTGAATTGTAGCGGGAACATTTATTTCAAGTCAAAGCACTTTGTTCAAGACAGTCTTAAAAGCTTAAGGAGGGTTTTAATGTATTCTTTGAATGAGATTAGCTTCTGTGATGAGGGACATAAGAATTTAATCTCTGTGTTTAATTTTCCTAATGGTCAGGAGTTACAAAAAGCCCATGGTTGTGCGAAAGTTAGAGCGAACTATCGTCCCAATCCACAAATGATTGACTAAGATTGGCTTAGGAAATGTTAATGTTTTAGGATATTCAACCAAGAATAGTCTTCACCTGACTAAGTGCAGCCCTAATACAGCAGGTGTGGTGAAACTTTTGAGCCTTATTAACTTTTAAAGGAAAAAAGTACTAATGATTCTCCAGGAACAAGCAGTAAAGTCAAGTCCTCACATATGGGTGACATTGGCCAGGACAGAGCCCACATGGAGCATTTCCCCAACTGTCAAAGAAAGCCTTTGGGAAATGCTACCATGCATGGCGTGTGGTACCTTACCGCTCAAGGGTTCCATCTGGCTCAGGCTTCTTTTTTTCCATGGAGCCCAGCGGACATAGTTCCTATACTTACGGGAAAATACGTGGCCTTACAATCCTCTTCTTCCGGTGCTGCACCGGTCTCTCCTCCCTGCCTTTTTTTTCTTTTTTATATGAGGTTTTTCCCTTGACCCGCCTTTGAACCATTTTTCGCCCCCAGGAGTCGTCGACCCCAGCCAGGTGTTCTCCTCACCATGTCTCCCGGTGGGTTTTTACAAAAAAAATACGACCGCTGCAGTCAGACTATCTCAGTCACTGACACATCATGACTGCTGCATTTCTATGCTTAGGCTCGGACCATGGCAAGTTCCACCTGCGACCAGTGCCAGGCCATGACCCCTAAAACGGAAGAGCGAGGCGATCTGAGTGGCAGGGGAAGCGGTTTTCCAAGATTTCGGACCCTGCCCCAGCTTCCGCATCGCCGCGCCCCGAAGCTGGCCCTTCGAGAGGTCTCCCGCATCCTCAGAGTCCCGCGGCCCCAGACTCTGCTAAAAAGAAGGTCCCCAAGGAGGTGTCTCCGATGAAACTTGGCAAAGTCCCTTGCCAGGACTCGGGCAACTCTGAGAAGCACCTTCAGAAAGTCTTGAGACGATAGTCCTTGGCTGGCAGAGACCGTGCCAGGACTCGTGAGCCTATAGTCCTCCTTGAACACACTCTCTGGAGTGCCAGTGTCAGACCTGAGGCCCTCGGGGTCCACGCTGGAGCTGCACAGCCATCGGGCCTAGAGTTCCACATGGTGGCTATGGAGCAGAGCCTTTCCTCCATCTTGGCCTTGCAGCAGGTGTTGATGTTGGGCCCCCCCCCTGGCAGCATCGGCCCCGCCACCGGGCCCTCTGACCTTGGGGGAGTCTCTGGGCATTGAACTTGGCACCGAGCGACACCGGCCTCGGGTAAGCCCTCAGCATTGATCAAGGTCTCGCTCATGCTCATGTCAGTCCTCCCTGATGAGTTTCTGGGAGTCCAACCAAGGTCCTTTGTGGGGGGCTGACTCTTCGATGCCCTCAGAGTCCGATTGGGAAACTGAGGACGAGGCCTCGCCAGAGACCTCCCGACACGGGGACGTCCCCTCTGAGCCGTCTCCCCCGGAGCCTCGACTCCACTCCCTGCCTGAGGCCATGGTCTTTCACGACTTCGTTTGTGACATGGCCCTGGCTCTCTCGATCCAGACTTAGTCGGAGGAGGACCCGTGCACCAAGGAGCTCGAGATCCTACAATGAGTCCCCTCCCAAGGAGACTCTCACGGTGCCAATTCCACCCATCCTTGAAAGGCTCCTCAGGATGTGGGAGTCCCTGATTTCTTTGCTGGTGGTTTGTCGGCATCTGGACATCATGTACCGCGTCAGGAATGGCCCTGGTTTCCATAAGCCATAAATTCCCCACAACTCGATTGTGGTAGAATTCTTCATGCAAAAACTGAAGTCAGAAGACCCAGAAGAGTCAGAAGCTCAGGCCCTCGACACCATGGGATGCAAGTGCTACCAGGGTGCCATGCTCGGGTGCCAAATATAGTCATATGAGTTGTATATAGGGCGGTACTTTAAGGACTTGATACAGGAGCATGCGGCGTTCTCAGCGGGCCTCGCCAGGGTACCTCTGCAAAGGTTCCAGTCCCTAGCGGCAGGCATCCAGGACGGTTCCAAATTCCTCTCCTGAGCTTCCTGTGACGGGTTTGAGTCTGCAGCCAGGGTAGCAGCTGTCGGCATTGGGCCTGGCGCCAGGCATGGTTACAGACCTCGGACCTGGAGCCAGTGGGTACAGGAATAGCTCCTGGATGTCCCCTGTAATGGTGAGAATCTGTTCAGGAAACCGATGTCTGATAAGGCTGTGGAAATTGAGGCTGAGGTAGTGACCCCCAGAAGAGGCTGTTCAAAAAGACCTCGACCCTCCCCAGGAAAAATCCTCGGGGGGGGGGAGAACCCTTTTTCCCCCGAGAAAAAAGGGCTACTCCAGATTGACTACTACCAGCCTTACTTGGGGCAGCCTCACCAGGCCTCTCAACTGAAAAACCAGGGACATGGGCCCAGGAAGCCCAAGGCTCCCAGGCACCAGTTCCCGCCCAACTGGGGTTAAGCTTTTGACTACGTGGGCTGGGCCTCCCCTCCCCCAGGAGTCCCAACTCGGTCCACAAGGAGTTGACTGGCCTCTTTTGCCCACAGATGGGCCAGCATCACCACAGACTAGTGGGTCCTGCAGGTGGTGAGGGAGGGCTACTTCCTCCATCTATAGCAATACCCTCCAGACTTCTTCCTAGGAGAGCCATCACAGCCTCTCCTCCACCAGGCCTTGCTCACCACAGAACTCGCAGGCTTGCTCAGGGACAGGGTGATGGAACCTGTACCCGACACTTCTGGGGGCAGGGGTTCTGCTCAAGCTATTTCCTTGTCCTAAAAGATCAGGGGGGGCCTCCGACCCATTCTGGACCTGTGCAGCTTAAACAAACAAGTTCCTGATGAGGGAGAAGTTCAGATGCTCTCTTGGAACACTGCTGCCCTACCTCCGCCAGGACAACTGGCTCTGCTCCTTGGATCTCAAGGATGCTTACACCCAGATCCTGATCCACCCCTCCCACAGGCATTACCTGAGATTCGTAGTGGGGGGGGGGGGGGCAGCACTACCAGTACAGGGTGGTACCATTCAGCCTCGCCTCCTCTTCAAGGGTCGTTACAAAATGCCTGGTGGTCATCGCTGCCCATGTGCGCCTCCAAGGGGCCCATGTCCTCCCTTACCTGGACGATTGGCTCATCAGAGGCAGCACGTACCTCAAGGTCAGTCAGGCCACAAGGCTCACTATCCACACCCTGCAGCATTTGGGGTTCATCATCAACTACCAGTCAGTGTATTGACCATTGTGCTACACCTCTGTTGCTGTGTTTGCAGGTCAGCGCGCCTAATTAAGGCTAACGTGCTATGGCTCCCTCTATCGCGCGATAACCTGACATGCTACCTTAAGACCGGAACGCCCACTCCTTTTATGGCATTCTTCACATTATCGCTGGAGCTAACGCCTGTAACATTAAGATGGTTTATTAAACATACCCCTTAGTGTATTGATTCTGTGGCACTTCCCTGTGATGTGCTCTTGATAAACCAATCATCTATATAGGGAAACAGGCTCATCCCTTACTTTTGTGTAGATGCGTTGTGACCACATCTAGGCATTTTGTGAAGACTCTCAGAATCACTAGGTCCAAAGAATACTGGAGGTGGAGTTTCCCCATTATGAAACAGAGTTTCTCTTGTCCTTGCCAGAGTAGTCCACACCAGTGGGATTTGCTCTTCTTCCAATAGGCAGAGACAGAGCAAAACTCTGTCCACTCCCCTATATACGTAGGTGCAATCAGGAGGCTAGTTAACATTGCTCTATCTCCAGGATGGCAGATGCCTTCCTGCAATATGGTGAAGAGGGTATGGTTGTTTGGGATAGTGGTTACGGACATGTGTTAGAACACCATAGGTTGCAGGTTTGGAACGGGAAAACATAGATCGATTGTTTACGCTATCAGAATATAGAAAGACTAGGGACATGTAATGAAGCTACAGGGTAAACTATTTAAGACAAATAAGAGAAAATATTTTTTCACTCAACGTGTAATCAAACTCTGGAATTTGTTACTGGAGGATGTAGTAAGAGCTGTTAGTGTAGCTGGGTTTAAAAAAGGTTTGTACAAGTTCCTGGAGGAAAGGTCCCATAAACCATTATTAAAAAGGGACCCAGGATATCAATGCTTGACCCAATACAAGCATTGTGGAACCTGTGTCTTTTGGGGGATACCTCTAGGTATGTATGACCTAGATTGGCCACTGTTGGAAACAGGATACTGGGCTTGATGGACATTGGTCTGACCCAGTATGGCATATCTTATGTTCTTATGTGAACAAGCAAGGGGGCATAGGCTCATACTCCCTCTGTCAGGGATCAGTGGCCCTCCACTCCTTTGCAGTGCGCAACCATATACTCCTGAAGGCAGTGCACTTACCGGGCCAGGACAACTGCCTGGTGGACAACTTCAGCAGAGTCCTTCGGCCACACGAGTGGCGCCTAAACCCCAGGGTGACCTGGAGGCTTTTCCACCTCTAGGGCAGACCCTGGCTGGACCTGTTCGCTTCCCTGGACAACTCACAGCTGCCAAAATTTTGCTCGCCTCAGCCACACCACAGTAGGGTGGCAGCGGATGCGTTCCTTATCTGATCACAGGACCTGCTTTATGCATTCCCGCCGACCCCTTTGATAGCCAAGTGTCTGTTCAAGATCCAGAACGAGCACGCTTTAGTAATCCTGATTGCTCCCAGGTGGCTCAGGCAGCCCTGGTTCCCCCTGCTCCTCTCCCTGTCAGTGGCAACCCTAGTACCTCTGGGCCGGAACCCGGACCTCGTGTCTCAGGAGAGGG
Organism: Ichthyophis bannanicus; assembly: GCA_033557465.1. Lineage (NCBI taxonomy): Eukaryota > Metazoa > Chordata > Amphibia > Gymnophiona > Ichthyophiidae > Ichthyophis > Ichthyophis bannanicus. The sequence goes on along the minus strand of CM066031.1, from coordinate 1,790,081,541 downwards.
GTTCCTTGCTGCACCCCAGCCTGGGGTCTCTAATGCTGACAGCGTGGCTGCTGAAAGGGTCGCACTGGCCCCTTTCAACCTCCCAGGTGAGGTCGAGGAGATCCTCCTGGCCTTCCAGAAGCTGTCCACCAGAAGGGCTTATGCCTTCAAGTGGAGGAGATTCTCAGTCTGGTGTGCAGAAAGGAATGAGAATCCATTCTATAGGTAAAGCTCATGTTGCAGTACTTACTGCACCTCTCCACACTTGGGCTTGAAGTCTAATTTGGTGAGGGTGCATCTCAGCACCATAGCACTGACCATCACCCTATAGAGGGGAAACCCCTCTCTCCAGCCTTTGGTCTCCAGTTTCTTGGGGTCTCCTGATATCCAAGCCCCCTCTCTGACCTCCAGCAGTGCAATGGGACCTCAATGTGGTGCTCTTCCAGCTCACAAGTCCGCCATTTGAGCCCTTGGCCACAAGCCAACTGAGATACATTTATGAAAGGTGGCTTTGATGTCCGCTCGCAGAGTAAGCGAGCTGCAGAACCGCCCTATACCAGATTCTATACGAACAGAGTGGTGCTTCATACGCACCCCAAATTCCTCCCAAAGGTGGTGTCTGTCTGCTTTTCACTTCAATCAGGAGGTTGTTCTCCTCACCACCTTCCCACGGCTGCACGCTGGCAGGGAGGCGGTCGTCTTGCATACCTTGGATTGCAAGAGGACCCTGTCCTTTTATCTACAGAGGACCGTGAGCCATCAAAAAGCTCCTCAGCTTTTTATCTCTTATGACCCCCAGCAGACTGGGGCTACCTGTGACCAAGTGAACCCTGTGCACTTGGGTGGCAGACTGCATTGCCCTGGCTTATGAGTGGGCTGGTCTCTCTCTGGAGCACCCGAATCACTGCTCATTGCATGAGGGCTATGGCAACCTACACGCAGTGCTGGTGCAGGAAATCAGTAAGGCCGCCACGTGGTCTTCAGTTCATACATTTGCAGCTCACTACTGCTTAGAAAAGTGAGTCCTGCAGGGATAGTGCCTTTGGCCAGGCAGTAATCAGAAGCATTCTTGTATATAGGCAACTCCTGCCCTCCAACCTTCAAAGTTCAGGCTACCGGAGTTGTTATGCTGCTGGACGCTGGGGTCTGCAGTGTCTCTTGGT